>OY804544.1:21919425-23119425 GCA_963680865.1 Spergularia marina | reverse complement strand
GTCATAACAAAAAAACATGTTCTTTAAGAGGGTAACATTTTTTGTTGATCTTTATATTATTGTGAACTTATTTTTGCCTAATCTTTTTGTGTAATATTTTAACTCTCTTCTTTTTCTTTTTGTAGCTCTCATGGAGGCAGATCTTCATCCGGGACCGATCGAACCGTCTCTTCTCAAACTGCAAGACAAACACAGGAGTCAAGCAATTTGGGACGGAGAGGAGGTGAGTTCGCTTAGATGTAGAACTCACATAAAATGGCATGGCGAATATCGTCCTAGTAAGCGGGTAGTTAAATTTATTAGGAAAACCCAGTTTTAAGGGGCACATAGAGTAGCTAGTGTTAAGTTAGATCAGGATTTAATAAGTGCGTTAGTAGAAAGATGGAGGCAAGAAACCCGCACTTTTCACTTAACCGTTGGGGAGGCCACTATCACCTTGCAAGATGTGCAAGTTATGTTAGGTTTGAGGATAGATGGAAGAGCTGTGACGGATGAGACCCATCAAGATTGGCAAGGATTAGTGACTAAATTGTTGGGAATAGCACCGGGGGGAAGTTTGAAGGGAACTTCTTTGAAAATTTCTTGGTTGATGACCCATTTTAGTTATTTGCCCAACGGTATGGACGATGTCGTATTTCATTGCTATATTCGAGCGTATCTTCTCATTTTGTTTGGTACCGTTCTATTTCCCGATAAGAGTGGGGATGTGGTTCAAGTAATCTATTTGCCATTGTTAAGTGATGTCAGTAGATTGGATGATTACTCGTGGGGAAGTGCGGTACTAGCAACATTGTATCGTAACTTGTGTCGAGGGTGTTGTAAGGATGCATTAGAGACATCCGGACCTCTTATTCTTCTTCAGTTGTGGTCTTGGGAACGTATTGCTATAGGACGTTCTATGATCATGGGACCATTAGAATATGAGGATGAGGATGAGGATGAGGATGAGGATGAGGATGAAGATGAGGATGAGGATGGGGATGAAGATGAGGATGAGGATGAGGATGAGACTATAGATAGTCCATTTGAGTCACAACATATCTATGGGAGAAATGCATTAGGACGTAAGTGGCTTATGATCGATCGGCGAAGAGCTGATGGGATTTTCTCTCTTACCGCTTACAGAGCTGCATTTGATTGTATGACTCATGATCAAGTAAGTTTACTTATCCAATCCAATTTTTTGTGACTTTATAAGCATGAAAGTAATTTGGTAATTTACTTATTTATTTGTTTTATTTTAGTTTATTTGGCAGCCTTATACAGGGGATGTCATCTCAGCTCTCTCTCCGATTTGTTCAAAGGATGAACAAGATTGGTGTGTTTTGGCTCCTATGATCTGCTTTGACATTGTAGAGTGGCATTGTCCAGATCGGGTAGTACGCCAATTTGGTTTGAAGCAAACAATCCCGGTGGACTGTGATACTTCGGTGGCTCTTCATAAATTGGATAGGAGAGGAAATCGGAAGGTAAGCTGGAGTGAAATCCACAATGTCTATATCGATTTATGGCGTAGGCGTCGAGAGAGGGTGGTGGCTAATATCGATGTAGATGATGGCACGATGGATTACAATGATCCGTATATGGTTTGGTATCGAAACCATACTCGTCGTATCATTGGAGCTGTTAAACAATCTCATGGTGGCCCGGTTTCCTACCATCCTTCTTCTCCCTCAATTCAATTGCTTGTAAGTATGATTTATCGTTATTTCAGTTTTATTGAATAGTAAGCATGTTTAGGAAATAATTAGTGCAATGTTTTGATTTTTGTGATTATAGACTCAAGGTTTTGCAACTCTACACATGAGGTGTGAGCATGACCTTCAAGCTGCACTAAATGACGCATCTAGTGTTAATTTTGTCCAAACTTTAACCGACATCCGCAAACATTGCTCTGAATGTCTCGAGACGGTGGGATTTTCACATCTTATCCAACAATCTCAAGAACAACCAAGTGCAAGTTTGGATGATCATTCTCCTCTTATCCAATATATGCGTCGACGTAGAGTTGGTTCTCCTATGACACCAATTATGGAAGGCGACACTCCGGGTTCTTCCTCAAGCCAACGTCGAGCTACACGCCGCCGCCGCCTAGCGGATGATTAGCTATTAATATAGTAGTTTGTAATGTATGGAAACCATTTTATTTTGTATTTGACTCTTTCAAGTTTGTAAAAGACGTTTTAAGTTATGAAATAAGATACCATGCCATTCGAGTTCTCATCTTGGGTTGTTATTGGTGTTATTGAACGATTGTGGTCGTGGCATTTTGGTTTGGGTTTGTTTGAGTTGCAGGTGAAACGGAAAAGAGAGAAAACACCTTAAAAAAAAACAAAAAAAATCTACAACCGCCACGGAGCACAGCGATTTTATAACCACAGAAACAGCTGCTCTCAGTGGCGTTTTCATCACAGATTCAAGTAGTATGAGAATTGGTGGCTTAATTTTTGTAAAAGGGTGAAACCGCCATGGGAGGTGGCGGTTTCACCAGTGAAACCGCCACCTCCCATGGCGGTTTCACCCTTTTACAAAAATTAAGCCACCAATTCCCATACTCAGTTCGGGTGTGAAACCGCCATTGAGGGTGGCGGTTTAACTACAAGTAAAACCGCCACTTCCCATGGCGGTTTCATCACCGAACTGAGCTATGAGGAATTTTGGCTAAGGTGAAACCGCCATGGGGAGTGGCGGTTTCACTGAAGTGAAACCGCCACTCCCCATGGCGGTTTCACCTTAACCAAAATTTCTTCCCAGTCTCAAAGTTACTGTTCAAGACACTTAAAACCGCCAGTGGCACTGGCGATTTTATGCCGAACCTAAATGGGGTGACGTGCACCCCATAAGATTGAACATTTTTCAATCCAACCCATTTTGTTTAATATTTATTTTTTGAGCCCTATTTCGAAAAAAAAAACTCATTTGGAAGCGATTTGGAGCTGATTTGCAGAAAGATCAACTTTAGAGCTTCATATCTCTCAATCCGTTTGGATTGTTGCTGTGAAACCACTTGGAGATGATTCTTCATGTTCTTATCTTTTCAGGAAGTGGTTACACGCATTCACCGGACAAGTAACGAAGAATCTGCAGCCTTTTGAAAAATCGATGCAGGAACATTTTGCGGCCCGCGGCCGGTATATGGCGGACCGAGGCTCACAGTTTGGCGATTTGCGCCAGTAACCTTTGGCGGTCCGCGAGGGGACCATGGCGGACCGCGGTGATTCTTGGCAGCCAGTGGTAGTCATCTTGGCGGACCGCGATGGCCGTATTTTCCTATTTCCGTATTTTCCTATTTTACGTGTTCCTAGACTATATAAATAAAGACCCCGACTCTAGGTTATATTAATTCAGACCTCTTAGAGAAAACAAGACTTTCTATGGATTGTACGAGGAGCTAATCCTTTATTTCTTGATCGATTAATCGAAGCATCGCATTGACAATATCGTGAGTTTGATCTTTCCTTTTTATTGTTTTCAATTATTGTCTTATCTTTGTTTTTCAATTCATTGAATTATCTTTTGTGATTGCTAGGTGTACAACTAGTTAATTTCTTAGGATTGATTGATTGCTAGTTTAGATTACTCGAAGGAATCTATTGTTTGACTGATCTCTACATTGTAGCAACCCGAATTCATTGATTTGTATGTAATCATCGTTAGTGAATTAGGGCAAGGATTTGACTTACATGTTAAATACGAAACATGTGTTAGTATTACATGTCTCTATCGATATTTCTCTAATTCTTATTGCTATTATCGAATCGAATCTAATCATGCGCTTAGGTTATTTGATAATTAGGGTTAATATGTAGTGTAGATCACACCTTTTAACTAAAATTAAGGAGAGATTTGGGAATTCTGTTTCTACGATAGAGTAATTGAGATTAATAAAGGAGTAGTGATAACTAGGACCGATTAGTTAATGCGTTGTGGGAATTAATTGATCAAGATCTGTTTTATTCCTGAATTACATTCACAATTCGCATTTGTTACTTTTAGATAGTTTGATAGCCAACAACTCTCAATCCCCCATTATTTGTTACTTTAGCACTTTAATTCATTACATTGTTCAATCCATTTCCCTGTGGATATGATCCCTACTTCCCTACTACTGTTGTTAGGATTTAGGATTATTTTTGGTAGATAATCGCGACTTTAATCTCACCAACTTTTGGCGCCGTTGCCGGGGACTTTGGTTTTGTTTTTGTTGTGAGTTTTTGTGCTTGTTGTGATTCTTGGATTTATTTCTAGGAATCAATTTTTTTTGTGGTGACCGTTGTTTATGGTCACCACCCGTGCTACTAATCAATCTTTTGTCCCTTTAGATACAGAAATTAGGAGAACTTTACGAAGTTTGCGCAAGAGGATTCGTGATAGTTTTCGAGAGCTGCCATTTGATACAGATTTTGAGGAACTACAAATCGATGTTCCAATGACTGCTCGAACACTAAGGGAGCTCACCGCTCCTGACCTTAATACTCAACCATTGTGCATCATATTTCCGACTCCTACTGCTGGCCAGGAGGAGGAAAGTATTGAGATTAAGGGTTCCTTACTACATCATATTCCTTCTTTCCATGGGTTAGAAGGAGAGGATCCCAACCGTCATCTTATGGAGTTTTATTACGTACGCAATGGAATGAAGCCGAAAGGTGTGAAGTTGGAGAATTTATTGCTGAAAGTATTTCCTTTCACTTTGAAGGATAAGGCCAAGAATTGGTTATATACGTTGCCCGAGGGTAGCGTTTGTGAGTGGTCTAAAATGAAGTAGTTCTTTCTAGAGAAGTAATTTCCTGCTACACGATCTTCAAATCTCAAGAAGGCCATTAGCAATGTTGAGCAAACTGATGAGGAAAATTTACATGCTTATTGGGAACGTTTCTAGCAATTGTGTGCAAGCTGTCCGTATCATGGCTATGAGGAGAAGGATCTCATCCTATATTTCTACAATGGGTTGAGAGATGAAGACAAGAGGTATGTGGCTGCTACTAGTGGTGGTGATCTTATGAACAAGACTCCGGCTCAAGCTAGAGCGTTGCTTGCAAGTTTAGATGAGAATTCACAAAGTTACAGAAAAGATGCGAGTAAGAAGGTATATGCAGCTACCTCATCCAACGATGGTTCTATTGCTGAGTTGACCAATCTTATGAGAACATTCATGGCTCAACAACAATCTCAAATTGCGAGGGTGTGTGGAATTTGCAATATGGGTGGACATCCCACCGATTCTTGCCCTACTTTGTTTGAGAACAACATTGAGGAGGTTAATGCAGTCAGGTTCCTGGACCACCGCAACGGAGGTATGAACCATTCTCCAATTCTTCTAATCAAGGATGGAGGGATCGACAGTTCTATCAAGGTAATCCCACCTACCAACAATCTTTCCCCAATCAATCGCAAGGGCAAGCTTCAAATTCTTCATCTATGTCGGCGGAAGACTTGGTCCTTATTCAAAATATGATGACCATGCAATCTAGCATTCAAAACTTGGAGACTCAAATGAGTCAAGTGTCGAGTGCTAGTACTAAATTGGAGTCACAAAATTCCGGGAAGCTCTCATCTCAAATTGAACTTAATCCTAAACGAAATGTGAGTGTGATGATGACTTTGAGAAGTGGGAAAGAATTGTATAATCATATAGTTGTGAGGCCTAATGTTATTGAAGACAAAGAGGAGGACCAGAGACTTTTGGCACCCCGCCACGACATTCTGCGGGGCACCAAAGAAAGCGAACAAGTGAGATCAGAAATTTCTCGCCATCCGCGTAGAGAGGATGGCGGGCCGCGAGGGGACCATGGCTGTCCGCGGCTAGATCATGACGGACCGCCACAGGCGTCTGATTCGGTTTTTGGATTTTCTTCTTCGGCCGCAACGGAGACGGCTAATTCAAAGGAGGGGGAGATAGCTTCCGACTCGCTATATTCCACCTGAGTTTCCAGTCTATGAACCGCTCCCACCATTTCCTGAGGCATTGAAGGAGACTCGTAGATTCGACAAGGATAAGGACATCTACGACATTTTTAGTAAGTGTGCGGTAATACTCCTCTCCTTAATCTGCTTAATGTGATTCCTCGTAGTGCTAAATTGTTGAGAGAGTTATGTACTATAAAGAAGAATCAAAATTACAAAGCCCAGAAGAAAGTTAAGGTGAAAGTTAGTGAATATGTGTCGGCTATAGTTCAAAAGAAGTTACCTCCCAAATGTAGCGACCCTGGCATGTTTACTATACCTTGCACTATAGGAGATATTAAGTTTCGTGAGGTCATGTTATATTTAGGTGCATCCGTCAATGTGTTTCCTTTATCTGTTTGTGAGATGTCTATTTCAAGCATGGGGGAGTGGATTCGCATTGTAAATTTGTAATGTTTTTATTTATGTATTGTAATTCGCAAAAAAAAAAAAAAAAAAAAAAAAAAAAAAAAAAAGGCAGGAAAGAGAGATGAGCGAAAAAAAAAGTAAGGAAAAGACACGAGAGAAAAAATTAAGTCGGTGAGCTGGAAAAGTTAACGAGAGGCTAGGTGAAAACCCATTGGGCGCCTAGGCAAAATGAGTGGAGCGTGTTACTTACCTGTCTATAAGTAGGGTGTTTGAAGGTCGTGTCTGGGTAGGTCTCTCTTGGATGGTATAAGGAGGTTTGGTTGGAGCTTCTTAGTGGTGTTTAGGCTAGAAATTTCTCGGTACGTTTGAAGATATAAGTGGCATTGGTGTGAATCCGAGGTAGTTGTGGCTCCGACGGTGCTATTCCGAACCATGGCTGATGAGGGAGTTGGACTTGAGCTAGCTTGGGAGTGATTTAGGACATTTTAGCCTTCTTTGCTTCTTGGTTACATTGCGGCATGATGATATAAGACGGTTTGGTCCGTTGCGTGAGATTACATCTGTAACAGACCTTACTAGCAAGATGAAGACTCACCACCTTTGATTGGAGTAGAGCAGATAGGTTTCTGATCGAACTTCGCCCGTGCTACCGTCAATAGACCTTGGAGAAATCTTAGAGGGGAGCTAGGTTGCTCGAGGGCGAGCAAAGGTCTAAGCATTGGGGAATTTGATGTGTTCGGTTTATAAGCTCTATATGGCCGGTTTTTATATTGCATTTATAGTCAAAATGATGTAATATACTTCTAATTTGTGTTACCGTATCATGGACAACATTTGTATGTGATTTTGGTTGTTTTGGGTATCTTTTGGAATTGGCCATTCATTTGAAAGCAATTTGGAGCTGATTTGCAGAAAGATCAACTTTGGAGCTTCATATCTCTCAAACCGTTTGGAATGTTGCTGTGAAACCACTTGGAGATGATTCTTCATGTTCTTAGATTTCCAGGAAGTGGTTACACGCCTTCACCGGACAAGTAACGAAGAATCTGCAGCCTTTTGAAAAATCGATGCAGGAACATTTTGCGGCCCACAACCGTGTATGGAGGACCGTGGCTCACAGTTTGGCGATTTGCGCCAGTAAATTTTGGCGGTCCGCGAGGGGACCATGGCGGACCGCGATGATTCTTGGCGGCCCGCGGTAGTCATCTTGGCGGCCTGCGGTAGTCATCTTGGCGGACCGCGATGGCCGTATTTTCCTATTTTCGTATTTTTCTATTTTACGTGTTCCTAGACTATATAAATAAAGACCCCGACTCTAGGTTATATTAATTCAGACCTCTTAGAGAAAACAAGACTTTCTATGGATTGTACGAGGAACTAATCCTTTATTTCTTGATCGATTAATCGAAGCATCGCATTGACAATATCGTGAGTTTGATCTATCCTTTTTATTGTTTTCAATTATTGTCTTATCTTTGGTTTTCAATTCATTCAATTATCTTTTGTGATTGCTAGGTGTACAACTAGTTAATTTCTTAGGATTCATTGATTGCTAGTTTAGATTAGTCAAAGAAATCTATTGTTTGATTGATCTCTACATTGTAGCAACCCGGATTCATTGATTTGTATGTAATCATCGTTAGTGAATTAGGGCAAGGATTTGACTTACATGTTAAATACGAAACATGCGTTAGTATTACATGTCTCTATCGATATTTCTCTAATTCTTATTGCTATTATCGAATTGAATCTAATCATGCGCTTAGGTTATTTGATAATTAGGGTTATTAGGTAGTGTCGATCACACCTTTTAACTAAAATTAAGGAGAGATTTGGGAATTCTGTTTCTACGATAGAGTAATTGAGATTAATAAAGGAATAGTGATAACTAGGACCAATTAGTTAATGCGTTGTGGGAATTAATTGATCAAGATCTGTTTTATTCCTGAATTACATTCACAATTCGCATTTGTTACTTTTAAATAGTTTGATAACCAACAACTCTCAATCCCCCATTAGTTGTTACTTTAGCACTTTAATTCATTACATTGAACAACCCATTTCCCTGTGGATATGATCCCTACTTCCCTACTACTGTTAGGATTTAGGATTATTTTTGGTAGATAATCGCGACTTTAGTCTCACCACGGACTGTGTGGAAAGTGTCCATATTGCTTTGAAGGTTTGGTTGTCATCATGTACAAGGTTTGTTGATGCAATATTTTGAAAGATAAATAGTCACTTGAATCACAACGTGACAGATTAAGAGCCTACTTAAAATTCTTGTAGTAAGATTCAATTCAGCCGTCTTGAATCACAACGTGCCTCTTATGTCCTACTGTTACTGAGACTACCCTCAATGTGCTTAGGGTTTGCCGAAGAGCCCTAGGGATTTGAAATACATTCTAGGTTTCAGTCTCTCCTCTACCTCTGATTGGCTCAGGGTTCACATCGTTTCCCCTTGATGAGTCTGACCGTCCACCTTTGCCTTTTTCTCTTGGTCTATATGGAAAGGGAAAAATGAGTGGGTCTTCAATAGAACTGAAACTCTGTTACTACCTTAATTCATCGCACCAAAATCACCTTAAATATTTAGTTAAACCTTCTTGGTTCTCACTAGCCCACCTCTTTTAGCCTCTCCCGGCTTCCCACCTTTCCCTACACCCACCCTCTCCCTCACCACCAGATTTATGGGTTTGCAGGTATTGAGAGCTTTGTTATCGATACCAATGGGCATTGTCTTTCAGGCTTTGGCTCGACCATATCCACTACCGATGCCATTTTTAGTGAGATCCAAGGGAATGCCACCCAAGCCATTTCTAACAACTACTCCCTCCGTCTCAGCTCAAACGCCCCATATTCCATTTCGTGACGTCCCACCTCAAACACCCCATCTATTTTGGGACATATTCTCTCTCCTACTTTTAATTAAATTATTACATCTTCTCTCACATTATCTCTCCTACTTTTATTATTTCCCACATTCTCTCTGCTTCTTTTTCCTAATATTACCCCACTCAACTTACTATATCAATTATTCTTATTCCACTACAAAAACGCCTTGGGCCGTTTGAGCTGGGACAGAGGGAGTATATTATCAAGGATAAGATCGCTAATCTATGTTTGGCTTGCAAGGACCTACTTAGAGGAAGAAGTAGTGTGGTAATGTGGTGGATGTCCAATACATACCGAGAGGTCAGAATTGGCTTGTCGATAGTTTAGCTAATCTTGCTGGGAAATCTAACTTCTTCGGGAAGTTTGTAATTTGGGACCATCCGCCATCCTCTTTTCCTAATTTGTACTTTGACACTAATGATAAGTTTGCCCACGGTCTCATGTTCGGGGAGGACATTAATCGGGTTGGCCATGTTTTATAGGGCTACGTTGTCAAGTTTGTATTGGACTATTTTCGTTATCGTTAGGCTTATCGTCTTGAAAATAAAAATAAAAAATGTGGTAGGAAATGTCCGATTTACCCCTGTGAATGATAATAACGCGGGCACTTCCATCTAGTGCCGGCCCACACAAGCGCTTAACTTCCATAAATGTTGTCTTTCAAAAAAAAAAAAAAAAAAAAAAAAAAAAAAAAAAAAAAAAAAACTTCCATAATATTTAGGCGGGTAAATAAAAATTTGAGCTGATTAAGTTATTCCCCAGTCCTTGCTTCCCACGGAAACTCTTACTTTTACTAGTCTTACTACTACTCGATCACAAAAACTTAGAATTCCACCTCAACAACTTTGCAATCTTTTACCCTCAAAAAAGTTGCATTCTTTTCTTGGTTTTTTTTTTTTTTTTTTTTTTTTTTTTTTTTTTTTTTTTTGTGAATACTTCATCTGCAGATTTGCGAGTCGCAATTGCTACTTGATTCAGGTTAATTTCGCGCAAACCACGATCGTAAACTCAGGTTATTTCTCTATTACAAAAAATTTCAATCGATTTCAGCAGGTTGAATCATACTTTTTATTAGGGTTAATTCGATTTTGTGTTGTTATTTATTAGTGCAGTTAAATTACGACATTGGTTGTTACTGCAAATCTGGTAATTAATTACTGTTTTTACGAGGTTCGTTACCATGGCTTCAGGTTATGGTTCCAATTTCATGTTTGCAGAACGATTGATATCGGAGGTGGTTTACAATAATGGTTCTTGCTTGAATCTTGATAATAGACACCTACCGAAACCAGGGGTTTCGTCGAGAAAACGAGAAAGTGTAGACAATGCTTCAGTTTTTAACAAGAAGGCCAACCAATTGGAGGGTTTTGGTAAAAAAATCGGTGTAGAGGTCAGAAGTAGAACTGTGTCTGATGAGACATCGAGTTGTTTGGATGAAGAGCTTTCTTGTACTACCAGCGCTGTAACAGGAGCAGCTGTACTACAGCGTAAAGCGCAGTCTAAGTTGGAAAAGGAGATGCAAAAGCAAAAGGAGGCTGCACTGTTGGCACTCGAGAAAGCGAAGAAATATAATGTTGTTGATGATGACTTGCGTGCCACTGTGCTGAGGAGTCGATACGCGGATACAATCGTTAGGGCACAACAGAAGATGAAGAATGGTACTGTTAACAATGCTGCTGTCACTGCTGAGCTGTACAAATCAGCTGCAGAGGCCGAGGTCAAAAGGCAGTTGCAAAAACAAAGAGAGGCTGCACGAAAGGCGCTTGAGGACCTTGAAAAATCAGTTGATGTTGAAGATAACTTCAAAGTTCAGAGGGATTTTGAAGCGCTGATTGGTTGTCCTGCTTCCGAGTCTTGTTTACAGTATGTTGGTAGCAGATCTTATTCGTTTCAGGATGGATTCGACAACCCTAGATTTGTGCATTGTAGATAATATATAGGAGCTCTAGGACATGTTCTCCGCTTAGAGCACTTGTTAACTAATGATTGCCTTAGAAACTATGCACATTGACTGCACTTGTTAGGAACTGTTAGATACTAATTCAGTTTCAGAGTATACACGGCAATCTAGATTCTGTTAAAATAGCAAATTGATATTTCTCCTTAGTTCTTGGAGCTTCTTCTGTATAGTTGTTGAGCGAGCTCAGGGTCGGCTGTATGTGGAATATATGAGAATTGTGTCAAATTCTCTTCAAACTGCTGCCTGCAGCTATGGTTAGGAATCGTGAGGTACAGACTACTAATTTAGTTTCGAGTATATGGTAATCGAAATTCTGTTAAGATTGTGCAAATTAATGTTTCTCCTTAGTTCTTGGAGCTTATTCTTATATTTGTTGCTTCTTTGAGCTCAGTGTGGGATATATGATAATTGAAATTCTCTTCAAATTGCGCATATTCGTGTTCCTCATTGTTCCAATAACCATTTTATTGGTCTAGTTCAGTATGTGTATATGACAACTATGAGTCGATTCTGTAAACATTTGTGCATTTGTAATGAATACTTAGGGCCTAGGAACGCTCTTTTTTCAGGACATACGATGAACTACGAGAACCAGATTTTAGTTCTGAGAGAAACTCCTGAAAACCTCCTGCAGCCAAACTTCATCACATCTACCCATTTTGCAACTCAGTTCTTCACTTAGCAGTACTCCATCACAGTAGTGCACAAAGCATTTGGATTTTGGAAGACAATACACACTGAGAACAATTGACTTATAAAGTAAAGCTGAGTCCCGAGTTACTGACGACAAGTGCATTCGAGTGGTTAAAACATGGCTATTACACGAAGCCCTCCATGGTCAATATTATGACTCAGACAGTCAGACGCGGTTGCAGTGAAAAAAAAAAAAAAAAAAAAAAAAAAAAAACTGTTAAAACGAAAAGTCAAGACAGGGCAGATACTCAACCAATGCTTAGAGAACAAACAGGTCTGCAGTGATGTCGTTCTTTAACATCTACAACCAAGAGTGTCAAGAGATAAAACAGTACAAACATGAAGCGGAAGAAAAGAGAAATGAAAAAATAAAATAATATGATACTCGTACTACTATCAGTAAAAATAATGGATGGATTTCTGCATAGATGTGATTAATCAACTATCTGCACTGCCTGATTTGTGACGACTTTACATATGACATACAATACAATGGTGACAAAGTATCCTATTTAGATCACGGATATCTGACGATACAAATGGAGGAGAGGAACCCAAGCGGGTCACCGAGCAACTGGAGTACAACGAGGAGAGTCACCTTTTCTGGACCAAGTCTCATTAACCCAGCTGGCCTTGATTGGCCTATCAATCTGACAACCTCCGGCTTCTTTCTCCAATTGCAAACAATATTTCCTAAATGTCTCAACATTTACTTGAAGCCTAAAATCTAAGCTAAACAGTAGCTTCATCTCTAACCGATTGATTTCTGAAGTGCTTACACCTCCAACTCTAGCATAGTATGCATTGTTAAAAAATCTGCAGGAGAAAGGCAACAGTACTTGTCAAACAAAAGAGGAAATGATGTATAGCTCGTGTCGTATCAAGCATGCTTGCGATGACAAATCTGGCATAGTACGACAGCCTTAGAATGTAAAGATGTGATTGCTGCTCAAGATGTTCAAATATAGATACCTATCTAAATGTGTTAGTGCATGACACACACACAACTTTTTCTATGCCCATCAAACATAATACATAAAATAGACGCACGCTTTATTCCTACTCTAAAGGGTGTATGTTCTCATATACGGAGTAGTAATCAGCCCTCTACATGTCTACGGACCTGCGACTACATGTCAATTATGGGTAAGAACTCAAGTATCACTACACCAAGTCATCTTGAAGAAATAGGTTGCAACAATTAAGGAGTACATACATGTAAATATGTAATACATTAAAACCAGGAGATGAAGAATGACAAGGATGAAAAATGTATAGAGAACTGAGTAGTTTTTTGAGGAAGAGCTACAGGATGAGACAAATTTTTTGTACATCTATCACTATTGGTTTGTATTGTTACACAAAATGAATGGAGCAGGTAAACTATCATTGTTGGTCGTCTATTGCACAAATTGCGAGGTTCAATGTGAAAGCAGTGAGGAAGGATGCAAGGGGAGGAGAAGCATCATGCATTCATTACATTCACTTTCTAGCTTTAGATAAATGTTTCCAACAAAGAGCAAACTCAAGTGATGTTTTCACAACTGAAGAGGAAATAACTCAGAGCCCGAGAATAACATGATGCGAGATGAAACTTTTTGAAGATAGCATCAGATGAGCAAGGAATGGTATCCTGGCCCTAACAGGATGAGAGAGGTGAGGCATTATCTGTCCAGGAACAATATGCGGAGGGTGCAATCAGTTTTTCCCAAAGGCCACTTAGAGATGGGTCAGATAAGCAAAATGTGCAAATTCTAACAATTAAGTGAGATGGGACCGGTTTGATAGGAAAGAATGGGTTGAGTGGAATCTGGATCATGGTCGGAGTCGGTGCGTGCTGGGTGCTACATGTAGGAGTTCTATCCGCAAATCCTTCAAGTTCAGATAGTCTGGATCATGGTCAGATACACCTGAAACTAAGGGTCAATGGAATCTGGAATTTGTGTGTTGCGCACTACTCTCATTAATTTGGGTGTATGACTGTACGTGTAATTGTGTATCAGCAAAAGCTCGTGGGTTTTTAATAAGCTTACGCAATAACAGTGTCCTACAATCTTTCCAAGATTGGAAATTATTTTTCCTAACTGAAATGCATCAACGAGAGACTCTTCTGTGACCTATATAGTGATTGTCAAATGAGGTGAGTTGTTACTTTTTGGTCACAATACATAATCAAAAGGATCTAGTGTACCAAATTTGTCAAATTCTAGCATTAGTACCCATCACAAAGATGAGTAAGAGGGGATCTCAAAAACAAAGATGAGTAAGAGGGCCTGATTGATCAAAGTGGTGCCTAACATGTTCCAAGAGTTGAATGATACCAGAGAACTATATACAGCCAAGAGATTGCCATCCAATTGACCTATATATTAACCCTCGCACAACTTATATTTCTCAGTAATGCTAGAGTTGCTTCTACTCCATTATCCTGCTCTTGTTTTGTGTTACCATGCCTATCGCCTAAAGGACTAAGGTTGGAACACTGGCCAAATAATGCACTTATGCAGTGCATATATACTTTCCAGTTTTTTTATTTAAAAAATAAAAAATAAAAATAAAAAAAAATAAAAAAAGGAAAGAAAAGGGAGTTAGGTGGCTATACTTACGCATCATCGATAAACTTTGCTGCCACCATTACACTCGTGACCAAAAGGCGATGGACATTAAGGGAAGTCAAGTAAGCTTCTGTTTGTTGGAGGTACCTATCCACGTAAATGTATGCAACTATGAAGCAAGATGGGCTGCATCCTGCATACTTGAAAATTCGCTCAACATATTGTCGTATGCTGACAGGTGGTGATCTTGAACCATGAAATGCGGTGAGAACATCTTCAATCTGTGATGTCTCCAATGACGTATCATTCCTTCGGACAGAAGCCTCAAGAAGTGAGGAAAGAAGGGATAAGAACTTTGGTGGTCTCACAGCTCCTTTACCTCGCGCTCTCAGACCCAATTTAAGGTAAACATCAGTTACAGTCTCATCAGTATCAAGGGCCAGTTCTCCTATCTTCAAACACGGCTGCATTGAGAAGGACAATTGACATTAGTCGCTAACTTACTGCTAATATTATGTCACTACACAAGAAGATAATGGAACTATACACAACCTACAGAACACAGGCAAACAAAGATATATTGAACTGAACTACTCGATAAATTTGCAGATCGGCGCAAACTACAGACGGAAACTGTCAAACAGCATCGCACCACCGCAATTAATGCACGAACATAATGAAATCTTCTTTTGAATATGAGGTCTGCTTTAATCATACTCACTTCAGTTCATTTTCATTGTCAAAGACGTCCATTCTATCATTTAATATGTCGCAAAATTATTTCCAGGCACTTTTCAAACATAAATTGGGATTGCGGATCGGACAAATTTGCATTTCACAGAGAAAATTCTCAAGCTAACTTTAACTAATCCCTGTATCTGGCAGACCCACTGAAAAGTTAAAAACCACATAAACAAAGTAGTACGAAATCAAATATAGAGGAAGCATAGATAATGGAGCAAAAACCCAAACATTTGAAAATGGTAGAGCTTGGATTCTCTGAAAGTTAGAAAACCACATCAATGCAGTCACGAAGATAATAAATAGAAGAAACATAGATAATGGACAAAAGGTCAAACATCTAAAATGCTCCGATAAATATCTTAGGAACGCTGCTCTACAGAATGCCACATAAAATGAGTTGATTTAAAAAATAAAAAATAAAATAAAAAGAAAAAAGAAAAAGAGTTATCTCTGCTCTCCATTTTTACTTCATCAGTCTGAAAGTGTTTGCCAACTTCATAAACTACCTCACAATGCTGTCAGTCACAGACTCACAGTTAATGAAAATGGCTAACAACCTGAATGTGAGGGAAAAAATTGCAGTGTTACTTTTTGCTGGAAAGAGGTAACTGCCAAGAGTACAGCTGCTAGCGTTGTAGGATTCAAAAAGTCACCCTTTAGAAAATCTTAACACCCTCCTAAAGCCCTCTTTCAAAATGGAAGGGAAGTTGATCACAGCAACACTTTACTGCCTCTACGCTAAACACAATATTAATGCACAATGGCAACAATCTAGTCTCCCAGAAGGACGATCAATGAAATTTGCATCATGATCACACCAAAACTTCCTTCATGAACACACGTTTCCTCGACAATTCATTAATAACCCCTAGCATGATTATATAACTCAACTTTCGCTGGACCATCTCTGTTTGAAAAAGTACAGATAGCTAAGATAGGTTGGCTGTTTCTTAGAAGCAGACCCACGTTCAATTACTTTTTACTCTCAAAATGCATATGGAAGGATGCCCTTGAGTTTCATCAAGGGAAATAAGCTAGTGGGTGAGGTCATTGATCCTACACGGGCATAGATGAGAACTTAAAAGGAACGCACTTACCACAAAACACTTTGTGCTGCCACAAGACGTTTAGACTACATAAGGGAATCATGATTCATTTAGGTAGTTTGCCGTCTGTGTTTATACAGCTCGTTAGGCATCAAGTAATTATTGGAAGCAATGGTATCTTAATTTGCAAGTTATTGATACGTCATATAGAAACTCTCATCTGAAGTGCCCAAGTAGTCGATTAGCAGACAATTCTTTCTTGCTTCATTACCATCGCAGCTCAGTTTAGCCTGAAGGACAAGGAATGAAGAAAACGTTGGCTTAGCTATGTTATGGAGATTCAAGGGTGAAACTGGGGAGTCTAGACATGTTTAATAAAGACATTATAGGACAATAAATTGATAGGATAGGGGTTGTGTTGAAAAATATTCATGAGGATAAGGTGAAGGACACAAATCCTGGTGCTGATGGTATGATGTGCTAAGGTAATAGAAAGAAGGATATTTGGAACTTGTGGAGGCTACTAGTTGTGATCAACAATTTCGGGATCCTCTTGATGGTAAAACTCTTGAGATAGAGAGAGGCAGATCTAGGGCTAGGGTGATTCAAGCTGCCATGGGGCGTAGGTTATTACTACCGGGTAGGAAAACACTGGCAAGCAGTAACACAAGTCCAAATGTTTGGGTTGTAGGGAGCTCAAGAACCTGAAAACCACTACCAAATGTGATTGTGGTTTAGAAAAAGCTTTCTAGTCAGGAACTAGGCACATTATGTTTTGATTCCTTTGGCAAGAGAACTTTGTCCACTTCTCTTTCATGATGTGTTCCATTCGATTAATATAATCGTTCCCATTGAATAGTGAATAGCTATTCGTCGCCCATAATTTACTATTTTCGCCCTATTATTTCACAAGTTTTCCAGTTTGACCCCCTACATAAAATACAAACATAATCTTTCATTGCTCCTGGATTCTTATTCCCTCTAAGATTGATATGTACTGTTGTTATAAGACGAATTCATGACGCATCTCAACGACCCACCGTAATACCCATCACCACCACTACACCAACCACGCCACCATAGTTCTCGACATCCAACATTACTAACATTGGGATGGGCGAGAATAACTGCGAGGGGTGAGAATAATTCAGCGGATCTTCAATAGTTATAGTCCAATGATTAGCACGTCAATTTTGGCAAAAGAATCAAGTTTAGTCATCTGAGACGAATTCAATGAATGTGTTCATCACACCTCAGGGAATTGCAGCCATCACAATTCGAATACTAGCCCAACGATGAAATTCTACTTAGTTTTGCACACACACACACACACACACACACACACACAAAAAAAAAAAAAAACAAAATCTTAGTATATTGATTAGTATCGAGAATGAACTGGTATTTCATTGCCGTGCCACCGGCTACGATAATATAGGCGGTTGGGAATGGTGAGATTGCGTGACTGAATGCGTGAAGGATGAAGAGGTGGGAATGGGTTTATTTAATCCTTTTACACAATTATAAGGTATGGAAAATTATGTTTAGAAGGGGTACTTTGGGAATACGGTGGGCGATAATAGTAATAGGGAGGGCGATGAATAACACCGAACATCACATATATCAAAACGCCATATACCTATCCTAGGGATATAACAAGTCCTTTGTAAAAGAACACATTTCTTTAAAGTATAACCTTGCACCACAAAGGCAGCTAATAAGCAAATCATTATGACATTTGTAGAAGGCAGAGAATTCATATAAGCAGATGAACTACATTTTTCACTTTTTATCTGTTTTCTTTGATTCAGTGACGATAAATTTTAGACGACTGGAAACAAACAAGACAAGCACATAGCAAAAATTTATTTTTTGGGTCATAAACGACAGATATATATTTCTAGACAGAACCGAGCTGCTTTGGGTAGCAGCAGACACACTGGTAAAGTAGAGCTATCTGAATCATTGATGACCAATTTAACTTGTTAATTCTCTAATAATCATCATGAATCATGGATTAGCCAAAGGCAATACTATTTTTTCTAGCAGCAACATTCTGTTACTCGAAAGGAAAATTACTGTTTTTTTCACCAGTCACTTCAAGCTCAAAACTAGCTCATGCACTAGCACACAGCAACAAATTAACCCACCTTCACAGAAAATCCTACTCAGATTATACTCCTGCTCAGTAGTAAACGTATCTACCAATATTAGGTAGAGATCCAGGTAAAAAGGGCAATTATATTTTAAGGATCAATATCGACACTTTTGCACCTTCAACTATGTTAAAGTTTACTTGAAATTTCACCAGCAACCTTAATATACACCCACCAACCTCACCAAACATTGTATACCCACACTTAGATTAGAAAAGTTAAGCCCGAAATCACAAGTAACATAATAAAAGAAGCATAATAATAAAAGAAGATTATCTACTTATCCAGAAAAGTTAAGATTAAAAAACCTTCAATCACAATGTTGAGTTTATCTACTTATCTAGCACTGTTAATGCTCATAACTCCAAAGAACCTTCAAAGACCGATTTGAGCCGAAAATGCTCACTAAAAATCAATTTGTAGGATATATGCTACAAGAATCTACCCATGTCAGGTGGAGGTGCAGTTAAGTGCAGCTTCGACTACAAGTCTACAAGTTCAATCCAAAACATATTACTTTTCAAATGGGGCATTATTAAACCTTCAATCATGTTGAGCTTATTCAGCACTCCACCTACGTCAGCAGCCCTACAATCCATACCCTCAACAAACATTCTTGCCGACAGAAAAAAGACACCTAAATTAACAAGTAAAACAGCCAAAGAAGACTAATACTGGTACATTTCTACTCATATTCTCCAAAAATCATTCAATACCCACAGAAAATTAAAGGCCTAATTCCCAAATTACACAGCCAAAACGCTACAAAACCTTACAAAACACAAAATTGGGCAATACCCATATCATAAAAACCTCTAATAACATCAAGAGTAACACCAAACAAGCAATAATAAAAAAAGAAACGAACTAAACTGGTAAAAAAAAAAAATTGAAAGAAATGGGTAACAAAAACTTACAAAATCTGAAGAAGTAGTGGTGTCAGAGGAGAGTATTTGCTCTGGCATTGCAATGATGGGAAGAAGAAATCTATTCTAGCAGTGGAATTAATTAAAAAGAAAGAAAGAGGACATAAAACTGAGTAAACAAAAGAAGAAGAGGAAGAAGAGACAAGAATCACGGGGTTTCCATTGATCTGGTAAAAATGTCAGGAAAAAACTGTGTTACAGAAATGGAAAGAATGATAGAAATATTGGATCTTGTTTTTTTAGTTTGAGTATGCTTTCCTGTGATACTAATAATGTGAGGATGTTTATTCTGTCTCTCTCTCTCTCTCACTGTAGATGTGAGCTGTTTACACTTTACCAGAAGCAGAGAGAGAAAGATAGAGGAGTATGATTGTTGGTTTATTTATTCCACCGAATTTTCTTTTGGTACAAGGGAAGCTCGTGCTCTTCACTGCCGCTGCTGCTTCTTCTCCAACTCTTGTCTTTTCCGCAATGAGACAATGCTATTGCTCGCTGGCACACTTGTCAAGTGGGACGGGCAGGCGGGTTAAAATCCGGGTATTTTTTAGTTTAGGCCAAATATTGTAGGGTGTATTTCAGAAATTATAAACCAATCACTGTGATTAGAATGGGGTATTCTAATTACGGTGTTGGTCAACACGTGCGTACACAGGACGGGTATATTGTACTACCCATGCTTACTTTGTATGCGTATGGTGGGGTTGTATTTTGTAAAGAAAGCAATTTAATTTCCATGTATTTGCCTCCTTTCAATTTATTCCCCATGTATTTGCCTTTTTTCAATTATTTACAGGAGAGAGAAAATACATTTTCCCCTACTGCTGCCTCACCTAATTGATAGAGAGAGAGAGAGAGAAAATATCTGGGCACCTTCATCCTTCATCCTCTCATTCCAAAAATACGCTCATTAGAGAAAATAGCTTTTGATAATCATTATTGTGTTAGATTATTGCGAGAAAGGGTGTTTCCATTCGGGGCTCATTAGAGGCGTCAACAATTTCACCTCGTAAACCATGGATGAGGTATGTAATTCATAATTTTTGGTTTTATATATGTTTTTATGAGTCGATAATTGTAATGGTTGTAGATGTTGAAATAGGGTTTTTATGTAGATCTAATGGCTTGTAGAAATTGGTTTGAGGATTAGAAAATGGTTTGAGGATTTGGAATTGAATAGTACTACTATGTGTGAGAGATGATTGTATTATTGGTTTGAGAATTTCGAATTGAATGGTAGTATTATGTGTGAGGTGTAGGTGATTTTGTCATTGGTTTGAGAATTTCGAATTGAATGGTAGTATTATGTTTGAGGGAGCTGATTGTATTTAGTATTATCAATGGTCTACGTGATACATGAAATGGTATACGTGAGATATTAAGTGGTATATAAGGAATAATAGTTGTATAGACAGTAACATATTTGTCCCAAATGTTTAATTCTCTAGGTTGATTTGAATGTTGTTTGTGATAGTTATATGAGTGAAGATTATGAGGTAGAAAGTGAATTAGGAAAAGAGATAGAGGAACAAGAAGCAGAAGAGGTTGTAGAACAGGTTGTAGAACATGGATTTGAAGGGGAATTAGAGGCCATATCACTAGGCAATTATGGGGAGGGTGAAGTACGCACCCCTAAACATTTGATTTCTACCTCAAAAAATGTGATTGAACCACTTCAGGTAGACATGGTTTTTGAGAAGTGGGAAGATATAGACCAACTATATCGTGCATATGGTAAGCAAGAGGGATTTTGTAATATCCCGAAATTTCAAAGTATTTTATATTAATAATTTAAATTTTTTAATTAGATTATTGGAGTGCAAAAGATTTTAAATGTTAATTGTGAGTCGTTTTCAAAACGAGTTCGGAAATGATTTCTAAAATCGAGGTTTCTATTTTAGGTCCTATCAACCCATTTAAGACACTATCTACTCTACACAATGATGTACTGCACTTCATAGAATTAGAGTGAGAGAGTATTTATGTAACAAAAATTTAATATATTCTATAGATAGTGAGAGAGTATGTATGAGGTCGTCATGAGTATGCATCTATTTATATAGTTATAGGTGACCATATTTATATATATACCAAGCTTTTCAGTTAGTATACAATTACATGTATATCGGATACCACTACAATGTATATATAAAATTTGGCAACATTAATATTAATATAAAATTGGAATTTGAAAAAATACACAAATGATAAACCACCACAAGTCAATTAATTTGAAAATTGATCCTTTTCAAAAGGATTGTGACTTGTGGGCTCCGTCTACGATATTTATATAGACTACTCATACAATTCACTTTCGGATAAGTAAGGGTCATACTTCATAGTATTGACAGACACATTGTCATCCCAAACTATTCCATTGTCAAGCAGGAAACCCTTGCATACACATCTCAACGCATACCTTGCTCGACGTAGTAACATGCAATTTATTTCAGTTCGAATGTTCAGCACCACAAGCCACAATGGAGTTTCATATGATGTACAAGTAATTAGAGCTGTTGAATACGATTTTGGTACTGCTGCTCCAAAAGATACAAGATCCCACTCTAACTTTTCCCTCTCAATTTTCCTCACATTGTATTCATTCCAAAGAGTAGTAATAGGTTCTTCAGGCCCAACAAATCACGTTGAACCAAGCACCCAATTATGATTATTGTATCGGACGACATGGGTGTTGTCATTCATGTTCAACATACCATTAGTAGTAGTAGTAGTGCCTATATTTCTAAAATGGTTAGGGTCAGCCCCTAATGCCTTACCGACCTTGCACCCCATTACGTGATTTTCAAACCGGATCGTGTTTAGGGCACGCCATAATTGCAGTTTGGACTCACGGGGTTGGACCCTTGACTTCAAAATTGGAGTTGACAAGCCCATTTACGTACACCTTTGTAGGAGGTCCTCAGCTTGTTCATTACGGAAGACCTACTCGTCTTCCATGGTTTGTACATCATCATCGCATGGATGATCACCAAGCCATGGGGTTGGGCACCAACCCTTAAATGAGTACTTGAATCGGCCACCATCGTCTTCCAGTCCATAATCGAACCCTAAAGCTTGTATGATATTGCATGGTTCAAACTCCATGACGTGTTGAGAGTTGGGTGGTAGTGTAAAACTTGTCATGACTTAGAAGAATTAAATTTTTTTAAAATTTATTAATATAAATTCACTTAGAAGATTATTGAAGTACTTACATATGTCATGGATGTGTCCTTATATACTATGCGGATGGTATCCACCCTAATACACAACCACCATAACTTAAGATTGTTTCTATTTGACTTACTTTAAATAATAAACAAAAATTAACTACATTTGTATATTAAATAATTACCCATAATGCTGCCATATATACCATTGTTCTTTCGATCATAATATTCATAGTTTAGCAAATCTTAGTTCAATTTTATTACGATGTTTTGTTACGCAAAAATGTTTCGCATAGTACGTAGGAAAATATTGAGTTTCATTATTCAAAACTCCAAAAATTCTTAAATGTAGTACAAATATCGTCATGCTATATGTGTCAAGATTACATCATTCCATTGTTGAAAATGGGAATTTGATGTGAATTAGCTCTCCTCATGTAGCATAATTCTAACTATCCCGAAAGCATATGTCAAATTTATTTTGTAACAATATGAATAGCAGGGAATCTCTTTGATGTGAGAGCCTACCCAAGCAATTTTAAAACCTAGGGCCTAAAACATATCCAAAAGATGAGTTGTCATTGAAGTCATCCTTGAGTAACGTAAAACATTTTTGAAAGCATCTCATGTCTTTTCATATCACTAGTCTATACTGCCATAAAACAAAATTTCAAAGTTATACACTGTATGCTAAAAGACATTGCTACGCCTTCGTGACGACAGTAGTACAAAACTGTTAGTATACGAATACCAAATATATGTTATGTATATAATTGGCATTGGCCTATATACCATTACAGTTAGATATATGAACAATATCATTTTTGTCATCAAAGATTGGAGGGAATCTTACCGTGAACCGTTTCAAGCATATCATCATTGTGTATTTGACAATAAGATTCTGTACTCAAAAAGAAGATAACACGTCTAGTCATATACTTGGTTACATTTGTATCAAGAAATGGACAATTTGTGGACAGAGTTGCTTACATGTACAGTTTCTTAGTAACTTAGGACATTGTGATTATATAATAAGGAGTAATAAATTAGGAATAAATTAACACTCAAGTAATGTGTATTGCGTTAATCATTGTGCTTAAAACCCTAAACCGTAAACCCTAAACCCTAAAAACCTGTGTGTATTGCGTTAATTATTGTGCTTCGTTGTATCTGAATCCATTAAATATGTCATTAATAATAATATTGCGTTAAGGATGATATCTTTTGCTAAGGAAGACTTTAGATATCCAGATTATAAAAGGACTTAGAGCATAATATATACCACATAAGCATCGTATATACAATCAATGTAATAATAATAAAGTTACATTACATGAAAATGGTAGGATGTAGTCCCTGCTTAAGGTAAATGTAGTAGGCCCAATGAAATGAGCATCCTCATACTACTATAAATAGGAATTGACAATATAGTACAAAGCTGAAACTAATATAATGTCATCATTTAATTTTGCTTTACCTCCTTACAACAAAATTTTATATTCTTATGAGGTGGAAGACATATTTAAGGCACTTGGTTATCATTGTGGTTTGCAAAAACACAAAGATCATAATGGGGAAGTTCATCGTTACTCGTACAAGCCATGGGGTGAAATCAATGAACAAACGAATGAAGAAAATGGACACATAATCGATGGTGAGTGGGCATTAAGGGTTCAAGAGTCGTTAGTGTTGCGGACGAAATGTGCACAACTTCATCTTATACCACCTCTTAATTTGGCAACAAGCGTTGTAGGTAATAAACCACGTGCACTAAATATGATTAGATTTGAAAATCACATAATGGCATGCAAAATTCATAATAGTGTACGTGGTTCTATGCTAGACGCAATAGCAATAGATTACGAAAATATTGCCTGCAACGCCTAGGTCTTTCAATGTAGAGAGTGTTAGAGGTAAACATTGGGTGTTGGAGGCTTCAAAGCAAAAATGGTTAGCCATTATCAAGTGGTGGGGAGAGGATGCAGTGTCCGCGGCTTCAAATGAGTACGATTATCGTATTAGGGAATGGGAGGTCATTGCAATGCATTTAAGAAATCTACCGGCGCCAATCCCATTTAGTCGGGCAAAAAAGCTTATACAACAACGCTCTATAGTTGGAGAAGAAGAGATACCATTATGACAAATAGTTGATCATTTGAGAAGTGAAATTAATTGCATGCTCTTAAGAAAAGCACGATATGCTCTTGTTAATGTATGTAAACAATTTATTGAAGACATAGGATTCACATGGGAGGGAGAGATGGTTACGAATTCGCATTATTATGATCCTTATATGTCTGTGAGTATACATCATATGAATCAGATGTGGAATAGGGTTAATAAGCAGTGTTTGGATAATGTATGGAAATCATCAATGTCATATTTTCAATAATCTTATTAATATTGCGTTAAGGATGATATCTTTTGCTAAAGAAGACTTTAGATGGTAATAATCAAGATTATAAAAGGACTAAGAGCATAATATATACCACACAATCAATGTAATAATATATACCACGTAAGTGTCGTATATACAATCTGAATAATAATAAAGTTACATTACATGAAAATGGTATATGAGCCCAATTCAATGGTATATATTTAACTGATACTTGTATTATTATTTATTCTACGAAATTAGAAAGGGACTCTCATTTGTATTTAAATATCGTGTGGTTTACAACTTCAAATCACACACATTTGCATAGCACCAAAATGTCAAACACACAATTTGAACTCCCTGAAGCACCTGAACTTATAACTCACTTACAATATCCTTCATACCGTAGCCATGAGTTTAACCTAAATTCCGCAACCTACTATTACCTAAACAAAACAATCGGCAATTATGTTCGAATCACTCGTGAGAAGTTAAGGGATATCATGGTGGACACAAAATACAATGGGGCGGAATGGAAAACTATTTCAATGGTGTTGCAAGGAAGTCGTGAAATGGTACCAGCCATCTACCACACTTAATGGACACATATGGTATGAAAAAAGTTTTTTTAGTCTTCTTGGAATGGGTTTTTCATAATTTACAACAAAGATCATGGGTTTACCTATTTCCAACGACATTGATGCATTTGGTTGACCCTCTTCCGGTGTTCAATTTTGAACGACCTACATATGCTTTACACAACCAAGCAAAGATTGTTTTAGGTAGTTATTCAGACGGTTTTCAAGTGTTAACATCTTCATCACTAACTCATGGAATTCGTATTGTAGTGTCTTCAAACATCATAATTGACCAATTTAACATATCTAACTATATAATTAGATTATCTCTTGCAACTCATAAGCCACACAATGCTGGTACTGTTCAGATTGGTACTCCAATAATATGTTGGAATGCTCGCGGTGTTTGTAGACCGTCATTCTGGAAAAACATGAGACGTATTTTAACATCTTACCTTAGCTCCGATTTTTCATCTCGAGTTAACATCACTTTACGCATCTGCTTAACAACATCCTCAACTGACTTTGTACAAGCCTGTGCAGGAGGTGTACTTGTACTTCGACCTTCACAATTTCCCTAATTTAAACAAACACCATTAAACATTTGCTCAAATTAAAACACATACTTTTGCAACAAACAAATAGATACTTTCTGCAAGTTGTTCTTTCGACTACGCGGTTTCTCAATTAGTATAATGATCAATTAGAATAACAATAATATTCACCATCCTAAAATTGGATGTTATAAATAAACAAATGTCTCCAATGTTATAAAACAAATTCGATTCAACTATGAACTTATCAATGATTAGACAATCACTCAATCGTACAAGAACGGCACTACCAAAAAAATGAACAAGAATGCGTGACCATCTCTTCTCTAAAACAACTTTCACCATCAAAGCTCTTTCAAAGCTCATATATGGCAAAAAAATTTCAAACCAATTTACAACTCAAATCCAAAACCCTTATTTTCGAGCTAATTTACAACTCCAATCCAATATGATTTTTTTTCGAGCTCTTTTCACCTCCAATCCGAAACACTTCATTTCGAGATAATTTACACCTCAATTAAAATTCTTTTTTCGCCCTATTTTTCAACCCCAATACGGAAAAATTTTCAACCCCAATTCGGAAACCCGAAACCCTTATTTCGAGCTACGCTAATGTACAACACCCATACACCAAACTAACTACATGTTCTTCCCGTCACAACTAAATTCGATAATTTCAATTGTATTATTCAACATGAAAAAGTTAATTAACAACAAAACATAGCTTATAAACCCAACTAAAACTTACCTTTCGAAACATAATTCTGTAGCAATCTGGAAACCAACGACGTATACAACCAACTGCAAGCGATCTGGAGTAATGGGGAAGGTGATTTGGGTGAAGTGTTGGAGAGAGAAGGTGATTTGGGTGTGTGTATAAGAGCCGTGGAGAGAGAAATTTGGGGAAGGAAAGTATAATTTATTGTATAAATGTATTTAATAACGAAAGTATACATGTATTCCATTATTTACTTTATGTATTGATGTGTATTCATTTAATGAGCCAACGTATTCCATGCAAGCAAAATACACAAGCTCCCCCCTCCCTATGAGCAAAACGACGTAGCATCAGCCGTGATTAGAATGGTAATCTAATCACGGTGATTGGTGTAGACGCCCTAGGTGTATTTTGGGTTCGATTAAATATGGGTTAGGTTATAGGGTTTAGGGTTGTGTTTATGATCGACCAATGAGCATGAAATATACTGAGTACATTTTACCGCCTTTCTCCTAACTTGATCGTTGACTAATGAGTATAAATTGCTTCAATCTTACAATCTTTCCCAATTATTATCCAAAAGTTATTACTCCTTATGATCGATCATTGGATTGTAATAGTTATGAAACTAGCTAGTTGTTTTCTTGTGTAACAATTCTATTTATTCTAATGTGGGCTAAGTTGATAATACTATTTTTTTTTTTAGACAGATACATATGTTTTTAGTAGGTACAAAGTAGTGCATTGTCTGACTTATAAGATATATTGAAAGCCTAACCAACCCGTTCCTAAGCCATGAACCTGCTTTATTTAAGTCTAACTTGATCTGACCTATTGAACAAGACCAGGCCTCATAATTAAGGCAAATTTAAAATGAAATTAAGCCAAAAAGATACATTGGAAAAAAAAATACAAATTAATACTCCTTCCGTCTTCCTTTAAACACCCCATATGTTTTTTCCCAAGGATTAAGGTATGGGTGAATTGCTTATCATTGTTGAAGTTATTAGGTAGTTTGTTTTTTATTGTTTTAGATAATTGGTGGTTTGTTTATTATTGATGGAGACAATGGTTGGGTTGTTTGTTATTGTTAAAGATAATGAGTGATTAGTTTATTATATTTGGAGATAATAGGGGATTTGTTTATTTTATTTTTTGAGATAATGGTATGTGGAGAGAGGGTGTTAAAACATACCCAATTTAGAAATTTATAAGTGGGGTGTTTAAAAAAAGACACCCCGAAAATAAAAGCGGAGTGTTTAAAGAGAGACGGAGGGAGTAGATTAATTTAAAAACTAATTTCAGTTTTGTGGATCATACTTTCGCCCGAGTAACAAAGGTTGTGCAAAATTTTATTTGCTTATAATAAAGGTATGCTAACAGTTTCTATATGTCCATAATCTTACATCACGTATTTCATGCCCATTGTTAACTAATGTAAATATGTGTCTTCGTTAGTTCTCTTAGTATCTGTTCAATGTATCTTAAATTAATATGTATTACATAAAGTAAACTTGGGTGTTTGTTTGTATATTGATTCCAACGAGAATCCCCTATATTCAATGAACGAACCAAGCCTACAACAAGTAACACTCCATGGGAATGTTTTGAGCATCATGGCTTTGTAAATGGGACAGAGGAGTGAAATATTATATTATATTATACTACTAATAGCTAAAGTGATACTTCCACTACAGAGTGCCACCTCATAGATGATGTCACTGATGATATCATCACTGACGTGTACACACAATATATTAATTTAATCAATAGTCACCCCCATGTGTTTGACACAATATAAAAAAATGAGCTTCTGAAGGTTTGAACCTGTAACCTCAGAGTTGCAATTTTAACACTTCAACCACCAAGCAAGGCAACTGATTTTTTTGATACTTTTATTAACAAAATTATATATAAAGGAATTGAGATTTTAGGAGATAATTTCGCAAACAACTTTGGACGAGATAATCTGAATCATATCAAATCATTTTATTTTTGGAGATAATTTAGGAAGTAATATATATAGGCGCAATATATTAGGAAATAACACATCTTGGGTTTATTTTGTTTTAACTTAAAATACAGGTTTGGGATGGGGTCAGAGTAAACAAAAAAGAAGTGTGTTAAAAAATAGTCGGGGTTAATATGAATTACAGTTCACAAAAACGGGACCCGAAAATAACGGGCCACGGGTTATAAATTGTAATTCGTACATAAATACAAAATACTTAAATAAATTCGCTATACTTATTAAATTGATTTCATTGAATAAAACATAACTTCTCTAAGATGATACCAAATTAAACACGTTTTTTTTTCGTCTTAATTTTAGAAAAATTGGGACAACGGGTCAACTCATGTTTAACCCAAAAGACACCTGGTCAAAACGGGTTCGAGTTATCTATGGCCAGAACTTGATCAGGAAAAAAATGGGTATTAACCTTGAACAACGGGTCACATCTGGTCGGTTAAGTTTTTTACAGTCCTAATATTTTGTGTTAATTATGAGTAATAAAATAAATTTTTAACCAAGTTCATATAACAACCGTGCAATTTTGCACGAGCCAATAAACTAGGTAGTAGTATAATTAGTACGAAAATCGGCCGCGGGTTCAAGTCAAAAGGACCATGGGTCTTGAAAAGCGAGATCATAGCCTACAAGAAGCGGGTTCATAGCCTACAAAAGCAGTTTATGAACAATTCCAATAAAAAACGGGAAAAGAAAGAGTTGCATTAGAAATGTTAAGAATAGTACAACAGATTTTAAACCCGATTAAAAATTGTGATTTAAATTAGAATTGATATTGGAACACTTACTTACCATTACACTAAGCTAAAGGGCAGTCAATTGGTTCTCTTATTATCGCGTATCGATTTGAGGGAACAAAAGGGAGGCGTTCCCCAACAAGTGTCCTTTAAACAAAGACTAAATGTAGATGTAGTTTTTGAAATTTTACACTAATTGTGTATATTCAACGAAACCGTTTTGGATTATAATCGTCTTAACTCAATTACGAATCAACGGGTTGAATTAAATTTGACCCTAAATATATGTGTGAAAACAAATTTGGGTTTATATGACTCATTGCCCCAGAGGTCATATTAACGGGTTGCTGACCCAAAAACAGTGGGCAATGGTCAAAATTGAGTTCACAACTAAAAGAGAAATGACTTCGACATGTCTAACGTCATATATTCTTTTTTTTTTTCATGTACATCAATTTTTTTTTTTTTTACTTTTTTTTAGGTCATATTGGTTAAGCATAGAACACAACCACTTATAATACAAGAATGAGTTATTACTAATGTCATATAACTTTCTTTTACTACCTAACTTTATTTCTCTTATGTTATCTTCGACTTACAATACTCATAAAACAGGAGTACATGACTCCAAAATAGCATGTTCTAAACCCAAAATTAGCGTGTTACGGGTCTTGAAAAGAGACCTTGTGACTACTAAACAAATTTTGACAAGTCTCACGCTGTTCTTCTAAGTTTTTTCCTTTAATGTGCGCCCATTAATTATTCGAATAATTAAAAAACGTTGTACACGAATAAATCATTATCTACATTATATAACAACCCATGCAATTTTACACGGGTACATAAACTAGTTGTTACTAAAAGAACAACTAAATGTTCTTGGATATTTAAGGAATGTAATCAATTTGGAAATTATCAGAGTCCAATTGTTTTTATAGCATATTATCATATATTATTATACTACTAATAGCCAACGTAATACTTCCACTACAGAGCGACACCTCATAGATGAGGTCACTGATGATATCATCGCTGACGTGTACACACAATATATTAATTTAATCAATAGTCACCCCCATGTGTTTGACACAATATAAAAAATGAGCTTGTGAAGGTTTGAACTTGTAACCTTAGGGTTGCAATTTTAACACTTCAACCACCAAGCAAGGCAACTGATTTTTTTGATACTTTTATTAACAATATTATATATAAAGGAATTGATATTCTAGGAGATAATTTCGGAAACAACTTTGGACGAGATAATCTGAATCATATCAAATCATTTTGTTTTTGGAGATAATTTAGGAAGTAATATATATAGGCGCAATATATTAGGAAATAACACATCTTGGGTTTATTTCGTTTTAACTTAAAATACGGGTCAACGGATGGGGTCAGAGTAAAAAAAAAGAAGTGTGTTAAAAAGTAGTCGGGGTTAATATGAATTACAGTTCACAAAAACGGAAGACGAAAATAGCAGGCCACGGGTAATAAATTGTAATTCGTACATAAATACAAAATACTTGAATAAATTCGCTATACTTATTAAATTGATTTCATTGAATCAAACATAACTTCTCTAAGATGATACCAAATTAAACACGTTTTTTTTTCGTCTTAATTTAGAAAAACTGGTGTTGGGGTTCATTTTATTGATGAGGCCACAGCCCTTGGGAGGGAAGACCCAATGCCCTTGATAAAGCCCAATGATGTCCTTAATGTCCAGCAGATCTCATCCATTGGATGTCAAAGGAATGGAGGGTCAAGGTGAAGGGGGGACCCCTAGGGGTACTCCTTGAGGGTACCTCCTCCACTATAAATACCCCTCTTTTTCCCTCATTTGGTAAGATTCAGACTCTGAGCTTTAAAAAAGCCATTTTATTGCTATCTTTAAGATAAGTGATTCTCGGTACCACATTTCCCGATCGCACCCAATACTGACTTGACCGTCGGAGGGGCGTCGCCTGGGTAAAACCGGGCCCCCTTGACAGTTTGTTCATTGCGCAGGACAGAGACTTAGACCCCATCTATCCCGAAGTCGAACCCAGGACGAACATTGGCGCCGTCTGTGGGGATAGATCGGAGAAGTCTGAGTTTTTGCTTGTGAGTTGAACATCTTGACCGCGATAGAAATGGTAGCCGAGACGCGAAAAAAGGTTGACAAGTCAAACACGGCCGCTGCGCATGCGGGTGCGCTACCCCCCGGTGACAACCCAATCATCGGCCGTTGCGACCCGATGACAGGTGAGTTATTGGGGCCGGTTGCGTCCACCGCAACCGCATCCACTCGAGCCCCGGAAAGACAAAAGGCAGTGGAAGCTGCGCGCCCACCTCCCCCTGTAACCATCGAAGACGGGCGTCACCGCAGAGGTTACGTCGTCGAGGACGAAGACGAGATGGATTACACAGACGAGGAGGAGACGGAGACGGATAGCCAGGGCACTGCGGCCTTTGAAGCTCGGGTATCCGCAGTCCGAGAAGAGCTCCGCAAGGAGATGATGGGGAACTTGGATGTAACAACCCTAAATTTTGACCAACTATAAATAGAAATAAATTTAGAATTGTCACGCCGCAATTGACTACCAAGTCAATTGTTAGGCTAGAAATTCAACTGCAATTAACCAACGAAAAATAAAACAGCGGAAGTCTTTAAATGTCGAGCTATGGTTCTCAAAACGAAATCCAAATTACAAAATCAGAACGAAATGAAGTCTGAGATAAAACAAAGTCTTTCGAAAACCCCAACATGATCAGCTTCGTAAGCATGCAGCCATATCATCAAGACCTGTCAACTATGCCATCGAAGATTGACATAGGCCCCAGAACACGGTAGGGACGAACCAGAAAACAGAACGTCAGCACAGGCTGAGTAAGAAATAACAAGCATAAAGAACAAATAAGATACGCGCCTTAAGGCGCGTAGCTAACAAGAATGAATTGACGTTATAACATAGGATTAACAATAGCAACAGAGTGCATTATCAAAAGAGCATCGTCGCTCAGTTTATATATATTGTTTAATTATTCGGCCAGGGTCCTACCCCATAGCCCCACTTAACGAACTTTGTTCGAGCTAGAGTTGTAATTATCGCCCTAATAATCCCGAGTGTGCACACCCCTCACAAGACAGGCCGGTAGGACGAGCTCCCGTCTAGGAGGAAGACTATTAGGAAGTCGGTAGCTAATCCGACCCTACGTACCTTGATCAGAGGTATATCAAACGATGATCGGCCGAGCCGAATCCATCGTACTCTAGGTGGAGTCATTTATTTTCTTTCATCCGTTTTATATACGTTATTCAAAGATGCATTATTTGACGATACAAATTATAATGATCATAATCGATAGATATTTGAAGCGAAACAAAAACACAAGCAACAAGCAAACACACCACTCGACCGAGTGGCCGAGTGGTGGTCTCGGCTAGAGGCCGAAGGGCCGTGGGGAGTATGGTGGTCGAAAGATCGCAAACAAACATTGATAAGATGGAAGGAAAATATGCTCAATGATATAATTAAGCACAAGCGAAACGGGTAACAAGAATGAACGTGTGAAGCAAGAACATGCGATGATCAAGCAAAGTGTATCAAACAAGATAATGGTTAGTGAGAGATTTGTGATCAACGTTCTTACCTTACTAGCGAAATCACAAGATCAACTCAAGCCTTAGAACGGTACTTCCTCGAACACACAACCTAGAATCAATCAACAATACACTAATCACTAATCATCACCCTACTAGTGCATCCAAGGCATTCTAACTTTGGATTTCAACATTCAAACGACCTCTAAACAACACCAAATTCGCACAACACCCTCCCAAGTATACTAACAACACAATTCCATTATTAAATCATCAAATCAACCATATTAACACTCAAATTAGGGCAAGATCAGATCTGGACAGAATATGTTTTTCATCATTAGAACACCATAATTCATTCCCAAATTAAAACCATGAATTATTTAAACCATGATAATCAATTCCTCCAAATACTACACAATTCCAATCATAAAATCATCATTAAATCATATGAACCCTAATTTCAAAAGCCCTAAATTAGCATTCAATTATTCATGCATCAAAACCATAATTAAGCATGAGTATAATCTAAACAAACAACACCCAATACTACAATCATGTTTTAACTTTAATTAACATGATAAATTAGAAGCCCTAATCTGAAAATTATGAGAGAAGGGGGTTAAACTTACAACTCTTGGTGTAAAAACCAAGAGAGAGGGCAAAGGGGGTCGGCGGTGGTGCACGGGCGGCGGCGACGGCGGTCGGCGGCGGTTCTCGGGGCCGCTCTTCTCCTTCTTCTCTTCTCTCTCTTTCTCGGCTCTCCTCTCTTCCTCTTGCTCTTTTTTTTTTCTTTTTGCTGCTGCCGTGAGGGTGATGGGGGGTTTGAGGTTTTTATTTTATTTTTTTTGTAGAAATAGGAAGGGTTTAGTAAGGGTATTTTGGTAATTTTGCCAAACAGTTGCCCAATTAGGAAAGCGTCTCTAAACGGAAGGTATACCCTAATTCCCAAAATAGATTTTCACGCCCTTAAAACGAGATTCTCCCAATACTTTGTACAATTCAAGTAACCCAAAAATATGGGGTGTTACATTGGATGCCCAGATGGCGGCATTCCGGAAGGAGCTGAGTGCGCAGGTGCCACCGGCCTCGGGGCAGTCGCAGCCGGGATCTTCCGGAGCGAAGAGGGGGAAGAAGAGGCCGTGCCCCTCAGTGCGCATCCGCAGAGCGGTGGCACGCGCAGAGGAGGCGCAGAGGCAAGCCAACCCTAGATTCTTGGACGCGCGCCTCGTCATTGATGCGGGGAGGGCGCGCGAGGAGAAGGAGAAAAGGAAGAAAGAGGAAGAGGAAAGGTTGCGAAAAGAGAGGGAAAGGGAGAAGGAAAGACAGAAAGAGCGACCCCAGGCGTCCTACAAAAAATTTTCCGCGATGGAGAAAGGCAAGGGTATGGTAGAGGAGGATCGGGCATCAGTGTTTGACAGATTACGACGGGATTCCGGGCGACGCAACGCGCCCCTGTGGATACGGTCCCGGTCTCCTCCACCCGTACGAGGCGTGGCCCTCACCTGTCCCTCGCAACCACAGCCCAAGACTCAATCTCAGCACGACCACCAGCACCATCACGGTGAGCGGCCCCGGAGTCCACTTCGCAGAGGTAGGACCCGGACGCGAAGCAGTAGTGAGAGCGAGTCCGAAATTGAGGGCGAGGCAAGTTCCAAATACCGGAGCTGTGGTCATCGGGGACGTTCAACACTGCTTCGTGACTCCCCATTCACAAGTTGGATCCTAACCGCAGACAAGCCGCCGGGCATTAAGAAACCCAAGATGACTGAGTACGATGGGGTAGGAGACCCGCACGACCACATCTCGTCATATCTACACAATATCAGTTACCTGACCATGGACGAACCCACCATCTGCAAGCTGTTCCCGTCTACACTAAGCGAAATCGCGCAGAGATGGTTTGACCAGTTACCCCCAAACAGTATTGACTCATGGAGAGAGTTAAGAAGGAAGTTTGCTGGCCACTTTGTAACCAGCAAGACTAGAAAAAAGACATCCATCCACCTTGCTACTGTGAAACAGGGAGACAACGAATCTCTGGACGAGTACATCCAGAGATTCCGCATGAATGCAACGCATGTGACCAACCTCACTGATGAGGCGGGGGTTGCGGCGTTAATCATGGAAATGACGGAAGGTAGATGCAAGTACGACTTGGTTGCAAAAGAGCCCAAGACCATGGTGAGCGCATATCAGAGAGTGGCCGCGCACGTGAATGCCTCCTTGGTAAATAGCTCGGGACGCAAAGAGAAGGCGGCCGTGGTGGCGCAGAACAAGAGCCAGGACTTCCTGTCTGCGCGCCGGCCGAGTGGCGGCTTGCGCAACCCCGGTCGATTCAATACATCGATCAGAACAATCTTTATGGAAATCAAGGATGATGAGATGTTGCCGGCACCAAAGCCAATGGCTGACGCAGATAGGGTCAACATGCAGCAATTTTGTGAGTACCATATGGAGAGCGGGCACAGTACCCGAAACTGCCTTCATTTGGAAGATGTGTGTCACAATCTAGCTGACAATGGAAGGTTGCTGAGATACCTGACCCAGCTGCGAGGACAGCGGGACAGGTATAAACAGCAATGGCAGGGCCGCGGCAACTACAACAACCGCAACAACAACAATGGCTGGCTTGGGAGTAGGCCGCGACCACCCAAGGGAGGAGATAGGGAACACAGCCCCGGTGTGATAAACACAATTTCGGGTGGCTTCGCCAGCGGCGGACCAAGTCACCGGGGACGAAAAGAAAATTTAAGAAACTTTATCAACTCCATTGCGTCTCCGCAGCTGAGGCCGATAAGGATCCCCGATATCACTTTGAAGCAGTCTGATATTACGGAGGTTCGTACACCACATGACGATCCGGTGGTGATCACCATGAGGGTGGCGAACAAGGACATAAGAAGATGCCTGGTGGACACAGGATCCTCAGTAGATATAATGACTTTGGATTGTTTATTAAAGCTGAGATACACGAGGAAGGATATACAGCCACTACATGATCCTATTGTCGCGTTCGGCGGGCAAACTATCTATCCGCTAGGTTCGGTTCGACTCCCTGGTGCCATTGGTACTGGAAGTGCGATCAGGACCGCAATTGTAACACTACGGAATATGGAAAGTGGTTTATGGAGTTGGTTTGTCCCACATTGGGAAAATAAGGCTCATATGATCAGTTTATAATAGATTCCTACCATCATACTAACAACAAGGCCTTCACCTTTTAGAGCCCAAAGAGGATATATGGCCTAATAGGTGACTACCCATCTTATTGGGTTGTGTTGCGACGTATGGTGGATCGGGCTGTTACAGATGGTATCAGAGCAACCCTGCGACCGCGTGCTGAGTGCTGGGGTTAGGCCCAGGTCAGCCGTCTAGCGGGGGAGATCTTGGACCTGTGTTGTTGATGTTGGTATGGAATGGTTGAGGCGCGCCGGGGACGTCGCGTTCTCTAAGTGGGGGAGTTTGTAACACTACGGAATATGGAAAGTGGTTTATGGAGTTGGTTTGTCCCACATTGGGAAAATAAGGCTCATATGATCAGTTTATAATAGATTCCTACCATCATACTAACAACAAGGCCTTCACCTTTTAGAGCCCAGAGAGGATATATGGCCTAATAGGTGACTACCCATCTTATTGGGTTGTGTTGCGACGTATGGTGGATCGGGCTGTTACAGCAATGGTGGAATTCATCATCATTGACATTCCATGCGCATATAATGTGGTCATCGGGAGGCCGATGTTAAACGAAGTGGTTGGCCTGGTGTTTACCTTGGGACTTTTAATGATATATATCACCGATGACGGGAAGCCGGCAATAATACGAACCGATCAGAAAACAGCTCGAGAATGTTATCACGCGGGGCTGCGGCCGCCGATGGTCAACCTCGAGGATGCCGCACCCGAAGACCAACCTTCCAGGAAGAGGAAGGAGAGGAGTGGTGAAGCAATCTCGGCCGCGATGACGTACTCCATCGAGACTTTGGATGCGCGTCATGGGCTGGAAGGACCCACCCAACCCCACGAGGAGACAGAGGAAGTGGCTTTACAAGAGGATAATGAGGGGAGAGCAGTACGCATTGGTCGGAATCTCGCAGTGGAAAAGCGAGATCCACTGGTCGCGTTGCTCAAAGAGTATAGAGACGTGTTCGCATTCTCAGTAGAGGAAATGCCGGGCCTCGATCCCGCAGTCATTACACACAAGCTGAATGCGGACCCAAAAATCAAACCAGTTCACCAGAGGAGAAGACATTTTGGGACAGAAAGGTCCGAAGCGATTAAGGAGGAAGTGGGTAAGCTCCTTAAAGCTGGATACATAGAAGAATGTTTATACCCGACGTGGCTATCGAACGTTGTGCTTGTTAAAAAGCCCAATGGGTCGTGGCGCATGTGCGTTGATTTCACTGATCTAAACAAAGCGTGCCCGAAGGATGGCCAGCCTTTGCCGCGCATGGATAGATTAGTGGATTCGGCCTCGGGCCATGGACTCTTAAGTTTCAGGGATGCCTACGCAGGATATCATCAAGTGCCCCTCGAGGAGGAGGATAGACCAAAAACCGCATTCGTTACTCCGCTAGGAGTATACATGTATCGTGTGATGCCCTTTGGGTTAAAAAAATGCGGGTGCGACATTCCAAAGGTTAGTCAATAAGGTGTTCGAGGGGCAAATTGGACGCAACATGGAGGCCTATGTGGATGACCTGATAGTGAAAAGTGCGTTAGCTGCGAACCACACACAAGATTTGAGTGAAACTTTTGCTACTTTGAGGAAGTACAATATGAAGCTGAACCCCAAGAAGTGTGTATTCGGGGTGCATTCGGGGAAGTGCCAGGGTTTCTTGGTCAGTGAGCGCGGCATTGACGCAAACCCGGAGAAGATAAAGGCCATTTTGGATATGTCTTCCCCTCGATGCGTCAAAGATGTGCAGAGGTTGACTGGTTGCGTGGCGGCACTCAGCCGATTCATTGCCAAGTCAGCTGACCGCTGCTTACCCTTTTTCGATGCACTCCGAAAGCGCAAGGCGTTTGAGTGGAACGACGAGGCCGAGAAGTCCTTCCTAGAACTGAAGGAATATCTGACTAAGGTGCCAAAGATTGTGGTACCAAAAGAGGGGGAAGAGGTAATGATATACTTATCTGCGGGAGAGCGAGCAGTGGGGGCTGCGCTAGTGGTCGAGCGCGAGGGCTCACAATGCCCGGTGTATTACGTGAGCCACGCCCTCGCCGGGGCCGAGTTGCGATATCCACCGCTCGAAAAGTTGGCATTGAGTTTGCTGATTGCAAGTAGGCGGCTGAGGCCTTACTTTCAGAGTCATAAAGTTGTTGTGATGACTAATTATCCACTCCAAAAGATACTGGGAAGCCTCGACGGGAACGGTCGATTGCCGCGTTGGGGCTACGAGCTGAAGGGATTTGGAGTGGAGTACAAATCCAGGAAAGCCTACAAGGGACAACTACTAGCCGACTTCGTCACAGAGTGCATGTTTAGTGAGGAGTCCGCAGTACCAAATGCACAGTGGCTGTTGTACGTTGATGGATCTTCGAATTCCGGCGGCAGCGGAGCAGGCATAGTTATCCTCCCAAGCGGGGACAAGACTGAATATGCTTTGCGTTTCGGATTCGAAGCTACTAACAACGAAGCAGAGTATGAAGCCCTGATTGCGGGAATACAAATGTGTGCGGCTGCGGGCGCGAGGAACGTAAAAGCATACTCGGATTCGGCTGTTGTGGTCAATCAAATAACTGATAAGTTTGAGGCCAGAGATCACATGGCTAGATACCAGGACGCAGTCAAAGAAATGGTCAAGAGCTTCGAGGTGTTCGAGATTGAGCAGATCCCGAGGTCAGAGAACCAACAGGCCAACGCACTAGCACGCTTGGCTAGTTCGTCGGTAAATGACAACCCAAGGGTGGTACAGTGGAAGGTTCTGCCGTTGCGCAGTATTGACGCGACTCCGAACATCGCAGCTCTAGACCGCGGCCCAGAGTGGATGATCCCGTTGTTTGCATACCTGAGGGATGGAGAGTTGCCAGAAGACGAGAAAGAGGCGGAGAAGGTGAAGAAACGTGCTGAATGGTTTACGCTTCTGAACGGTAAGTTGTACAAGAAGGGGTACACCCATCCGTTCTTGAAGTGTGTAGACCCAGTTGAGGGAGATTATATCCTCAAAGAAATCCACCATGGTGAGTGTGGCGGAGCAAGGGCAATGGCCGGTAAAGCCCTACGGCTTGGGTTCTATTGTCCCACAATGCAGAGCGATTCAGCCGAATCATGAAAAAGTGCGACCGATGTCAGAGGTTTGGTCCAACCTCGCATCGACCTGCAACTCCACTTAAACCCATAACTGAACCGCTACCATTTGCGAGGTGGGGACTCGACATTGTGGGTCCTTTTCCTCGTAGTCAATGCCAAAAGAGATATCTGATTGTTGGAGTGGATTATTTGACCAAATGGGTTGAAGCGCAACCAGTCTCTCGCATCCGAGATACAGAGACCATGGATTTCATGTGGAAGTATATTTTCACAAAGTTCGGGCTACCCCGCTGCGTCACCCTCGACAATGGCTCGCAGTTTGACAGCGACCGATTCCATGAGTACTGCGCAAAATATGGTGTGAAAACTTGTTATGCCTCGGTTGCCTATACGCAGGCCAACGGTCAGGTTGAATCCTCCAACAAGTTGATTGTGGGCGCACTCCGCAAAATGGTCGAAGGGGCCAAGGGAAAATGGATTCAGCAGCTACCAGGGATCTTGTGGGCGATGCGTACCACTACTAAGCACGCTACGGGAGAAACCCCATTCCAGCTCGTTTACGGGTCAGATGCGGTATTGCCAGTGGAGTGGGGAGCTAAGTCCTTGTGGATCAGCACCTATGAACCCGAGCAGAATGAGTCGGAGCTGCGCATCGCGTTAGACTTGCTGCCTGAATTGAGAGGCAATGCTTTGCTGCGAGTAGAGAGACAAAAACAAGACATGGCTCGCGCTTACAACAAGAGGGTAAGCCCAAGAAGCATTGAGATTGGAGATTATGTTCTGAGAAATCTCGCAGCTACCGGAAAAGAGGTTCCAGGCGGGAAACTGAAGCCCAAGTGGGAAGGTCCTTTCCTTGTGGTTGGAAAGATGAGGGAGGGGACCTTTCGCTTGGAAGAACTTGGCGGCGAACCCATCGAGAGGCCATGGAACATTATCCACCTCAAGAAATATTATGCTTAGGTTATGGGTTGAGTTGTAACATAATCAGTTCGTTGTTTATTTTTCATCAAAAGGATAGTGAAGCGCTAGACGCACCCCGCAAAACATGTATTTTAAATTCTCAATAAATGAAATGGCCTGCGGCCCAGTTGTTTTCGTTCACCCGATGTGTCAATTTTAATTAGAATAGTTAGAATACTATAGAGCAAATTCTGACCAAGTCTGGAACTTCACCGGTCTCGATGAATCATTTTCGATCAAGCCAGTGGCTAAAGCCAAGCTGAGTCGGTTGTCTCACCAGACTCGGACGGTGAATACCCACTGCGGGGTGGGACCTCACCACCTCGGATGACCAGCTGTGGATCACCAATAGTATCAATTGGCACCTGGGTATCACTAATACTCGGGCGCGGCTGGGAAGAAGTCCAATTCCAAAATATACCTGGTTCGGGTTAAGACACTATATTCATTCCCGATGATTCGGGTGCGTGTTGAATAGGGTTCCATGAGATCGCCCGGCCCGCAACCAGAGGCAGAGCCGAAGTAACGGCCCTCGGCGAACATGTCTCCAGCTCGGATTCGTTCGCCTACGCTCTTGCACTCAGTAATCAGGGGACACCCTAGTTCAAGGGTGTCGAACTGCGATGCTGTGTTTAAGTGGAACGTAGACCCCCAGATCTCCGGGCCCGGACAGTCGAGCCAAATTTTCATTGGTTAAATTTGATGTCTCGGGCTCGACCCTCGTTGATATCCGAGTTCAATTCGAACGAAGGATGGGCTGTAATAACCCACAAAAAACGAGCTGAGCCATAATATTCCACCCTTGGGCTAATACCCCAAGGGGCGCACCTGGATAACGAGTTAGTGTTTGTTATTGTTTTGCAGGTACAAGATATTATCATTATAAAGAGATCATCGCAAGATAAGCCAATGTGAAATTTGGCTGCGATTTTCGCCTCCATTTCAGGGGCGAAGTTATTTGATTGAGTCGAGATCGCACCCAATTCCAGGGGCGAAGTTTGGCTGCGACAGAGGAGCGAAATTAGTTAATCGGGCCGAAATCGCACCCAAATTCAGGGGCGATGGCCGAGTGCGATTTCCGCCCCCATTCCAGGGGCGGATATTTTGATCGAGTCGAAATCGCGCCAATTCCAGGGGCGATGCTCGTTGATCGCGTATCATCACAAGTATACAAGGACAGCAACAACGTATAAGAAAAGATGAAGAGAGATAAAATCCGGACCATATAAGAAGTTGATTCCAATAACTACAAAGGCAGAAATAAAAATACAAAGTTTAAGGAGCTACATCCCCTGCTAGCTGGGCTGCGCCCTCTTCCTCCTCAGCATCATCACCGTCGTCGTCATCATCCCCATCACCCTCGAGGTTGATGACAATTGGACTCCACTGGGGTTGTATCCTGGGCTCCGGGGCAGGTGGCGCCTCGTCAACATTGATGGACTCAGGCAGCTCCCAGAGATCTTGCCGCGCTTGGAAGAGGGTCCCGCTTCGCTTCGCGGTCAGATATTCTAGATCCTTAGTCAGATCTTCGGGATCCTCGAAGGTGGCCAGATACTGGTCGCCGAGACGCTCCAGAGCAGAGGTAAAGGCATTCACATCAGCCGGGGCCAACGTTTTAGGATGCTTCTCTGAGATCGCACCCACCTCCCTCAACGCAGCCATAGCAGATTCCTTCATCGCCTTCACCGCGGAGAAGCGGACATCACCCATCCTGTCATTAAGGAGCACCTCATAGTCTGGGGAGGCCAGGAACTTTGCCTTGGCGTTACAAGCGCGGTGCGCCCAGAAGTTGATGTAGCCCTTAGCATTTTCAAGCTGGCGCAGCAGGTTCTTCTCCCTGTCAAGGGTCGCAGTCAGGTCCCCCTTCAGTTGCGCGTTGGACTCGCACAAAGATTTGCTGATCTCTTTGAGTTGAGTAACTTGCGCAGCGGTGGTGGCCGCGTAGCTCACCGCGGCTTTGGTTTCCTTGGTGGCCTTCTCAGCCCTTTCTTCGGCAGCTTTAGCGAAGTCTGCAGCCTTCGCGTTCTCCGCGCTGAGCTCGTCCACGCGTGTCATCAACCTCTTTATCTCCTCCTCTCGTTGGGTGGTAACCGCAGACAATTCGGCGAACCGATCTGACTGCGTCTGGATGTATTCGGAGGGATCACCCATGGTGTCGAACACATGGGAGACAAGGCCAGCCAGCTACAAAAGATAAGTGTAAGAAGGCAGGTAAAAAAAAAAAAACTCACACTATAAGTATGTGCGGCGAAGCGCTCCAGCCAGTTGCCAGGCCTTTCTTGGCGGCGTGCCCAACGGCGAAAGGGAAGGAGGGCATCGTTGAGAGGGTCGCTTATCCCTCTGATGGCCCAAAGACTCTCCTCGCTAGCCAAGGGCACACCCATATCATCGGTCACCTGCATAACCTGAGGAGATACCCCACCCAAGCCTGACCGCGAAGGAAAATCAGTGTGAGAGTAAGTGAAAGGCCGATTAGCGCGCGTGGAAAGAGACTTACTGGGGCCGAAAACGGTGTCGTTGTCGGTGGGGGGAGCAGTGTTCATGGTCTGGTCACTCCCTTCCAGGCTCGAATCGCCCAGACTCTGGCGCCGCATGTAGAAGCGAGGCGATTTGCCTGCGCGGGGATTCTCGAGAATCTGTAAACAAAGAAAATTAGAACCAAGCCAGTAATACATGCACGCCGGAGATAAGATAAGAGTGAGCACTCACCGGTGATAGAGTCTCGGCAGTAGTAGGGACCCCCTCCGAGAGAAGTCCCTTTCCTTTATCCCTACCGGCCGAAGATGAGGCAGGCTCCTCAGAGGTCGGTGCCTGCGCAGACACCCGCAGCTGAGTAGACTCGGGCTGCGGGGTAGACACCTCTTGTTGAGGAGGCGCCTCCCGAAGAGGGGTCGCAGCCACGGGAATGGTGCCCGCGGATCTTTTCCTCGGCCTCAAAGAAGCCGCCTGCGACGAGGAGGACTCAGCCCGTTTGCGCTTTTCCCCTTTATTTGTCTCCTTCGTCGCGGCAGCTGCATTCATCGCCGCCGTTTCCTCCCGAGCAGCTTGGATCTTCTCAGGAGCATTGGCGGCCTTTTCCCGTTGGGCGCGAACCTTAAACATATCTGCTTGTGGGAGAAGGTTCGCGATGTGGGCCACAACGGTATCGAGAGCTTTTACTGCAGAGAAAAGGAAACAAAAGAAAGTTAGTATCATTTGACCATACAGGTAATAAAGAGAGAAGTACGGAGAAAGAGGAAGAATCCTACGGTGCTCAGCCTCATTTACGGCCTCCATGAGACCCGCGCTTATCAACCAGACGTTCTCCAAGGACTGGTTGAAAGTAGGGGTCCAAACACGATGGCCCTCCCCCGGAGTCTTAGCCTGGACAAAGTAGTCGCGCACGGCGCGCATAGAAGGAGGGAGTACTGGTTGCTCTCGGGTGTCAGCGGGGACTTCCCCCTTGGACAGCGGGAAGTCAAAGACATCGGCAGCAGTTGCACTTGCATTAAGACTAACCCAAAAGAAGTTATTCTTCCAGACAACCTCGTTCTTGCGGGGTTTCTTCGGCTGCGTCACGATGCAATGAAGATCGCCCGCGCCGCGGGGACTAAAGGTATAAAACCCGTATTGGTTGGCAGACACACGGTGCAGGGATTGAAATAATTTAATTGACACCGGGATCAGCGCAGCCAAACAGGTCATTACGAACCCGTTGATGGTTAAGTAGGAGTTTGGGGTCACTTGCGCTGGGCACAAGTGGTAGTGCGACAGGAGTTTAGCAGTGTATCTGGGTATGGGCAACCGCAGCCCGTTAGTGATAGCCAGCTCGTGGACCGCGAAGCAGCCGCGCGGAGGGTTAGACAAGACGGATCCTAACTCGGGGACAGTTAGGACAATGGGAGACCTAATGCCATAGTCTGCGCAAAAATTCTTCAACCTAGCGGGGGTGTACTTCGCAATGAATTTTTCAGAAATCGGAGCAGTGTCATATCTTCCTAACAGATCCACACTCGTGTTCTGCGCGGCCGCGGCATATTGAACGGCCTCCACCTCGGTGAAGGTCGCATCTGATGCGAGGATGTCGGTGCGTACCTGAGGTTGAGAGGAAGAAGAGGAGCCGCCTGATCGCGTCATCTGCGTGGAAGGCAAGAAAGCAACGGTTACGTTATATCGACACTGCCAGCGACAGATGTCGGCTTCGGGCTCGGAGTCGGAACCAGATGGGTCAGAGTCCGAGTCCAAGTCAATAAACGACGACGAACGACGGGGATCAACGGGAATCCCGAGTGGAATTCGCCTACCATCCCACGTCCCTGGTCGCTATAACCATACTTTCGCCTCCCAGCCCAGATCGGCCAAGGGGCGTTGCCCGGGCCTGTAAGACTTTTCAAGCCATGGGCAATCAACCCAAACGTTGGCCATGTGACGCGAATCCAGTTTTAAACCTCGGATCGTCATCTTGAGACGCGATGGGAGGGCTAAAACGGGAAAAAAGAAAAAAAAAGGGGGTCAGGGCAAACCAACGGTTACCCCAAAAGACAAGTACAGAAACAGGAGAAAGAGATGAGGAGTTACCTTGGATTGGCAAAGATTGATCGAAAACGCCGAGATCTTCAAAGAAACCTTGAACAAGGTCGGTAGCAGCCGGGAATCGAAAGGTTGGTAGAAAGACAAGGACGCGAAACCCTAATTCAGAGGAGTGGAGGTTGAAGAGAAGAGGGGCGAAAATTTTGGCAAAAGAGAAAGAATAACTCTGTATGCGGGCAGTACAGGATATTTATAGAGGAAAAACCGGGGGCAAAGCGGTAAAATCAAATGGTTTTACACAATTTCCAGTAAAAGACATCATTAACTGTCATAGTGAACAGTTAAAGGCAATTGTCTTTTTGCCGTTTCGAGGTAACCTTTGGATTTTCCAAACACTGACGCGTAGAAGGAATCTTTTCGAAATCTTTCCAAAATCTTTTCGAAGTCTTCATCGAATAATGGGGCGATATTCGTGGACATTCGGCTGCGATTTCCGCCTCCACTTCAGGGGTGAAGTTTATATCACCAAGCGGAAATCGCACCCAATTCCAGGGGCGATATTCGTGGACATTCGGCTGCGATTTCCGCCTCCACTTCAGGGGCGAAGTTTATATCACCAAGCCGAAATCGCACCCAATTCCAGGGGCGACATTCGTTGACATTCGGCTGCGATTTCCGCCTCCACTTCAGGGGCGAAGTTTATACCACCAAGCCGAAATCGCACCCAATTCCAGGGGCGACATTCGTTGACATTCGGTTGCGATTTCCGCCTCCACTTCAGGGACGAAGTTTATATCACCAAGCCGAAATCGCACCCAATTCCAGGGGCGACATTCGGCTGCGATTTCCGCCTCCACTTCAGGGGTGAAGTTTATATCACCAAGCCGAAATCGCACCCAATTCCAGGGGCGACATTCGTTGACATTCGGCTGCGATTTCCGCCTCCGCCTCAGGGGCGAAGTTTATATCACCAAGCCGAAATCGCACACAATTCCAGGGGCAGAAGATGAAATGGAACATGGAAAAACAAGAATGACGCGTGCGACCGTGAAGCTCGCAAGGGGCGAAGTTTTTCGATTAAAACCGAAAAATACGAGCTCCACGGCCTAGGAAGCAAGCAAGAGAAGGGAGCGACATCATAGAACTTTGTCAAGGCGCATTACATGATCCACGACAAAGGGCGGCCAGGCAATGCGCAGTCAGGTCGCCCTCGGTGAAAGCCGAGACGCAGTGACCAACGAGCGCAACCCGACTCCGAGGGGCTCTGTTGGGGTTCATTTTATTGATGAGGCCACAGCCCTTGGGAGGGAAGGCCCAATGCCCTTGATAAAGCCCAATGATGTCCTTAATGTCCAGCAGATCTCATCCGTTGGATGTCAAAGGAATGGAGGGTCAAGGTGAAAGAGGGACCCCTAGGGGTACTCCTTGAGGGTACCTCCTCCACTATAAATACCCCTCTTTTTCCCTCATTTGGTAAGATTCAGACTTTGAGCTTTAAAAAAGCCATTTTATTGCTATCTTTAAGATAAGTGATTCTCGGTACCACATTTCCCGATCGCACCCAATACTGACTTGACCGTCGGAGGGGCGTCGCCTGGGTAAAACCGGGCCCCCTTGACAGTTTGTTCATTGCGCAGGATAGAGACTTAGACCCCATCTATCCCGAAGTCGAACCCAGGACGAATAACTGGGACAACGGGTTATCTCATGTTTAACCCAAAAGACACCTGGTCAAAACGGGTTCGAGTTACTTATGGCTAGAACTTGATCAGGAAAAAAATGGGTATTAACCTTGAACAACAGGTCACATCTGGTTAGTTAAGTTTTTTACAGTCCTAATATTTTGTGTTAAATATGAGTAATAAAATAAATTTTTAACCAAGTTCATATAACAACCCGTGCAATTTTGCACGAGCCAGTAAACTAGGTAGTAGTATAATTAGTACGAAAATCGGCCGTGGGTTCAAGTCAAAAAGACCATGGGTCTTGAAAAGCGAGATCATAGCCTACAGGAAGTGGGTTCATGGCCTACAAAAGCAGTTTAAGAACAATTCCCATAAAAAACGGGAAAAGAAAGAGTTGCATTTGAAATGTTAAGAATAGTACAACAGATTTTAAACCCGATTAAAAATTGTGATTTAAATTAAAACTGATATTGGAACACTTACTTACCATTACACCAAAGCTAAAGGGCAGTCAATTGGTTTTCTTATTATCGCGTATCGATTAGAGCGAACAAACGGGAGGCGTTCACCAACAAGTGTCCTTTAAACAAAGACTAAACGTAGATATAGTTTTTGAAATTTTACACTAATTGTGTATATTCAACGAACCCGTTTTGGATTACATTCGTCTTAACTCAATTACAAATCAACGGGTATGTGTGAAAACAAATTTTGGTTTATATGACTCATTGCCCCAGAGGTCATATAAACGGGTTGCTGACCCAAAAATAGTAGGCAATGGTCAAATTTGATTTCACAACTAAAAAAGAAATGACTTTGACATGTCTAACGTTATATATTCTTTTCTTTTTTTCATGTACATCAACTATTTTTTTTTTTTTTTACTTTTTTTTAGGTCATATTGGTTGAGCATAGAACACAACCAATTATAATACAAGAATGAGTCATTACTAATGTCATATAACTTTCTTTTACTACCTAAATTTATTTCTCTTATGTTATCTTCGACTTACACTACTCATAAAACAGGGGTACATGACTCCAAAATAGCATGTTCTAAACCTAAAGTTAGCGGGTTACGGGTCTTTAAAAGCGAACTTGTGACTAATAAACAAAATTTGAAAAGTCTCACGTTGTTCTCCTAATTTTTTCCTTTAATGTGCACCCATTAATAATTCGAATAATTAAAAAACGTTGTACACGAACAAATTATTATCTACATTATATAACAATCCGTGCACATCAGAATTAACATCAGAATCTACTAGTATAAATACAATAGTGGTAGATTTAGAAGATTTTTAGGCCGTCCACATCAGAATTGACATCAGCGTCACGTCAAATGCTGACGTCAACAGCTCAAATTATAACATAAATAAACGTTGTAATATATTTATAATTCCAAAATTGATAGTAAAGATCAAATTCTTTCCAAACCTAATCCCGGCCGAAATAATAAAAAAAGGAAGCACAATTTATTGACTGTGTTCACATTATTAATTGAAATGTCTCTATTCACAAGCATTAGAATCTATCTAAGAAAGGAAAACACAATTAATTGACTGTGTTCACATTATTAATAAAAAATTATTAATCCGGTATATCCTAAATGAAATTATGTTCCCACATTATCATCGTATGATATTCTAAAGAATCATCATGAGGGGATTTGTTCTCCATATTTAACTATCTCTAATAAATGACTGCCATTTTAATTGGTAATACAGAATATCCCGACCTATTATACACTAGACAAATCAAATCATTCCAAGATTAAAAATTATACCGTATAGTAAAAATATTCCAACATGTCAACCGTGCAATGATATTATTTTTAGGGTTTTAACAATTTTAGGTCAAACCCAACTATTTAAGTAGAGGCATGAACACACGGTTAGTCCCAAAGTATCCCGTTCCTACCAGCCCAAAGCATTCGATTGGATGGGAATTCCACATCCTCAAATCTATATTTATTTTCAATTTGCATGAAATTCTTAGTGTTAATTTACGGTAAAAATGTGCATTTATCATGTATAATTGGTTGTTCCCGACCCTCTGCAATTTGTTATAACTATTCAGTGTTCTCACTTTTCTTTTACATGCTGATATTCGCTACAGTCCAAGCTATCTAAGAGGGTCTAGCCTGATTTATTTCTCTAGATGTTGGTCAAAGTTTTTTATTCTTATGTACGATGAAATATCAAATATAGTTCTTACGATGGTGATTATAGCACCTTTTATTTTTCAATCGCTGAATAATGAATTAGTTGTATCTGGATTCCTTTATTATTGCATGAGTAGCAAGGCATGTCCGCATGGAAAGAGTCAAAATACCATGACGACGTGAGCCTGAACAGCGATCCCCTGTTCATAATTTTGTTTACACGATAGAAATTGCTTTTGTGGTACTACGTTACTGTTTTGGATTGGAGCTGAGGAGTCGGTTGTAGAATGAGATTGATGAGCTTTAGATGACAACAGCTGATAAGAGTGATTTCTTTCAATATATCTGTACAGTGAATTAGGTTTTACCATCAGTGTTATTAACAAATTGTAAACACATATTCCGGGCTGGTAATTTGGTAAAACGTTGAACATTAGATCAAATGTGTGAATGATCAATGACCATTTCATGTCTGTACAAGCACACAGACTCCAGACTCCAGAGTACTTTTCTTTGTGGTTTTTATTTTTTTAAGATCACTAGGCATAATCGCGAATACCAAATTACTTTATTTTGTTTCAATTAAAAGTCGTACCTTCATAGAGTTTTTAGGCAATCCATATGTTCCATTCCATAATAACGTCACTTCATCCTAAATTAAAGAGAAAACAAAATCAAACGACAAACCAATGGGTGGATTGGGTAAGATGTTGATTAGTTTAATCACGAGTTAAACATACAGGTTAGTTTAAATACAACAATATCTTTAACCCCAATGCCTTAAAGGCTTCCGCCATAAAGCGGAGTAAGGGGTCGGATACACGCAAGTCTTACCCCTATTGAAACATAGAGAGACTGCGTACGGATAACCCAAATTGAAAATTATTTCGAGAATCGCATCGACTAACTGCTACTTAACAAAATAAGAAGCACAAACAGTTTTGTGAGCCATTTTGGTTTAATCCTTTATATCCCGAAAACCAAAGAATAAGTAGTCTTTGGCTTCATTGGAAATGGAAATATATGGGTTAGTTTAAATAAAATGTCAAAATTATGGGACCGAGTCAAGTTAGTATATAGGTAAAAAATGTGTTGGGATCCCATGGAGTTGAGAATATACCCTACAAGATAACGGGTCAAACATACGGGTTAGTTCAAACAATGAGTCAAAATTATGGAACTAAGTCAAATTAGAATATGGGTAAACAATATATATTTGGATCCCATGAAAATAAACTCCACATGAAAACGAGTCAATAATACAGGTTAATTTATTTGGAGGGTGGCGGTTTTACTTAAGTGAAACCGCCATGCTCCATGGCGGTTTCGTATTTGCCCAAGTATTGGGTGTTCTAATCACACCAGCGTTATTTGGAACCGTCGAGGGGAGTGACGTTTTTGTTTAAGTGAAACCGCTATGGGGCCTGGCGGTTTTAGGTGGTTACCCGAACCTAAGATGGGGTGATGTGCACCCCATAAGATTGAACATTTTCTCATCCAACCCATTTTGTTTAATATTTATTTTTTAAGCTCTATTTCGAAAAGAAAAAAAAATTCTCTAATAGGTTGCTCTGGTAAGATATACATGTGCTTTAGAAATAGGCAAATAATACAGGATCGTGTCGAGTTAGGTGAAAATATGGGTAAAATTCACATCTTGCGCCATTTTATTCACCTTAACAAAATTTTAATTGTACTTATAATTTTCAAAGCATAATTATAAACAATTATAAAATATAACTAGTTTTTGATTTATATATCATATATTGTGATACTTTGGGTTAGGCCAAGTTAATTATGGGTGAAGGGTTAAATCGGGTCTACAACTCGGGTCAGATTTGACCTAAACATTTGCAGGTCGAAATGGCTTCAAATCAATTGGGATACTGGTCATAATAATACATGTTTATTACCTCGAAATGGGTTGGATCCTGATACATGTGTTATTCTTGGAATCTCCGATTTTGACAGGTCTAATATCTTGACCTCCTTTTTTTTAAAACTTTTCAACACATTTATTAACCTGGCTAATAATAACTCTTTTAAGATCTAATATTATAGCATAAAAAAAAGATCGTCTTCTGGCATGATGTCATATAACAGCCCGTGCAATTTTGGACGGGTATTAAACTAGTATTAATTAATAGGCAAAACATTTAGTGTAAATTTTTGCGTTCACATCATCGATGACGTCATTGCTGATGTCATCGCCACCTCATCAACTGCTACCTAATAAACTCTGAAAAAATGAGGCTATGAGGGTTTGAACCTGTGACCTCACAATTATATTATAACACTTCAACCACTAAGGCAACTGATTTTGTTGATTCTTTTATTAACAAAATTATATATAAAGGACATTAATCCCTGATATTTCATTCAAATTTAAAAGCAAATATTTCGGTCAATAATTGTACTATCATATATTCTACAGTAAGTTATTTGGAAAAAAAATTTGATCATTTCTTCAATTTTGACCGAAATTGCAACTTACTCCATATAGTTAGCATATATTCCATTAATATGAAATTAGAGAATAATCATTTCTTTTGAGGAACAAAAAAAATTAGAGAATAATCTTTATTGTCTTATATTAAGGGTCAATTGTGTCTACGGGTCGTGTAATATTTGCCAAGCGTTGAAATTAATAATTAAAACTAAACATACGAGAGTCAATATCGATCATGTATGTGTAATAAAAGTCAGCTTCATGACACATAAAGCGCCAAATAAATAGAAATAAACATATGAGAGTCAAAAAGGGTGTCAGTCAATATGGGTCATGCGTCATAAAAAGTGGGTTTATGACATAAAATGGTGTCATATAGTCAGATACAACTAAATTAGCTTTTTACGAGCATCAAAACAGATGTGAATCAATACCAATCATGTGTAATAAAAAGTGGGTTTATGACACAAAAAAGCGAGCCATATAAATAAAACTAAACATATGATAGTTGAAACGGGTGCGACTTAATACGAGTACGGTGTCATAAAAAAATAGGCTCATGACACACAAAAGCGTGCCAAATAAATAAAAAATCAACATATGAGAGACAAAACGTGTGTGAGTCAATATGTGTCATGCGTCATAAAAAGCGGGTTCATGACATAAAATTGTGTCAGATAGTGAGATACAACTAAATTAGTTTTTTACGAGCATCAAAATGGATGCGAGTCAGTACCAATCATGTGTAATAAAAAGTGGGTTCATGACCCATAAAAGTGAGTCAGATAGATGAAACTAAACATATGAGAGTTGAAACGGGTGCGAGTTAATACGAGTACGGTGTCATAAAAAAATAGGCTCAAGACACACAAAAGCGTGCCAAATAAGTAAAAATTCAACATATGAGAGACAAAACGTGTGTGAGTCAATATGGGTCATGCGTCATAAAAAGCGGGTTCATGACATAAAATGGTTTCAGATAGTCAGATAAAACTAAATTAGTTTTTTACGAGCATCAAAACAGATGCGAGTCAGTACATTAATACGAGTAATGCATGTGTCATAAAAAAATAGGGTCATGACACACAAAAGCGCGTTAGATAAACTAAATTAGTTTTTGATTCATCAAATAAACTATACTCCATATTTTTCATCTTGATTTCGTTTCACTGTCATTTTAAGATAGGTGAAATTTGGTCAATAGATTTGATCAAAGAATATCATGACCTGGTAGAAATGCATTTAATTTTGTTTAACATTCATCTTAATATGGGTAAAATTGGGTCAATGATTTTGATAATCAAAGAACATCATGGTTAAAATGCATCTTAATTTCGTTTTATTTTCATCTTAGGTATGCGTAAAAGTGGGTTGTCAAAATTGGTTCTGGTTGATAGAGTCACTTAAAAAAAATTCACAAAAAGTCAATTCGAATAACCAGTTTGATTAAACTTTTTACTGTTGTTGAATTATTGAAGATGATGAGGATATAGAGATGATTCATGATTGATTTTGATTTCATTTGGGGAAATCTTAAGCAATCGTTTTTTTATGGAAGATATGATTACCAACTAGATAATAGCTCTAATTTTATGTACAGAAAGATTAATCGATAGCTACTTGCACCCGTAATTTGATGGGTTTTTTTTTTTTTTTTTTTTTTTTTTTTTTTTTTTTTTTGTGAATGCTCTTGAATTAACCCGGTAAATAACAGAGTTCGCAATCATGATTTGACCTTTGATCCATCTTTTAAAACTAATCTAAGGACAAATACAGTCGAGCTGAATATAATTTGATTTACTAACTGTCATAACGAACATGCACAATTGACATGTTCTATTCCATTCAATGAAAGTTGCACCGTAATTTGTATTCCTTATATTAAATTTAAACAAAGTAAATTATATTATATATATTTGCACCTATAAAATTTAGTTTAATTTGAATAAGAATAAAAAATGTAATGTAATCGGGCCGCCCGTGCAATTTTTGCACGGGTACAAAACTAGTATATTCACAGGTATGTTAAAATAGAGCAAGACGAACACTTTTGGAAAGTTGCCTTCAGAAGGTTCTTAGAGCATTCAAATGAGGTATGCGTGCATTACCTTTATGGAAATCTAAAAGATGGAACTGAAACATGGCGTTCGAATTAATGGAAAATAAGCTACAATCTGGTTGCAGTTTACTACAGAACTGTTGCACAAGATTGGCATGTGATTTCATATAGTGTCCTCTAACTTTGAGGGCTTGGAACTTATGGTAGAGATCTCTATTTATATGCAGAGTGAATTACTTGAAGCTAAAGTTGGACCGTGCCGACAACCCGCTTCTGGCACGGCCACTGGTCTGGCCCGGCCCAGTAATGGCACGATCACGACATACAAGAGGACCATGCCGACTCGGCGGCATTTGATTGTGTCACGGCTGGGTTTTGCGTAAATGAATGTGCCTAGGCACGTTGTCGCTCGTTTGTCGTCGGCCCGGGCACGACGCGAAAATCTGTTGAGTTAACTTGTTTTTTTTTTGTAAAAGAAACTCAATTCGGTTTTTCTAATGGGCACATGATAAAACTCCAAATATTTCCCTAATTAAGTGATATTCTCGCTTGAAAAAACAAATAATAGAATCTTATTGATTAATTCAGGAGAATATCACTTAATTAGGGAAAGAATTTGAGTCTTATCATATGCCCTATGGGCACACGTTAGAAAAATCCATACAAATTTACTATCCTATATACATCCCTTCAAAGATAATTTTATTTATACTCTATGATGATTAGTAAATGCACAATTTTCGAAAATAATTGATATATAGTCTCTAAAATTGAGTTAAGTGTGTAATTGGGGTCTCAACTTTGCTTTAGTTTTGTGGGGGAGTTTGGGGTCTGGACTAACGTCCGTCCACTTCCGTTGATGCCTTCATTTTCTTCTTCCCCAAATCAGAATTCCATCCCCATCTCCCACACCATCATCACCACTATCATATCATGCTCAACCCGTCTCCGCACCATCATCATAATCATCATCTTCATCTTTCGTCGATCATCATCTTCATCCCATTACCATTAGACATTGTTGTTCAATCACTACGAAAAAAAAAACCCACATAATAAAATCATCATCATAAAGGAGAAAACTCAAAAAATAAAACCCAGAAAACCCCAAAATTTTAAACAATCTAACAAGAGCAAGTGCAACATAAAATGAATCAAATGCTTGAAAATCCGATCAAACAATCAAACAATGCTTGAAATTCCGATTTTTACCCAGATTTTTTTTTTTTGGCTGGATTAATTTTACCCAGAATTACCAATTCCTAAAATGGAATCAAAAGAAAAATGATTCCATTATGAAAAATACAGAAATCAAACAGAAAATGAATTAATTAAGAAAACATTCAGAAATCAAACAAAATTTTATTTTACCCAGACTTGGCAACCCAGAATCGGCAATTCCAAAGATTGAAGAAGCTTCAGGATCAAGGCCCAAGGGCTTGATGTTGATGGGGATCACTTTAATCATCCACCCACATTGAATCTCTCATCTAAGATCAAAATTAATTATTGTTCCAAGTCAATCCCACCTCAAATTCTCACAATTTCCCTCAAAATTAAATAATTTAAAAAAAAACCCACAAAAATTATGTTATTAAATTGAAGGTAGGAATAATGGGATTATTGGGTACGATTTTAAAGGGGGAAATTGAGGAGAAGGAGAGAGAGAGAGAGAGAGAGAGATGGGATGGAGATGATGATCGACTAAGATGAAGATAATGATTATGATGATGGTGCGGAAATGGATGGAGGATGATATGATAATGGCGATGATGGTGTGGGACTAATTTCAGGATGGGTGACCTCTTCGGACGTTTCCTAGGGTGCGCACGAATGAGGCCAAAGTGCGCCGGAAGGACCCGTGTTGGTCTGTGAGGTCAGCCCACAGCCTGGCAAGCTACCATAGGTGACTACTTTCGGCTCAGGCGATGAGTCGGAGTGTTACAGATATGAACTTTCAAAGTCGACTCTTGCGCAAATTAGGTCAAAACTCAGTCCAATGGCCACATTTTCTATTAAAACATTACAAAACCTCAATATATGAAATGTGGACCATAATCAGCACAACATTCTCTTAATCTTCATGTAAATCGAATAAAATAGCACTCGAAATCCTAACCTATAAATTTCCGCTTAATTTTTTTTAAGATTAAAATATATTTCATATAACTTGTAGTTATATTTGTTTCGAAAATCGTGGATTTTATGCTTATTTGTTCGATTGAGGCTTAAATTTAGAATTTGGTGTTTATATGTTCGATTTCATTGATTTCCCGGGGTGCGTATGAGTAAGGTCAAAATGCGCCGAAAGGACCCGTGTTGGTCTGTGAGGTCAGTACACAGCCTGGTGAGCTGCCATAGGTGACTACTTTTACAGATTTATTGCTCTTTTCAAAATGATTTGATTTTGTACATAACACTAAAATTAGTAGGCAACATGAGATTATGATGATTAATGTAAATCTTTTACTGCTCGTGATTTGATTTTTTTCAAAAATTTGCTGCCTTTTTCAACAAAAAACTTTTGTATTACAGATGGATTAAATGTTTTAGGCTTGTATATGGTTTTAGTATAGGAAATTGCTATATTTTTGGTTAATGTTAATTTAATTAGGGAAAATATGTGTAATATAATTTTCTGTTTTTAAATATATTGTTGATTTTACTGCCTAAATTATGGAAAGGTTTTAAATATCCTAGAATAAAAATTTTAAAATGTGTTGTTTCCTAAATCATGCGTCTGTTAAGAAAACAAATATGATTCCTTCCGATTATATTATAATTTTGAATTTGATTGAATTCAATTATGGATAATGCCTCTAACTTGTTACCGATTTTTAGGAATTATTTTTAATTTCGTAATTATTGTTTAATGACTCTAATCTTATTTTAATTAAATAATGGAAAATGCCATATTCTCTTAGCATTTCTGTTCCGAAAATATACTGTATCTTTTTTCTTTGATTTTTTTTTTGTAATATATAGTTTCCTAATCTAATGATAAATTAATACTGCTGTGGAATGAAAATATAATATTTTCTATGATTTTGTGTGGGCTAATTTTATTCCTGAAATTATTGCAAATTCAAAATATATCATGCGCATTTTAAGGGCCTAATATCATTTTTATATAATTTATTTCCTAGAATAACTAACATATATATATTTTTCTATTATATCAGCCGAAATTCTTTCTATTTGTGAGAAATTTTTTTTCAGTTTATATATTTATTATCTAATTGTGGGTAATTTCGTTTTTGTACAGATTTTCTTGCTAAAAAGTATAGGATATTATAAATGTGGGTATTAAATATAATTGAAAAGATTTGTTTCCTATAAAATTGGCCACATATCATGTTATTTTTAAAATTTTTTTATCAAAGATTACGATTTATTTTAGGTATTAATATTTTTGTGTGGGCTAATTTTATTCCTGAAATTATTGCAAATTTAGAATATATCATGCGCATTTTAAGGGCCTAAAATCATTTTTTTTAAACTTATTTCCTAGAATAACTAAGCGTATATATATTTTTCTATTATATTAGCCAAAATTCTTTACTATTTGTGAGAAAAATATTTCAGTTTAAATATTTATTATTTAATTGTGGGTAATTCCATTTTTGTACACATTTTCTTGCCAAAAAGTATAGGATATTATAAATGAACGATTTTTTGAAATAATGCTCAAAAAGCAAATGTTTTTTTTTTTTTGTTTTTTGCAAGAAATTAGTAGGACTTTTATTCTTCCACATGGGGGTAAAAGAAAGAAAAAAAAAAGTCAAAAGCTCTTACAAAAAAATAAAGCCACTAACCTAAATATTTAGGCTTTCGATTACATCATTGTGCCAATTATTCTTAATACAAGCTAACATTTTGATACTAACAACTATCTTAATTCTTCTTACTACCTCTTCCACCCCGGTTTCGATTCCTCTAAAGAGCCTGCAATTGCGCTCTTGCCAAATGGTGTAAGTGCTGGAAATCAGGCTGCAAATAATCCATCTAGCCCGCCAATCTTTCTTCAGATTTCTCTTCTCGATAGATTTAATTTCTCGCCTAAGACTCCAACTCTGTCTTCCAATTTTCATCCAATCGAGCATTCCCCTCCAAACTGCCTGAGCATAGGTGCATTTGAAGAAGAGATGGTTTCTGGACTCCGCACTTCCCTTACAAAGACAACACCTATTGACCAAACATAAACCCCTTTTGCAAATATTGTCGACTGTAGGGAGCTTATCTTGCACTGCTAGAGTAGCAATGAAGGAGTACTTAGGAAGGTTTATGGAATTCCAGATGACCTTACTTCCCTTCATCCTAGCAAATTTCTGCCGAAAGAAATCATAAGCTATCTTGACTTTGAATTTCCCATTGTTGCTCCATGAAGTAATCTGAGCTTTGGCATTATGAACAGACCCAGTTTTCATCAGAATTTCATCTCTGATTTTGAGAATGCTCGAAAGTGCTTCAGCATCACTCTGGCTGTGTTTCACCTCCCATATATCCATATTTTTGCAAATGTATTTGGAAATCCAGTGAGTCCAGATGTTCATACTTCCAGTGTCAATAACCCACAGCCACTTAGAAATAAGAGCCTTGTTCCATGCCATAATTTCTTTGATGTCGAAACCTCCTTCTTTTCTAGGGGCGCATGATCAATTCAGAGTGTTTGTGACAGCTTGGATTGAGGGTGTATCTCCTCTTGTGAAAACCATCAGATCATCTGCAAAAACTAGGTGTGTGAGCCCAATCCTGGCACATTTGGGATGCATTGAGAAGTTATCAGTTCTACCCAAAACTCTCAACCTTCGAGACAGCATTTCCATGCTCAACACAAACAGATAGGGGGAGATTGGATCCCCCTGCCTTACTCCACATTCTCCTTTGAAAAATCCTTTACTTGAGCCATTTATCTTCAAAGAGTACCATGGACTTCTGACACAGGCCATGGTCCAATCAATAAACACCTGAGGGAAGTTGCAGACTCTGAGGGTTTTTTCAATAAAGTCCCAGCTTAAGGAATCAAAAGCTTTCCTAATGTCAATTTTGAGCAGGCATCTTGGAGATTTATTCCTTTGATCATAGCCTCTCACCAAAGCTTGTGACAAAGCTATGTTGTCAAAGATGCTCCTGCCTTTAGTAAAAGCTGCATGTTCATACCCAATCAAAGTATCCATAACTCCCTGAATTTTGTTGGCTATTATCTTGGTAACAGTTTTGTACACTGTCGTACAACATGAAATAGGCCTATACTACTCCAGGACAGATGATGCATTTCTCTTCTTTGGAATCAGGGTAATAATGGCTGAACTCCATTGCTTCAGCCATCTCTTTGATTTGAAAAAGCTCTTGATTGCCCGACAGAAATCCTGCTCAATTATATCCCATGTGCTTTTGAAGAAGCCTGAAGAAAAACCATCGGGGCCTGGACTCTTATTAGAGTCAATGCTGAACAGAGCTTCTTTAATCTCCTCAAAAAGCAAATGTTAAACAAAATGGGTCGGGAAAAAACTTGTTCAACATAATGGGGTGCACATCACCCATTTGTAAAACCACCAAGGAGCATGGTGGTTTCAGGACTTGTGAACAGTAAAACAAAAATCTCAAATTTTGTGAACATTAAAATCGCTAGTCCCCGTGGCGGTTTTACACAATGTAAAACCGCTAGTCCCCATGGCGGTTTTACTATTCACAAAAAAAAAAAAAAAAAAAAAAAATTAGTCTTAATACCGCCAATGGTTGTGACGGTTTTACATATGGGTGACGTGCAGCCCATATGGTTGAACAAGTTTTTTTTCCACCCATTTTGTTTAACATTTTTTTTTTCGAGCACTATTTCGTTAAATTGTTCATTATAAATGTGGGTATTAAATATAATTGAAAAAATTTGTTTCCTATAAAATTGGCCACATATCACGTTGTTTTTAAATTTTTTTTTTACCAAAAATTACGATTTAGTTTAGGTATTAATATTTTTGTGTGGGCTAATTTTATTCCTGAAATTATTGCAAATTTAGAATATATCATGCGCATTTTAAGGGCCTAAAATCATTTTTATTTAATTTATTTCCTAGAATAACTAAGCGTATATATATTTTTGGTTATGACTGGTTATATAGTTGATTATGATAATGAGGGAGAATATTTTCTATTGCTTTAGGCGAAATCAAGTATAGTTTTATTGCTTCCTATAACAATCTGAATGGCCGAAAATATAATATTTTTAGGCGATATTACCATACACAATTTGTATGATTATTCTTGCAGATTTTAGTGGTTCAGTTGTATAATTATTTTAAATATAGCAACAAAATATATTAGTTTCCTAAATGTAATGTGTACTCTTAGGCGTGTGTCTTTTGTATGCTAGCGTGTGTCATTCATAACCATGTGAGTGCTATTAACGTCAGTTTTCATTTGACATCAGCGCCTACATGGATGTTCTAATAATGCCTTAAAAGCACAGCTATTAATATATTATAATATTATATAATATTATATATATGTTGTTTCCGGGCTGCCCTCAGACGACTTCCTCTCCGTGTATTTGCCTTTTCGTCACTAGATAACAGTTTATTTGGGTATGTACGAAAGATCGTTAAACCGCCAAGAAGCATGATGATTTTGCAAGGCAAATCAGCATCTTCCAAGGCATATATGTCCATTATATTGATCAGGTTTAATGAATCTGCCTTGACAGTAGTAATTAATGTCTTGACAAAATCATCGCCCATAATTTCAAGACATGCTTTTCATTTCATGTTTGCATAATGCATATCAGACATCAAACACAATATTCAGCAACATCAAAATGCTATACATTCGAAGGGGAATTCAATGACAAGTTACCCCTCTACTGTAATGAGCCAGGTAAATCTGGAAAAGGCTACACATACGACCATTGTAGAAATCTTTTCTACAACTAAATCTTATTGGTCCATTAAACTAATAATAAAAAAGATTCTACTTTAAAAAAAAATTGAATTCAGAATAATAAAAAAAAAGTTTATTTCAAATTTAAATTTTGCAGTGGGTATGACCAAGTTACAATGCAAATTCGGTTTTCCAATGTTGTGCTATTGCTCGAGGTAAATTCCTGAATAGCACAAGAAAAACCAGTTGATACTAATTATAATATTCTGAAACTGTGTAATAAACAATGAAGCTCTATTAGTTTCATAATGGAAACTACTATAATTAAACCATGCAAAATGATTATTCATGCTGATACTAAATATTAGATACTCGTTGCTAAAAGTTTAATATATCATGAAAAAAATGCCAATAATTTTTAAGCGAAATCCAGGGCGGAGCCAGGGGGGTTCAAGAGGTTCAAAGAATCCTTTGAACCATAATAAAAATGTGACAGAAAACCATCAGCTAACTGTGGTTGGTGTAGTGGTCAAAGGTCTTTTGTTGTTTGTAGTAGGTCGTGAGAATGAATCCTACTCAAGTGAATTTTTATTTTTTTTTGTTGAAAAATCACCAAATTCACAAAAATCATTCGATATCATGATTCGAGCCCATGACCTTTAGCTGCATCCAACGAATTTGCTTCATTTTGCCAATAAGGCAACAACACTATTGTGATTATATTTGACATATATGTTATTTATACCCTTCTAAAGATTAGTGAGACATAAATTCTAAATAACACCCGCTACTAAATTAACCTCAAAAAAAAAAAAAAAAAAAACAAAACACTTCTGCAATATTCAAATTTCCTAGGTACCCTAATTCCTAGGTATTAGTTTCGGAGGGGTTTGCCAACTTACACATATCCTCTAATATTAAGCTTATATTTTATTTTAATTAAAAAATGTCTCACCATCCATAACTTCGTCATGTGGCAAAAGTAAAAAATATGGATACAATTGTGTAAATACAAGTAGCGACCCACGATCTAGGATGGCAAGAGAATATCTAGTAAAAAAACACAAAAAAACTACCCGGATGTGGTATCGTTAACTATTAAGTAAATATCTTAAATAGTAGATTAGAATGTAATATTGTCTAGTTTCATTATAATAATAATAGTTTTGAAATGTGTTTCAAACAAGAATTAAGTCACTTCATCAGCAACGGTTGAGTTTATATGTATGGATGATAATTTGGACAACTATGCTTTGCAAGATAAAGTGTTTGAGGTCATGTTGAATATGTATAAAATAAATTATATCAATTTAATTTGATTTACATATTTGATGAGATTTTCTAGTACGTATGCATTCGTTTAGTGACAATTTTGTGACAGGGGTCTACAGAGTAATAGTTAAAATTAGTAAATTTAAGGGTATGCGTGACACCAAATTATAGTTTGTCAGGGTTGTGATATTTGCAATTTATTATATATAATTCATGTTAATAGTATTATCAAGCTCTTGATTCGTTGTGTTAGCAACTATTACACATTATACGTAAAGCACTACAGATTATGCAAATTGAACAAGATAGCTTTATTCACGAATTCCATGTTATATTAAATTTGAAAGCGCGTTCGAAATTAGGGGCGAAGCCAATGTGGGGCTCGGGGTAGCAATTTTTTAGCTTCGAAAGGGTAAGTAAGTATATATGTATACATTGACAAGATTAGACAAGCACAATAGGGTGTCGTGTCGGTCCGAATACAAGAGTTTGATTCCTAGGTCGGTGTTTCGAATCTCTGTTAATATAAGCTTGTTCATGATCTTTTCTTTCTTTTAATTTTTTTAACCTTAAAAAAATGGTCCATGTTTAAACCCTGTCGGGTCTCGAGCAAATCTTCTTAATGTGAAAATATGATAAAATTTAAATCTTATCTTATGATTATTTTATATTAATTATAAATTTACAAGAAGTTAATTCAGAGTCGCGAAACAATTTCGGCCTCAACACCCTTGGCTATAATATTTTGGCATATATTCATACAAAATTGCGGAAATTTTCTCAAATTATAAATGACAACGATGACCGCAACATTCTCATTCTGTCTAAGATACGGTTCACGGGACGGGACCAAAATCGTGACAAAATTCGAGATTTTGAACCATGGATACCGCAATAACCTGCGTCTCCGCCACCTTGAATTTTAAATCCTAATTTCGCTCCTATTTAAATTACAGTATTTTGTTTATACGTTAGATAAGATATAACTATATTATAATAATTTCGGATTCATTTTTTACAATAAAAAGGGCAGCCCAGCGCACATTGGCGTCCCCGCTAAGCGAGGGTCCGGGGAAGGGTCCGGGGAATGCACAATGGATGCATTTATTTTCTTATCAACAATTTTTCACAAGGATACTAGATTTATTAATTACTTATCAAATAATATTAATAGAAATAATAGAAATTGAAGGTGTCAAACGTTGAAGATGATCTAATAAGAGTCGACGTCGATAAAAGATGAAGAATTTAGTTTATGTGAAGGTGGCACTAGTTCATTGAAACATGGTGTTTTTAACTTTTGGTTGAAAATGGAGAATGCTAATGTAGAAGATGACAATGGTTTAGGCATGGTGTATGAGAAATATTTCAGATTTCACATTGATAATTATAATTTCCCCAAGTCTCATATGAGACCGTCTCACGTGAGACCAATACACTAAAATAACAAAATAATTATATTTCTATTTCAGTTTTGTATGTGTTGGCCTCACAATAACTTATGGTGAGACCGTTTCACACAAGACTTACTGTTATAATTTACTTTTTAATTGTTTTACTCCCTCCATTTTATTAGGTTCTTTGCATTTGATTTGAATCTGTGAGAGGAATTTAAACCAAATGCAAAGAACCTAATGAAATGGAGGGAGTATTAATTAGTTTTTTGGGTTCCTAAAACCTCATAGGGTTTCCCTCCAACTTTGTTTTCCCTCCAAAATAAAATGGCATCTTTTTGGGGTAGGTGATGTCCCATGTTTTGATTGGATGTTGTATGGAGATTCACATACAATGGTTGTATGTGTAGCATCTTCCGGTAAATCTGCATCCTCAGACAGAGGAATACGGGCAGGGAGTCGAAACATTAATCGCAATATATATATCAATGACTAACAGTTGCGCATACAGTAGATGCTAGATGCTGTCCTGACTCCTGATACTTAAACTCGCAGACTTTGGTCTATTAGACACACTACACTTTCATAGTTTCATGTCATAACTACTTTTACAGGTTATAAGAACTAGATCCATAATTTACATATATAGCATCTTAGCTTACAGCACAAGCGCAAACACAATCATCATCACTTTCAGCCAGCTTCTCGATCCATCCCTCGGCATCTGCACATTCAAACCAGATGATAAATACGGAAGCATGCGAAAAATATGGAGGATGAAACAACACGAAGACCTAAGATATCAGGAAAGACGGAAAACAGAATGTGAGTTTGTGTAAACTCCCATGATACAATTATATACACTATTATCACAGAAGTCACTCAAAATCAGTAATTTTTCTATACCTCAATTCATGGCAAATTCATGGCGGCCCTAGGGGAATCTACAGAGATCCAATTCGCCAAAGCAAGCGGTTTTCCCTGTTGTGACGCCACAACAGCTGCATAGAACATCCTAGCAACACCGCCCTTGGCCTCGGCTTTCAACACAATATGATACATTGACATATCAAAAAAATCACCCACGAGCACTTCACGCCAAGCTTCCATATTTTTTGTAAGATGAAGGCATGATTCCTATGACAATCAGACGGTCAGGATAGTGCTAGACATTAAACGAGTGTGCACAAGAGCAAAATCAGAAAGCATATACAAAATTACATACCTGGCTACTCTGGTTTTGTTTGGAAAGTGCAAACTCTGCCATACGGAGAAGTTTAGGTTCATCTAGGGCGACCTTGAGGAGTTTACCACGACAACAAGAACGAAGGCTACTCGTCTTTATCTGGTCGAGACCCAACCGATCTACAACCTCGTCCCACCCTGTAAGACCCAGTCTCTTGTTGATAACTGGACAACCACGAGTGTTTGCGAAAAGGAGTGCCATGACCTTGTTGGACACAATGTTTGTCCCTTTGTCCATCATTTCCTTGTTGCCAAGTACTTCCATGAAGGGATGTCCTGCAATAACAACAATCACCAATTTTTGTACAACACATACATAGTACCATCAAAACAAATTAAAGCATCCCCAATCAAACAAGATAAACTAACTGAAAACACTATCACACACTCATGTATGTGATGATATCCATAACCAATTTCAACAGTTACTTAATTGGATGTATGTACGCAAGCTTTACTCGGCTCCTATATTTGAAACATAGACCCATAGTGAGAATCGCACAAAAAGATCGAACCAACACCACTACTTCATAATAATACAACAAGCACGTTACACATACGATTTTGTGAGCCATTTCGTATTATTCCCTGTAACCCCTGATGTTATGATAGGAAAGTCCCAAACTTTAGCTAACAAGCGTAATAATTATCTACCATCCTAGAACAAAAGAATAGTAAAAAGAGGGCAGATCAGACTAACCTGCAATGTAAGGCCGAACTACCTTGATAGTGTAGTGAGGCAGCGAATACTCAACACTGAGGGTGATGGGCACCCGCGAAGCTGCACAATCATAAGCTTCAACAAGCATATACCGGTCCAACCCGGGCCCATACTTTTCTTCCTACACTTGCCTTACTCGCATAAATTCAAGCTCCATGTTCTGATTTCATGATTTAAACATTACTGTTATTAATTATATGCAAATTATTCATTAAAAATCATTGCAAGAATAAAATAAATAAATAAATAAAACAAACCGAACCATGTGTTGCTGATACAATTTAACGGCGAGGCGGGCGACATCGACGGTAGACGGATTATCGTTCTCCTTGTCCTTGTCGAGCAGGAGGAGGAAAATTGCTGGAACAAGGGGAGTAGAAAGGATGATTGCGGCCGCCGCCAAAGGTAGGAGGAACACTGAGTGCGAGCTTGACAGAATTGTGCAAGTGACGCAACTCGGCCAAATCTTTGGTGCGAAGGGTTAGATTGAAAAGATCGAAAGAAATTGGGTCAAGCCCAAGGCTGCCCGGATTCTTACTATGATTACGAAGAATCGCTTCACATATTTCATGACGGATTTTCCCAGCAGTAGTACTAGAGTCTACCGACGGCGAGTTAAACGACGTTACGTACCTCTTCTTCTTAGCTGACGACGCATTTGTAGCTTCCGTCGTTATGTTCCGGGAGATTAAACTCTTCATCGCCGCCGACGCAATTGCGAATCCCGGCGTTTTGTTCCGGTTAATTAGATTCATCATCGCCATACCTTTCTCTCTCTCCCAAACCCTAGAAATAGATTTGTTGGTTGAAGATACAATTAGATTAGAACTCGAAAACTGGTAGAGAGATAATTGACATGAGGGGATGAGTTATGGAGAGAGTGAGTTTATTTGGGGATAATTTGTAGAGAGAGATATTTGGGGGAAATCTGGGGAATTAGGGTTGTAATTTGGGGAAAATGTGGTGAGATAATGTTAAGAAGTCAATTAACGGTCAATGCACTTAACTTAGACGGAAATAGTAATTAGGTACGAGTATTGTTTTGCCAGCAATTTTGTTTTAGGTGTTTTTTTTGCAAAACTTTACCTCTAAAAACTTTCAAATTTACGAACCCTATCAGTTAACATGTTTTTTTTGAAAGGAGGTACTAATTGTACAATAGCTATCAACCCATCGTAGCCATTGTAAGTTTGACCATAAATTAATTATTTAAAAAAAATTAAAAAAAGAATCCCCACCACGGCATCCCCTTTTTTTCTCTCTCCTCCCTTCCCCCTTCTCCAAAACTCGAGTGACCCGACCCATCCCTGCCCCCACCACAGTCCAGCCCCAACTTACACCACCACCGTCGCCTCTCTTGCCATCCTGGCCGCCAGATGCCGGCAGCCTTACGCCATCGCCGCCGCAATCTTGCCTTTATCTCCTCCTCCCTCATTTTCCTTTCTCCCACGTTTCTCTCCCCTCACTTTCATCGGGATTCATATTGAGGGGTGGTGGAATATAGGCGGTGCGCGCGGTGGCAAGCACTGGAGGGGGTCGAGGAGGAGCTTCTGTTGGCCGGAAACGAGAGGAAAATGAGGATGGAAGGAGGGAAAGTATGGTTTGTGGGGCCTTTAGAATGTGGGGACGGGGGAAGACGATGGCGGTCGCGGCTCATCTGACGACGGTCGAGTACAATGGTATCTAAGGTGGCTAATAAAATGGTGTTTGGTACAAAAGGCGTCGAGGCGGTGGTGGAGGGGCTTCGTGCGTGGTGGTGGAAAGGAGAGGAGAGAGAAAACGAAGGGGTAGGGGTTGTGCTTATATGTTTTGGGGCATATCTAGTTTTTTTACTAATCAAATCAAGGGATGGTTGAGATCAATTTAATTCAAATGAACGGTTTGATTTAAATATAGTACAATGGCCCATAACTTGGTAGCCATTGTAGAATTCCTCTTTTGAAAGACTACCTCAAAATTTAAAAAAGTTTGCAAAACCCTACGTTATTTTATTTTTCCGTCTAATTTAACGGTAACTTACATTTGACTGTTAGTTGACCCCATTTCCATCTCACACTCATCTCCAAAAATCGAATTAACTATCCAAATTGTCAATTTCCCCCAAATTTTCATTAACCTCTTCAACAAACCCAAATTTCCCCATTCTTTCTCTCAACAACATCTCATGAGATTACAACACATAAAAATTAATGACATATATTTTGAGAAATCATAACCAGAACCCTTAAAAATTTAGCGCAATTCACTACACTACCTCACGAGCTCACAAGATTCCCAACTAATTAGTGAATTTGGGAGATAGTCACAACCAGAACACTAGGAAATTCAGTGAGAATAACTATGATATTTTAGAAATTAGAGCGAAAACTTTTCTTTAGAGTTTAAGGGAAATTTAATATATCGAGTCGCAATTGTATTTTATTGGCAAAATTCATCTTTTCCTTTTCATTTAATAAAACTTGTAAATTCTAATTTTATTTCGCTTTAAATTTTGGCATTAAATTACAAATGTTTGGGCTCTGTTTGATAGGAGTGCATTTTTCGGATCGTATTTATTTGGTTTGAACTAAATTGATCTGATTTGATTTAATTTGAATGAATTTGATCTGATTTGATCTAAATTGCATTTGTTGAAAAAAATTAACCGTAATTAGACGAATTAATGAATATAAGTAGACTAATTTATTGGTTGTTAGTATTTACGTAAGTGTAATCTGATCTGATTTATAAAACTTATTTTGTTTACGAAGCGATGAAATTATAAAATTGAGGTTTACTATCAGTGAAAGTTTTATAAATAAACATTATTATTGATAAAAAAAAATTTCTACAAAGGATGTCATTGTTTACAAAGAAAAGAAAAGAAATGACAAAATTATTTAAAATTTAGCCCGAGTAGTGAACTAATATTATCGTTAAAGCCGGGAACCGTAATGAACCGTATTATCGTAATGCTGTCGTTTGTCCACGTCCTCTCCGACACTCATTCAATCGGACTCTTCCCTCTCTTCATCCATTTGTCATCTTCGTTTCTCTGTTCTTACTTTATCGAATTTTTTTTTCGAAATAGGGCTCAAAAAATAATTGTTAAACAAAATGGGTCGAATTTGAACTTATTCAACTTTATGGGGTGCACGTCGACAAAACCGCCAGTGGTTATGGCGGTTTTAAGTGTGTCAAACATTACCAATCAGGCTTGGGAGAGAAGCCATTGACCACCTAAAACCGCCATAGGGACTGGCGATTTTACGTGAAGTAAAACCGTCAGTCTCACTGGCGGTGTTAAGTTAAATTTTTTTTTTTTTTTTTAAAGCGTATTTTGTTTTTTACCCCATAAAAACACAACCCCCCACCCCGACACACTCTCTCTCCACACGACCCACCCCAAACCCAAACCCAAACTCACCCAACTTCTCTCTCTTCACTTCTGGCCGTCGTCTGGTCGTCGCCGGCCGCCTCCAGCCGTCGCTCTATTTAAGGTAAATCTTGTTCTCTCACTCTTTAATTTAGGTTAATTTGTCATTTCTAATTTAGGTTAATTTCAATTCATTAGATGAATTGTTTGTTAGACTAATTGTTTGTTAGCATGATTATTTTGTTAGTATTGGTAATGATTTGCATTTTCATGGGTAATTGTTAGTAGAAATTGAGGATTTAGGGGTTTTGTTTAATGTGGTCAAAAAAAAATATTAACTTAAAAACGCCAGTCCCTATGGCGGTTTTAGGTGGTCAATGGCTTCTCCCTCGAGCCATATTGGTACTGTTTGACACATTTAAAACCGCCATTACCACTGGCGGTTTTGTCCAGAGGTGACGTGCACCCCATAAGGTTGAATAAGTTCAAATTCGACCCATTTTGTTTAACATTTATTTTTTGACCCTATTTCAAAAAAAAATTCTACTTTATCCGCTTTTCTGTTTTCTTTGTTTTCCTACCGAATATTTGATCTCTTCATTTCATTAATTTGGTGAGTATGATTTTTTGAAAGTGGGAATGTGCTTGAATCCGTTCTTTTTGAACGATTTTGATGCGTTCGAAGGAGGTTTAGGATGCTATTGTTAAGAAGGTGGCGTTTTTTGGACTGTTTTTTTTTTTTTTTTAAAGGAGCAGCAAATACGAGGAGTCAAACCCGGTACAACCCCCAAGGCAGGTAGAGTTCCTAACCACTAGGCCAACCTTATCCTCGGGGTGCTTTGTTATGTAAAGGAGTACATGTCAATTAATCATTACTTGAATCATTGATCATATAGACTGGGTCTTCTTTGTGCATTTGAACATAAAACATGTGTTTTGTACTTAGAACTTATGTATGCCTTGGTGATAATATCGTGAAGTTTGTTTTTTAGGGAATGAAGTTGTTAGGTTTATGATACTGAGGATTGTGACATTAATTTTTGATATTCTTTTGTTTCAATAGAAATTTAGTTTTATTGAACCTCAAGTAAACTGGAATTCTTCAACTTTTAGCTCCTACTCACTGTTGATGACGAAAATAAATTACCAAAAGCGATGGACCTGCGGCGTGACGCGATACGAATGAAGTCTGAACTCAACTAATGGGCCGTCTTGAAATTAAGGAAGGCCCATCAGTTACAAGATCTGGAATTGGGTTGACCTCAATTGTTAAGTCCATAATTCAAAATGGACGACAAGCGCCAAACTTGGAAGCAGTTGGAGCGATTAAGAGAGAGATGTGATAACTGCCCAAGATGTTTCATCCCACGACTGAAGGAGAAGGCGGGAGTCAAGATAACCGTCGAAGAATCCAGAAAACTGCCAAGGAAGCTACCCTATTAAAAGAACAGAAGCAGAGCGAATTAAGGGCATCATCAATCAATCGTCAAATCGATCAAAAAATATTTATTTTAGTTCTTTATCTTTTTAGCTTACATCGGGAAGTCTCGCCCCGCATCGCGAGTAGTTTATGTTTTTAGAGTAGCTTTTTCTCTTTTTCATAATGAAGACGGAAGGCATGGAGGTAATTGTCTCATTCCTTCCTTGACTCTTTGTTAGCAAACCTGACATTATTTTCAATTAAAGTACCTTTTATGAAATTGGCGACCACAGTGGGAGGTAAGATATAATCTTCATAAAAGATTGAAATTATTTACCTTTCGAAACCACTTAGATCTTTATTCACAAAATTCTTCGTAATTCTTAATCATAAAACTGAGAATTCCTAAAACGCATTATGCCTACAACAAGGTGTGCTTCTCAGCGCAATGGTGCGCTGGAAATTCCCATCCTAGAGGGTGGACATTATAATAATTACCTTGTCAAGTGTCGGGTACTAAAACGCCCGTTATTGATTTGAGTTCAGACAACTCATCTTCAAATTCCAAGTCTCAAGGACCAACCACGCCGGCTCCACGTAGTCAGGCAGAGGAAAATTTGTTCGCATATTTAGATCTTACCAAAGTTTATAGGACTCAATTAACTGATTTTCACAAAACATATGTTAAAATAGTTAAGGAATTGTTGGTTAATGGACATGAAGTCGAGAGAAAACAACTCGAATCCTAGATCCAGCAATTGACCCAGGAGTCATCGCGAGCGTTTACTCAGATTTCTCAAAGTTTATATGAGGATACTAGGGATGGAATATCGAGACAAATTGATAGAATTATCCTTGATATTAATGAAACCTTTAGTGCAACCTTTGATGCTCTGTCTAGGAGTGTTGCTACTGAAGTAGTTTGTCGCTTAGAACCTCGATCTGTTGCAACGAGATTCTCAGCTTAATGAAAAGATTGAGAGGGTCTTTGATTTGGGGAAAACCATAGCCCAAAGTAGAACAAGAACAATAACGAATGACAATTCAAATGAAACTAATAGAACCAATGACCCTGATGCCCGACCAATAGGGTATCCACCAATTACTATAGTCCTAACAGGACAGAGGGTTCGGAGTCTCAACACAGACCCGCAAACTTCTTCGTTACGTCCTAACCGTCCTCTAGGTTTTGGACATAAAGAAGACAGGGGAGAGCCTAGGAGATCTGAGAGCCAGGGAGCAGAGGCTGGGTCAGGTTGGTCAGCAGGCCCAGGCACTTAATCAAATAGGATTTATCCTGCAAATTTAATAACACTATAACCACCGGATTACCGACGGTTGGCGTCCCTTTGGAACCAATTCACAAAGATTTGGTTCAAAGGGTTACAATCCTCAAACATATTTTATTACAACGGTTGCCATAAATAGAGCCCAGTATGCCAACCCTAATCATATCCCGATCTATGGCCCATACGCTACGCCGGGGCAATATGCATACTCCGCTCTCGGAAGAAATGAGGGAGCTCAAGACGGAGGATTTGGGATGCCTTATCAAAATCCAGAAGCCAATACTCATAATGATATTGGACCGGGACATAACGGTTTCCGAAACCAGCAACCGTCCGCGATGCATAACATGGCAGGACAATTTAGAGTTGAACCTTCCATACCTAACTTCGTTGGAAATTTTCATAACCAAAATCACACAATGCCAAATCAAGGGATCGGCCCACAAACTGGTATGGCCCTAGAGGGCATGATTGAGACTGTATTAGAGAGAATGGGGGTCCCAATTGGTAGGAAAAATAAGATCTTCGACCATTCACCTTATCCATCATATATCGATAGGAATAATCCTTTTCCTAGAGAATTTAAGATCCCAGATTTCACTCTCTTCTCGGGCAATGACCAAATGTCGGCAGCTGAACATTTGGTTAGATTTACAACCTAGTGTAGGTAAGCAGCAGATAATGAAAATCTCAAACTCAGATTGTTCTCTAGTTCTCTAACTGGAAATACATGTAATTGGTACATTAATTTACCACCAAATTCAATTTTCACTTGGGAAAATCATAGGGACAAATTCGTGGAACATTTCTTAAGAATGGATCCAGGAATTACTTTAAGTGAATTAGCAAGGATCACACAAGGACCTAGAGAGTCAATTAATGACTACCTTAATTGATTTAAAAGCTTAAAAGGACGGTGTCCAGTGTCGGTCCAAGAATAGGAATTTGTGCAAATGGCACAAGAAGGTTTACTCCTCGAATTCAGAAAGAAATTCGGGGGCGATACCTTCATTGATTTTTCCGGAGTTAACGCGATGCGCGATTAAATATGAAAAGATGTTAAAAGAAGATAGTGGTTATAAAGACTACGGACAAAAAGAGTATGTACACCTAGAGCATGGTAATAAGCAGAAAACTTCTTATCATGCACATGTTAAATTGCTCATGTGGAACCTGAAGAGGTTGCAGAACAACTTGATGAAGGGACTGATGAGGATGCATATTTCGAAAATATGCAAATAGAGGTTAATGTCTTAGAGATCGTAAAAACTGATACCCCTCTAGTTTGCCCTTCGCTCAAAAGAAAAGAAACTTTTGCAAAAAGAAGTTTTAAGAGCAAAGAAAGAAGGAAATATACCTTCGAGATTTCTCGTTTAGATAATATGGTGAGATATTGTCTCAAAGAGGGACTTGTAAAACCAAAAGAGGGACATACAATAAAAACCTTAGAGGAAATTGGTAATAGAAGATACTGTTTATGGCATGATACTTTCACTCATTGGATGGGAGAGTGCGATAGTGCTAAAAATTGTTACCAAGACCTTATTGATGAAGGCAAATTATTATTTGCTGATGAAACAGAAAGAAAAGGAAAATTTGCGATCTGTAACATGATTAATATTGATGAAACTGCCTTACATGACTTGCAAATGTACAAAAAAACGAAGAGCGAGAAGATTTGGCGATAGCTCTGTTGTCTCACTTGGTCGATGATGGCGTCATATTTATGCCAAAAGTTGAAGAAAAAGGGATGGAAGGAATGTGTAGATGGCATATAACAGCTGCACATACTACTTGCAACTGCGCTTCTTTTAGAGGTGTAGTCAAAAGGAAATGTGAAAAGAAGTTCATCGAGATCACAGAAAAAGAGTCAAAGGCTTTGAGATTAGATGAACTTGAGGCGGATAACAGCAAAATCCGTTATGTTCAAAATGAGGAAAAATTAAGAAATGCTGAGAAAGCTGGAGATACAGGACCTCTTCAAACCAAAGAAGGGGGCAAAAAGGAAAAACCTTCTCCCCAGAAGTCAGTGCCGAAAACCTTCAAAGAAGTTGTGGAGTACAATCCCCTTCACGAAGAAGCAATCAAAAGCCTAAAGGTTTTGCATCATCATTTTATGCCCGAGTTGTGCAGATTATCTCCATCTTGAGCTAGTCCGAACAAGGGTCATCAACAATGATCCGAAATGTGTTCCGGCGTACCGGAAGTTGGCTAACAAGAAAGTCAGAATGAACCATGACGGCTCGGAGTATTTTAATACGCCTAGACCCGGTACTCCGAGGATGGAGAACAGTGTAGGAAGAGGTGCATTCCGAGGAGGAAGGGGCAGATACCGGTCATCGATCGCTATCTCAACTCCGAGAAGAAATGGATCTAATGGATCAAGCAGCTCTAATCTCACTAGTGGCTCAAATAGTCAAAAGAAAGACCGACAAGAAAAAGCTGCGAGAATTTGACAAAATGTGTTAATGGCTCAGCAGCAAGAGGCACAGATTGCTCAACTTCAAAAGGAAGAGGAAGCCATTTCGGTGAATAGGGTCGCTCTCAGTAGAGAGAATGATTTAATGCCCAGTTCGCCCTATGAACCAGTCGCGATGGAAACAGATCGTCCAAGTTATGTGGAGACATCCTGCATTACTATAAATGATACCGAGACTCCCACTCAAATAGATGGTCAGAGCGTCAAAGAAAAGGTGAGGGAGTTACAAGAAGTCATCTTACCAGGAGACGATCTGGCGAATGAAAGGGATCCGCTCCTTCAAAAGGACCAAATTAGAAGCGATGACATGGATCAAGAGTCTGACGGAGAGGACCTTGACATCAAAGTCAACGATGATGACTTGTTAAGGGATGACGAAGACTATTCGGACTATGGGTCAGACCCTGAAATGCCCGGAGAAGCATCTCCAGAGTGCAATGTCATTACCCTGCCTGCTGACTTCAAAAGGAGATTGACCACCGAAGTAGTGAAACCAGGAACAGAGTCCTGGGCCGATGAAGTAGAAAAGGCAGAAAAATCAGGTGCGCGATGTGTCTCAGTAGTTTGGCCTGAAAATTTTAATGTTTATACATTCAAGAAAAAGAATGAAAACGAAACGCAAACCACTAAGAGCATTGATGCGTATGAAAAAGTTGATTCCAATATGAAAATTTTGGGAGAGCTTAAAAGAAATGAGGGCCGTTCTCCAGCTACTTATAGTTTGGATGACCCAACTACACAAGGAATCCTAAACACATTATTTAGACGGCCCAACCTTGACATAGATCATAAAAAGGCTTTATATATAACGGCTAAATTTCAAATTCAATCTGTTAGCCAAGTGTTAGTCGACACTGGCGCTATAGTTAATATTTTGTTGGAGTAAGTGTCCTCCGACAATAATGCGTTGACTAATTAAATCTAATTAGGAATAAACCCGGGATATATTGAATACACTAAGTGAGTTGATTAACGTAAATCGGTAACAGTTGGCTGGCTAGAGTTTGACGTTATTGTCGTTTGACAGCGGTAATCAACTGATCCCTCTCGGTCACACCGGTAAAGATAGTTTATCTAAAGAATATTATATATGTGCTTGATACAATATAATATAAAAAGTTAGTGTTTCAGTTAAAGAGTTAACTGATTATATCGGATGGTGTTTTACGAGTTTGGAACTCAAGTCGTATACAATTACGATTATTTGTGTAAATTGTCGATATTGACAATTAGCTAATTAAATTACAAAATGTTGTAATTTTAGCTAAAATGATGTAATTAGTAATTATTAGATACAAATATATTATTACTAAATTGTAACTTTTAAGAGTTAATGTATACAAGTTAGTAAGAGCATTTTAGTAACTTTATTACCAACTTACTAACCACTATATATAGTGGATGGTGGTGAGATAAGAATCTGATTTTCTCATATAACACATCATTTTCTACACAAACAAATTGTTTTTAGGGAGAAAAAAAGAGAAATTTTCATTTTTCTGTCTAAAAATTCAGCCCACTTCCAACACCATCAAGATCAAGTTTTCTTCATTGCATGTCAATGAAAACTTGATCAAAACATTTATATAAACCTAGAATAACATTACCTAGAATAATTTTATTTTGGTTTTAAGGTTTAATTCACCTATTTATACTAGCTTATTTTGGGTGAATTTTGGAGAGTTTCTTTGGTGGATCAAGGGAGGAGGTTTCCTAAATTGGAAACTCAAGCTTAAGGAGGAGGTTTTCCATTTAATATCAGCTCAAGAACCTTCGTTGAAGGTGTGGTCAAATTTCCTCCTTATTAAGGTTTAAAAAATTGTTTTATACATATATTCATGCTTTAGTTTTACATGCAACTAAAGATCCTTAGCCATACTTAATTAAGAGTAATTAGGTACTAATTAGAGGAGTCTAATTAAGTGTTAAGTAACTTTCATATTTTGCCATTCTCAATCCTGCAAAAAATAGGAAAGACAAGGAAATATATTAGGAAAACTAATGCAAATGTTATTAGTTTTAGCGGAGAGCCATATGCAGCTGAAGGAATTGTCAAAATTAAAGTACAAGTTGGAGATTGCGTCAGTTATATGGCTTTCTTTGTAATTGATGGTGATTTAGGTTACAACGCGATCTTGGGGCGAGACCGGTTCCATCACAACTATGCAATTGCGTCCTCCCTCCATCAAGTTTTAGTGTTGTGGAATGGTAAAAGATTTGAAATAATTAAGGCAGATAAGGATTTTAATGTTCTAACCATTGATTTTGAAATCTCCAGATTGAGCAAAAAGAGATTACAAATTCAGGACTGACCGATATCCTGAATTTGCAAACGAAATAGAACAAGAAATATCGGCAATCGAGGATGAAGACTATACAGATGTAGTCGAAGATGAAAGCGATTCGAGCTAAGTCACCCAGGATTATTTGACTGATGCTGAGACGAAGCAGCTGAAGTTGAATGAAATTAAGATAATTGAACTCACGAATGAGTCATATTCCCCAGCATCAAGGTAGTTATTAACCTTTGTAAATAGTTTGAGCCACGATCTTAGCCATCAAAGTACTTTGAAGGACTTAGAAAAGGCCAGCCAAGACAGTGGGGAAACGAAGTTTAGCATTTAACTCTGTCTTATTTGTATTTTTATCAAGTTTTAGTAATGGATTTTAATATAAATGATTTTGAAGAGTCTCCCCATTTGATAAATGAAGAGAAGATAGATGAAATTTTCTGGGCGTATTACCAAGAAAGGTTTGGAATTAAATTTAATGTTTTAACTTTGGATGAAATTTCGGAAGATCCCGAAACTTTCTTTAAAGTAAAAGAAGAAAAAGTATGGCAAAAAGTGATGATATTAGGCAGAATGTAACTGATGAGTTACTAGAAGTGAATTTGGGAACAAAAAAAAACCCAAGATGCACGTATATAAGTAAACTACTCCCTGAAGAAGAACGAAAGCAATTCATCGCGATCCTTCACGAGTTTAAGAATTGCTTTGCCTGGTCGCATAGTGAAATGCCGGGGTTAAGTAGGGAAGTAGTGGAACACCGGTTACCAATTTTATCAGAGTATCAGCCAGTTGCGCAACAACCAAGGAGGCTGGCACGTGAGCTTTTACCAAAAATACAAGAAGAAGTAGAACAACTTTTCAAGGCTGGTTTCATAAGACCCATTAAATATGCGCGATAGATTGCAAATATAGTCCCAATTATTAAGAAAAATGGGAAAGTGAGAGTCTGCATAGATTTCAGAGATCTCAATAACGCTACACCTAAAGATCAATACCCCATGCCGGTTGCAGACATGCTTATCGATGCTGCATCAAGGTACGAGTATATTTCATCGTTGGACGGTTATGCGGGGGTATCATCAGTTTAGGATCGCTGAAGAAGACTGTCATAAAACGGCTTTTAGATGTCCGGGTTCAGTGCGAATATACGAATGGGTTTCCATGCCTTTCGGTTTAAAGAATGCGGGGGCAACCTACTAAAGAACGATGGATCAGATCTTCAAAGATATGATCGAAAAGTGCATGGAAATATATATAGATGATGTTTTGATCAAGTCTCATGATTTGGAATCTCATGGCGCTCATATTAGACAATCCCTTCAAAGAATGAGGGAGTTTGGCTTAAAAACGAACCCTCTCAAATGCGCATTCGGAGTAAGGGCTGGAAATTTCTTGGGATTTCTCATCCACAAGAAATGATATGAAATTGACCAAAATAAAGCAAAACCTTTGTTGGCCACGCCTACTCCTTCAAATAAGAAAGAATTGCAGAGATTCTTGGGGCAAATTAACTATGTGCGACGGTTCATGGCCAATCTAGCCTGAAAAACAAAGGTTTTTTCACCTCTCCTTTGGCTTAAGAAAGAGGATAAATTCATCTGGGAGCAAGAACATCAAGAGCCTTTTGATCAGATTAAGAAACAACTGGCGAATCCTCCAATTATCCTCCCACCAAAACAGAATGGTAAACCTTTGCGAATTTACCTTTCCATTACTCAGGACTCTATCGCGCGTCTTTTGACCCAAGAATATGAATTGGGTCATGAACTAGCGGTATTTTACTTGAGTCCGATCCTTCACGATACAGAGAAGAGGTATACACCAGCGGAAAAATGGTGTCTATGTCTTTATGACGCATCTGTCAAGTTAATACATTATTTTATGGCCTTTAAAGTCGAAGTAGTGTCCCCAACGGATGTTTTGAAATATCTTCTATTGCAACCCTTTTTGAAAGTAAGATTGTGCAAATGGCATCTCCATTTGCTGCAGTTCGATTTAGTTTATTTACCCCAAAAGGCGGTAAAAGGTCAAGGGATCGCAGATTTTCTAGCCGCACACCCCAGCGATGATCAAAGAATAGAAGACGCAAGTGATGTTTGGACTCTATTCTTTGATGGATCGTCGACAAGGACGACTGCTGGGGCAGGAATTGCCATTATAGATCCTAAAGAACAAGTAACTAAGTTGGCAGTAACTCTTGAAGGAGAATGTACTGATAATCGAGCAGAGTACGAGACTCTAATCATGGGTTTAGAAATTCTCCGGGAAATGGGGGTCGAAAACGTCAAAGTATTTGGAGATTCCCAATTGGTCATAAACCAGGTCACAGGAGAGTATAAATGTATCGCCGCATTAGCGATCTACGGAACTCAAAAAACTAAAAAGGTAGCCAATACTTTTAAAATAATTGAGTTCGAGTATATCCCACGCGATATCAACCATATCGCGGATGAATTAGCCGGATATGCGTCATCAAAAGAAATGGCAGTAATACAGGATGATTCAGTTATAGTCCTAAGAAAGACTCTAAGCCCTTTAGAGAACTTAAGTGAGAATGAAGATAATCCCATCAATGCCATAAACAACATTGACATACTTAGTTCTGAAAAGGATTGGAGATATGACATAATCGAATATCTCAAAAGTCCTTACAATAAGGAAATTCCATTCAGAGTTAAAATGGCAGTGAATAACTTCTTTCTCTTAGGAAATGAATGTCATAAAGGATCTCGATGGACAAATTCTGAAATGGGTGGATGCTGGAGAAGCATTGACCGCGATGGCAGAAGTCCATGATGGGATTTGTGGAGCTCATCAAAATGGCTTAAAAATGCGATGGGCTGGACAGAGCAGGATTTTATTGGCCTTCAATGAGAAAAGATTGTATCAAATATGCAAAGGGCTGTGAAAAATGTCAAAAGTTCGGTCTCATAGTTTTGGCGCCAGCAGCTCCAATGAAGTGTATCCTTAAACCTTGGCGTTTTCGAGGATGGGCGATGGACGCAATTGGGGAAATAAAACCCAACTCATCTAAGCATCATAAATTCTTGTTAGTGATAACAGATTATTTCACTAAATGGGTTGAGTCAGAACCATTCAAAAAACTTGACACCAAAGCTGTGTTAGGATTCTTGGAAGAAAAGATTTTTGTTAGATTTGGAATCCCTGAGTCAATCACGGTTGATAACGCGAGCATATTCAATAGTGATCCCTTTGTAGAATTCCTGACCAAATTTGGAATTCAGATTCTGCATTGTATGCCATATTATGCACAATCTAATGGACAAGCCGAGTCTACGAATAAAACAATTATCACAGGGCTACGAAACATGATTGATGTAAACCCAAGGAAGTTGCACGAAAAACTACTTTATGCACTTTGGGCTTATAAAACCTCAAAAAAGGACGCGACAGGAATTAGTCCCTTTGAATTAGTTTATGGGCATGATCCAGTTATACCCGCAGAGGTTGTAATCCAATCAGCGCGAGTGGCTAAGCAATGGAAATAAAATATGGAGGCGATGAGCATAGAGCAATTGGATGCAGAAGAAAATAAGTTCGAAGCTGCACAAAGAATGAGGTTACAAAAACTCAGAGTAGCAAAGGCTTATAATAAAAAGGTCATAGCTAAATCTTTTCATAAAGGAGATTTAGTCTAGAAAATGTTCTTACCAGCGGGTCAATATAAAGAACCTATCTTAGAAAAATTTACCCCCAAGTGGGCTGGACCCTTTAAGATTCATAAAGAATGTTTAAGAAATTCATACATTGTGATATCAAGAAAAGGGAAGATCTCATCCAGACCTTTAAATGCAACATAATTAAAGAAGTTTCATCCATCAATCTGGGAACAACATGGTTTAGAATTTAAAAAGCTACATATACAATTATATGATAGTTTACAAGAACAACAAAGAGAAGTAGAGTTGAGTCAGGTATTGAACAAAAATTCAATTGAGGAGTATGAAGAATAGTTCTTCGAAATCCCAAAAGAACCCATAGCCTCATGGTGAAGAATCAGTTGACAAAACATGAAAAGTGTTCGTCACTGTACCGAGTGTGATTTTCATGGATTGTTGAGTTCTCCGGATGTCATCTTTTATACTCTGATACATTGTTGCCTGAGCCACCAAATTCTCAATGTTTTCTGATTCAGCGTTGCACCTCGAACTCAGTTCCTCAAGGGTTGTTCGATTAGTCAAGACTTGTTGTTGAAGAGATTTCTTCTTAACTTCCAGATGATCTATCTGATGTTGGATCTGGACTATCTCTTCCTTCAGTTTCTCGTTATCACGCTCCTTGACCTCTAAGTCGGATAAAATAGGATCCAACTTCTCCTGAGCGCTCTGTAGTTGAGGTAGCGCAGTCTCAAGTGTCGATGCTCGTTGTTGAAGATCAAAGAGTTGTCTTTGATCCCTCAAAAACTTTGTCTGCATATCAGACACCAAAATGAGCCAGTATCTAAGATCCGACTCCAAGGCAGTCAAGCAAGAAGGAACTTCAATGGGTTCGTGATGAACTGAAGCGCGTGATTGAAAAATACTCTTCGCCCGAACCAAAAGTGACTTCAATAATTCTTTGTCTGTGAAACATAGTTATTTTACGATATAAGAATTCAATGTATAAAAGACAAATGTTTTTCATTTGGAAGAAATTTTTACCCTTATGAGGTGTCGCTATAGAAGTTTCATTGCTCATCCGCGATGTGTTAGGAGTGGATTGAGTGTGAACAGCAGTCGTCATAAAATCAGATTTCTCCATAGTAGGGTCAACTCCCTGCCCAAATGGTTAGACTAATAAATCAATTTAAGAGACATAATCTCTTATAAAAAAAATGTTCCTTAAACATAAAAGAGAAACTTACAGGATTTGTAAGACATTTAGGAACAGAATCCTAAACAAACTCATCATTAGGCCTCACCGTGCCCTCATGCACATCCTCTTCCACATGAGAGGGCCTTTCAAGAGAAGTGTTGGCTAACCCTGTAAGCAAATCCATAGGAGGATCAAATTTGGTCATCTTTTTGGATGGTTGGTTAGCAGGGGATGACTCAGGCTGTTTTTCCTCCCTTTCCCACTTTGTATTCTCAGTGTCTTGTAAAGTTTTACTTAGGGCGGAAGAAAGAAGTTCAGTAGCCGCTGCGGGTTGTTGTGTTCTCTTTTTCTTCTTGGCATAAGATGTCTTGAAGCGGCTACCCTGTGATTTTGGAGTTGAAGCTGAAAGTGAAACCGTCTCGGGAGATGGTAAGGACTGCATTTTCTTCCCTAGAATGAAGCTTAGAGGTTAATTGTCGTCATCGAATTCAGTAATATCCGGAACTTGCCTCTGCTCCTTTTTCTTCTCCTTCTTCTTCTTCTTGGGTCGCTGTTTGGAAGACACCAACTCTTCAGCGGGAGGAACTTCGGATTCATCCCTAAATGGAGGGATTATGAACTCTGACTCCTCTATAATTACCAATGCCTAAGAATTGGCAGCCCCAGAAGCTCCTCCTTCATCAGGATCAGAAAGGTCAGTGACTCTCTCTTCTACCTGAGTAGTGGTCACGAGAGACCTGGCCGTTTTGGAGTTTGAAGACTCTGCAAGGAAGAAGTTTTTAGAGATAAGGATTTGATCCTAAAATCAATTAACTATTAAAAGTGAGGTAAGAAACTTACTGTCAACCACTAGGAGTTCAAAAGATCGCTGGTATGCAGCTATCTTTGCTGCGCTGGGTATATGAGGTGAGCGACACCACCACTTCTTGAATGGGTAGACACCCTACATTTGCACCCATTTTAGCGCCCGATGATGAGATGGACAGTGGACTGCGTTTACAGGTAACGATTGCCAATTGGGTCGATTTGCTAGTTTTGGACCGTTTTGCCGTAATTACCCGATTATAATTGGATTAGACATTATGGGTTAATATATTGGGCTTAGTTTGCTTAGATGATTATTTAATGGTTTGGGCCAAGAGATGTACGTTGGATGCATGCATGTTCCTTACGTATGGACCTTGGATGATGTTATCCATTTGGTGGCATTAGTTTTCTGCTCGAAGCACAAGCCCACTTGCCCAATTCCTCCAAAAGTCATCACTAGCAATTTACCCGGGTATTAATTAGTCTAATTTAATTAAGAATAATGCATGGAGTTTGTGTACATAATGAATACCCAGGCTTAATGCTAGGTTCACCTTTTACGTTAGAACACCTTCTATATTCCAACTCTTTAAGCTCCATTGATTGGTGCATTGACATCATCATGATGAGTTCCAGTGCTATGAGAATGCTATTCCATAGGAGTATAAATAGAATTCAGATTTCATTCTCTAAAACTTACGCAAGAAATATAGCCGAGACACCCGTGAACAAGCACACGAGTCTCGAATGTTGATTTTGCATACGACTTAGCATAGTTACTCAATACAATAAACACAATTCCTAAACACATAATTCTGCCTACGGCGAGCGAGACACCAATTCGAGAGTCGTTAGATCGTTGGTGTAAATTTCGGAAACGGTACGAGACTAGAGGTCTACTCATTTGGCAAACAAAACCAAGAACTGCAATACGACGCAAGTAAGTCCACCTGAGGGCCCAAATTCTCTTACAAACCGATTTTCAAGTATGTGTTTATTTATTACAAGTTGGGTAATATTATGTTGTTTATTATCTAATTATGGTGCTAAGTTATCATGTTTAGAATACTTTTCATGTATAAATTCATATGCTAAACTCATCGACATGTTAGACTTGTGTCTCTATCAAAGCGAAATTCCTCACGTATGTTAATAAAGTTATGGTCAATTGTGGATTTCAATGTGTATGTTTGATCGGCATGTGCATAATGTTTAGCTTTTTGGCAGTAGGAGTGATAGAGGCAGCACAGTGCTGCGCTCTACCCTCATACAACACACATAGGACAAAGTGAAGGAAGGGTACCGGAGCAAAATCTAGTAAAATCCAGTCAAAACAGCAATTGTAGGGAGGAAGGGCTTGTAAGCAAATAAAAAAAAATTGAAATTCACCCCCAAACTCCCTCCTTTCTTCCCGACTCACTCTTGCTTTCTGTCTTCTCTCTGCCTCTCTCATTCTCTCTCCTCTATCCTCCATACAATTTTCCCTAATATTTTCCATCTCAAACGGTCACTTCCATAAACCTAATCTAATCTTCCTCCTACTCAAGATAATCTTCCATATGGATTGTTAATTGGATTTTCATTTGGGGATTTTTAAATTAGGGATTTTATGATTTGGGGATTCCTCTTCACTTCAATTTTTTTTTGTTTTTTCTCTTCTATCTTTGTATTGTTAATTATCTCAATCAAACTCCTGTTAAATTAGCCTATCAATCTCAATAAATATAGCTGCCATGGACATTGAAATTGATGATAAATGGGTCGACGATGAAGAATTTGTGAACGAGCTTCAACAACTGAAGGTATGTTAATGATATTTTTATTTAATTATTGTGTAAATGGGTAATGGGTAAGCTGAGTAGTTAGATTTTCGATCCTGATTTACAAGTGTCTTGTCTTCGGGTAATGTTTTAGGTTTTTTGATGGAAGTAAAAAATGTCTTCTGCTCATGTTTTATGTTCTATTCTCGTAAAAAGCCTAATTCGTAATGTAGGGCTGCTGCAAACATATTATTTGCTTTTAAAATGGAAGTTCTTGTTTACATTTAGGACTAAGGAGTCTGTGAGAGGGTTCAAAGTTTTGGGTCTATATAATAGACATGTATGGGTAGTACTGTAGTAGAATTTGAGTTACTGAGTAGCAGTAACATGTATGTCATTATAACTTACTGTTGGTATTCTTCTAGGGCTATAAATCTGGTCATTAGTGTTCATAATCTTGTTATATAATTGTTAATATTAGGTTTTGTGTATGAATTGGGTTCAACAATTAATGGTGTATTAATTAGGTTTGTCGTATCCATATTGTTTGTATGCTAGTTTTTTGTATTAGATCCCAAAACAGACACTTGTTATTGCATGATTTACTTATATTATTGCAAAATTGGAATATGATACTTGTTGTTATTTGTGATTAGGATGCATTGGATAGTGGTGGTCAGGATGTTGAAAAGGATATAATCAACCTCTTGACAGGGGGCGAATGTAGTAATAATGTAGATGTAGGTAAACTTCCAATTCAAAAATCTCTAACACCTCCTAAGAACTCCTCTTCCTTAGTGACACCTTTTGTGGGCATGGTTTTCCCAAGCTTTGAAGAATTAGAAACTTATTTCCTTGCATATGGTGAATCACAAGGTTTTGGTGTTGTGCGGGGTAATAGTGCTTTTAAGGGTAAAGGTGACAATAAGGTGAAAAGGTGTCAAACTTGGAAATGTGAGTGTAATGGTGTTGTGAGAATCCATAAGAAGAAACCGAACGATGTTGATGGTGATAGTGTTGAAGTGCCAGCGGTGCCTCATTTATCAAAGAAGTGCGGTTGCCCAGTGCAATTGCACGCTACTTTACAATCTAATTGTGAATGGGTCGTGAAGATATTGGAGTTAGAACACAAAAATCACAACCCTACTCCTAGCAAATCCAAAAATATTGTTGCTTATCGCAAATTAAAGTTTCATCCACATATAAGGAGGAGGGTTCAAATAGGTTTGAAAGCTGGCATCACCATCCGCAAAATCCTTGATTCTTTATCTCTTGAGAGATGTGGAGATGTGCAATTAACTGATAGAGATTTGAGGAATGTTATGGACGAGGAGAGAAGGAAGAAAATGAGTGAAGGGGATTCTAATGCAATGTGGCAATACTTTATGAAGATGTATGCCGATAATAATGATTTTTTTCATGAAGTTAGACTTGATGAGGATGGTGTATTGAAAGACGCATTGTGGATTGATGTGAGATCACGTGCATCATATAAAGATTTTGGTGATGTTGTGTGCTATGATACCACACATTGCACAAACGATTATGATTTTCCATTTGCTAATTTTATTGGTGTTAACCACCATGGGCAATCCATCTTGTTAGGATGTGCATTGATTAGGAATGAAACTATTGAAAGTCATGAATGGGTGTTTAAGACTTGGTTGAAAGCAATGGGTGGTATTGCTCCTCAAGGCATTCTCACAGACCAGGCTATACCAATGAGAAGAGGATTGGAGTCTGCTATGCCACAAACAAGGCATAGGTGGTGCCTATGGCACATAATGAAGAAATGGTCTACTAAGTTGGGGATGTGTACTGATTTTCCTACCTTTGGGCCTATGTTGAAAAGTGTTATATATGATTCAAATGATGCGATGGAGTTTGAGAATAGGTGGCTTTTGATAGTTCATGATTACAATCTTGGTAGCGTGGATTGGCTTACGGGGTTGTATAAAGAGAGGGCTATGTGGGTTCCTGCATTTACAAAGCACTTATTTTGGGCGGGGATAAGATCAACTCAACGTATTGAGAGCATTCATTCTTTCTTTGATGATTTTGTTCACAAGAATACTAAGTTTTGTGAATTTGCCGAAGGATACCGTTTTGCTATGGAGACTAGATGTGGTAGGGAAAAAGATGCTGATGATCATTGCAATGTCTTTACAAGATCCTTAAGCCCCATTGCTTTGTCTGTTGAAAAGTTTTTCCAACATATATACACTGATAAAAAGTTTATCCAAATACAAATTGAATGCCAGAGAGTTGCATTGTTATGTGGTCCGACTGAAATTGTTTTGAATGATGACGAAACGGACAACATAGTTCATGATAGAGTGTATGTTCATTTAGGGGGGAAAAGGGATGATATTGTTACAGACAAAAGAAGGTCTTACACGGTCCGATTCAATAAGATTTCACATGAGGCATCTTGTGAATGCAAGCTGTTTGAGTGTAGTAAGCTGTTGTGTAGGCACATCATTAAAGTATTTGATAAACACGAAATTACCAAAGTCCCTGATATGTATGTTCTAAAACGTTGGCGAAAGGATGTTATTCGTAAGCATACCTTAGTTAAGGTTGCCTATCATGACCCAACTAAGGTAGAGCATGTGAAAAGATTCGATGAAATACATGTAGCATTTGAACCTATTGCCACTGCTGCCATGGTAAGCGAGAAAGCTTCTAAGCTTGTCCTCCAAACCATAAAGGAATTGCATCATTCAGTCTCCACTATTCTAGGCGATGAAGAACACGATTGTGCTGTAAATGGTTTTGATGCTGGTGATCAATCATCAGTAGGAATTAATCACGATAGTTGTTCCCTTGTTGGAGGGACTGTCAACGGAACTCATTGTGTTGATTCTCCCTCTAGTCAATGTCGTGCTAGCAACAACTATCAAGTTCTAACTGCTACTAGTAATGTACCGTCAATCAAAGATCCAACACCTAGGCACAAAATGCAACGTGGGCAACGAGGTGGGTATGCTCGCCGGAAGCCTATTGATGAGATAATCTTGAACAAGGTGCAAGCATCCGCAAAGGTAAAATGAATACTTGATTACATAATTAGTTTCATTACTTTACTTCATTGCTAAAGAAATATACTCATTACTTCATAACTCTTCTGATCTAGGCTAGAGCATCCGGCAGCAATTCAAGAACCAATGCCAATACCTCTACAACTAAGGCCAATTCAAGGACAAGAGGAGAAAGGGTAGGAGCTGAAAAGCGAAACAAAGGAAATGATGACACGGCAAGTTTTCAACTTAATTGACAACTGTTTTTGATATATGTGTGTGTGTGTGTGTGTGTGTGTGTGTGTGTGTGTGTGTGTGTGTGTGTGTGTGTCTCCTTTCTGATTTTAACACTAATTGTTATGTAGAATGTCCTTGTTGGTCCACACTTCCCTATTGTGAATGGAGTAGATGGAAAGAGTTATATTCAACTTCCAACACAAGTATGTTAATTTGTTTTAATTCCTTCATCTCTTCATCATCTATTATTTTACTTCCTCGACGTAACATAAAATAATTGTACAATTTAGCTTCTCCAATCATATGCATCCAATCATATGTTCCAAAGCAATGGTGGAACTTCCATGCCCATGCACACGCCTATGCCCTTTGGTATAGAGCCTCAAGTTTTGCCAAACAATCAAGCTGTTGGATTATTTGCTCCTCCCAATTATTTTTCAGACGAGGTATGAAACATCACACTTTACCACTAGTTCATCTCTATGGTGCCATTAATTTATTATATGAGCATGATATGTTACACTGATTTTGCTGGTTTGTGCCCAGTTTTTTCTTTGCACACCTTTTGAGATAAGACACAAGTGATCAAACTCCAATCCCTGACCAATTTACCAATTTTAAGCATCATCGTAATAAATAATTGGTCATGACTTTCAACCTCCTGTTGACAAAACAAACAATTATCATCATCATAAATGGGTTAAATTACTGATGTTTATCTCTTAATTGTAATCTGTCACGGCTAGCAATCCAAGAAATCAAGCTAGCTTTCGAGATAGCATATGTTGTCCATATCCTTTGAGAGTGTCCCTGCCAGCCAAATATAACCCTTTTTCTTATTGTAGCCACCTCCCGGGCTTATCTACTGATTCATATCTATGGTGCCCTTAATTGTGTGGTTGTGCCCATGACCTCTACGCTTATTTTACTATATGAGCAGGATATGTTACACTTATTTTACTATGCCAATGGTATGTTGTTCAATGATATGTTTATCTTGATTCAACAATTGGAACTTAGCATTGGCACGAGCTCAACACGAGGGTCCGTCGAACGACCCATGTTGCCACCTATACGATCGTACAATTTGAGAAGTGATGTCAGTGACCATCGGGGACATTGATGAAGATCGACATTTGATGATATGTACATTTAAACATTCACGCTTTATTTTAGGATGTGTTTTGGTGCATAAAGCACCTTTTTGTATGTAAATTGTGACCTTATGCGACTTTAAACGTAATTTTGGAGACGACTTTTTGTGAAATGGAGTTTGAGGATGCAGCCTCAAGATTTGTTGAACAAGTTTTGTTTGAAAATGGAGTTTCATAATGTAGGTATGTAGAAGTGTATTTGTGTCCTACAATTTCTTCATGTGTTGAGTGGTCCTTCCATAATCAGCAGCAGGTTCATTGACCTTATAAACCGCTGTGCGGCATGGCGGTTTAATATTTATTGTAGGTTACGTTCTCAAGAACTTCATAAACGCTTGAAATCTGATTTTTTTTTTTACTGGATAGGAAGTATGTATGTTCTCACCCAGCACAATTTTTTGTTAATATGAGACACTCACATGTGAAAACAATTTTAGACTCGTTGATTTAGAAATTTATCCGACATGTGAATTCCATCATTAGTCCCTCAAATTTATATGAAACGACAACTGAGACTTGAATTAAATATATCAAAGTGGTTTTGGTAAAATGCTAATACTAATTGGAGTATATGGCTAGTCCTCAAGATTTGGTGATTACAACTCACCTTACTCGTTATTTGTCTATTTGAACACTGGTTTTTTGATAATAACACATGAAAAACATCATTCACTTTTTACCCACAAAATAAAACACAAATAAAAGGTATGCTTACCAAACGAAATAACAACATAATCTTGAGATACAATAAAAATATTTTCCGATAAAATAAACTAGTTTTAAGATTAAATGAAATGAATAGAAACTAAATCTTAAATCAGAAACATAGGACTTCAACAGATTCATCCAACCTCATTCTTGATAGATATTTCGACCACACATCATCTTAGGTACTGCAAACAAACGTGCACCATGCACAATGTTGTGTTTTTCAATTGTATGTTCAGATTTAACCTCCACGTTATCATGAACCAAGTTAAAGCTTCTCACATTAATGCCCATAATTTTTGACCATGAACGATAAACCCAACTAAACTTCCTAGTTCGGGTCAAGTAAAATCGGTGTTGCACTGGTTCATTCATTAGATTTTGAACAACTATCATGGTCTTTGCCTCATTCTCTTCGGAAATGGGTTCAACGCAATCGGACTGCAAAAGTAAATTTGGATTATATAAATAACTATAATATGAATATGACTTATGAATATTAAAATTAAATACACCTACTATCACTAATTGTACCTCTTTGAAATATGCGATTAATCTTTCGCCGTCTTCAATACTTTGGTTTTTCGGGCTTTTATTTGGATCAATTGTACGCATGAAAGCACGAATTTCCATTTTTGATATATCTATTCCATGACGTTTTGCGTAGTCACAAAACACACCCCGAAGGCCTTTGTTTTGATTTGTGGTGTGCCTAACATTTCGATTACCATCTTTATCTGATATGTAAATATCAATTAAGATGTTCTTATCTTCAGTTTCATTATCTACACTGACATTGTACACACCACTTTGTTGTGTAGACATATTTTGGAATGATATGTTATGAACAGCCTTTCAATTATTTATAGGCCTAATAGGTTGATGCTTAAATAAAAGGTAGTTACCCATGCAGAAAGTATAAATTATTAACACACCATGTGTAAAGTGACTTGTCCCCATTCTTGTACCCACAATTATGTTATATTAATATAAATTAATTAAATATTAATGCCGAAATAATTAGTGAAAATTATTGTAATTTTATATATAATCCGAAATACATGTTATTATAAACTTCAATTATGCCTGAAGAGAACGAGAAGCTTCAAGGAAATCATCATCTCCGTCCAACACTATTACAATTTTTTTCGAGTTACGTTGGACATTGTTTGAACCAACTGCACATTCTTCCCTAACCAAATGGTTTGTGAATAGATGATTCTCGGCCACTCCATGTCCTTCATTGGATAACCAGCGAAATCCAAATGTTTTTCCTTCATTAGCGCACATAATACATCTGCTAAAATAAACAATACATGGTGCCCTATAATTTGGAATAATAGTCCTTTCAAAATGCATCCAAGGCCATGATCTAGAGTTATTTGTACCTGAAATTAAACGACATGAAAATAAACTATGTTAGCAAAATACGATTCCCACTAATTTGACGTGATATTGAACTACATATATTAGTATACCTTTAGATTGTCCTGAATCCCTACTTTCCATTTTTATTTATTTTGCAACATTTCAAAATTGAAGTGATTGACAAAGTACTTTTATAGGGTTGAGTTGAAATATCATCCATTCCAGACAATAATAGATAGTACCCAATTGTGGAAAAGTAGTAGTGGCTAATGGGACCAGACTTCCGAACTTTTGCTTTGTCTTAATGGTAATAATATTCCTCTTATCCTATTTACTTTTCATTATATCTAATATCATCTTATTTTATTGGTGTTTTCTGGTTTCTTTATTTGAATGTGCATTAGTATTTTAGCATGACAAATATAAGAGATCAAATTTATGGCAAAAAACATAACTTATATTACATTAGTTCAACACAACTCATTGAATTATCATTTCATATGAACATATAAAGTATGCCCGTTCTTTATGCCTGGTGAAGCAACAGTGAGATTTGGTGACACTTATTTGTTTTGATAAAGAATTCTGAAGTCTTTTGGTGAAATTCCGCGTTCGTTAGCCCATATGCGGAAAACGTGAAACATCTTTGCACATGAACGCATGTGGAATTCTTAAACTAAGGGTGTTGTTTGCAAATCTTGAAGTATAAAACGTACCATGTTGAACGGTGTATTATTAAAATGCTAAAAACAATCCATTGAGTAAGAGTCACTTTTAACATACCTTATCAAATATGGAATATATACTCAACACAAAATTATTAGGGCATAAATTACTTACATTAAAATTAAGGATTCATAAACATTTATGTAAATATAATGAGTGTATCAAATTAATATAGTGGTACACGGTAGGAAAACATCTAAGTTATTGATTTCATTCAATAAAAGCTATTGACGTTTTAATTAAAGCAATTGCTGATAAGACAAGAGAGAGTACCGAACACTATCTGACAAAATAACTTTAAAGATATGCAATAAAAGGTATTGACATGCCAATTAAAGTAATTGCTAGTAGGACCATATAGTGTTTCTACAGAACACTGTATGATGCCATGAATTTAAAGACGAAAACAGTTCTCGACAATACAATGAGTACACAATATAAAACTATAAAAGCATCATAAATCAATATTTCACTTAGAAAATATTTAATATAGTACGTTAGACGATAAGATAACATATTTAACTGATAAAATGAGATATCCGTGCAATCATATGTGAACACATAAGTAGGCTTTATAGGTTGAGAAGATAATACACACTACCATTAAAAGGACTTACAGCAAAAAAAAAAGAAAGGGAATGACATCATGTCGTCTAGTATTAGAGATGAGGCAATTGAAGGTAGTAACAATTTCCATTTCAATTATTTCATAAGCTTGGCCATGTATCTTTGTGTTACACAATAACTTTTGAATGAACAGGTACCGGATCAAAAGGTAGATCAACACCTATGTCTGAAGAAGGTATATTTTACAAAATTATTCTTGTAAATGGTGTATTTACTGACAATGTATAAACTAACAAACTAATCGAAAGTTCACAGAGTCCAAATTGTTCGGATGGAGTAATTGGCCGTGGGTTCATTTTCAAAAGATGCCACTTTTTCAAAGGGGTGTTGAAAAAGGGTTAACCATGAAGTGTCTGAGATGTGAGGAAGAACAAAAGAAGATGGAAATTGTGTACAGGTATCATGGAAGGGATAATGGTGAGTGTGAAAAACATTTATTAAACGATCATGGCTTGAAAAAACATATGATACTAAACGATAGCAATGACATTTCCGAATATATTTATGAAGAAGAACAATGTTGTGTTTTCATATCCGAGGATGAAGCAGAACAATCTCAACCTTATATTTGTGAAGATGAAGCCGAAGATTATGAACCTTATTTTTCGGAGGATGAAGCACAAGACATCTGATTTTAAAATGGGAAATTGTTAGGGTGGTGAAGGATATACTTAATATCTTTACCAAACTTGTGTTCTTATCCTTCCAATGCATTTTCATATGTAAGAATGTGATTAGAAGAATATAATCACTAAATTGTATGACTAAATTACTCCGTATGATTAATGGTGTAGGTAGAATTTTACCAATCAAGAAGATGTAGTAACTATCTTATTTTATTAGATAGTATTAAATTGCCAACCTTGAAGATATAGTTACTTTAATATATTACAATATAACACTTAATCATCTTGTTCATAATGAATCACAGACGATTAAAATAGTGTACCAAAAAGATGTACTAACTTTTGGTAATTATAACACATATGTGCAATAAAATAAGATTTTGTTATGATAAAAGTAGTGGACTAACTGGATATGATAACGTTATAGATAGATATACTACTATATAAAGATTCCTTACCCATCAAATATTGTATAACCTGATGGCATCAAACTACACCAACGAGAACAGTGCAGGTGATGTGTTCATGTTCTTAAAATATTAACTAACTAATAAAGGTATGAAGATTTAATTTTTTTTTTTTTTGTTATGTTTATTGATGGTTTTACGTCAGGTCGAAGAAGGAAAGAGAAGGTGAACCCGCCCATAGTAAAACACTGGTCAAGCCCTATTTCGGATGAAGGTATTTATCTTGTACTCATAATTTGGATAATATTTAATTTGATAGTTGACTAACAATTTATTTGTTAAAATTTTACAATGTTTTGATGGCAGAGTGTACACAATGGAGATTAGTTGAATGGCCTTACATTCATTTCGAGAAATACTTTTCGTGGGAATATACACAAATAGTAGGGGTAAGCATGAAATGTAGGATATGCGAAGAACAACAAGTCCCCATTAGATTTACTTATAAGTGGACAATGGGGGAGGACAATGGCGTACTAGCTAGACATGTAGAACAACATGATTTGTCAAAAGATATGGTAGTCACGGATAGCAATGATATTAGCGTCAATCAAAATTACGTAAATGACACTATCGTTGATAGTTATAAGGTAGAGCAATGTTGTGTACTAATATCCTCAGATGAGCCTTCTGAGTGAAGTACCCAAAACTCCTAAGTTGTTTTTGATGTTTTATGTATGTAATGAAGTTGTTGGTTGAAAATTGTTGCGTAAGATTTAAGAGATTTAACTTTATTTCTGTCAATATAATGCCAGTAGTATTGTTGTTAAATGGTATATTCGTTTTTATCTTATTGAATTGTCATGTTATCTACTATACAACTTGTATTATTGCATAGAGACTTCTATGTTTCCTACAGACCTGTAATATCGATTCAATGCACTAAGTTGGTACGAACATCAAAATTTTGACGAGGAACATAAGTGAACATAATGTTTGAACAATTCATATTTTACTAATAAAATTTGATACGGTAAAACATAAAGAATACACAACAATTAAGGATAATTTACTAATAGTTAATACAAAGACATAATATCCAGTCAAATTATATCCTTCTGAGAAGAGTACTCGTGCAACTCAATACAATAATCGACGCCGGCAAGGTGGTTGTGCAGGCTACAATTGTCAACAATGAAATAAACAATGGCATGTTAATATATATAATCGCCATCATTTGTAGGAAGGTTCTCATTTACATGTTAGTGTGAGGAACGTACCTCTATGGTAGCTGAGAAAATAGCTCCGTTATGTTCAGGGTAGAGCATGACGGAGGAGACATAAGGTTTCCATAGGACCAATACACCACCACGTAATCCAGGTTCAAGTAAGTGCCAATTATAAGGGGTAAAATTGAACATAACATGTTCACAATTAGTCAAACTACTTCTAGGTTCGGTTATTAAAATTACTTGCGGATCGTATACTGCTTGAATACGATGCATATTGGACACAAATGAAGGCCGACAAATACCCCTTGAATTCCAACAAACCAATGTTAGACCTTGTGTATGTTGAATCCTACCATTTCTTGGCAAAATTGCAATCACATAGTTTCTGACGCTCAAAGCAACATCTTCAAATGTGTACGACACATTCACACCTAAACATTGGATGGTAGGTAAGGATTGATAAGCAATCAAACCATCACTATAGCTTGCAACGACATAACAAGTAGGTTGTTCTTGTATTTGGTGCAATGTACGTGGAATATGTAAGACAGGTTTAGGATCGATTAAATGCATAAGAGAACCTGAAAATGGGGCTGGGTTTTGGCGCACATACAATAAATCAAACAACCATTGAATCCAAACTTAAAATGCAGGGTGCAATGGGTAAGTGTCCATTAAATGAGGTAGATGTGCACTCCGTAGATTTCCGTCTACTCCTATCATTTTGAGTGATTCAAACTCATCTCCGTTACCTTGGGGATCTCTAATTAATGATCGCAGTGCTTCTGAAGGGATAATTTGATGTTGATTAACTTCCTACTCAACATAGTAGTTAGTTAAATGCATGTATATCTCAACATTCTCGTAGGATGGTGCCAATATATGTTCCACCAACATAGGTGAGGCTACAATTTGAAATCTATTAGCCATTTGTATAGTACAATAAAATTTATTAGTTTCCGAATTATTATAAGGGTTCTTTGTTGTAAACTCATGTAATGTATGAGTTTCATACTCTTTATAGAATAAGTGGATTCAACAAAAGAGAAGATGTACACATACACGAAAGATTCTGTAACAAAATAAGACAGAGATGCAATAAAATAAGAGTACTTTATGCCAAAATAATTCAACTACAGACTCGAATCTTTATGGCAGAAATAACACTTTCGTGGAATCAAAATAAGACAAATGAAGCATAAGACTTATTGTGAAAATTTGTACACTGAGGTATAAGATAATAATAAGTTGAAATTTACTGCAGGATAAAACTACTTTTGACAAAATAATGTGAGGATAAGGCTTCATAAATGTGAGGGATAAGACATTTCCATAGCGGCACCAAATTTGCCGTGAAGAGGTTTATTAAGTCGATGAACCGATGGGTTGTTTAGCGGTTTTGACATAGAATCCGCTGGGTTCCGTAGTGGTTTAAAGAAAATTGACCTATATGCAACAACTTGTGTTAATATCTCAAAATCACTTCGTGAAGAGTAGTCATGTTAATTCCCATTGGGTGATTTAGTCCGCAAAATTAGTGGGTTTCCTTCCAAAACTTTATACACGATAAAGGTAATTCCAAATCATATACACCCAAACGAGCAGTGATTCAATACATTTGGGCAAAAAAGGAACTCCAATCGTTAACTCGTAAAGGTTTCATTACATCTTCACGAATTATCATCACTAAGTTCTTCCAAAAAAAAGTCGGAAAATGTTTTACAAAAAAGTCGAGGTTGAATATACCTACACCCAACATCCTTGAATGTAGGGAGTATCAACCTGACATGATATAATGTAGTTAACTTCCCTTATATTCAACCTGAATGTAGGGAGTATTTACATTCAATTATATTTACACTCAAAATAACCAATGGGGCGAAATTATGAGTCAAAAGATGTTGAAGCAAATTACATCCTGAAAACATCCTTGATGACTTGCTGCAGCTTGTTGGATTCGCAAAAAACATCATCACATAGGAGTCGTGATCTTGCCTGTGCAATACTACCCTAAAATGAAGAATTCATAAATCGAAGTCAGGAACCTATGCTGCTACCAAAGCTACCCAACTAATTAACAAAGCAATTGAGTAAATGGATTTAACAGTGAAGATGCTTAAAAGGTATGAAATTACCAATTCAAAGTGGTCTACAAATCGTGCTGCACACTTCTTAATCGCAGCCAACATATAAACCCCGCAACTATGGCTGATGGAAAACAAATAATATTGATTTTAAACATTGAGATACTGATACCCTTTGAACAATAATAAGTTTAACAACCGGAAAAAAACAACTCACTTGTCGGGTTGTTCAGTCATGGATAACAATTTCCGGTCCCAACCCATTAGTTCATCAACTTTCCATCCGCCATCAATGGTAACCAACAGAAAGTCCATGGCCTTGCACTTTTGCATTTAAAATTAAGCATTCAAAATAAGCGTATCTCAATAATGGCGTTAATATAAAGCCGTACAAATAACTTTAATAAGATTTGAGTTGAGTTGCCTTACCAATTCGTCCAATACATCCTTATGTTTTTGTAGACCACTCACAACATTTAAGGAATCAATAACCCATAATTCCTTGTTATGTATATTGAATGCAGCACACCACCAGTGGCGATCTTTTAGTATCGGAACAAACACCTACAATGGGTTAAATTACGGATTATTTTCCAAATCAATCTAGGACTCGTTGCGTCTTCAAACAAATGTTTCAAAGAATTAAAATGTTTTCAGACCAAGTGAAGTGAACTCACAACACATATTTGCTGAGCTGTCTTCAAACCGAATTCAGAATTCCAATACTTGACGTGATATTGAACTACTCTCTCAAGGTCAGACAAGGCCCCTTCTCCTTCTAAGGATTGAGGAACGTTGTTGTGAATAGTAGTAGTTTCTTTTTCACAATCAAAGCATTCAATGTAGGGTTGGACAGCTTTACGAGGATTGACAATCGTGCCCTAATAAGTACAAAACATAACAATATATTAAGAACTTAGCAATAACAACATGTCTGATACATGTAATAAGGTAAAATCACGTACTGCAAAGTCTGGGTCAATGAAAAGCCTCATGGTGGCCCGTTTAGCAAACAAATGTTTGGCCCAATAGTCCGTGTACAACTTTGACACAACCCTGATATACTGAAACCATGTAAACGTGAGGGCATGTAAGCATTTGTGAACATATGTAAGGACTAAAACCATATAAACGAGAGTGTTAAGAGTGTTAAGTCACCTGAATATGAATGCCTTGTGTACACTTCAGCACATTGTAACATTTAGAAAGCTCTACAAAGTGGCCACTACATTCAATCAAATCCATATCCATAACAGCCGTATCTTTCTTGCGCTTGTGATTCCCCCATTTGTTCACCTCATTCACAAGCTTTTGCTCCATGGAATTCAACCTACTAGATTGGGGTTTAGAATACTCAAAATCCTTTTGCTTGCCAGCCTTGCACTTGCCTGTTCTCTTTTCACGAGTACTCGGTACTTTAGATGAAGAGCCACGAGGTGGAGAAGTGCGAGGTGGTGAACCACGGGGTGGAGAGGTGCGAGGTGGTGAACCACGAGGTGGAGAGGTGCGAGGTGGTGAACCACCAGGTGGAGAGATGCGAGGTGGTGAACCACGAGGTGGAGAGGTGCAAGGTGGTGAACCACGAGGTGGTGAACCCCCAGGAGGTGAACCACGAGGTGGTGAGGGATTCTCATAATCTCTAGAACTAAAAATTTCATGGGATTCATGATAATGTTCTTCCTCTTCGTCATCCGAAATTTCACTACCCTTGATATCATGTTGCTGCTGCTGCTGGTTCACAACTGAAGTGCTGTTGGTCTAGACTTTTCTGGTGAGTCGTGAAGACTCTTCAATTGGAGTGGTTGTTGGTGTAGACTTTTCTTCCGTGCTCTTGCTTGTCTTATTTGCTTTAAACTTTTCTTCTTTAGCTCTTCGCTTGTGGTACTTGATAAGGTTTCTTGTTCCCTTGCGCTTTTTCCTTGGACGATCATTCTCATACCCATCTTCGGTGCGTTCACGTGAACGGACAGTTACACCTTGGTCTTTAAGTATAGGCAGCAAGATACCGGCAATCTGAGCATGCATATGACATGAAATTAGAAATTAGGAGTGACCATCACAAGAAATGAGCAATATGATAAGCACGAAGGTTTAGTTAAAAGAGAGACACACCCCTATACATCATAAACCCTAACTTATGTTTCGAGGGTAAATGGATTATGTTGACTACATGTTGGAGAAGATTTTCAATTGAAATTTAGGCTTACACCAGTAGACTATTTTTTACATGTCCACTGTTCATAGCTCTATTCAAACCTTACTTTTTGGGAGATTAAAAGCATATTGTGTGCTGGATTCGTGTATGTGTAGGCCGTTGCTTTTGTTAGAGCTGGATTCGTCTACTCTTGGTGCTATAAATAATGGCATTGGGTAGTGCTGAGAGTGAGCCTTCAATTGAAAGTTAGTGGTCTGAATTCTGCATAGTAATGGCTTTGGGTAGTGCTGAGAGTGAGCCTTTTAGGTAGATACTACATTACTAGATCGACAATGTGCATGACAGATAGCATTCCCACATGAGAAGATGGAGGTCATTTGGGACTACAAATTCAGTACACAACTCCAACTACTACTAATTGAACTAGTTGCTTAAAAGATGGAACTTCTCTAATTTGATGATAGACTCCAGTACTCTTTGGCGGTTCATAAACAGGGTCCTCCCTGCCCTGAGTAGGTTTGACATCTTAGAAACATAAAGAAGATGCCATATTTTAGCTAAGACAGTATATGAGGGTGAATGAGGATCATGGAGAAGGTTTACCCCCCCTTCTTTTATATTGAATCAGAGGTCTACCTTGTGTGAATTAAACAAAAAAATGCGAAATTATTGGTTCATAGGCCGGTTATGTCGTGAGTAGGAGCTTATCTTCAATGGCTCAACCTTCAGGAATAGAGCATTTTTTTCATTCATCAACGTATGGATTTTGGAGAGGAGGAGGCTCGTAAAGAGTTTAAATTATCGACTCACTGGAGTAACAGCGAGGCAGATTTACATCTACAACAGGTATTTGCAGATTCTGGAAAGCAAGCTTCCAAGTCTGAAGGTCTTTCTAGTGAAGCCTAAAAGATGCTGCTACAACTATTATCATTGCACCAGAACTCAAACTATTATCACGTATAACCGAATTACAAAACCACAACAATACGAATACACTACCCGCATGCCTAACATAATCACAACAGTTGACTAGTGCGTGTCTGATCCAGAAGTATCAATTTCAAAACACAAAATGCATACCTCTAGCGCTAAAGCATGTGATGAATTCCCCTGATATAATGTATCTCGAGGTTCAGCAGGGTGAGGCAAGCCATAAGCTACATCAAGAACCTATTACAACAATTTAACGAGTAGCATATTAGGAAAAAAAATATCTTATAATCTGCTTAAGAGAGTAAAAACATAAACGAACTTACTCCAATGACTCCATAATCACCGTTAAGTTCATTGTCTTCATTCCTTACAAAGTTAACTAATTCCGACTTCCAGACCTTGACACGAGGGAATTCATTCCACCTAATAGGCGGTCTTGCAAGCCGGTCAAAGTAGAATAACTTGGGGAAATATATAAATATATCATGAAATTAGTAAATAAATTGGGCATACGTAAATGTAAATTTACTAAAGTATAAAAAAATGTGTATTGATTTTAACTTACCGCAAGGAAATAAGTACATCCCCCTACACCTGCAACATAGCCATTCTCATAGAACTTGTTGGCAAAATTACGACCAATTTGGGCCAACCATGTCAAAACAAGATCACACCAATCGTATTTGGAACACTCACGATATATGGTAACGGCAGGCAACAAGGCAAGTGGAAATCTAGAACAAGTAGTTGGGCATAAAATGGTGGTTATCGTATACATCAAAAACCCTAACTTAAACTCGTCTTCATCTCCCTCATTCTCAATGTTTTTAGATATCAAATGCTCGAGGGTGGACATGGTTATGCCTACTGTTTTCTTCCCTTTACCACGTTTACCCAATGTCTCGGCATACTTATCCATGATATTCTTCTCTAAAATCTCACTATCACCAAAAGATTCCCTCGGAACAGGTCTGCCTATACACGGAATCCCTAAAACCCAATTAACCTGGATTTTTGATAATTTAAACTCCGTCCCCCCATTAACAGGTTTGAGAACCATCCGATAAGGATCAAGCCGAGACATTAACCAATAGGACAAAAGACGTGGGAAGGATTTACCGGCAAAATGAAGCAAATTACCAAATCCCATCTCTTCCACAATCGCCCTTTTCTGAGGACTTAACTCTGACACAACAATTCCAAATGCCTCCACTCGACAATTTACATTTGGTTGCTGCAAAATTCACAAATCAATACATAATCAATTTTACATGCAAAAAAATAAAATAAAATAAAATAAAATAAAATAAAATGTAGGGTAAACTTAAGATAACACACAACTCAGTGGCTATGTGTTCTGCAAATCCCATGATTTAGAACCTTCTATACTACCAATAATGCTCTGGACTACTACAAGCTACGTATTAAGTTGAAAATTCACTAGCTAAGGTTGTAGGCGAGGATAAAGGCCTAGCATGAGGTGACTAATGAGATTGAGAATTGAGAATTAATGGCTAACTCTGCCAATAAAAGTATTCTATGATTTAATACACTAAAAGAAAAAGTCATAACATAGACAATTGAGAGGTAAACGTGTTATGCAATTCCTATAATTTAGTACCTTAAGTGACAATTAGTGTTAATATTACTTAAAGAGTGATCAACTGACCTTAGCTTTCCCAAATCTATCCTCAAAGGCTTGCAATACCCTACAATCGCGTAGAACTTCAGCTCCAACACCCTACAAAGAACAAATTCAAAATACAAACCTATCAATGATATGAAAAATTACAAAAAAAAAATCTTCCTGATGATGTAACTATATTGCACAACTCAAAGAGGTTTATCACTTACGGAACTCATGTCCGGAGGCTTCATTTGTTTAAGAACTTTTGAACCCCTCCTCACGCATTTACGCTTAACCTTCATCTACATATACAATGGATGGATGGATGGATTTACATATATCATAACATATACATGAATAATATACACAAAAACTGAAATTTTAGAGTATTTGGTGATTTACCTCGTTAGCAGAATTCTCACTACCAACACTACCAGAAGTGTCACTTCCAGATTCATGCTCACTGTCGTAAGAAGATTCAGCATCAGATACCTCCTCAGAAGATGATCCCGAATCAAAGTTCTCCGGATTTACATTGGCAGTCTTCGTCTTCTTATCAGCCTTCTTGTTACGAGCAATTTCTTTACCTTTGCGTTGCTCATTCTTCTTTGTCATTGTCACAACACCTAAAATCATAAACAAAATTCTCAACTGAGATAAAATGCAATAACAGCAAAATAACAATTTCAAAACTAAACACGAATACCCTAAACTAAACAAGATGAAACAACAAACTAAACAAGATGGACACGTTGCTCACCTTCGTAATAGTTGAAATCTTGTCAAAAGAAGGTATACTTGTCATTACAGCCACTTTCAGGCCCTTTCGTGTATTCGTGTATGGACAACCCAATTTTCCGTAATCATAATCATGAAATGAGAAAGATTTGTCAACAAAAATTATCTTACAGCAAAGCTAGACAACATAAACGAGAAACTGATGCTTTCAATCCCATTAAACATAAAGTTTGTATAAACATAAACTGAGTAGTGTACAAAATAATCAAAAGGATAGTACCTTGGCTATATACTTTTAGTGTTTAGCAAATGGAATTTGGTTATTTTTCATTATAGATTTTGAAGGTAGCTTTCCAATATGTGGTCATTTTTCTATGGCTAGTTTAGTACAGAGTGTCGAAGAGGCTACAAAAAGAACATTACGTGAGCATTTTGGTATGGGTTTGCAACATAGATACAAAAATAAGGATCAACAAACTGTTATCAGGAATGATAAAAAAAAAGTAAACCATTACCTTCAAAATTGCAACACAAAAATTGCCTCCACAACGAGAGACCTTGCATTTTGTCTAATGGCAGGCAAGCTCGCTCTTTTGAGCATAGCCCTTGTTAACTAAATACTTACTACATGAGACAAAATCATATATACAATTTATTTTATTTATTCCACTTCTGCATCTATTCCATAAAGGATCATCACCACCTCCGCCCTCTGTTCATCAAATATATTGTGTTCAAATATTTGCTTCTACTTACCACAACCTTAAAAGAAGCATAAATTCATTTAATTCACATAGCATCATTTGAAGGTACCAGTTCATGACTCCAACATACTTGACGGCTTAAATCAGTGCTTTTTTTTAGGAGAGACGTAGCGGCTTAGTACAGCCTGCGTCTTACCCAGGAAGTAACCAATTTATGTGCATGTAATCAAGGAAGATGACAAATCGTATGTACATTGGGGGTGCAGAGTTCACTAGAGATAAAAAGAGAGAGAACGCATTCTAAATTCTCCTGCCTTGGGTGTGCTGAGGAGGGGCCGTTGGGGGCTATCTTATAACATCAAACCTTAGAAGTGAAATGATTACTATAACATTCTTCATGACACCAACATTGGATACAAGAGACAATTCGTAACAGTAAGACTAACCTCACATCAGGAAAAGCTAATACCTAACCACAATCAAGTAGGTTGAGGCGATCTGGACACTAGCATTTGTCTAAGACTTCACCATAACCACCGTAGGACTCCAGAAAGCCAGAACACTGTCCCTTAGGCTGTCTATCATAAGAAACAATTTCATGCATAGATAACACAACAAGAAGTCATGTGCACGAGATCAGATTTGTGAATTTGTGAAATGTCATAGTGTGTCAATTCAATAATTTCAATGGTATTTCTATTCTTATAAACCTGGATGTAAGTGTCGTACGACGATTGTATTGATACAAATTCTGGTTTTATTCTCGAAAAAAGAAAAAAAAGCACAGCAGGGAGTATGAATGTGTTGCGTCAAAGATGTCAATTAAATCATAATAGCAATATATTGATATACAAAAACTAAACAAAAGTATTGGAATATCAGATGATGTTTTCATCAGGGAAGAGAGATAATAAATGCTTGATGGAAAATCAAAGTAAAACAAGATTCGAGAACAGAGGGATGACACTTGTGAACTTAAAATTCGTTTAAAAAAGAGTTGAGTGACTTTAAGGTTTTGGACTGACGAGAACATGTAAATTGTATCAAAAAAGAAAACGAGTTAGGGAAATTTGATGCATCTAACTATCATGCTGTAATTGCTTTATTGGATTAATGTCTTCCATTAGACTTAGAGATATCCTTAACAGTTGATAACTTGTTAGCAGAGCATATATGGATACAAGAAACCAAACGCAAACGTATTGCTCGGAAATAGATACACGGGTAAGGCCTTGAACCTTCTATATTATCGTAGGTATGTTTTGAGATAATTAGGTGAACCAATAGTCACACTCGAATGCCAGTTTAATGCTACCCCTTGTCCTTAAACAAATATTAGGATCTTAAAATGTTGCGTTTTTTTTATTTAATGGCTTGGGTAAATCTGCTAACTATGGAAGGGAGCTCCGATGGGCAATCATGTTTGTAAATTTTCTAAAAAACTTGAGGTTCAATTAGCTAGGAAGTGAGCGGGCCATGCCAAACAAGACAACAACTTCAACGGACTCAAAAAGATTATAAACAACATTACTTGATAAGGAATAGCACTATAACTAAAGACACTATTACTTGATAAGGAATGCAATAACTAATCAGCAATGCAACCAAGCGTGACCATGATGATATACAATGAATCCTGATTAAAAACAACATGTAACTCATCCCAAATCACAATCACAATGTATCTGATTCATATCAATTGACATTCTCTAAAAACCCCAAATTTGTTTCCAAATCAACAACTAACCCTAATTAATTTCCTTAATTGTTACACAATTGAACAATACTAATAATTAACATTGAAATCTTACCTTAATTTGCTCTACTTAAGAACAAAATCCTCATACTCGACCCAATTTTCATCTTCTACAACTACAAGATCCGGACTGCAAGAGCCGATATGAGACAAAGCGAGTGAGGCGTACAAGTCGAGTAATGGGACACGGCGAAAATCACTAAGCTATGAGATTTTACAGTTATGAGATAATTTAGGTTGGGTATAGAGAAAAAAGAAGATGGAAGAGAGAGAAAATAAGGAATAAGGAAATGAGAGGAAAGGAAGAGCCGAAGAGCGTTGGGTTGTTCCCTTTCTTTTTTTTTTAAAAAACAAATTTGCTCAGATGCCCTACCCACAAGAATTTCAGCATGGCTCAATATTTGCTCCGGTACCCTTCCTTCACTTTGTCCTATATGTGCTGTATGAGGGTAGAGCGCAGCACAGTGCTGCCTCTATCATCTCCGTAATTCCCTAATAATCAACGTGTACCTAGACGACATGTTACGTTATCAATATATGCAATTTGGCTACGTGCTACGTACGTATTGTATTTCATATTTCGTCGCGTGATCCATCTTATCGCTCGCATGCTACATGTACGTGCTTTCGTCGTTAATTACAACTTTTATATTTAATTCGGATTAATTAGTAGAGACCATCAACTCGATGAGCGAGTTGGGTGCCTTACACCTTCCTAACTCGTAACCTTGCATCGAACCCCCAGTCTAGGTTCGTGGGGTACCTATAAAAAATCCCGCTGCCGACTCCGTGTAATTCACACCTCTTTTTCGGGAGAGCGGATCGGCATCTCACAGTGGCGACTCCGCTGGGGACTATTTGTAATACCCCGGCTCATCGCCTGAGCCGAGAGTTTGACCTCACTCGTGCGCACCCTGGGAAACTTCCCAGGAGGTCACCCATCCTGAAATTACTCCCAGTCAAGCACGCTTAACTGTAGAGTTCTTATCACATGGGATTCCTAAAAGAAAAGTCGACTTTGTTGGTATGAGTAGCACTATCAATCCTTTTAAGCACCTCATATGAGCCCTTAATCTGTTATAAATTTTCTTTGAAATCTGGGGTATTACACTCACCCCCTCTTAAGACTGCAACGTCCTCGTTGCACCTGACAGCCAACCATAGTCCAACTCCAGGATCTTTCCCCCGCTAGGCTGTTGACCTGCGCACTCCTGACCATAGGATCAACACGCGGTCGCAGGGTTGCTCTGATACCATTTGTAACAGCCCGAACCACCGTCCGTCGCAACACAAACCGCTTGCCGACTCCAATTTCTAGCCCGGTTTTCGACGAAACTAGTACCGTTATTACTCTTTTTCTCTCCTTTACACAACGGTATGAATTTCTCAAAGCTTTATTAAAGTTGTCCAGACATCGTCGTTTCATATTTTGTCGATTAACGTTGATGTTTTATGATGATTTTATTGCTTTTACTCCTAGTACAATTGTTTATCATGGTTTTTGGAAGATTTTAATTTGCTTGTATGTATGATTTGAGTTGGGTAATTCGTTTGAGAAGTTTTGTTGTGGTTGCGTGGGTGATTGTTGTGGCTGCTTTATTTGTGTCTTGCGCTATTGTCGAAGGTTGTTGTTGTATTTTCGAAGGGTTCAATTCTATTTTCGAGGGATGTTGGTATACGGTGCGTGGTGTTGTGGTCGCGTTAGGTGTTGTTGTTAGGCTAGCTGTGATTTGTTGTTATTGGCGTTATTAATGTTGATCCGTGGGTGTTGCCATTTTTATAGCATTCTAATGGCATTTGGGTGTAGTTGGGTTATGCCGTGCCATAGTTATCGTTGGTTTTATCGAAGACTCAGTATGCAAACCGTATAGATGGTCAGAATACCTTTGAGTTAAAACTAATGGAATTTGGGTTGTGGAATTTTAGTTTAATTCTGATACTAATTATATGGGTTAAAATTGTATAAGCTTCCGCAATATTAGTCATTCGGAAATTTTGATATGAATATAACTTGGGAATTTATTTCTTAGTGATTCGGAAATTGTTTTGGTGTGATTATTAATTTTAGTTATCATTCTATGATATATAGCTTGCGGGTTTAGAGAGGTTCAGTTTGCTGACTTTGAAAGGAATAGTTGAGAAGAAGTTTAGCGCTATCGGTAAGAACGCCAACTCTCGAGCTTGAGCATGTTTTATTGTCTTCTAATGTGATCAATTCTTGTTTCATTTATATTGACTTCTATAATTCTTCTAATTGATCACAATATCTCTTGTTTGGTTGGGGATTGGTTATGTATCAAATAAAACATCTAATCATGGTTTGAATATGGGATATGGTTAATGGGATTTTCTTCTATAAACACTCTAGAGTAACGTGTTAACTCCTCCGGGGGTGCTCGTCTACGAATGAACATTTATACCTCTGATCAAGGTAACTCTTAACTGGATTAGCTACCAGTTACCTATTAGAACCTCCTCCTTGACTGGTTACATCCTACTGGCCCTCTTGCGAGGGGTGTGCACACTCGGGTTCTCTTAGGGTGGTTTGGGTTGGTTAGCTCTAGAGTTGTTCCTGGTTAGGGGTAGGACCCTTACCAAAGATGGGTTACTGATGCGGAGTGCCCATTCCTGTACACTTTATTTCCCTCTCTGATACTCATAATATCATTCTTGTTCATATAACTCTCTAATCATCTTGGCTAATCCTTTGATTGTAAGCGTTGCTTGTTCAGCTACGCGCCTCCAAGGCGCGTATCTTATTTTTCTTGTTTTGCTTTGAGTTCTTACTCAGCCAGTTTGCTGACGTTCTTTTGTTTGGGTTTGTCCCTACCCTATTTTGGGGCCTGTGTCATTTTCCAATGGCGCAGTTGACAGGTGTGTCTGATGGTGATATCTTGAGCTTGCGGACGTCTGCATTCATGGGGTCTTTTCATTTAGACAATCGTTGAACATTTATTATTTATTTGGATTTCGGATTTGGATTTTGTAAACTTGACTAAGTCTTCCGCTGTCGTACTATTTCATTATTTACATTTTGGGATTCATTAATTTGGTTTTCGCCTTGCAATTAACTTGAATAGTTAATTGTGGCATAATAATCCTAGGTTTTCATTATTTAATTGAGTCGAAAATTTAGGGTTGTTACAGTTGGCATCAGAGCCGTAGGTTCTGATCGAGTTAAAGGTTTACAAAAGTTTTGTTTTAAATGTGTCTTTCCAATATAGTTTTCAAAAAAAAAAAAAAGGGGTCTTTTTGAAAATGGGGGTTGGGTTGCATTCTTTCGCATGCTATATGCTACGTGGTATGTTATTATAATTAGTGTGACAACGTCTCATTAGTGAATGTTTATATGAGTTTCTTTGGTTAATTGGAGTTGTGTGTCTTATTGTTGTTTTAACTCTACGTATCCATTAGCGTTTTGTTCTTAGTTTTGTGTCAAATAGGGGACAACTCCCCTACAGATTCATTGTACTCGTAAGATAAAACCATTCGGTTAGGCTTTTGTGCTACTTGTAAGCTTGTTTGCGTGGTGCTATGCTCACTCCTAATCTATACTTTTCAGAAGTTCTAATTTGGTTGAACGGATTTACGTGATAACTTAGCCATAGTACCTTCTAAGGACTATGGATGGGAGGAGAGTGATAATTTACGCTTACTGTTTGGTGCCTTATTTGTCATCTTATGAAAGTTGTTATCATATAGAAAATGGTACGTGGAGCGTCATCTTTGAACAACATTAGCCTAGAAATGGCTGCTTTGATAGCTCAAATGACTGCACAAAATGAGGCAATGGCTCAGCAGCAACAGGCTATGGCTGAGAAACACCAAGCCATGACGCAGACAATGCAACAGGCTATGGCTCAGCAACACCAAGTTATGACACAAACCATGCAACATGTGGCTGGTCTGGCAAATACTATGACCCAGGTGCTAAACAACCACCAAAACAATAACAACAACCAGAACAACAACCACCAGAATAACAACAACAACAACAACCAGAATAACAATAATAACCATGACCAACCTGCCCCGGTCACTGCACAATCTATGTCCAAGGCTGTTCAACAAAAGAATCTGCCAACCTTTTCTGGGACGGGAGACCCAGCTGAGTTGGATACCTGGTTTAGGGATATGGATAGAATTTACTTATCCTTAGAGTGCCCAGCAAGATACAAGGTAAGGATTGGCGCCTTTTACCTTAGGGAGGATGCTGACAGGTGGTGGCAAGAGATTAAGGAAAGCTTCTTTGAACCGTACACTGAGACCACTGAAGATGGGGGAGTGGCTGAGTATGAGCGTGGTTGGGGACATTTCAGAGAATTTATGGAGGAGGAATTTTTCCCCGAACACCTTAAAGATGAGAAGAGATTCGAATTTGAGGAGTTTAGACAGACAGAAGGGATGTCTGTTAGGGAATTTTATACCAAATTCATGGAGCTTAGTCGCTTCGCTAAGGACCTTGAGCCACTCAGTTCCAAAAGAAGCTACTCTAGAAAATCAAAGATAGGTTCTCAGGCGAACCATCCAGGACTATAAGGGATGTCTATGCCCGTGCAAACAACATTGAGCGCAATATTATTGAGAAAGAAACGGAATTGGGAGTGAAAAGGAAAGAGGGACCCTCAAACTTACATGAGAATGCGAATAAGAAGGGTAATTTTCTCAGCTCTAAGAAACCAGCCAATTCCTTCAGTACCGGGAGAAGCAATTTTAATCAAGGGCAATATTCTGGGCGATCTCAAAGCCAAGGGGGTGAACGTCGTTATATCTGTAAGCGCTGTGGTGCTAATCATCCAGGAGTTGACTGCAATGGAGTGAAGGTTACATGCCGACACTGCCAAAAGCCAGGTCACCGTGAGTTTGAGTGTCGTTCCAAGCTAGCTGGAAAGCCAGTAGTACCTGCGAGTAGCACACCTACCTATGCTAGTAGTTTACCTAATCAGAGGGCTCAAAGCGCTTATGCTGGATCCAACACCACTTTCAGGACTCCAACTAAGGGTAATTCTACTACAACGGCGAACAAGCCGACTGGCTCGGTTAATGCTGCCACTGCGAGCAATAAGAAGTCGGGCCAAATTTATGTCATGAACCAGGAGGAGGCTGAGAACACTGATGTTGTGTCTGGTAAATTTCCTGTTAATTCTGTTTTCGCTCATGTTTTGTTTGATAGTGGTGCGTCTCACTCGTTTGTTGCATCCAAGTTTATTGCTTTGTCGGGTTTGAAATCTGGTGAATGTGTAGACTACGATTTTGCTATGGCCACTGGGGATAATATAAACTGTAAGACCTTGTTTAAGGATGTATCTGTGATTATTGGTGGGCATGATTTTAGAGCAGAACTAATCGAGTTTCCATTACCATATTTTGATGTAATTTTGGGGATGGATTGGATGGGTAAACATAAGGCTAGATTAGACTGTTGGCTAGGCAAAATTTCACTAAAAGGACCTAAAAATGTCAGAGTGTCATACAAAGGAAATATTAAAGGACCTAGAGTAAAGTTGATCTCCGTGATGAAGCTAAATAAACATATGTCAAGGGGAGCACAATTACTCTTATGCCATGTCAGATACTAGAGTTCAATATCCAGACTTGAGTGAGGTACGTGTTGTGAGTGAGTACGAGGATGTGTTTCCAGAAGATATTCCAGGAATGCCGCCTACAAGAGAATTGGAGTTTAAGATCGACTTGGTTCCAGGGACTGGGCCGATAGCTAAAACACCTTATAGGATGGCACCTCTTAAGATGCGGGAACTTAAGAAACAACTTGATGAGTTGGTAGAGAAGGGATACGTCCGGCCAAGTGTCTCACCTTGGGGAGCACCTGTGTTATTTGTCAAAAAGAAGGATGGTAGCTTGAGGTTATGCATAGATTACCGTGAGTTGAACAATGTGACAATCAAGAATAGGTACCCTTTACCTAGGATTGACGACTTGTTTGATCAATTGAAGGGAGCTAGTGTTTTCTCTAAGATTGACTTGAGGTCTGGATACTATCAGCTTAAGGTAGCCCCTGAGGATGTTCCGAAGACGGCCTTTTCGACGCGTTATGGACACTACGAGTTCACAGTTATGCCATTTGGGTTAACCAATGCCCCTGCTGTTTTTATGGATTTGATGAACCGTACCTTTAGGCCATATTTGGACAAATTTGTTGTTGTGTTTATCGATGACATTTTGATATACTCAAAGAGCGAGGAGGAGCATGAGGAGCATCTTAAGATAGTCTTACAGACCTTGAGGGAGAAGCAACTCTATGGAAAGTTTTCGAAGTGTGAGTTCTGGCTAGATAAAGTTGCATTCCTAGGTCATATTATATCTAAGGATGGTGTTTCTGTGGATCCCGCAAAAGTTAAAGTTGTTTCAGAGTGGCCGACTCCAAAGAGTGTGACGGAGATTAGAAGCTTTTTGGGACTTGCTGGCTATTACAGGAGGTTTGTTAAAGATTTCTCTAAAATAGCTAGACCTATGACCACGTTGATGAAGAAGGCAACTAAGTCCAAATGGGATGATAATTGTGAGAAGGCATTTGAAACCTTGAAGACTAGACTGACGACAGCACCAGTCTTAGCCTTACCCGATGAGAAAGCAGAGTATGAGGTGTACACGGACGCTTTGAAAAATGGTTTGGGTTGTGTCCTTATGCAGAACCGAAGAGTGATTGCTTATGCGTCTAGGCAGCTCAAGAGTTACGAGGAGAACTACCCGACCCATGACTTGGAGTTAGCGGCCGTGGTGCACGCTTTGAAAATTTGGAGGCATTATCTCTATGGAGTAAGCTTTAAGATTTACTTTGATCATAAAAGTCTTAAGTATATTTTCACCCAAAAGGAGTTGAACATGCGTTAGAGGAGGTGGCTAGAATTGATTAAGGATTATGAAATGGAGATCCAATATCATGAGGGCAAGGCAAATGTCGTGGCAGACGCTTTGAGTAGGAAGTCTCTTCACTCTGTACAATTGGTGGTGCAGAGAGAAAGGTTGCGGGATGAATTTCTTAATTTTGGGGTTCAACTTACTGAGCCTGGTACACCTTCAGGAGTTACTATGATCCAAAATGATCTTTTGAGAGAAATTAAGGAGTTTCAAGCGACTGATAAGTTTCTACAAGACAAATTGACCAATGAGGCTGAGTTGTTCAAAATGGGAGGAGATGGGATCATTCGCTTCCAGAACCGAGTTTGTGTGCCCGACAACGAGGACGTAAGGAAAATGATTCTCACTGAAGCTCATGCTACGCTGTACTCAGTGCATCCAGGAGGAGATAAAATGTACCAAGATTTGAGACAAGTCTTTTGGTGGTCTGGACTCAAAAAGGATGTTGCAGAATTTGTTGCTCGATGCTTGGTATGTCAGAAGGTGAAAAGTGAGCATAAGAGACCGCAAGGAAAGTTGCAACCATTGAAGGTTCCTGAGTGGAAATGGAGTTCCATATCCATGGATTTTATTGCTGGTTTACCCCGTACTCCTAAGGGAAACAATATGATTTGGGTGATCATTGACCGATTGACTAAGTGTGCTCATTTCATCCCTATGAAAGACACTTGGAAGAAGAAACAGTTGGCTGCTGCTTACATGCATCACGTTTTGAGGTTACATGGGGTTCCAAATGAGATTGTGTCGGACCGTGATGCGCGATTTGTGTCAAGATTTTGGACCAAGTTACAGGAAGCTTTAGGGACGAACTTGATGATGAGCACTGCTTTTCACCCCGCCACTGATGGTCAGACAGAGAGGACCAATCAGACGATAGAGGATATGTTACGGGCTTGTGTCTTACAGTTTCAAGGAGGTTGGGAGGAGAAGTTGGACTTGATCGAGTTCTCATACAACAACATCTATCAAGCTTCAATTAAGATGGCTCCCTATGAGGCATTGTATGGGAGGAAGTGTCGTAGTCCGATTTGCTGGAACGATATCAGTGAGACTGTAGTGTTGGGACTTGATTACATTCAAGAGATGACTGAGCAAGTTAAAATTATCTAGGAACGCATGAAGGCTGCACAAGATCGTCAGAAGAGCTATGCTGATAAGACTAGGAGTCACATCGAGTTTGCAGTTGGAGATATGGTATTGTTGAGAGTTTCACCTACAAAGGGTGTAATGAGATTTGGTAAGAAAGGAAAATTGAGCCCGAAGTTCATAGGACCTTATAAGATACTAAATCGTGTTGGTGAGGTTGCTTATGAGCTTGACCTTCCTGCAAATTTGGAAAAGGTTCACAATGTCTTCCATGTTTCTCAACTGAGACGTTATGTGAGTGACCCGTCACATGTTCTTAACCCCGAGACGATCGAGATAGATGAAACTATGACCTATGAGGAGGCACCTTTGAAAATTTTGGATAAGAAAACACGAAAGACCCGACGTACAGAAACTCCTGTGGTGAAAGTGTTGTGGTGCAACAACAATGTCGAGGAAGCGACTTGGGAAGTTGAGTCAGCAATGCGTGAGAAATACCCTCATTTGTTTGATTAAGGTACTATAGGTTCGAGGACGAACCTTTCTTTTAAGGGGGATGAGAACCCTTCGCGTTCTCTTACTCTCTTGTGTTTTAATGTCGCGTCATGTTATTATGTGTTATTCGTATAACTTTGGTTATTTTGGTTTATTTTCTGCCTTAGTGCTCTTGGTGGAACCTTGGTTCCAAATTCATATTGCTTGGTTTTGGGTGCTTTATGCCCAACTAGTTTCTTAAACTTGCTCAAAAGCTCACTTGGCGGTATCGTAGGTGTGAGTGCATTAGAATATGGTTATTGGAGAATTATTGCAAACTGGTATCATAGAGAATTGACGTTTTTGGGAAAATATTGATAAGTTTCATTTTGGAGAGTATGTTTACGCTTCGAGGACGAAGCGTTGTTTTAAGGGGGGAAGTCTGTAACACCCTGTATATTTTGGGAATTTATTTAAGTCGGGTGTTACCAATTGTATTTGTATTGGTTTAATTTTCGTAAATTGTTAAAATGGCTTTCGGGTTTTAAAACGATTTTACTTTATTTCTACCAAAAATAAAAACTAACCAATTTGCCAAATTTTATATAAATGCCAAATTTCGTTTTTGCCCTTAGTAATTTACTAAACCTAAAGCATTAATAGCCCTTAAACCTTCTTTTATGTATCACTGTCACCATTCAGCGTACTTCATCAGCATTCATCGTCACGATCGCCGTCACATCTCAACCGCTTGCCGACTCCAATTTCTAGCCCGGTTTTCGACGAAACTAGTACCGTTATTACTCTTTTTCTCTCCTTTACACAACGGTATGAATTTCTCAAAGCTTTATTAAAGTTGTCCCGACATCGTCGTTTCATATTTTGTCGATTAACGTTGATGTTTTATGATGATTTTATTGCTTTTACTCCTAGTACTATTGTTTATCATGGTTTTTGGAAGATTTTAATTTGCTTATATGTATGATTTGAGTTGGGTAATTCGTTTGAGAAGTTTTGTTGTGGTTGCGTGGGTAATTGTTGTGGCTGCGTTATTTGTGTCTTGCGCTATTGTCGAAGGTTGTTGTTGTATTTTCGAAGGGTTCAATTCTATTTTCGAGGGATGTTGGTATATGGTGCGTGGTGTTGCGGTCGCGTTAGGTGTTGTTGTTAGGCTAGCCGTGATTTGTTGTTATTGGCGTTATTAATGTTGATCCGTGGGTGTTGCCATTTTTCTAGCATTCTAATGGCATTTGGGTGTAGTTGGGTTATGCTGTGCCATAGTTATCGTTGGTTTTATCGAAGAGGCCTCAGTATGCAAACCGTATAGATGGTCAGAATACCTTTGAGTTAAAACTAATGGAATTTGGGTTGTGGAATTTTAGTTTAATTATGATACCAATTATATGGGTTAAAATTGTATAAGCTTCCGCAATATTAGTCATTCGGAAATTTTGATATGAATATAACTTGGGAATTTATTTCTTAGTGATTCGGAAATTGTTTTGGTGTGATTATTAATTTTAGTTATCATTCTATGATATATAGCTTGCGGGTTTAGAGAGGTTCAGTTTGCTGACTTTGAAAGGAATAGTTGAGAAAAAGTTTAGCGCTATCGGTAAGAACGCCAACTCTCGAGCTTGAGCATGTTTTATTGTCTTCTAATGTGATCAATTCTTGTTTCATTTATATTGACTTCTATAATTCTTCTAATGTATCAAATAAAACATCTAATCATGGTTTGAATATGGGATATGGTTAATGGGATTTTCTTCTATAAACACTCTAGAGTAACGTGTTAACTCCTCCGGGGGTGCTCGTCTACGAATGAACATTTATACCTCTGATCAAGGTAACTCTTAACTGGATTAACTACCAGTTACCTATTAGAACCTCCTCCTTGACTGGTTACATCCTACTGGCCCTCTTGCAAGGGGTGTGCACACTCAGGTTCTCTTAGGGTGGTTTGGGTTGGTTAGCTCTAGAGTTGTTCCTGGTTAGGGGTAGGACCCTTACCAAAGATGGGTTACTGATGCGGAGTGCCCATTCCTGTACACTTTATTTCCCTCTCTGATACTCATAATATAATTCTTGTTCATATAACTCTCTAATCATCTTGGCTAATCCTTTGTTTGTAAGCGTTGCTTGTTCAGCTACACGCCGAGGCGCGTATCTTATTTTTCTTGTTTTGCTTTGAGTTCTTACTCAGCAAGTTCTTTTGTTTGGGTTTGTCCCTACCTTATTTTGGGGCCTGTGTCATTTTCCAATGGCGCAGTTGACAGGTGTGTCTGATGGTGATATGTTGAGTTTGCGGACGTCTGCATTCATGGGGTCTTTTCATTTAGACAATCGTTGAACATTTATTATTTATTTGGATTTCAGATTCGGATTTTGTAAACTTGACTAAGTCTTCCGCTGTCGTACTATTTCATTATTTACATTTTGGGATTCATTATTTTGGTTTTCGCCTTGCAATTAACTTGGATAGTTAATTGTGGCATAATAATCCTAGGTTTTCATTATTTAATTGAGTCGAAAATTTAGGGTTGTTACACTAATTGCAAAGCTTGAAAATTGATCCGTTTTAAATATTTAATACGTAATTAACATTGCATTTTTTTCATATAGTTTGCATGCCGCGTTAGTACGTTGCGCCCTAGGACAAAGCCAATTGACCTCGGAAGAAGGACTATTGCTCATCAGACCAATTTGGTTTATGCGATAAAAATATTGTCTACTTCCACCCCGTGACGCTTATACTAGTCAACTCGGCATTTAGTATAAAATGGACGAACTCATTAGCACGGTCTGTCGTACCGAAACCTAATGAAATTTGTCCTAGTCGTGGGTACCACTTCCCCTACTGTCTACCTCATATTAAAGCTGGACGACCGGGCCGGCAGCCCGCTTTCGGCACGCTCCACGGTCCGGCCCGGTATTGGCACGGTCACGGTCCGTTCGCCCACCGTGCCGGTCCGGTCCGAAGCACGTCGGCTAATGATCGTGCCACGGCTTTGATTAGAGGTGGATGTGTGTGCCTAAGCACGGCACGGTCCGCGGCACGGCAAACATGGCCCGTTAGTGGCCCGCTTAGTATAGGCTTTGGTTTGCTCACTTAGTGGGCAATTGAGGCTTGGACAGTTGGATCCAAATGCTGGGTACGACGTCTGGCCCGGGCACGGCACGGCACGATCACGGCAGACCACCGTGCTGCCCGGCGTGCTTCTTCGCCATTTCAAGTTTCCGGCACGATCCGGGCACGGCACGGTTGCACGAGGTACGTGCCCGTGCCCGTGCCATTTGGGCTCTTTGGCCCGCCGTGCCGGCACGAGGCACGGCCTGGTCCGGCCCGTGTCCAGCTTTACCTCATATAGTTAATATTCAACAACACGATTTATGTCACTTTTTATGTGCACATGGCCTGTTTTAATTATGTGGTTGTTAGTGTTGTACTGCCTACTTCTACTTTGACCAATTTTTGGTATAGCATAAGTACGTGTCCTAGGAAGGTAGCCTACATGCCATAGGATTTCTTTACATATGCCAAAACAGTATTACATAGGATTCCTAGATAATTCTTGTCTAGATAGGCCCACTTTCCTATTAGCTCCGAAAGTCTTTTCCTATGGTCTTAATTCCTTCGTAAAGTCAGCCTTAGATACACCATAATATCTTTAGGGAAATTCCCTTTTCCTAGGAGTGTTAGTATCATCCCTTTTACCAAACACTCAGCTGCGTCTCGTTATTCTTCCAGGATGACAGTAGAGGAAACTTTAGAGAAAGTTCAGGTTGTTTTGGATACCCTAGCTGCACGTTTGGAAACATATGAGGAGAAATTCAAGAGCATTGAAGAGAAGCTGGATAGCAGGCCCCATGTTAGCTACGAAGAAGAAGAGGATGATGACAATCCTCGAACCAAAAGACTTGAACAACTCGAAGAAAATTTCCGTCGTGCGAAAATGGGCGTTAACTACTTCGAATTGAATAACCAAGCTAAAGAATTCACGGGGAAACTACCCGAAAAATTCATGAGCTCGATTGATGTGCCTAAGTTTGAAGGGAACGTGAACCCTATCAATCATTTGCGAAGTTTTCAAGATACCATGATGGTCAAAGTCGTAGACAAGGCTATGTATCCCCGGGTTTTCCCAAAATCTCTCGGAAAAGCCCCCACCTAATGGTTCTACTCTCTAGACCTTAAGAAAACCGCTACGTGGGAAGACATTACACAAGCATTCGTTAGTCATTACTCCGTCAATGCCGACATCGAGGTCACAACCCGTGAGCTTGAGGTTACAAAACAGGGTGAGAAAGAAGGTTTTACAACTTTCCTTGCTAGGTGGCGTGAAAAGGCGGCTAAGATGGTAAAACGACCTAACGAGAAAGAGCTAGTGAGGATTTTTATTAACAATCTTAGGCCATTGTACCGAGATCATTTACGCTATTTGGGTTTGAAGGACTTCAAAATGGTGTATGATATCGGAATCGACATCGAAGATGACGTACTCAAAGGTAATCATCATAATAGGTCTCAACAGAGTAGTAAACACACTTACAGGAAAGCAGAAATGTCCAAAAGTGAAGATGTGAATGACATAGAAGCATCTAAAAAACCCAGAAGAAATTTGACCAAGCTGCCTATTTCTTATACCCAAGCTTTCCGGCGACTGTCAGCTCAAGGCATGTTGGATCCCATATCCGACACCCGATGTCCCACCCGAAAAACGAAATTCGAAGTACGATGCAAATGTGACATGTGACTACCACAGGGGAAAAGGTCATCCTACTGAAAAATGTTGGGCTCTAAAGCATGCGATTCAAGATTTAATTGACGATGGAACTGTCCCGATTCCAGCCGCCAAAAAACCCAGCAATAATGACAACCCCTGAGAATTCACTTTATAGAGAAGGACGGACCAAGCCCGAATCCGCAGGTGCTAATAACTCCTCAAGTTGTTAGCCCACGCCGAAGCTTGCCTCCGACACCTTTATCTAGCCTTTACTGTAAGTGTCTTCGCTCATACGACTATTCCACTCGAGACTGCTTCTTAATAGAACAGAGGTCAGAGAATTTAATTCAACAAAGGAGAGAAAAGGAATCAATTATTAGCACTATTGTTGAGTATGGGGCAGAAAAAGTTTACTGTAAGTTTCACGGTACACATAACCATAGCACTGATCAATGTTTCACGCTTCTTCATAAATTAATTGCTGCCCGAAATCCTTACCCAGAAGGAAAGGCGAGACTATTTGAGCCTGCACTAGATGCTACTCAAATGCCAAAGGCTAATATCCACGAGAATCTGAACCTGTTTGCTGATGCCACTTCGATGCCAGTTAATACACAGGCCCACAATTAAAAAACAAATCGTGAAAATCAGAATTTATCCCAATGTCACCTTGATCGTCAAATTGCAGGAATTTAGTATGACGAGGAATATGATGTGTGGCACACACATGATGCGAAAAATTCATCAAACATCTGGGATAATAATTCTAAGAAAAGTGTATCACAGGACATATGGTATGCTTCCGAAGATGAAAAAATTAAAACGCCAAGCATAGAGAATGTCAGGAAAAGGCTGGAAGCTCATGACACCTGGTATTCTCCGGAGGATGAAGATGTTCAAAATTTAACTCGATCCGGTAGAGTCTACCAACCTGATAACAATCAACCTAGTGTTGAACAACAATTTAAACGAATGGAAGTTGAAGACGAACCACTGATCAAGCAACTCAAGAAGACTAAGGCCGATGACACCATATGGCAGCTTCTTTGTTACTCTCGAAATCACAGAGCTGCCCTCCTAGATGCACTGCCACGAGCAAAGATTTCTGTCGATACTACACCGGATGAGTTAGTAAACTACTTAGCCGGAAATAGCCTTCAAGAAGTGATCACGTTCACTGACGAAGATCTCCCTCCGGAAGGACGCAACCACACTAAGGCATTATACATTACTGTTGGTTGTATGCAAAAGAACGTCCCATTGACATTAATTGACAATGGTTCTGCCATTAATGTTATACCTTTGAGAACCGCACATCACTTTGGTCTTAAGCCAGAAAACTTCTCACCTGCAAATTTTAATGTGCGAGCCTATGATAATACAAGTCGTCGAGTCACGGGTACCGTATACTTGAACATCACTACAGGGCCAGCTGAGCGAAGGGTTGAATTCCATGTTATAGACATTCCGGCAAACTTTAACCTGCTGCTAGGACGTCCTTGGCTTCATGAGTTGGGGGCTGTTTCGTCATCGCTACACCAAAAGGTTAAACTGTATGTTAAGGGAATGTCGATCACCCATTCTGCTTCCCCTACGAAAATCGCGGTGGAAGACAAATCATTACTTCAAATTGGACATAGCAGTCATGACCTGGACCTGTGGGGTTTTGTCCCTGAACTAGATTTACACGCCATAAGCCTTGATTGTAATTCTGATTTTAATCCCCAAGTACATGCTATAATGAAAAAGTGGACGTACTTCTCTGGCATGCCTCTAGGAATTGGTGAAAAGGGACAAACATATTTCCCTACGCTAAATTCCAAACTTTATCCCTTCGGCCCGGGCTACACTCCTACAAACGCCGACATTAAAGAGTAGAAGCTTCGGGAACGGAAGAAAAGAACGGCCATAAGAACCAATAGCAAATGAACACAAAATTTGCCTAGCTATGCTCTAACACTCAACGGATACTTTGTGCGTGAAGGCGACGACTATCCTTACTACGGATTTCCCGAGCCAATTTACCACTTGGGTTACCGTTTGCCAGGATTAGAAGTATTTGTCGACTGCAATTTTGTCGATGAACCAATCAAAACCACTAAAGTACCAACCGAGATCACCTTCGACTCGTTAGGTAACAATGCTTTTGGGTTATTGTTTGGTCAAGAGCGATTTCAGTCAAGGTCTCCACTGGATCTCCAAATTGCGACATTAGACGAGGCATTCGACCCGACGCAATTAATTACACCTAAAGATGACATCGAAAGAGGGTGGCTCAAGACATTGACTGTCACAACAAAGGGTGGCCAGAAGATTTCTATCACTATAGGAGAGGGACCCATGTATGACGAGCTTGTGTCCGAATCTAGCAATAGCGAGCCTACGGAGATAGCAATGTCGATAATCTTAGTTCAAAGAGTCAGGGGACAATTATGCCCCTTTTGATGTATTTGATGATTCCAATAATAAGACTATGATTTCTGAGTATCCCTTGTCTTCCGATTTACCTACTTTGCATACCTCGAAGAATTGCAATGAACAAAATTTACCAATTGAAATAATTAAAGCAATGGATGAACAAGAAAAAAGAACTTCAGTAATTGAGGAAACAGAAAAAATTAATGTTGGACAAAATGGAGAAACTAAAGAGCTAAAAATTGGACTTACATTGACTACCGAAGAGCGTAATGACCTAGTTCGAATGCTCGCGGTATACGTCGATGTCTTTGCTTGGTCTTATCAAGATATGCCAGGGATATGCCGCGATATTGCTCAACATAAAATACCCCTCATCCCCAATGCCAAACCAATCAAGCAAAAATTGCGCAGAATGAAACCTGAATGGGCTCTGAAAATAAAAGAGGAGGTCCAAAAGCAATTCACTCGAGTTTTATTATTAAGGTAGTTAATTATGCCGATTGGGTGGCCAACGTCGTTCCAGTCCCTAAGAAAGACGGTAAGGTACGAATGTGTGTCGACTTTAGAGATCTTAATAAAGCAAGCCCGAAAGTTGATTTTCCTCTACCACACATAGACATATTAGTGGACAACACGACATGACACGCATTACTGTCCTTTATGGACGGTTACGCGGGTTATAATCAAATAAAAATGGCCGAGGAAGATATGCTCAAAACCACCTTTATAACCCAATGGGGTCTCTATTGTTATACGGTTATGCCTTCCGGACTCAAAAATGCCGGCGCCACCTACCAAAGGACCGCAACCACCCTCTTACACAACATGATGCATAAGGAGGTACAAGTGTACGTGGACGACATGATTGTCAAAGCCAAAGACCATATCCAACATATCAAAGCCCTTCGAAAATTCTTTGATAGACTCCGTCAATACAATATGAGACTTAACCCACAAAAATGTACTTTTGGAGTATCTTCGGGAAGATTATTGGGTTATATAGTCAGCAGACGAGGAATTGAAATTAATCCAGCAAAGATCAAAGCAATTCTCGAAAAGCCAGAACCAAAAAATGAGAAAGAAATTCGGGGATTTCTAGGACGACTCCAATATGTTAGCCGGTTCATTTCCAAGCTAACCATGATATGTGAGCCAATTTTCAAGAAATTAATGAAAGGGGCTAGGACGGAATGGGACCAAGATTGCCGAAACGCTTTTGAAAAAATAAAAGAATATTTGTCTAACCCTCCAGTCCTTGTATCTCCACAACCCGGACACCCTTTGCTTCTATACCTCACCGTAATTGAAACAGCTGCTAGAGCCATGTTGGCGCAAAATCTGAATGGTTAGGAAAGGGCGATTTACTACCTGAGCAAAAAATTCATTGAATACGAGATTAAATACTCCGCCTTGGAAAAGACGTGTTTAGCACTTGTTTGGGCCACTAAGAAGCTTAGACATTACATGTTAACCAATACGGTGCAAATTATTTCTCGAATGGATCCTTTGAAATACCTCTTCGAAAAGCCCATTCTAAACGGACGTATTTCCCGGTGGACTATGTTACTCTCTGAATTTGACCTCAAATTTGTCACCCAAAAAGCCATTAAGGGACGAGCCGTTTCCGACTTTTTGGCCGATCACCCTATCCCTAACCAAGTGAAACACTGGACTTTCCTGATGAGGGTATTATGGTAATGGAAACTAATTGTTGGGATGTATACTTCGACGATGCATCTAACTAGACTGGATGTGGTGTAGGGGTACTGTTGGTTTCACCAGAAGGAGCACATACCCCATTCTCCGTTAAGCTAGACTTGAGGCAACCAACAACGCAGCCAAATATGAAGCTTGCATTATCGCCTTAGAGGCAGCCATTGAATTGGGTGTCAAACAGTTAATAGTTAGGGGAGATTCATCCCTCATTATTAACCAAGTAACTGGGCAATGGAAAATACGAAATGAAAATTTGGCGCTTTACCAAGCTCACTTAGAGGAAATGGCGACCAATTTTGACGAAATCCAATACGTGTACTTACCTAGAGAACACAATCAATTTGCGGACGCCTTGGAAAAATTAGCATCTATGATTAATATGCCAGACGAAATGCAAACCGTGCCCCTATGCGTCACAAGGCGTTCCGCGCCAGCACATTGCCAAATGATCGGTACAGTGGAGAACATCGACGACGACACTCCATGGTACACAGATATTTTGAACTACAAGCTTAGGAATGAATACCCTTCAGGATCTTTGCCACGGGCCCAACGGGCTTTGAGAAGGCTAGCCTCACAGTTCCAGTACATCAAGGCTAGCTTTACAAGCACGGACCCGATAGTGTTCGTCTTCTTTGTCTAGATCAAAATAAGGCAATTCAAATGATGAGAGAAGTTCATGAAGGAGTATGTGGTCCACACATGAATGGGCGAATGTTATCTAAAAACATAGTTCGATTGGGTTATTATTGGACGACCATGGAACACGATTGTTGTGAGTTCGTCAAGACGTACAAAGTGCCAAATATTTGCTAATCTCCAACACTTACCACCCTCAGACCTTTACACTTTTACTTCACCTTGCCCATTCTCCACTTGGGGTATTGACATAATTGGGAAGATAAGCCCAGTCGGCGCCGGCGGTCATGCGTTTATACTAGTTGCGATTGACTACTTCACAAAATGGGTGGAAGCAGCCTCGTATGCCACACTTAATGCCAAGAGCGTGGCCAAATTCATTGAGACAAATATAATTTGTCGATACGGGGTACCACATGAACTTGTGAGTGATCAAGGGACGCATTTTAAGGGTGAATGTGCGGACCTCCTAGCCGAGTATAGGATCCAACATCATTTATCTTCCCCCTACCGACCACAAACAAATGGGGCTGTGGAGGCCGCTAATAAGAACGTCAAAACCATTATCCAAAAAATGATAGACGATTATAAGGATTGGCCACACAAGTTACCATTTGCACTTTGGGGATACCGCACCTCAATCCGAACGTCTACGGGAGCCACTCCCTACTCTCTGGTATACGGAATGGAGGCAGTCCAACCAATTGAACTTGAGATACCATCATTACGTATCGCCCTAGAAAGCGAAGTACCGGAAGCTGAATGGGTACGGGCTCGATATGAAGAGTTGATTCTTTTAGATGAAAAACGGTTGCGAGCCCTGAACCATGTCCAAATTTACCAAAAACGATTGAGTCGCGCTTTCAATAAACGTGTTAAACCCCGGAACATAAAAGAAGGGGATTTGGTACTAAAGGAGATTAGAGCACTCATAACAGACCCCCGAGGGAAATTCGCACCCAAGTGGGCTGGGCCCTACGTTGTTAAAACAATTTTAAGTGGGGGAGCAGTCCTTTTAATGGATTTAGATGGAATAGATTTTAGTAAACTCACTAATCTCGACCAGCTTAAACGATTTTACGCGTAACAGGCCCTTTTACGTACAAAGTACTCGTGGGACCAATGCCGGCCCACAAGCCTCTTTTGATCTACGTACAGACATCACTCCGATATATATAATTAAAAGCCCGTAGATGCTAACCCTCCACTAGCATCCTCGCCTCGACTCGTATGGTGCGAACAACAAGAATTTAGTGTACAGACACACGATTAACGCAGGGCTTGCCTCACACTTGTTTTCGATACCGACGATCTTCAAAATTTGTCAACAAAAAAAAGGGGGGGATAAGAGTCATAGGTATCTCTACTCTAATTTTTTGGGTTTTTTATTACTTTTTTCTCTCCAACATAAAAGAAATATTTAACAATACAAAGTTCCGAAGTCCTGAACGACGGTGCTAAAAAAAAAAAACAGTGCGAAAAACAATAAAAGAATTAACTGATACTAGTAAATACGTTCATTGCAATTAAATAGGCTAAGCATGGCTTCTAGTCTTGCTTATTCTTCGAGGACTCTGCATCAGGTGTCTCGGGTTCTGCGGTCAAAGGTCTCTCGCTAGCATCATCACCCGGATCCTTGGACATCGCTGTGTCAAGCTCGTCGTCGGCCCAAGTCGCCTCCCAAGATCCCAGACCACCCTTGTCACTACTTGAGAAAGAAGCGTCCTCCGGAGAAACTTTGGTAGGATTTTCACCTACATCCTTAGACACTCCGAGGACCACTTCAATAGCTTCAACATTGGGTTCCGAGCCCACAACCTCGCCACCAGCTTCAGGCGTCACTTCAGAGGCCACTTCACCTGCATTACCGCATACGGGATTGATGACCGGGACCTCGTCAGTATTGATTTCAACATCAGTAGCCGCAACTACTACACTGGCCACTTTAGGGAGGGTTTTTGAGGCTCCTGTACCTCCCTTGCACATTCCTTTGCCATACTAGGCTCCGTTTAAAACGGATCCTAGATGGGAGAGGAAATGTCATTGCATATTTGCCTTTGCCGTATACAATGAGTGGCGGTACAGGCCTAACGTCATCCCTCTCGTTGGTTACTATACCAGTGGGACGACGCAACTCCTTTTCCCTAGAGACAGAAGGTATGGTGTAATCGTCCCTCCTCCCGTATTTGGATGGGGCTACTACTACCTTGGAAGCTGGCTTACTGACCACCCCACAATCTGATATGGCATCAGCTTTTCTCTTCGAGACCAGTGTCAGCTCCAACTCTTCCTTTTCGCGCGCTTGGTTTCGTACTTGTTGATGACGTGCTGTCATCCAAATTTTGTATGATGCAGACACCTTCACTGTTTCAAGATTTGACAGTACGCGCAACGTGGTGTGTTTGACCCAGTGTTCGGCCCATGTATGCAGGAGATGTGGCAACTGTGCTTCCGAATTCGGAGGATGGGTGTCCTCATTAGGGATCAATTGTCTTCGCCCTAGCTGTTTCATTACCCTACACGGGAATATATAGGTGGTACGAGACAAGCTAATGAGCCGAACATGAGTGTGACGATACGGAGCCACTGTCACTTCGGTCAGCTTCAGCCAAGGCATCGTCCAGCGTACACTGGATTCGCCATGCATCCCACAGAATGGTTTAACTGTTTGGGCGCACCAACGCCAAGACGCTGGCGAGATGCCGGATTTCATAGTCACGATCTTGCTGGATAAAATTGCTCCTTCAGAATGAACTTTGCAACAATACCAAGGGCGATTTTGAGTTTGATAAAAGGGAACAGCAATTCCCTGCACTAAACCAAATTGTCGCGCCACCAGCTGTGGATTATAAAGTTCAGACCCCAATGAGCCATGCTCAAGAGCGTAAAAATCCCTGGATTGAAGGACAAGAGTCCAGAAACAATCGTCGTCGATTGATTGTTTTCGTCCAGGAATGAGGAGAGGACACCCACTGGAGAAATTTCTAATTGTCGCACCCAATCAGGGAGAGCCTCATAAATCCAAGGGAGTTGTTGATCCTTTTCCTTCTCAGCCAATAAGAACAGATTCCAGGCTAAGGAAAGTTCGTCACCATACTTTGTGACTCCCAACATATACCCAATTATCTGATGGGGAGGGGTGATTACTTTTTCATCCACAGCACTGAAGAAAAAATCACCATAACTCAAGCATTCTCTGCCATCAGGTTTCTCCTCAACATAGTTAAGGAGATGACAACAAATCAGTAGCCACAAAGAGCCGGATACAGGGATAAGATTTTGGGACAATCCTGAACCTTCATTAAGAAAGTATTGATGGCAACGAAAAAGACATATGTACAAAGATCCTAATAGAATTGGACCTAAAGCAAGGGGCGTCTCGCCCGCGAAAAGCATGTTGGTCGCGAAAGTTAAGAAGGTTTTAGATATATTTCCTGAGCGCGTCATAAATAAACGACTCAAAGCAAAAGCAATAAAGAGCACAACCTCCTCATCACAAATTTCTTCAGAATTGGAAGAAGAAGTACAATTGTTTATCAAAGACGAAAATGATAGACCACTTGAGCCAGAGGTCATTAGGCTATCAAAAAATGAATTAACTGAAGCACAAATTAAAGAGCCTCAGCCTCTGGGGTGCATTTAATAAAAGATATATCTTCCCCGCTAACCCCAAAAGGAGCGAGCCCAGTAATACAAGCAATGTCGGCCAAAGTAACCGTCATAAAGCCCGCTCCAGTGACCATACAATTCATTGAAGGATCCCGTAAGGATATAAAGCGGAAGAAAATGAGCCATCAAAAGGAATGCGAGGAAAACATGCTAACCTTAAAAAATGAATTAGTCTTTGTTTCTCCCAAAGAGAATGATAATCTGAAAGGCGTTCAAACCACGTCATCGCGTTATTCACCGAAACCCAACCTTTGATAGGTTTAGTAGTGGAAGGTAGAAGGATGGAACGAGATTTCTCACGAAAAATCAAAGGCTGTGGCTCGGGAGAACACACAATATCATGTATCGTCTTCATAAAAGAAGAGACATTGGAGCCTCCATCGTCTTCCGAGTTACCACGAAACATGGACCAAATTGCTCGCAAGGAAAAGGCGATTGTTCAGTATGTGAACTGCAATGCCAAAAGGAGTTTGGGATGTAACTTCACTGATACTGATTAATTGTATCACAAAGTTGCTTTGCCCCTCCAGAGTTAATTTGGCATAGCAGAGCCCAGGTTGAGGTTTTGGTTGCAGAATCATTTTTGTTAGTTGGGGGAGAATTTGATAAGTTTTCTGGTCTGGAATTTCTGGGCTTGTAAGAAGAAATTGATTTTCTGATTAAGAGCGAAAACCCCCTTTTAATAGACCCAAATTCTCTCTCTCCAAAATGCTGACATTTTGGACAGGTGTTATGTTTTTCCTCGTAACAAGATTTTTGTTACGTAACTGTAACAGTTAAAAATTCTTTTGGACAATTATCTGTAAAAGATCAAAATATCTTCTGTCTCTACTTTTGTTATAGGGAAATCAAACGGTTTTTCATCCATGCAAAGTTCAAGAAAACTGCGCCTGAAAAGGTCATGATTACATTCATTTCCCGAAAACCATTTTTATCCATTAAATTATCTGGGAATAGTGAAAGTCTATTGGCATTCTTACAAAATAAAAGCCATGTGACTGGGTTAGAAGCCGTCAGAATTACTTCATCTTCTATTCCCACAATAATTCAAGTCTCATTCTCCTCTCATCCATTTTCACAATAAAATGGCAGACACTAAATCTGATCTTACTTCAACAAAGTTATCATCAAAAAGTAGGAAAAAAGAGGATGAGTTTGAAGACGTGACTTCTCATCAGGTTTTCATCATAAGTGATGATGAGAGTGACAGTATGTTAAGTTCAACCCAGGATCCTCAAAAAGAAGATCAATCTGAAAAAAAGAAAAGCTCCAATGGAGCACGATGAAGGAGAACCCTCTTCCAAGAGAAGGAATGTCAAGGAACGACTGGAATTAAATCTTGGTCAGTCGGGCTCGGGAGAACCAAGTGGTACAAAGACTGACAAAAAGGAGGATTGGCCCATATATGAGGCCTTGTTTTCAGTCATGGAAGTCGCTGGAGAAGAAACATCCAGCGATTAAGGAATCAGTTGGACCGACTCAGATAGTCAGACTTCCTCAAATGGGCATGAAAATTGTGGCTGCGAACACTGCGAACAAAGGTCTATCGCAAAGCCATATTACAGCGATGCTAATGATAGCGAGAACAACAGGGATTATAAAAGACCATTGCCTGATGGTGGTCATCGCGAATGTTAGAACCTTAGGATCCAGAGTGATCTAGAAATATTAAGGCTTTTATATTTTGTATAAGGAAGTCTAATTATATAAACTATAATATAATATAAATCGTAAGTGTTTCAAATTATTATCAACTTACTAAGATTTATATTTTTGATTTGTTGTTAAACAAACCCGAAAACTAAGGATTTGACACAATCAAACTCCTTTATTTTCTTTTTATCTCTTTTTAATTGTTGTGGCAAACACAAACACAAAGCTCTGTTGAAAAAATGAATCAAATCCCAGATGATAATCCATTTTTCTTTCATCACTTAGCGATGAAATAATTCCTTTTGACAAACATAAAAAGGAATTTAAGTTCCATACAACCTTAACAAAAATCCGTGGGAAGTTGGAAAAAGAAGACAAAGATATTGTTCATACATATGAGTTATTCCACGATGAACAAGATTACATACAGGATATTAATGTGAATATTAAAGGATATCCCTTGAAAAGGAAGTTCCCATGGCCAAAGCCAGATCTACCATGTTTCAATCATAAATTGCAGTATGATGGATTAGTAAGCGATCAAAAAGAAGACGCTCAAGAATTGGAGAGACGATGGAAAGGAACTATGAAATCTTGTTTTGGTCAGACAACTAAGACACAAGTCAGTTTCTCTAACACAAGTCCAGCAATTGTCAAGGTTCTTGCCAATGAGGATCTCTTGATGGAACATATCTTTCCGAAATTAAGAAGAAAAGATCTAAAGGTTCTTGCCAATGAGGATCTCTTGATGGAACATATCTTTCCGAAATTAAGAAGAAAAGATCTAGAGGTTGCAGTCGCAGTATGCAAAGCCTGGGGCATTTGGATCGCTCCAAAGTTCTTTAAACCCGGACTAAAATGGTATTACACAAACAAATTGTATACCTAGTTTCACAATGGTTTATAGAGGGCGATGCGACTCAGGAGGAAAATTGGTAAAGTACAGATTCTTGTGCCAAGAATGGGAGAACGCACAAAAATTCAACCAAACATGCTACCCGTGCTGGCAAAAAGAAATGCCAAAATACTACGATTGGTTTCAGGATTTCATCGCGTGTGACGTTTGGTCTACAAAAACTAAACCATTTCTTTAAGTTCACATTAACTTGTATCGCAAAAATGTCCTTTTAAGATGTTTTTATTATACTGAAGATTTTAAGAATTAATTCATAATCATTGTTTCTTTAAATATCTCCCACAATGTTGATGATCCTTCATAAAGAAATTCAAATAAGGAATACATAGAAGTTTTTGAGATATTTACGTCCAATTACATGATCCGTATTCAGAAATCTGAACGATCGAAAGATGTCAAGTCACATTATTTAAGCCAATGTTGCAATGGATCACAAAACCTAGATACATTGGAAAAAGATCAAGTGAATTAATAACGAGATTTATCCATCCCACTAAAAGAAGTTTCCCTATAAAAAGGAAACTGTTTCAACTTCACACGTTATTAACCCCACAATGAAATAACTGCCAAGGACACTTTAATATAAAAGGAAGTGAAGGGATCAAAGATTAAACAAGCCATTCTCTCAAATATCAGAAATATTTGGAGAAACCACTCTATTTCTACCTTCCCTTATAAACTTCTCACAAATGGCAGTTTTTGCGACAAGAGACGCCAATGTTCCCGGCTTTGACAAACAAGTATTGAACTTCTGGGGGTACGCAGACCCACATGAATATCAATACATCTCACGACCAGGAGCAACGAGTAGATCCCGCATAGTGGATGTTGTCCCCTTTGTCCTGCAAACCGACAACGTAGGACCATATGGCGAGGAGTGCCCAAATCATCACCTCCGTTGCAACAAATTCTTGGAAGATGAAGCGGAATTTGTGAAGGAAGCCGCTGCAACCAAAAGGTGGAGGATGATGATCGGGAACCATTTTCCTGGTCTTAAGGAAGATGAACTCCCAGGGATGAACTTCGACGACGGTGAATTTTCAAGCAAATCACTCGTGTTGTCAAATGAAGATTTGATGACCAAACTCATCATCCCAAAACTGGATTATGAGGATGGCATGAATATGCTTAGGACATGCAAGCGTTGGGGTAAAATCATGGCCCTAAACTTCCTTAAGCCAAATGAGAATCTTACATATAAAAATTCTCTACTATATTATCCCAGAAAATATTGGTTTGGATGGTATAGGGGAAGGATTTAACAAGGAGCAAAGCGGATTGTATACTTCTGCACATGTGAAACATGGGACGAGTATGCATCAACAAAAGAACAAGCCTATTGGCTTGGAGCCTGCAGCGATGACGAATTCGAAGACAATGAGTACGAGCGCGAGAAGTTCTTTATATTCAAGCAAATTCATGCCGCGACCGAAGCAAACAAGGATCAAGTCAAAAGGCGGCCGTGAAAGAACTTACATCGCGGCAGACAATGAATGTTATGCTCATTTTTGGGCGCCGCCCAATCTCTACCAAGACAAAGAAGAGATTGAGGCCACCATGTTCTAGTTAAAATTTGTAAACTTCATTCATAATAAATTAAGTATCTTTAGGAAATTTACTCATTTATATCAATGAGTTGTAAGCAAACTAGAAGTTTTTCATTCATTCGTATTAATGAATTGCTTTTTCTTCAACAGTATATCTTTAAAAAGTTCATCGAAAACGTTCATATATTCTTATTCAAAAATTAAATAAGAATCACGCCAAGTTAAAAATGATAAAAGTTTTGTGTCAGATGCACAAGAGGTAAATCATTTTTTTGTGTTGCTTCAAATCTTCAACAACACAAAAAAGGAACGAAAATAAATTACCAACAGCGATGGACCTGCGGCGCGACGCGATACGAATGAAGTCTGGACTCAACTAATGGGCCGTCTTGAAATTAAGGAAGGCCCATCAGTTACAAGATCTGGAATTGGGTTGACCTCAATTGTTAAGCCCATAATTCAAAATGGACAACAAGCGCCAAACTTGGAAGTAGTTGGAGCGATTAAGAGGGAGATGTGATAACTGCCCATGATGTTTCATCCCACGACTGAAGGAGAAGGCGGGAGTCAAGATAACCGTCGAAGAATCCAGAAAACTACCAAGGAAGCTACCCTATTTAAAGAACAGAAGCAGAGCGAATTAAGGGCATCATCAATCAATCGTCAAATCGATCAAACATTATTTCTTTTAGTTCTTTATCTTTTTTAGCTTACATCGGGAAGTCTCGCCCCGTATCGCGAGCAGTTCATGTTTTTAGAGTAGCTTTTTCTCTTTTCCATAAGGAAGACAGAAGGCATGGAGGTAATTGTCCCATTCGTTCCTTGACTCTTTGTTAGCAAACCCGACATTATTTTCAATTAAAGTACCTTTCAAGTTTGCAATACCCTCTCTATTCTAGTATAATCTTTGGTATTCTATTACGTTGCATTTTATAAATTGCGGTCAAGTCTAATTTAAGTGCTCTTTAGATAGGACATTTCATAAAAGTGCCCTTAAATTTTAGCGTTCAACACTCACCACCATTGTTGCCTTAAGGAGGTACAAGTATATGAGTATATGTGAACGCATCTTTACATCTTTCGCTTGCATACTGTTGAAAAAAAGCCCCTGCTTTTTTACACTTAAGATGTATGAATGATAACTTGAAAGTGGTATGAAGAATCTTTGGTTTTCGTGGGTTTTTTCATCTACTGAAGAAAAACCCGGCTAGATCTGAAGGATGAGATACTTAGTTTATAGGGTGTAAGCTTTAGGATGATGTGAATGACATCATGCCCTTTAAGGTCCCAAGTTTGTCGATATATTGCCATCTAGGGTAAAAGGTGTATCTGTAGGAAGTCTGGTTTCTCGGGATGAGCTAAGGGGGACTTCATCTTTGTAGAAAGCTTGGTGTCCAGAATTTTTAAAATTTTGGTCTAAACCTATTTGTAAAGCTTGGGTTATGCAACTATGCACATTTCTAAGGCACATGGAACAAATTGGCCGAAAATTTTCTCAAAATAGGGTGTTTAACAAGGAATTTCAGAGTGTACAAACTTGGGACAACCTTTAACAAGGAATGTTACCTCTGTGATATAGTGCAATATAATTGAGGTGAGATCAGTATATGGTTATATGGATGGCTTATTCAGCCAAGGAATTTCAGAGTGTTGTGGACTTATTACAAAAGCAGTTCTGTTGTGTGGCTTTTGTAGACTAACTGAATATGTGATTGATGTGTATTATATTTTTTTCTGTTTGGATTCTTTGTAGGGGCGTAGTGACTGCTGGGTGATTACTTTTACTGGCCGCCTGATAGCATAGAGAAAGATATCCTGATTTCTCCTCGTGCCTTCATGTGGTACTTGATTTGTTGCGTATGTTTTCATGGGGCTGACATTAGGTTATTGTGTATTTTAGGTGTTTGCGTTGTTCCGGATATGTGGTGGTTGTGTATTATCATTGTTCATGGTATGCTTTGGGAGTGCAATCCTTTGTTTATTGCATTTCTTCTTTGTTTAGCGGTTCTTTCACTGCATGCTTGTTTGTTTGGCTGAACTTTAAAGACGTGCTTTGTATTTTGAGAGCCATTGTCTGCAAGCACATATGGCCGTGTGTTTTTGGAATATGCATTATGCATAAAAGACCTTTGCATCCTTTGGGGTGGGGTTGACGACTAATTGGCATTCTTATTTCTTAAGACCTTGTTTAATTTAAATCTTGTAATTGGAGTGGGAGGTATTTGGAGCCAAAAAGCTAAGTTACATTTGATGTGAGTTTAGGTGGTTTGCTTGTAAAATAGTGTCAGGGTCAAGTACTCAAGTGTTTGCAGGTGTTTATTGCATTGCAAGAATTATGGGTAGGGGTTATGTGAAGTCCTTGGATTTTTAGTTCTTCTGTGTTGCAGCTGGTCCTTTACACTAAGAGTGTATTTGCAACCTTAATTTGGGCTTGAATGTACAGGTCATGGAGAGCAACCAAAAAGATTTTAGGTTATCTTGGCAGAGTTTACTTGTAGTTGTAGACTTGTAGCCATAACCGAGAAACTTGCTAAGCATAAGCGTGTGTACAAAATGTCTAGCGCTATGGCAAATGTTGCCTCGATTGTTGTTTGTCTTGTTGAGTCGGGGAGGGTCTTTAGCTACTATTTTGAGGGCAGTGCATCTGAGAGTCTGTTTGAGTCTGAGGAGAAGCTGCGGCATGGGCATCGATCAGGAGGCACTCAATTCATGTCAACCTAGAGTTTTTATATATGGTAATTTGTCGCATCTATATAGTGATTTTGACAGGAGTTGGCATTAATAAATAAAAAATGTGGGCTAAAGGAAAAGATGATGGCTGCACTTCAAAATTCAAAATGGCCTAGCTCTTCAAAAGACTATACAGTGAAAGAAGGCTATTGATTGGCTTACTGGTCAGATGCCTACAGTAATTTGGACTTGAGTCTTGTGGAATAGGTACAGTATACCAAAGTTTAGCTTTGTGGCTTGGATGTATGGAATGAGAGGTTTGCAGATAATCGATAAGCTATTCAGGTTGGGAATGAGTGATGACATTCTTGTGATGTATATGTGACAAGGGAGCAGAGACCTATGACCACCTACTTTTTGGTTGTGGATTTAGTAACAGATGCAGGGGTACTAGCTAGCCAAACATTAGGCTATCATATTCCTATAGCAGAATGCCTGGACTGGTGTTGCAGGTGGAGGTGTAGATCAAAGCTCAAGAAATTAAAAGTTGCTGCAGTAATCTATGGTATGATTTACCATATCTGGTGGGAAAAAAATCAATGTGGAATCGACAACAGAGTTACTAGACCAGAAATAGTAGTCAAGGAAGTCATTTTCTGTGGTAAAACTAGAATAGAAAAGATGTTCTCTAAATATACTTTGAATGAAAAAGCTTGGATTGAAAGCCTGAACTAGTGACTTGTGCTAGCTAGTGCTGGTAGCTGAAAACTCTGTGTAATTTGGCTCGATTTGAGCTTGTTTGAGCTTTTGTATATACTTACATTTTAGCAGGAAAAAAAAAAGTGATTCTTTGCATGTTAACTCCATGATAACTGTTTCTATGGGTTCTAATTGGTGTGTACAGTTATCTGGTTTTGTCAAGCGCAAGGTCGTGATAAGGATAACTGACCGTATGTGGACTCCGCTCTTATCGTCAACCTATTAGTCAAGCTTCATGACTCCCAGGGATTGTGCTTTTGCTCAAAAAAAGTACATGCATTATCTCTGCCCATGTGCCAAGTTCTTCTACTCTCAGTACTGAACAAGGGGAAAGACACGTACCAACCTCATCATTGATCCTTGTTTGGGCCTAAATTTCGGGTTTAGTCCGACAAAGACAAATTGACAGATACATAGTTACATCGACTAACGATCAAGTCAAGTCATCGAGTAGATACACATCTTGGACGCCTACATGGATGTGATCATACAAAGTGATTAGACAAACAGTCAGTCTCACATAATATTCGAGCAGACATTCAGTCTGACAGTCTATCGAGGAGCCATACAATCCATCAAGTAGCCAGCTAGCCCATCAAGGAGCCATACATATCAACCATCGACCTGTCGAGGTCAACCATCGACCTGTCGAGTACCTTGTCAGGAAGATCGTCACACGTCGATGGCTACTATAGATGCGGAATAAGTCAAAGTATGAACTATGTTCTCCTAAATATGCTCAGCAAATTCAATTACAAGTGTTAGTGAGGCTCATGATCTTCATCAAATTAGCAAGGGGTTGACTCTTTGATCAGATCTATGATAATGAATAGAAGAAGTCAACAACAACCTCCTATTTCCTCTCCAACAACCTCCTATTTTCTCTCCAAAACATCCTATTTTCTCTCCAACAACCAAGACCACATATTGAGCTGCCAAGAGTTAGTTGTGAACTTATTCAACAAGGAAAGTATCTCCAAGGAAGAGGAAGTCAAAGTCAAGAACCACTTCCTTGATTATAGGGATTGTTCAGTGTGATTCAGTCAGATAGCTGCTATTTTATAAGGGATAGTGGTTGAAGTTGGACCTAGCAGCGTCGGAAGTTAGAGCAACTTGAGGAGAACTTCCACAACAGTATTTATGCACCCCAAATCCCTAGAAGAAGATCAAGACGTGCTCATATAAACCCTAAACACTTCCACCATTTCTTTGACACTTTTTACACATAAAACCCTTCATTTTCATCACAACTTCACCGTATATAAACCTTCATCATTAATTCTACACATGACCACCTCCATATCCATCACCACTCTACAACATAATCACTAATACCATTTCTCTAAACCTAAATACATATCTTCTCATTCCTCCCAACGCCATAACCACTACCATGATTCATCTATCACCGTTACATCAACCTAATCTCCACCATTAAGCCCTTAGTCATTCTTGAACGCATATACATTTATCAACTCATTATCTCATTGATATTGCATTATCTCTTGTTAGATTATAAATCATTGTACATGTATTCATCAATTGTATCATTCAACAGGGAGAAACACTACTACAAGATTTACTAAAATTACTTGGTGGGCTAACAAGATCCCCCCCATGGTTTTTTCCCTTATTCACAGGGTTTTCCACGTACAAAAAATCTTTTGTCTCTCTATCTTTTATCTTCTTGCATTTACTAGTGTTTTAATATTTTATATTTGTGTTTAGTACATTTAGATTCTACCCGATAGAGAGTGTTGGTCAGTCCGATACTTAATCCTCGACCTCAATCCTTGATCCTCGACCTCGAACCTTGGTCCTTGACCTCGATCCTTGATGCTCGATAGAACCTGTATGATTGATTCTACTTGTCTATCCAACATTATCTATCGGATATAGTCTACTTGTCTACCAGACGGGATCAACCTTGTAAAGATCGCCCGTCTACTTGATAAAGTTTGTCCACTTACTTGATAGAGTCTGTCTGGTGTGATGTCGTAGTCACCCAAATTAATCCCTAAACAATTAACTCGTAGTTAGTGAAGTAGGGGTCGATCCCACGGAGAAAATGCACTTCTATTTACGATTTCCTATGTCGTATAAACACCCTGATCATGATTATTTTTTAAACTAAATTCACTACACTAAATCAACTACAACTAAGTTAACAAAATGGAAATGAGACGAGGGAATCTATTGTAATGCCAAATAGCAACTGACCGTAGACGAAAACCATTTCACTTACGTCTAAGCATCGACCAAAGAATGTAGATAAGTTCCTACATTCCTACAATGTCCATATATATAATCGATAAATCAAATAAGCTTCTGAAATATCATCTAACCAAATAGCAATCCAGAACATGCTCTCTAGACTCGACTATTCAATTACAACAACGGACACACAAAGGTCAATTTAAGCCACGAATACACAAGCTCGATTCGTGCAACTTAGCGAATTGATAATTTCGGAGGACAAGACAAGTTTCAATTACAAGTCTGATAATCCGGCGCTACTACGGGTTATACAATCAACAATTACGGGTTAATCATACGAGCCTAGCATTCAACTAATCAAATCATACAAACGATATCCACTCGATCATATAATCAATTGGTTGTTTCATACTCACAATCACCAATTCAATTCAGAGAGTAAATGAAATCAAATACATTCCAACCAATTCGCTATTCCGATACTACACAAATTCCCACTAAAACGTTAGCCTACCATATTAGATACAAATTTATACGAAGGACTTGATTAACAAATAAAAATTATCAAACAAACGAAGATACAATGAATTAATTGAAATGGAGAAATTTGAAGAAACTTAAAAACAAGATGAACAAAAGAATAACGAAAGAACCTGATCATTCATCTAAACTATGAATTTGATATGGAAATTACAAGTAACCAACTGTCCCCTTGAGGGGAAACGAGAGATGGCCTCTGTAAATTGATATCTTCCATCTATTATAATGGTTTGTTGCTAACCGTCCCTTAACCGTATTCATTCCCAGATTTGCACTTGGACTGGATCATAAATGGGCTTAAACGTTCGGTTTTGGCCAAAGATCTAACATCCGAATCTCTCATCTTTACTTCTTATACTAAAAAGTATTATTCCTGCGTAAAAATGAATGTACGGTAGTAAACCACTCTAAGACAGGAAAATAGCGTAAACTAATAAATTATACAAGAAATTGAATTAAAATCTAGAGTAAAAGTATTAAAATAAAACAGTATATCAGGCTTTGTCACTGTTAACGCAAATTTTGTATTGAGACAAAATAAGCAAACAAAATAAATTTTTATTAAATATCAGAAAGTTGAATGTTTACAATATCTAATGTAATCCTCTGAATTCTACTACGCAGTAGGGGGTACGCCGTACGATACACTACACTGGTAGCGTACGTGCTGTAGGGGGGTGCGTGCGTTGTCCGCGTGCGTTGTTGTTGTTCCTGAAAGGGTCGCCGGGACTTGAATCTCTCCTTGAACGTTTGAGTTTGATTGTTTGTTTGGGGGTTTGAACTTGTATTCGATTTGATTTGCAGGCGGCACAGATGTGCTTGTTGACTACGTGTGGCTGGGAGTTTGTAAAGAATTCCTCTGGGGTTTTCTTATCTCTGATTTTTCCAACCTCAAAATAAATGAGGGAGACTCTATATATATCGAGTGGAAACCCTAATTTTTGGTGGGCTTGTAGTCACAGGCCTTCTTTTAGGCTTTATGTGGACTTGGCCTAATTGCTTGTTTTATCCGGACCGCGATCCGTTTAACCCAATTTGGAAACTGGATCGATCCAAATAACATTTTGACGGGACATATTCATTAAATCGAGCTAAATTTTGATATTAACTCAAATTAATTAATTAATTTAATTTACGGCACATTAACAAATTTTTAGTGCCAACAAATTGCCCCCTCGGTACTTTGTCTCGTACACTGTACAAGTGTATGACGAGGCATGGTACCGACACATTTGATTTTGACTTGGAAGTCGATGAACACTTAACTTGTCGTAATAGTGCTCAGATAATTTTTTATTCTGACTTGGAAGTCAATGAACACTTAACTGGTCGCAAGAGTGTTCACACATTTTTTTTAACGTCACCCTGTCATTTGTTAACTTGGCGGATGACATTTTTGCCCCCAATACTGCTGGCGTCATCTTGTTATTTGTCGACTTGGCGGATGACATTTTTGCCCCCAGTACTGCTGATATCATCCTGTCATTTGACTTGGTGGATGACATTGGAACAATTTACACTATCCTGGTAATTTCGTAACCTTGACGGACAATGTAATCGTGGGCGTTTAATTAACGTCATTCTGGTACCGCAGCAAGTTAACGTTTTATCATTTTCTGTACCCTGTCGAACTGACTTGGCGGGCAAAAGTGAAATGGGGTTGAGTCCTATGTCACCTCATTTACCTTGATAGGTTTACGTATTAAGGTCCGGTACTAGGACCATCATTTTTTTGTTTACCACTGTGTTGCCATCGGGCGTAGTGGGCTGGTACCAAGAGTCCCAGATCAGTAGAGCTGAACTTAATATGATCCGTGTATGGCTATTATTATTTTTTAATGGAAATGCAGCCCACTTTCTTTACAAACTAGTGTACGTATGCCAAATTCTGAGAATATGACCAACTTGCGTACCAAGTAATTGCACCAGCAAGCTCGAATTACCATAACTTGCATTATTCTTCTCCTTTGCAAAGGTATAGAGGTGTAAGTCCTGTGGAAAATTTCCAATCTTTCGGCTTGCAATTTTACCAAATCATCGCGCTTTCCTTATTCCCTCCGGACTCACCACTATATATGGCAGCATATAATGGTTTGTCCGCATCTTTACATGATCGAAGGCCCGTCAGTGCAAATTGAATTAGGTACGCAGCCATGTCTTTGTTTTCCTTTGCTCAACTTTACTTTCATGTGATTTACTTTATTCACACATTAATTCAGCCAACTATTTGACAATACCTTGTAGCCTCGTACGTACGTGGCCAATTTTTGTTGTCTTGTGTTTTGGTCTTTATCTGGTCTTCGATTGTTCCCTTCTGAATTGCCATGGAAACCATGTTCCCTTATTGCAAGACATGATGTCTTGTCTCTTTTCTTTTCCTTCGTCAACTGCATGCATACTCTTAATTTTGTTTAATTGTACGTGGCGATTTCTTGACATCACTACAAACATGCTCTGTTTTGTTTTCAATTTGACTGAGTGTATAATTAGAATGTGGCTTCGCAAATTGTACGTGAGAATTTTGCATGCTCTATTTAACGACCACGACAAATATCGGTGTGCCCTTGATTCACCTTGATCCCTCGTAGCGATACCATGTCGATTCCATGAGTTGTAAATAAGGCATCAATTGCTAGGGTACTCAAGCGTACGTCTCGTCCGCAACTTCGCACAGAATCAGGTATACGACAAACTTCTTTTTTTTTTCTTTTTTTTTGGGTGAACAAAACAGGTATACGCCATAAAGCGAGTCTTCTTCTTTGTTATTAAAACAAAATGGCCGCAATACATCGTCGCTCATAGCCGTAAGGCCGTCAACAATTTTCGACTCACGTGGACGTTCTTCGCCGAAAGGCCGTTCGTCGTCGTCGTCGACTCATTTGAGTGTTCGTCGTCGTAAGGTCGTTTGACTCATCTGGATATCCGTCGCCATAAGGCCGTTCGTCGTCGTTGACTCATCTGAGTGTTCATTGCCGTAAGGCCGTTTGACTTATCTGGATATTCGTCGCCGTAAGGCCGTCTGTTGTCGTCGACTACGTTGTTCATCTCCGTGAGGCCTTCGGTCCTCGTCGACTCCTCTGGATGTTCATCGCCGTAAGGCCGCTCGTCGTCGTCGTCGACCCACTTGGGTATTCATCGCCGAAAGGCCGTCCGCCATTGTCGACTCATGTGGAAATGCATCGCCGAAAGGCCGTTCGTCGTACTCGACTCACCTGCGTGTTCATCGCCGAAAGGACGTCTGTCGTCATTGTCGACTCTTGTATATAACCCCTTTACAGCGTAGTTCTCCAGGCACTCTACTTCTTCGCTTACACCATTTAAGGGAGTTCATCTCAAGGAGTTCAACGAGGGTAATGTTACATACCTATGCATCGTGGACAGAGAGGATGACGCACCCAACTTAGGAACTTGCTTGGTTGCTCATGAGCTGTTATGGAGAGATGCAACGCCAGCGACAGTTGACGCATGATTAATACACGACTTGTACCATGAACAGTATTCTCCTAACGAGGCAGAACCCCAATGTCTTTCCACAACTCGGACGCCGTATCACAGATGGGTCAGTGAAAGTCGCAACGAAGAATGTTGGGACGTGGTGATGATTTTGCCGTTCACAGTTTAGGCTCATGCGGGCCAGGAGTGTAGTTTGATGTATGCAGTTTAGACTCGTGTGTTGCTGGAGTTAACTTGTGGTTCGCAGTTTAGACTCGTGCATTGGTTGAGTGTAGTTTGACATGTTGTAGTTTACACGTAGGAGTGTAGTTTGGTATACGTAGTTTAAGCTCTTGGAGATAGAGCGCTTTGTCTAGCAATTTAGGCTCTTGCAGCATGGAGCTTTATTGTTTAGCAGTTTAGGCTCTTATAGAGTGGAGCGTTGTTTTCTTCATTTACTGTACAGTTTAGGTTCTTGCATGGTAGGAGCTTTGTTGCTTAACAGTTTAGGCTCTTGCAGATGGAGTTGTTCCTCTTATAGTTTAGGCTCTTGCGGAGGGGAGCACTTTGTTTAGCAGTTTAGACTCTTGCAGAATGGAGCATTTTGTCTGGCAGTTTAGGCTCTTGCAGATGGAGCATTCCCTCTTGCAGTTTAGGCTCTTGCAGGTGGAGATGTTCCTTCTTGCAGTTTAGGCTCTTGCAGAGTGGAGCATTTCTCTTTGTTTTACTAGAGGAGAGCTTGAGTTGTTTCCACGTACACCGTTTTCATGATCTCCTGGGTAGAGTGGTGCCCCGTGCTTTGCTTTCTGGTTGTGTTGCTGTAGCGCGTCGACCCTTCGAATGTTGAGCGCTGCTTCCCAGACTCGTGTTTTCTTGTGAGATTTAACTTTCGACTTGTAGTTTCGGAGGACCTCCAATCTTTACGCAACATGTTATCCATGCAAATCGTATCAGCTTTACTTGGCGTTTTGGATCTGTAAGGTGTGCGATTCTTGTGCATCATATCCCTTTTTGACGATTTCTTTCTCCAAGACACGTTATCCTTGCCTAGAGCACCCTCTTCGCTGAGCATGTTCCTTTCTTGTAACATCGTAACTTCAAGGGGTACGTCGTCCTCAGTAGATGAATTATGGAACGCTATTTGTCGCATTGTTGAAGATACAAGTTTAGGGTCCGAGCATCCATACTGTATCGTACACGTTTGCCCCCTTGTTGGGGTGTAGATGGAGTTTGGATTCTAGTTCTGTAGAGGTGAAATTTCTCGTCAGAGAGTTGTAGAGTCATACAACATAGTTGCGGTAGTGTAGTTTGACTCCACCATATCGTCGTTATCCAACAATATTTTTCCTCCGTCTTCAAGTTGCTTGATGCGCTTCTTCAACATATCACATTCTTCGATGGGATGGCTGACAAGCCGATTATACTTACAGTATTTCGGATCAGCTGTTCGTCCCACCTTGTGAGGACGCTTTGGTGGAGGAAGCTCAATCAGTCTGTGCTCCAAGAGTTTATCAAGCATTGCAGAAAGATCTGAGTCTGCGAATTGATACGTCTTTTTTTCAAACTTTCTCGAAGTAGGACGTATCTTCGTATAACTACCCATACTTGATGCTTTTCTACTTAAAGATTTTGGACTAGTGGAGGTACTTTGAGGTGTGATTGTCATAGTCTCTGCCGAATCGTTTGTAGACGTAGACAAAGAAGTAACTCTCTTGCGCGCATTGGCAATTGTAATCTCCATGTCGTGAGCTCGCGTTGCAAGGTCTTGGAAATCCTTAGGTTTATTTCCTTTTAAGTTGTACAGCAGCTCCATCCGCATGTCGTTAACACACATCTCTACGGCGGAACTTTGACTTATTTTATCCTTGCATTCAAGACACAGCGCACGCCAACAGTTGATGTAGTCAAGAACAGGTTCATCATCCCACTGCACAGTGTTTGTGAGTTCGCTCATACTAACAATGCATCTAGCGTTACAGAAATGGTTGAGAAACTCATCTTGCATTTGATCCCAACTGTTGATGGACTCGGGATCTAAGTCGGTATACCAATCGAAGGCAATACCTTTGAGGGATCTGACGAACTGCTTCACCAACCGATCTCCTCTAGTTCCAGCATTATCGCACGTCTCCATGAAACGTGCGATATGCTGTCTTGGATTGTCTTTTCCGTCGAACTGCTGGAACTTGGGTGGTTGATAACCTGACGACATCTTCAACATGTCAATCCTCTTAGTGTAAGGCTTGGCGTAGCGAAAGCTATTTGTAGAGCTTTCGCCAAATTGATTCTTTACAGCGTCTTCTATAAGCATCTGCAGTTGTTTTTGAGTGTAGAGGCCCTCTTTGTTTTTTATGACCTCGTCATGCTTAGACTCCTCGTCAGTTTCCTCTTCGTCGTTGCTATCTTCCTTTTCGGAGTCCTCAGGCTTCTTGGTCTCGTGAAGTGTAGCTACATCTTTTTCGAGGTCGTCAATTAGTTTGTTCTTCTCCTCATTTTCGAGTTTGAGTTTGTCGAGGAGACCCTGCAATTCCGCTAGCTGCTCTTCAATGGTCTTAGGTGTTATCATCATGACCGATGTGATGATCGGTTTATGCTTCCTCTCCGGGCTACTTGGCTTCACATTCTTGGTCTTCTTGCGCTGAGGAGAAGCAGAAGCAATGATGGCGGTAGCTGCTGCAGCGATGGAGGCAGCAGAGATTCTGCGAGACCGCTTAGGAACTTCGGCAGCACAGAGGCGAGCAGCGGCAGCGTTGACGGCGGCCTTCTTCGCCATCCCTCTGGTGCAGACGCCGGTGGGTTGCGCTGTAGTAGCGCTTGGAGAACTCTGCGTCACTTTGGTAGAGGTCCTCTTGGAAGAACAAGGAGTGTGCTGTTCAGCAGACATCGTCGTTACAGTAGTTGATACGTACGTAGTAGGGATGAGAGGTAGAGGTTTCACGTCGGGTTCACCAAATTTGTTAACGCAAATTTTGTATTGAGACAAAATAAGGAAACAAAATAAATTTTTATTAAATATCAGAAAGTTGAATGTTTACGATCTCTAATGTAATCCTCTGAATTCTACTACGCAGTAGGGGGGTACGTTGTACGATACACTACACTGGTAGCGTACGTGCTGTAGGGGGGTGCGCGCGTTGTCCGCGTGCGTTGTTGTTGTTCCTGAGAGGGTCGCCGGGACTTGAATCTCTCCTTGAACGTTTGAGTTTGATTGTTTGTTTGGGGGTTTGAACTTGTATTCGATTTGATTTGCAGGCGGCACAGATGTGCTTGTTGACTGCGTGTGGCTGGGAGTTTGTAGAGAATTCCTCTGGGGTTTTTGTAACAGCCCGATCCATCATACGTCGCAACACAACCCAATAAGCTGGGAAGTCACCCCTTAAGCCCGAATATCCTCACGTGGGTTTTTAAAAGGTGAAGACCTTATTGATAGTATGATGGTAGGAATCTATTATAAACTGATCATATGAGCCTGATTTTCCCAATGTGGGACAAACCAACTCCATAATCCACTTTCCAAATTTCGTAGTGTTACAAACTCCCCCACTTAAAGACCGCAACGTCCCTGTTGCGCCTCGACCAAACCATACCAACATTAACACAGGTCCAAGATCTCCCCCGCTAGACGGCTGGTCTGGACCTCGCCCCAGCACCCAGCACGCGGTCGCAAGGTTGCTCTGATACCATCTGTAACAGCCCGATCCATCATACGTCGCAACACAACCCAATAAGCTGGGAAGTCACCCCTTAAGCCCGAATATCCTCACGTGGGTTTTTAAAAGGTGAAGACCTTATTGATAGTATGATGGTAGGAATCTATTATAAACTGATCATATGAGCCTGATTTTCCCAATGTGGGACAAACCAACTCCATAATCCACTTTCCAAATTTCGTAGTGTTACAGTTTTCTTATCTCTGATTTTTCTAACCTCAAAATGAATGAGGCAGACTATATATATATAGAGTGGAAACCCTAATTTTTGGTGGGCTTGTAGTCACGGGTCTTCTTTTAGGCTTTATGTGGACTTGGCCCAATTGCTTGTTTTATCCGGACCGCGATCCGTTTAACCCAATTTGGAAAATGGATCGATCCGAATAACATTTTGACGGGACATATTAATTAAATCGAGCTAAAGTTTGATATTAACTCAAATTAATTAATTAATTTAATTTACGACACATTAACGAATTTTTAGTGCCAACAGTCACTGTCCGCATATCCATCATATAAAAAATTCATCTAGGACGAGTAGTAGCAACTTGACAAGTTGACCCTCAATCTAAGTGTATCCGATACGTGTATACGTAGTTTTTTTACCAAAACAATCATGTAGAACCATGCCGATCAACAGAAGTCGAAGTGCAATGTATCTTCCAACCGCTTATGGAAGAAGTGTATTCAGTGACTGTTTCAATCAGGCAGAGGAGATCATTAATCAGCAGACTTTCGGAGCACGGGATGCATTCCAATTTTTATTTGCACTACTTGTTACTATGTTCACTTCTCGAGGTTTATTTATTAGAACATGCAACCTATGCAAATATGGAAAAGTAACTTGGTGGTGTGTTTGAAATGTTGTACTGTACATGCCATAATTTGAAAGAAGCTCATTGTTGCACATCATATCTGGTGTGTCCAAAGTTATGTGTGTGATAGTTACGTTGCGAATATCTTTGTGTGAATCCTTCTCTTTAAGAGAAATAGAGAAATGTTCTGGATGACTGAAGCGGCTGCAGCTTATGTGAGTCATTATTCTTTGAAGGACCAAAGACTGGGACAAGTAATTGACTGAACATCATTCAATTTAGAAGTGTTGGAGAGCTAGAAAATTAGTGAATGACAAGCGCAACTATTTTTTAGTGTATCCGACCTTGGAGACTTATCAAATGGATTGAAGGTGGCCGGAAGCCAGCTCTGCTCAACAATCCGCTGAAATCAGATGGTTTCGGAGAATGGCGTTTGGTAGCCAGTGATGCAAACAGGAACACCCATACACATTTAGACATGATATGAGCCTTGTAACAATAATCTGAAAAATGCAAATTACTCCTATAAGGTGGTAAGTTACTCCCTAACTAGACTTTTACTGAGTTAGACAATAACTTGAAGACCTAAACACTCACGAAAGAATTGAATGACAAAGGGATATGATCTAATTCTGATGCAGAAATAGAAATGAGTTTCCTCCCTAGTCGGACTTTTACCCGGCTAGACAACAAACTCGTACAAGAGACGAACTGAATGATAAAGCACACTCACACACTCAGCACTGAAAGTCTCTTTAATCTAAGCTCTCTAGAATCTTAGATAAATTCAGGTTTGGAGATACAAAGACAATTCTTTGCAAAGGTTTTTTTTTTTTTTTCATTCTTCAAATCTGCTTTCTACATAGCTACAGATGCTCTATTTATATAGCTGGACTAAGGTTATAGCTAATACAATAATAGAATTAAGCTGCAAAAATAAGCTATGATAATACAATAAATAATAATGAAGAGATCAAGTTGCTCGGAGTTGTGTGGTCTCTGATTTCCGTCAGAATATTGGCCTGCTGATGGGTGCAACTTTCACTACAAGAAAATAGGTAAATTGCGACCGATATTTACGACCACCTAAATATCAGTCGCAAAACTTGAGACCGACCTTTATCGGTCACAAAAATAGTCGCAAATTTGCGACCGCTATCAGATTAAGCGACCAAAACAGTCGCAAATTCTATCCTAGTATTACTTTTTTTCCTTGAATGTGAAGTCTCAAACTCAAAAAAATAAAAAATAAAAAAATAAACAAGTCAAAGGCCTCAAAGCCGTCAGATCTTCCTTGTAAATTTGTTCTTTTCCTTGTAATTTTTTTTCCTGAAAAACAACGAAACCCCCCACCCCCTAAATCTTCATCTCCTCCCACTATTAGCCGTCAGCCCGTCACCATCATCAGTCATCCCCATCGCGAGCCATCATCACCATTCATAACCGACGATGACGCCATCAACTCTGTCAAGCGAGTTTCGGCGGCCGGCTGCTACTTCAGGTAAGCCCTCTCGTCTCAAGTTTAATTAAATGGGTAATCTTCAAATCGATTAAATGGGTAATTAAATTGAGTCGTTTACAAATTATGTTCATACTCCCTCCGTCCCCCCTTTAAACATCCCGCTTATTTTTTCACGTCGATTAAGGTGGTGTGATTTGTTTATTATTGTTGGAGATAGCGGGTGATTTGTTTATTATTGTTAGAGATAATGGGTGGTTTGTTTATTATTTTTAGAGATAATGAGTGGTTTGTTTATTGTTTGTAGAGATAGTGGAAGGTTGATGTGTGGTGAAAATTTACCCCATTTAGAAAGTTTTGAAATGGGATGTTTAAAGAGAGACATCTCGAAAAGAAAGTGGGGTGTTTAAAGGGGCACGGAAGGAGTATTCATTTAGGCTTTTTTTTTTTTTTTTTTTTTTTTTTTTTTTTTTTTTGTTAAGGGTTTTTAAAATGGGTCAATTACTGTTGTTGTTTTATTGTGTAAATTGTGTTGATTGATTTATTTAAACTGAAAGTGTTGGATTGTGGCAATTAGCGAAGACCCAGTTGAGATCTTTCGTGCATTTGTTTCTCAAGGTACATGTTGCTTATTATTTATGATGAAATAATGATATTCGCTGATTAATAATGGTATATTTTTAGGATGAATTGTGTTGGGGGATCGATTGATTTGATTTTCTATCTGATTCCTGGATTTTGTATTTGCTTAATTTTAAGGAAACAAGGCCCTTGCTCGATGCTCGCAATCTCATTTTTAATTAATCTAAGATGCCAACGACAACATCAACATATGAGAGATTGCCCTTTAGTCGTAGGGTGGAGATTGCCCTTAATTTGAAGGGTATACAATATGAGTACTATGAAGAAGATCTCCATAACAAAAGCCCTGAGCTCATGACATGCAACCCTGTTCATAAGAAAGTCCCTGTTCTTGTTAACCAAGGTAGCCCGATCACCGAATCACTGGTGATCTTGGAGTACATTGATGAGGCATGGAAGGACAAGCCTCTCTTTCCTCAAAACCCTTATGAGAAAGCAATGGCTCGTTTTTGGGCTAAATTCATTGATGATAAGGTAATTTACTCCTATTTTCTAATTCTTTTACTTCTATTTTCTTGTCTGGTACACGTAAGGACTAAGGAGTATACTATTTATAATTGGAATGGTCTAAGTTTTTATAGTATCATCTCTTCTTAACGGTAAAATGTGAGGTTTAAGAAAATTTACGGGATTAAAGTATGTTAAGATGAGTCATATATTCTACTACTTTTATCCCACGTTATAACAAATCTGACCGATATAGGATCGCTTTACCAAAGTTTTTGTGAGAAGTGAACTCAATTTTATGTCACATTAACTTCAGATATGTCCACCATTACAATCATTGGTAACCTCTTCACCTTTATCTCTGCTAATGGTTCTAGGGTCTGCTGAAAATTCTGCCAAGTAATTGCATTGCTAATCAATAAGCTTATGGAAACAGTCAGGTATGCATTCCAGTGGAACTTGGGGTTCAATAACACAATTTTGGGCTATTGTGATCGTCATATCAGTCTCTTTTGAAAGTAATAGGAGGAAGTATAGATCTTTGGTGTCGATATAGGAATACATGTTGGAGTAACCTGCTAGAGAAGGGGGAAGTTCATAGTATAATAAACTGAGAAATTCATATATATAGGATTTTTTATTCATGCTTATATCGATATAACTCAGGATTATGCTTTTATGGCATTGACATTGTTGTTCGTTGCTCTATCTGACTTTTCCTTTTTTAAGAATAGTGTTGGTGATTTGGTCGAATGGGGCTATGTGTTGGGGCAGGGGAGGAGGTGTACATAACAGATTCTTGTTAGCTCTCAGCCATCTGAAATCTCTTAGCAGTAGCCCTCACCATGGACAGGACTCATCAGCCTCTGAGGCATTTAGTAATGTAAGTTGTAGTCGTTTGCTACACTTTTGCGGTTGATAGCTGAGTTGGGTTCTGTAACTTTCAGCAGATTTGACAGGATACAGTGTATTCAAGTTTAAAATGTGTTTGCGCAGATCGCCGATTTATCTATCTCAGCATCCAAAATTGATTATGAAGAGCAACAGGAACTAATTCGTCATCTGAACAATCACTTAGCTGAAGCAGAAGTTCAGATTGACGACAAGGAAATGTGAAGGCGAAAGATGCATAATACCATTCTTTGAAAAACAATGTTTGTTTTGTGTTTTATCTATGTTTTCGCTATGGAGTAGTTTCATAACTGTGGCATGTGTTTTTAATGAAGGCTATTAGCTCAAATACGGTAGAGCGATGTGCTTTAGCACATAGATGTGGGTTCAAATCCCATATAGCCTGCTATTCGAGGGATTTTCATTTTTTAAAATTGATAAAAAAAAGTAGTATGCTTTAATCGGTCGCAAAAATGCGACCACCAATCAGTCGCAATGAATACGACCAATTATTAGTCACAAATCGGTCACATATTTGCGACCGCTGTTAGTTGCAAATTAGTCGCATTTTTGCGACCGATGATCAGTCGCATATTTGTGACCGATGAATCGGTCGCAAATCGTCGTAATATTTGCGACCATCGAAAAATCGGTCGCATTTTTTGGAAATGCGACCAAGGTTTTTGCGACCACCCATATCAGTCACAAATCGGTCACAAAGGCCAAAATGCGACCGATTATCCCCAGTTTGCGACCGATTTTGGCGGCGCATTTTGGCGGTCGAAATTTCTTGCTTCTTTTCGGTCCCCTTTTGTATGCAAATAACCCAGCTGCTGCTTCCTTTGATGATAAGAAATAATATATACTAGTATTCTTTTTGTCAAAATATCTACTGTATAATTAATTATTTATAGCAAACCCTCAAAGAGAGGATTTTCTCATCTCCTTTTCTAATAACTAGTAGAGCTGCTTGCTTGTGTGCTTGCTTGATGTTTTTGAAAGCTCTGAGCTGCCCTCCCTAATTAATAAGTGTCGTCGAAAATACCATAAATTCGGGCCCCAAAATAGCATCCTTCTTCCGTGATAAAACAGAGTCGAGCAGAAATCGTGACAGTACGAAATCAGCTATACCTCTCGGAGCACAAATCTTCTGATCATTTAATTTATGTCATTGGAAAGAGTAATTCTTGAACTCCAATTTAGACACAAATTTCACCCCATTTGATGATCTGTAGAAGGAGATACAAGTCTTCAAACTTCAGACTTGTAATCTGAACTTTCAGACACACCCCTGCTGTTAGTCCGTTTTGAAAAATAAACTGCGACTAATTGGCAAACCTTTTGCTGTTAATTCCAAAACCATGACTTATTTTAATTTCCTAGGTTTCCAAAAAGGTATGGCACAAAAATACTCGACCTCATTTGACCCTTCTGAGAACCTCTCAAGTTCAAGTGCGCAAACCTGAGTGCGGATTTTTCTTCAATTGGATTTGTCCTCAAATGTTAGCTTTTAAATCGGAATGGCTTATGAGCATATTGAAACTGCATCATTCGCCCCATCTTCAAAAAATATTTGTCCTCAAATCTTGGCAAATCTTAAGAAAGATTTACTGATTCTTGAAAAACAAACAATTCGTGAATGGAAGTTGTAGCTCAATTCTAGAACAGTTGCTTCACAAATAACCACTCTTGCACTGCTTCTGGATTTGAAGGGCTTTAACTTTGAATTTGAAAACTTCTAGACTGAGAATGACATACCAGTGTGTAGCTACAGACCTCGGCTAAGTACCAGAACAAACATCACCCAAAAACTCATCTGGACATAAAGATATGCTCAGGTTTGTGTTATCAGGTCAGGACTGACTTGAGGCTCATGCCACATGCGCACCTGAAATGAAATACTCATAACTTGAGTTCTAGAACTGATTTGGACTTGAAATCAAAACTAGAACTTAGTTAAGATTCCAAATTTTCCAGAATGATATCTTTCTCTCCAATTAGACCCCGAAGTATCTCGCAGTACCCCGAACAATTTGATCCATCTGCAGACTTCCACAAAACAGCACAGTACTTCGAAAATTATAATGCTACCATCATGATGAACTTCTTACCCACTGATTTCAACCCCTCCAGGATCAAAGACTACCCTCACATATTCTGATAGTACTAGGTTCATGTGGATTGACACATTTGAATCATGTTGATGATAAATTCCATCAGGAAATCCCATGCTCATTTCCATGAAAGCAAACTGTACTTGCTGTAACTTAAGTTTCGACTTTACAAAATCAATACTCATATCACTACCAAAGACAACATCTAATTTTTCCTCAAACTTCTCTTTGTCTTCCCCCCAACTGCTTCCACTAGCAGGCTGCATAATACAATTAAAGATTATCTTGATTTCCTAGTACACTACCACCACCAGAGACGACATTTTCCATTGAAACTACAGGTATCTCTAGCGAAGAGAACTCTGTCGTTTTTGAACTGGCACACACTATCACCAATCAAGTAATTCTCATTCAAACATTCTTTCTTGAGACCACTAGAAATAAGGTTCTGACTTTCCTGTTCCTTAAGGAAATCTCTTTCAATTTTTAGGGCCATTCCACATACTTCAGAGAAAGAATGGCAAGCATACATTTTCATTTTCAAAGCAATGGGATTACTTAATCCCAAATAAAACTGAAACATGAATTTTTCCATGGAGATTCCCTCATCACACCTACGTAGCAAAAACTGAAATTCCTCAATATAATCTATGACACCATTCTTGCCTTGCCTCAAATACATCAGCTCATCATAAGCTTGTTCCATATATGCCGCAGTCAAGAATTTTCTTTTTAAGTTTCATTTTCATTTTAGTCCATAGAGTGATCTTTTCTTTTCTGTGTCTTTTCCTCTGCAATTTCAATTGTTTCCACCAAACCTCAGCATGCTTTTGCAAAGATAAAGAAACCAACTTAACCTTAATTCTGTCACTTAAGTTCAAATCAGAAAATTTATCACTCAGCTCAGCCTAGCCAGAATCTCGGGTTTTCCACTGATAGCAGGCAGAATATTTATCACTCAGCTCAGCCTGTGCAAGAATGCAGTGATTCAAGGCAGCAGAGCCAACATTAAAATTAAATCTAAAATTCAGCACTGGTCTACAAATATTCTTTCATACAAGGTAAAGCAGAATTGTTTAAGCAACTGTCTGCATGCTCCAGGCCGAATGAAACAGCAGAAATTTTAGAGGATGCAAAGCAGCTAGTGGTTTCAATCAAGTTTATCTGCAGCATTAAGGACACATTTTTAAGGTTTAAGGGCTTCTTTTCCCACCTTATTCGTTTATATCAGAAACAAAAATGAAGAATTGTAAGACGTAAAATCTTTGGGCAAAATCAACAAGCAGTGCATACCTATTTGAGCCGATTTCGCATCAATGGATGTGAACCAAAAAAAAATCGGATAATTCTTCATCCTTTGAAGTGAATTGAAGTGTTTTGTAAGGAAGAAAAAAAGTAAACCGAAGCCTTCAGATTTTGTATAGCAAAATTCTTTCACATGTGAATTCGAGTAATTTGCTTACCACTGTCTTTGATATGCTCGAGCCTTGAACACCCTGTGTGATAATTAGTTCTCGAAACTTCATCGTATATTCTATAAATTCTTTGAACAATCCATTCGAAAAAATTTCAAACTTACACCAAGAGGCTAAGAATGATCTGAGATCAAGGTTTCACTGCTACAATTTATACTTTTGAGATTACATGAAATTCACCCAATGTTCCAGAATTTATGACTGATGATTCTTTCAAAATTAGCATAGAAGTGTTGGAGACTGCGAATTTGATACTGTAGTAAGGAGTGAAATTAACAAGTTTTAGCTTAAGATGAAAACATTATCCGCAAGTTTTCTTCTCTTTTTTTTTCCCTATAGAGTGCCATCTTTGACTATCATTTCCAAATTTTTCCCATAAGACAATCTTACCTTAGTAATTTCGTTATTTGTCAGTCCCCTTCTCGAGCCCTGGCAAAGTGTTATGAGCAAGATCAGTCCCCTGGATTACATAACGGCTTTTTCAGGATTGGGTGCAAGGGATGGGGAGAGGGAGTTACATTATTTGGACGATAAATTTCATGCCAGTAGGCAGCTGTTGATTCAAGAAACCTGAATGTGCAACTCAACAAGTAGACATTAAGGAAAAAGATAGTGACATCATATTGTGGAATTCTCATGTTGTTCATCAGGCAAAACACATATCCTGCTACTAGTTATATACTGTATTAAAATGTCAAAATAAGACAACACTGCAAAGTGCAAACAAGAAGTTCCCTAAACCTTCCAGAATTCTATGTCTCTATTGTGCTCAATGATAAACTACTTATGCTGTAAGCCGCAAGTCCTACCGCAACTCCTTCATGCTCAACCTTGATAAACCCATGCAGATAAAAGAGAGACGAGCCAGGGTGCTTGTGAATTCTGACCCAGGCAAACAGAAAGTATATACTCATCTATTTCCAACTACCTCCTTTGTAGTTTTCATAATTCTTGGAACAATGAATGCCAACAAGTACCTTCTGCTGGGAGATTGCTTTGAGAAGGACCTCTTCGGAACGTGGGATGAGCCTTAGATAACCATCTAAGGGCTCATCTTCATCCCCTTCTCTTTCGAAAAGGCCATCGATCATATGGTACTGAAAGACTGTCTCAGGTCTGCCCCCGCCTTCCGTTAGAAAGGTCCTATAGTCGTCATAAGCCTCGTGTGGTGGGAGACGCACCTTCTTGTTGATCAAAGCTCCATAATCCTCTAGGTTCAGCATTGTAGAAGTCTTCCAGCATCCACCCACACTTGGAAGATGGATGCGTTGGGTGTCTTGGGTGCCTTTCTCAAACTTGGACCAGTCGGTTCTCTTTGGTGCGAACATGCCAAGTGAAGGCAGGAAGATCTTCTCCTTGCTAAACACCTCAGCCACCTTTGGCACAATAACATTGCTGGCCGTGGCTGCTCCCTCATAGAGAGCCAGAAGCCCCTTCCTGTAATAAGCCATCTACAGGAAGATGACAAACCAATTTACAACAGTCAATATTGAGGGAAAGAATCAGCCATGATTCTTTTCCCACATCAGTGCATCAATCATGAATCATAAATTGATTCCCTATTATTATGCTCATACGTTAATTGATCCTAATTGTATACCCTTCCCTATATTTGTATACCCTTTTCCTGTATTAGATAATAGCTGCAACTATTGATTATTTACCTTCCTAGATTACTAGCGAAAAGTTAGGGTAGCATCTTATTGTATCCTGTATATAAGCGTTCACAGTTAATGTAATTTATCAAGTAATTAAATTCATATCTTCTTTTCTACATGGTAGCAGAGCAATACCGATCCTCTTATCTCTTTCTCTGCCTCCTCACCATGGCCAACGATGAGCAACCTCTTATCAATATCCCTCTCAACCCCCTTCCCAATGTCTCTCTCTCTCATCACTCTTCCCAACTCTCTGAAACTCACCCCCACCACCTATCTTGGCTGGAAAACTCAGATTGAATCCCTTCTTCGCGGGCTCGAACTTTTCCGCTTTGTCGACGGCACTCATCCGGCTCCCTCTGCTACTATCACCACTGATGGTACCACTACGCCCAACCCCGCCTACACTGCGTGGTATCGTCAGGACCGGCTCCTCTTCAGCGCTTTGGTTGGTGCTCTGTCTACCCCTATTGTCCCACTTGTGACTCAAGCCACCACTTCCAAGGAGGCGTGGGATATCCTGGCCGCCACCTATGCTAATCCATCCCGTGGGCACATCAATCAACTCAAGCACAGGCTTCGCCACATCTCCAAAGCTACTGATCAGACGGTCGGTGATTTCTTTCAGAGTGTCAAAATCACGACCGATGAACTCGCTTCACTGGGCAAACCCGTTGATCCCGAGGATATTGTTGAAGCCATCCTTCGTGGTCTTCCCTGTGATCCTTATCGTGCTGTCATTGACGGAGTTCGTGCTCGTGACTCCCTCATTCGCCTTGAGGATTTACATGAGAAACTCATAAACCATGAATGTTATCTCCAAACTCTTCCTGCACCCTCCTCTCCTGTTGGCCCGGCTGTGGCTCTTGTTGCTTTTCGTCGCCCTACCACTCCCCGTGCTCAGCCCCGATCTGCAGGTATCCTCCCCACTCCCACCACTGCCGGCAGCCCTGGCACCAAGCCCTTTCTCGGCACCTGTCAGTGGTGTCGTGTTAAGGGTCACTATCTCGAAAACTGTGAGCCGTTCAAACAAATGTTTCCCAACATCACTTTTCCTTCTCGTCCTGTCTCTCGCTCGGCTCGTGCCCCACAAGTGCGTACCGCGACAGCCTCTGCTCCGTCCTCCTCTACTTGGCTTCTTGACAGTGGTGCGTCGCACCATGTCACGAATGACCTCAACAACATGGCCCTTCATGCCCCCTATGACGGCACCGAAGAGCTAGTCATTGGAGATGGTTCGTCTCTTCCTATCACACATATAGGAACTCTCACTCTCTCTGCCTCTTCTCATAAATTGATTCTTAAAAATGTTTTATGTGTTCCCACTATTTCCGTACTATCTTATCAATCTCTCAATTTTGCAATGATAATAATGCTCTAATTGAATTTCACTCTTCCTGTTTTATTTTAAAGGATCGCTCTACGGGGACAACTCTAATCCAGGGGTCGGCTAGTAATGGTATCTATGAATGGCGTCCTCCTTCCATGGTTCACGCCTCTACCACGGCACTTGTGCACGATTGGCATCATCGTCTAGGACATCCTTCTCTTTCCATTATCAAATTTTTAAGTCGTACTTTTTCCAATGAAATTTCCAATTTTTCAAATTCATCTTGTAATAGTTGCAATTTAAATAAAAGTCACAAGTTGCCATTTTCTACATCTACTCTCACATCTCAAGCTCCACTTGAACTTATTTTTTCCGACGTTTGGACATCTCTTGTTTATTCCTACGATTCAAATAAATACTATGTCATATTTGTGGATCATTTTTACCAAATACACTTGGATCTATCCTCTCAAACACAAATCTGACACTTACCCCACCTTTCTCCGTTTTCGCGCTCTCGTTGAAAAGTTCTTCAAACGGCCCATACTCCAGCTTTTCTCCGACAATGGGAGCGAATACATTAAACTCACTCCTACCATTACTCTTGAGGGTATCTCCCACCTCACATCACCTCTGCATACTCCAGAACACAACGGTTATGCGGAACGACGACATCGTCACATTGTTACACTCCTCACTCATGCTCATTTGCCTCTCGAATATTGGCATTTAGCTTTCAACACGGCCGTCTATCTCATAAATCGTCTCCCTACCCCGACCCTCAATCACTCGTCACCCTATGCTAAACTTTTCGGATCCCCTCCCAACTACACCAAATTACGGAGCTTTGGGTGTTTATGTTACCCTTGGCTCCGCCCCTATACCACCCACAAACTTGAACCACGCTCCAAAGCGTGTATTTTTGTCGGTTACTCCCCCACCCAAAGCGCCTATCTTGCTCTTGACCCCATTACCAACAGAATATACACATCCCGGCATGTAAAATTTGTGGAAAATGAATTCCCTATCCCTCTCTAACCTAGACGACCCCCACTCCTCCTTCGTCTGACACTTCCGAATGGTGTGCACTCACCATTCCCCTGTTTTCTGCCGCCAACATACCCACACCATCCCCGGCCCTCAGCCCTTCACCCGTCTCCGCAGCTACTTCCGCACAACCCCCTGCTTCCCCGGCTGCTACAGCTACCCAGCCCACCTCCCCTGATCCGCTCCCTTCTTCTCTGTCTCCAACCCCGACAGAACCTCTATCTCCTACCTCTCCTGTCTCTCCTACCTCCCCCTCCACCGCCTCTTCCACCAGCCCCTCATCCTCACCACCCATCCCACCTCCCCCCCCCCCCACCATTACCACTAGGCTCTGCAACAATATCCGCAAACCTAACCCCAAATATGCTAACCATGTCTCCCTCACTGATTCGAGTGAACCTCGCACACTTGCCCTTGCTCTCAAACATCCCCGATGGCGTTAAGCTATGCAAGAGGAATATGATGCCTTGCTCCGAAACGGCACCTGGTCTCTTGTACCTCCCTCCACTGCCCACAACATCGTCGGATGCAAGTGGGTATATCGTACGAAATACAAGCCCGACGGCTCAATCGAGCGCTTCAAAGCCCGACTCGTCGCCAAAGGTTTTCATCAGCGTCCCGGGCTCGACTTCTCTGATACCTTCAATCCCGTAGTCAAACCCGCCACTCTTCGCCTTATTCTTCCACTTGCCGTCTCTCATGGATGGTCCCTCCGACAACTTGATGTTAACAATGCCTTCCTCCAAGGCACGCTCTCCGAGGAATTTTTTTATGTCCCAACCTCCTGGCTTCATCGACCCCTCACTTCCTACCCATGTGTGCAAGCTTAACAAAGCCATCTATGGCTTAAAACAAGCTCCTCGCGCGTGGTACACTGAGCTCAAAACATTTCTCGTTCACTATGGGTTCCGCCCCACCATCTCTGATTCTTCCCTCTTTCTCTACAAATCTGGTCCTCTTGCCATATACGTCCTCGTCTATGTTGACGACATAATCGTCACTAGACCCTCACCTTCCCACATCCACACATTTATCACCACACTATCCCAACGCTTCTCCCTCAAAGACCTTGGTCCTCTTTCCTACTTTCTTGGTGTTGAAGTCGTTCCCACCACCTCTGGTCTCTTCCTTAACCAAACCAAGTACATTACCGATCTCCTCACTCGCACTTCTATGCTTGTTTCCAAACCCGTCAGCACCCCCATGACCAATTCCCCTCCTCTCACTCTTTCTAGTGGTCGACCACTATCCTCCCCCACTGAGTATCGTGCCACTGTTGGTGCCCTACAATACCTATCTTTCACCCATCCTGACATTGCCTTTGCCGTCAATAAACTCTCCCAATTTATGCACTCCCCCACTGAGAACCATTGGGCTGCCCTCAAACGTCTTCTTCGCTATCTCAATGGTACTATCTCCCATGGTCTCATGCTACATCGTGACTCCCCACTACACCTTCACGCCTTCACCGATGGACTGGGCCGGAGACAAGGACAACTACAAGAGCACGAGTGGCTACATTGTGTATCTTGGCCGCAATCCCATAGGCTGGAGTTCCAAAACAAAGGACACTTGCCCGTTCCTCCACCGAAGCAGAATTTCGAGCCGTTGCTGCTACCACGGCCGAACTCACATAGCTCGGGTCCCTACTTACAGAAATTGGCTACAAGTCTTCCACGCTACCGGCCATCTACTGTGACAATCTCAGTGCCACCCACTATTCCGCAAACCCGGTTTTTCACTCCCGCATGAAGCACTTGGCCCTTGACTTCCACTTTGTTCGGGAACGTGTCACCAATGGCACTCTGCGCTTCACTCACATCTCAGGCGACGACCAGCTCGCAGATGCTCTCACCAAGCCACTCCCAACCAATCGCCTAACTACATTACTCTCCAAGATCGGCTTTCTTCCACAGACGTCCGTCTTGCGGGGGCATATTGAGGGAAAGAATCAGCCATGATTCTTTTCCCACATCAGTGCATCAATCATGAATCATAAATTGATTCCCTATTATTATGTTCATACGTTAATTGATCCTAATTGTATACTCTTCCCTATATTTGTATACCCTTTTTCTGTATTAGATAATAGCTGCAACTATTGATTATTTACCTTCCTAGATTACTAGCGACAAGTTCGGGTAGCATCTTATTGTATCCTGTATATAAGCCTTCACAGTTAATGTAATTCATCAAGTAATTACATTCATATCTTCTTCTCTACAGTCAACAGTAGAGGTTACAAAAGACAGCAAATCCCCAGGATCACATCTAAAAGTAGGAGCTTAACAATGTTCTCATGAGGCCAACTAAAGCTGCTATATATGAATTGCGCCCCCCTCCTCCTACTGCCTTTTCACTAGCTAAAGCTGCTGTCCATAATTGGCATCATATACTAGGCCATCTATCCCTTCCTGTAATTAAGCATTTGAATTCAAAGTTTTCTCTACGTATTTCTAGCATTACGCAACTATATATCATGCACAGCTAGTCTAATTAATAGGAGTCATACATTAACTTTCTCAATGTCTACTCTCACATCTAACCACCACCATTTCTCTCAATTTTCTCTTTTTTAGGCTTGTTGAAGTATAAGACCATTGTGGGTGCTCTAACCATCAGTCTAGACTTTTGGCTCAGTTGGTTATCTAACATGGTATCAGAGCCTCAGCGATCCTGAGGTCTCGAGTTCGAATCCTGGTAGCCCCCTCCTTTGTTGTGTTGGAGCCTTAATAAAAAGAGCTCAGTTTAAGTGTTGTGTTTGTGGGCCAGTGAATTACCCACGCTTCAAGCCCAAGTGGACCTTTGCGTGAGGGGGCGTGTTGAAGTATAAGACCATTATGGGTGCTTTAACCATCAGTCTAGACTTTTGGCTCAGTTGGTTATCTAACAAGCCTCTATTACACTAGTCATGACTACTTGTTCCAAGCAAGCCCACAAAAGTAGAAGGTTAGCAAAGCGCATTACAACAATTTTCACAGCCCAAAGTGTGCAAAAAAAAAAAAAAAAAAAAAGACAATTATCGGCACATTCACAACCCAAAGTCTGCTCGATACACGGACACACGCTACCCTGCCACCAACTACTACCACCAACAGAAACCACTACCACCAACAAAAAACCACTACCACCAACAAAAACCACTCCCAAACAACACCCATCCAAAAGTGACCAAAACAACCCACCTGTAGAATGAAAATTGCCATTCTAACGCACAGTCATATTCATCATTTAAAAAAATAAAAAAATAAAAACACACAGTCATGATCAAATTAAGATTTTGCGATGAATTTTGGACAAATTATGAGAAAGGTTGAAACTTGGTATACCTTGTCGTCGGTGTTTTTCTACAGCGGGATGTGGTGGCAGATACCGTCTCCGACTCTCCGAGCTTAAACTGTACAATAAAACCCAAATTATAAAACTGCAATTAGTAACAACAATAACGTAGCTACATTATCAGCCAAACACAAAATTATCAAAAACAGAAAATAATGAAGAAATTATTACCAATAAAACTTAAAAAACAAAGGAAAAAAAAGCTTGAACAAATTATTTGTTCAAAAAAAAATTTATAAACCTTTGAAACATAGTGTAAGGCTACAAGCTGATTTTGTTGTATTAACAAATTTTGTAAAGTTGAGATTCAACTTTTTTTGTCATCCGAAAATGCTTACGTGTTAGAAAAGGAGTATGAGAAAGAAGAAAGTGTGTAGAAGAAGGAGGAAGTGATGAGGAGAGAGGAAGAGTGATTTGATTTTGTTGTGCAGGTTTTTTGTGTGGGTATGTGTATGTGTGGTTATGTGTGTGTGAGAGGAGGAAAAAGACAAAAGAGACATTTGTGATTTTTTAATTGAGAATTTGCTCCAAAAACTTTTTAATTGAATAAATGCCCAAATGAGAGAAAGAAGTCAAACCGGAAATGGCGTGTAGGTGAAGATTTTAAACAGCTGATCATTCTCCGGCAGCAATTTTTGATGATGAGGGTGTGGCTTGGGTGCGGTGATCAAGATCTGGTCTTTCGCTTGCTTGCCAATTGGAGTCCAATCAGGTGGATGTGATGCGGCTTAGGTTGTTGGTGCGGTCTCGACAAAGGAGTTTGCTGGGACAACCTCTATTTGGCCTACTCACTCTGTTCGCCTTTAAACTTCGTAAGAGGAACGGACACGCATTTTAAGATATGTGTACACGCTTTTTGGCTAATCTAAGTTACAAAAACATTGCATGGCGGGTTAGATCAATATTTTATTTAATCTGTCATACAATTTTTTTAGAACTTCGATTAGTCGATTAACGTGTACACCCAATTTAAGAAGCGTATCCGTTGGCCTTACGAAGTTTAAAGGCGAACGGAGGGTGTAGTTTCTATCTATGGATCATAGACACCTCTCCAAGTGACGTGTTCGTGTCCATTACGGTGTCGGACACGGACACCAAAAGGACGCCGGGAGGACATGTGACGGACACGGTCGGTGGTTATTTCGTATCCGCCCTTTTCTTTTCGTACAGTTTTATAAGTGGAAGTGCACTGATGTATGCAGAGGCATCCTAACAGAGCGATAGACTTGAACCTTGTTCCCACATGTCCGGTTTATTCTTTTTGACTCGGACACAAAACCCGGTTTTTGTACACTAGACACCGGTCGGACACCTCTAGGACACAAAAAACAAACATTAAGCAAGCATTTGGGCGAATAAACATTCTCAATCTCAAATTCTTTAGCATTTCTTTTAACATACTCAATGATCATGTGTGTAATATCTTTATTTTGAAATTGTTTTAAGTTTTAAAGCTATAAATTCTTATTGTTTTTATTAAAAATTTAATAAGGTGTATTATAAGAACTTTTTTTTAACCATGGTTAAGAAAAATCGAATGGCCAAAATTTATCTTATCATAATTTAATGGTTCCGATTTTATTTCTTATCCTAATTTTCAAATTCCGACAACTATAATATATATATATATATATATATATATATATATATATATATATATATACTGCGCCATGATGGACGAGCTTTCGCTCCCACCCAAAACTTATTTTTAATGATGTGGCTGCTATTGGATATGTAATAAGATTCTCATTACATGAGATCTAACTGTACCAGATTCAATCTCTAGTAAGCCTCGAATAAAAACCTATGTTGCACGCGTACGGACTGCGACACGAACACCAAGAGGACGCGGACACCGGGACACCTCAATCTCAAAATCTAGGTTACTGACACCGCTATTATTTTTTAATATAAATATATTAAAATAAATTAAATATTAAATTTTTAATAAAAACAATAAGAATTTATAACTTTAAAACTTAAAACAATTTCAAAATAAAGATATTACACACATGATCATTGAGTATGTTAAAAGAAACGCTAAAGAATTTGAGATTGAGAATGTTTATTCGCCCGGATGCTTGCTTAATGTTTGTTTTTTTGTGTCACAGAGGTGTCCGACCGGTGTCCAGTGTATAAAAATCGGGTTTTGTGTCCGAGTTAAAAAGAATAAACTGGACAAGTGAGAACAAGGTTCAAGTCTATCGCTCTGTTAGGATGCCTCTGCATACACCACTGCACTTCCACTTATAAAACTGTACGAAAAGAAAAGGGCGGATACGAAATAACCACCGACCGTGTCCGGTACATGTCCTCCTGGCGTCCTTTTGGTGTCCGTGTCCGACACCGTATTGGACACGGACACGTCACTTGGAGAGGTGTCCATGATCCATAGATAGAATCTACTCCCTCTGTTCGCCTTTAAACTTCGTAAGGCCAACGGACACGCTTCTTAAGTTGGGTGTACACGTTAATCGGCTAATCGAAGTTCTACGAAAATTGTATGACGGGTTAAATAAAATATTGATCTAACCCGCCATGCAATGTTTTTGTAACTTAGATTAGCCAAAACGCTTGTATACCTATCTTAAAATACGTGTCCGTTACTCGTACGAAGTTTAAATGCGAACGGAGGAAGTATGCCAAATAGAGGTTGTCCCAGCAAACTCCTTTCTCGAGACCGCACCAACAACCTAAGCGGCATCACATCCACCTGATTGGACTCCAATTGGCAAGCAAGCGAAAGACCAGATCTTGATCACCGCACCCAAGCCACACCCTCATCATCAAAAATTGCTGCCGGAAAATGATCAGCTGTTTAAAATCTTCACCTACGCGCCATTTCCGGTTTGACTTCCTTCTCTCATTTGGGCATTTATTCAATTTTGCCACACATTACTGATTTTGTCATTTTTCTGGATTTTCATTTGTGATATCATGCTCTCAAATTTACATTAATTCCTAGCTTGGGTTTGTATGCAATGTTTCTATTCGATGGTCTTTTGTGCGTTTATTAATGTTATGTTTTACACCAATGCAAATTCCCAAGTTGAATTCTACTAGTAACAGAAAGATGGATGGCGAAGAACATGAACACTGCCACACTGGTGTTAAGATTTGTAAAAGAAAAAAAAATAAATAAGAGCTCTGGATTCTATGTGTTTAATAGTAGAATATAGTTTTCATGAAAGGATTTTTAGAAAGGATGAATAAGGTATCATTTTGTGTAAGGGCACGATATCGGTTTTGGGATTTGATGGCAAAATAGTTGCTCCATTGTAACATTGAGCTTGATTACTATAGATACACATACCTTAGGCGACGAGAAATCTGAAGACAAAAGTAAACAATGAAATCTTTTACACGAAAATTGAGTTCGTTGTTACCTTCACAATCCAAGCTAGGGATAGGATATGAAGATATGAGAGCAAGTGATGTTTGTAGAATATTCGAAGATAGGAATTAAACCATTGCTGTATTTGTTTCATCCTCGGGTATCTTTTTTGTTTGATGTTAATTGCTGAATTATGGAGATTGTTTTGCTTAGCATTAGTTTGACTTAACATCTCACTAGGCACATGATTGGAATCTTTTCCGAGAATTGCTTTGGATTCTTGTGTTCGTTCTCTTGACTTCACGTTTGAACTTATGCACTAGTTCTTAATCACCCAAGTGATCTTCTTGTTTCTAGTAGCTACCAAAAGAAAACATTGTTCTTCCTGCAACTCAAAATTTAGGAAATGCTGGTATTCTGCTCTTTGAGTTCTCTGGCAGAATTGTTTCCCATATAATGAATAAGTCTCGTGTACGGTACAGGCTGTACCCTATCCTACTTATAATAGATATATTTCAAAATATATTTTTTCCCTTTAGCGACAAATCCGAAAAATGGCCATATGTTCTGACCTAAGAAGCACCGACACTGACACGAGACACGGACACGGATACGGGGATACGTGATTTTAAAAAAAAAACCTAAGATACGACACGCTTCTAGATACGTTAATTAAAATTATTTATATATGCTTTTATACAATTCTTAAGTAATTAGTAAGCTAATTCATTTATTAGGTGATTAATAGTAAATAAAACAAATCAAAACAAACAAAAGATAAATGGACACACAGTCACAAAATATAAAGCAAAAGCTTTCTCCTTTCATATTATAGTTCATCCATGTACTCATCTAGTTTATAAACAACTGAGTTGCTAAGCAATAACATCTTTGTGTTCCCAAAATGACAAAAGGGTACTAGTGAATTAGATCACGCATACTAGGCAGTAGCTATATTGCCTACTGGATGTTAGCATCACCATCTAAAGTAGCATCAACAATATCATCACCAAAGACCACACTCTCTAACTCGGGATCATCAAGTGATAGGTTAGCTATCCCCATCGCATCAACGTCTTCAAGAGAGCCAAAATCATCACCACAGATGTCCCACATTTTAGTTTCCCTCTTGTGGTATTGTGGTGTCCTTGAAAGCACATGAAGGCTATTGTTGACTTGAACCAAGTCCTTGGCACGCTTTGGTGTGAGCTTATTTCTTCTCAAAGGTAGAATGAAAAAGTAGATACTCCAATTCCTCTCTGCACAGGATGATGATGAAGGCTGATTAAGCAATTTCAAAGCCAAATTTTGAAGCAAAGGTGCACTTGGACCATATATCACCCACCAGCCTTTAGGATCCATGTTGTGCCTATCTTCAACGGAATCAAATTCATCAAAATCCATACACTTTGTAGAGAAATTCACAAAATCCATATTAGCCTTTGCACGCTCCTCGGATTTGGAAAGAAAATCTTCATACACTTCGTCCTTTCTCGAGAAAGTTCTAAATCTTGATGTGGGGGAACACGGCCAGGCCCGTCATCAAGCCACTGACTACTATAGTATTTAGGATTAAGAGAATGAGCCATACAATGAAGTGGGGTGCTGTTTCTGGTCCATCGAGCAACAAGGATATCATAAACAACATCATAGAATGTTGAAAACTCTTCCAGCTCCTTCTTTTCACTCTTGTAGATTGCAAGCTTTACCTTTTCAATCATAGTATCCCACATACCATACACTAGATGAAGACAAGGTTATCGGTATCACAAAACCTTAGCATGTCATGGATAGGAGATGTAAAAGAGAGGATGTAGTCAATCTTTTCCCGAAAGATATCATCCAGTAGTCTCATTTTAACAGCATTTGCTTTCTCCAAATCATCTTCCTTATAATTTGTCAACCTATCACTGATCACCAAAGCCTGAAGTCCTCTCTTCATTCATTGAGTTGGAGGAATCCATAGGGGCCCCACCCATTATGCATTTAATGAGTTTAAATCTCTTTATCATAACAAGCATGGAAGCAAAACGAGTACTTGCTACTGCCAGCAACTTCAAAGGGACAAACTCATTAAACATATCCAATCTCATTGAGTGATTCATTATAAAAGTCTTGATGAAATTGCAATCATCCACAACATGAATTATGCAACAACACTCACCCTATTTTATAGCATTATTCTCAACATTTTTTGCAGCACAACTTCTGACTGCTGATTTCCCCTCCTACATCTTATAACTGCAGATGCAAGTTGAAAAGAATTGTTTATTTGCATTCATTCCTTGTAGATCTTACAACCTCAGTCGAAGGCCTGATGCTCAAGTAGGCAAGTTCTATTCTGTCACTTGCCTATTTTTGGATAGCTTTTTGTTTGATGTGAAAGAATTATTCTCCATTCGTGTGTTTTATCATGTGTTCCATTACATGTGTGAATCAGATGCCCTATTTACTTAATATAAGCTGCTAGGTGTAATACAATTTGTCACAAGTTGATCCTGGATGACAGAAAAGACTTTGTTTTTGCAGTTTTGATTTTACCAGATCTCTACCTGCATTTGTTAGTAGATCCCTGAAAGATAAAGAATTTTAATCATCCGTAAAGGGCAATGATAGATCTATTACAACAACCTTCCAAACGATAGCAAATTAAAGGCTACTTTTCTCCGTATGATATGCCTTTAAAGATTACAACTTAAAGCATATATTTCATATATTAGATAAGTTCTGCTCCTTTGTCAATTCACATTTGGGAACTACAATGGTTTGGTACTAAGGCTTTGCTATAGACCTACTACTAAATCAGCCCTAGGAGGCTAGGACAAATTGTGTAGATAGATAATGTTTATTATTCACACATTGTGTTGGCCAACTGAGTATCATTAAATAGTGTAAAGGACCGATTGCGAGTAGATACCACCATGAATGCTTGTAGGACAAAATATGTACCTGGCACACAGGCCAGGTAGTGTTTGTTAAAAGCTGTTTCACTTTTCAATCTAATGTGTGCCATAAGGCGTGAGACACAAAGGAAAAAATGTGCTATCTGGGTACAAGTAGACTTAGACAATCTGTGCACAGTCAGCGTTTTATAGCAGCTTCGCAGTATATCTCAAAAATGTCACTCTGCAGTTTTTTTTTTCTATTAAGAAGCAATGTATAACAAAGGGTCCTCTAGTGTACTAAGTAGCCCAATTGTATTGAATAAACGTACATATGTAACGAAATACCCTGTTTTTATTTTCCATGTGCGCACATACTGTAGACTATTAAACACCATAATAATAGTACTCAGGATGTTAGTCACTCATAGTACGGAGTTCTAAGTTTTGATGTGGATAACTAGATAAGTACTAGTATAATGCATCTATGATTGTATTCAACGCAATACAGTGAGCAATTGAGGCACCATTGAGGTGGAGCTAGATATTTTTATCCTGGAAGTTGGAAATGCTCGCCTGCTAGGTTATTAGGCTTGTATAGTACTAGACTACTGGCCTTCTTTAATCAACTCGTAATTCGCCACTCTTTCAAATTCAAATCCGAATATAATTTCTAAACATATTTAAGGAAAAAAAAATGAACAAATAGAATCAGCTTAACTATTTTGAACAGATAAATTTCCACTTCCTTTATCAAATTATGATATGGGTTAAGAAGAATGTCGGGTAAGCACTGGGGTATCAAAACGATCAGATGCACTCCCTCTTGTAGTCTTGTGCTATTTATGAGTTATGGAGGTAATGGAATACTAGGATATTTAAAGATTATGAAAGCACTGTTGCACAGCTTGTTCGGAGGATCAATATCATGTTTTTGTCTGATTGTATCATATTTATTCTCCAGCTCGAGTCTAGCTCTTGAGTTTTTTCTTTCAGGTTACTTAAGTGGTTTTAAGCTGGTTTGTGAAATCACCTTGAGGTGCCTCCTGGTTTCTCTATCTTGGTTCTGCGCTTTTATTCCCATTTCCTTCTTAGTAATATAAGCTTCTAAGTTCCTGCAAAAAAAAACACCATTTTTTGGGCCTGTGACTTGTCTGTAGCTTAGAGTATAGGGTTCTGTTTCTATTTGGTTCTGTGTTTCTTTTTAACTTTCTACTTTGGGGGCATCGAGAAACCCCAAGGCCCCTAATCAAGAGAGACTAATACCAAGCTAGCCACAGCCTACATGTGCCTGAAAGTCTGGCCCTTTGGAGAGAACAGTGGAGGAGGGAGAGGGGGGCTACGAGGGGAGGTTAGAGGACCCCTCTCTTAATTGTTCTTGTTAGGAATTGAATTTGTGATGAGTCACATTCTCACAACGTACAAGTCCACACCATTTGCCACTAGGTCAACTTTTGTGGTTTAATCATTTATATCATTATATGGTAGTTTTAGCTAATTGAGATTTGAGGGCAAAGATCTGTGGCATGATTAAATCAAGAAACTATTCTGCTAGCCAAAAATGACATTCTTAATTCTTAAAAGCTTTCAATCTTTATCTTCAAGGCATCTCATTATCCTCCAGAGTTTTCATGTAATTTGGTTTCCAATTTAAAACTTTTGTTCGAGGGAGGTTAGGGTTCTCTTTGTATCTGAGACTTCGCCTTTTGTAGAAATATTAGTTTTCTGTTATTTGAATTTATCTACTTTATCTTTCTGTTCTTGCTGCTTAATGGTGCACTTAACTCATGTTATATGCTCCTAAACGAATGCCTCTTTTGTAGGGTTAGCTATTTATTAGTGAATTTAAAATTTGTTAGTCAAGTATTTCTTTTGTAGATCAACATTTTCATAGGAGTAGCTGTGCTACTATCATACTGTTACAGAAGGCTTGCCCGCTATTATATGCTACCTAAGATTGCACCTTGGAACTACTTGAAAGAACAAGGTGCAAAACTTAGCCAATCATTGTACTATCCTAATTTTTCATTTCAGTCTGCAACGGGTAAGTACCATATACTAGTATATGGAGTTCCGCGTCAGCTCTGTTCATCAATTTCATTCAATTCATAAAAACATGGACAGATTGATGTTTTGCTACCCCTTTTCAGTGTCCCCAGGTCTAAATAATGAATTATGATTTAAAGATTTTAAAACTCTTGATAGCACCTTCTGTATTCCTGATCTTCCCTACCCTAACTCTGGATTCGGACCATTGTAGTTAGCTGATTTAGCTCCATAACATTTTGGCGGAGAAGGTATTGCAGATTACATCTGACAAAGTTACCTTTGTGAACATACAATTTTAGTGACAGTGGCATATCATGAATTTGATTAGGTTTGGAAATGTTAGAACTAATGTAGAAAACTCTAGAGCATCATAGAATGTTTTGGAATTTCTAGAAATGTTATAGAACAATCCAGTAACTATAGTATTCTAGAATATTCGATTAGCTAACATGGGAGTCTATAATTAGGCTTTACCCATGCTTTTATCAAAAGTAAATATTGAATCAAGAAAAGTCATCATATCAGTCTCGTCAGATGTAGCCTCAAAATTTCCAGCAGGGAACTTTTGTTCAGCCTTCTTATCAAACTTTGTATTATTTTGTTGATCATTGACTTGTGTACCTTCAACCCCTCCTTACCTCGCCATAGGCAGGAGCCTTTGAGGCACTCGGATAATGTTATCGTTTTTTTTATAGCTGTTGTTGATGATAATGGACTCTTAAAGAATTGATCATACCTTGTCGGAAAAAAGTGTTTGTGGTTATGAGACATGCATATCACTCAAGCTTGATAAGGTTATTGGGGGGGGGGGGGGCATAGGGATGATTTGAGTACATGAGACCAAGTGATGTTTTTGGAAGATCCCGAAGATAGGAGTATAACCATTGATGTATTTGTTTCATCCTCGGGTATCGTTTTTGTTTGATGTTAATTGCTGAATTATAGAGCTTGTTTTGCTCAGTATTAGTATAGAAATCTTATCGCAGTTTGACATAACTCTCACCGGCACATAATGAACATACATTTTATAGTCATGAACTTTTGAAGGTGTGATTCTTCCTTCGGCACATGATTGGAATCTTTTGTGAGGGTAGCTTTGGCTCTTTTTGTTTTCCTCTTGCCTTCTCGTTTGGAGTTGTGCACTAGCTCTTAATCACCCAATTGATGTTCTTGTTTCTAGTAGCTACCCAAAGCAAACATTGTGCTTCGGGCAGCTCAAAATTTAGGAAATGTTGGTTTTCTGCCCTTTGAGTTCTCTGGCAGCATTTTTTCCTAATTTAAAGAATAAGTCTCGTTCACGAATTACGATACAGTCTGTACTCTACCCTGCTTCTACTTTCAGAATATATGTGTTTCCCTTAAGCCACATATCCGAAAATGGCTATATTCTTGACCGCTGATTGTCCTTCCTACATCTTATAAGTTATAACTACAGATGCAAGTTGAAAAGAATTGTATGCAACCTTGTAGAACTTACAATCTCAGTTGAAGAGAGTTTTTCGGCCTAATTCTTGAGTAGGTAAGTTATATTCTGTCCCTTGTCTATCTTCGATAGCTTTTGTTTGTTCTGAAAGAAGTATCCTGCATTCTTGTGTTTTATCATGTCTGAATCAGATGCAGTATTTGCTTGATATAACCTGCTAAGTGTAGGGGACAATTTGTCATAAGATGTTCCTATATAATAGAAATTGGCTTTCCTTTTGCAGTTTTGGTTTTATCAGATCTCTGTCTGTATTTATTAGTAAATCCTTGAAAGATAAAAAAATGTTATTAGGTTGGACTGTGACTGCTACAACTTATATTTTATCATCTGGATTATTGTCTTTAATAGTTGGGTCTCATGGAGTTTTTATTTTTACTTTAATCTTTTTTTTTTTTTTGGGGGGGTGAAAAGATAGAATAGATTTTATTCATTAATAAAGGCCAATGGTAAATCTCTTTCAACAACCTCCCCAAAGGATAGCAACTTTAAACCTTACTTCTCTGCATATTACATGCCTTTTAAAGTTTACAACTTAAAGCATATAAATTTTTACGGTAGATAAGTTATTCTCTTTTCGTGAATTCCCGTTTGCCAACCCCAAACTTTTGGGACTAAGGCTTTGCTATTGACCTGTAACTAAATCAGCCTTACGCATTGTGTTTCTAGATAATGTAATTGTTCACATACAGTGTTGGCCGACTGAGTATCACTAGATCGTATAAAGGATCGATTGACAATAGAGGGCACTATGAACTCTTGTAGGACCAAATATGTACCTGGCACACAGTCCAGGTAGTGTTTGCCAAAATCTGTCTCCCTTTTCAATCAAATGTGCCCCCATAAGGCCATAAGACACAAGGGAATAACTTGCTATCTGGGTACAACTAGACTTAGGCAATGTGTGCATAGTCAGCGTTTTGTGGCAGCTTTCGCAGTATATCTCAGAAGTTTCACAATTTCTATTCATTTACGGTGGGTAAACTATTATAGCAAAGAAGCAATAGAGAACAAGGCGTCCTCTAGTGTACAAAGTAGTCCAATGGTATTGAATAAACGTAGACGTGTAACATAATACCCTTGTTTTTATTTTCCTTGTGAGCACTTACTGTTGCACTATTAAAGACCATGATAGAAGTATACAGGATGTTCGTCATTTAGTTTGTACTCCTTTGTTTCTTCCATTTGCTCTCCTAGAATTCTAAGCTTGGCGTCAACAAGGATTTCATAACTTCTTCATTCTTTTGTACTCCTTTGTTTCTTCCATTTGCTCTCCTAGAATTCTAAGCTTGGCGTCAACAAGGATTTCATAACTTCTTCATTCTTTTGTACTCCTTTGTTTCTTCCAATTCTTTACATTTGGTTTGAGTAATTCTCACTATTCCAACCAAACGTAAAGAATTCAGTGAAATGGAGGTATATATGGAAAGCACCCCATTTTGTTTTAGCTACATGCAACTAACAATCCTTTCTTGTTTTTTTTTTTTTTTTCTTTTTTTTTTTTTTTTTTTTTTGGAAAGAATTAGCATAGTTTATTCACCCAGAAGTGGGAAGAAAATCAAAACAAGATCTTTCCAGGGATGGCAAGGAGCCACCCGAGAAAAAACCACTAGAGTAACAATCAAACACCTAAGATTTTCGCCACTAAAGCTATCCACATCTCGAACACAGATGTGAAACTTAATTGTTAATGCTATCCTATCAGTAGACCTGCAGACATCTGTGAAAACTCTAGCACTTCTTTCCATCCATAGCTCGTATATTGTGTGGGAGAAAGCACTCCTAGTCAGATGTTGTTTGCCGTGCTTCCCCCTGATTTCTCTCCTGGTCATGCACTATGCTTCAATTTCTATTATTGTACCCCAGGTCTCCAGCCAAGTCAGGACACTACTCCAGATCTCATTAGAAACTTTGCGGCTGAAAGTCTGAAACTAGATCCTTTGTGGTCTCATTGTCACACTTACAGAGGAAACACCTGTTAGGATGTAGAGTCCTCTTTTTTAAGGATTTTCAATGGTAGGGAGAGCATTATACACAGCCATGGCATCAATCATAGAACTTTTAGGGACACGGCAGCGCTCCCATATTGTCTTGTACCGTTTGACTCTCTTTCCCGCTTTTCTCTGAAGAAGTTGTGTAGAGCTGCACTTTTGTGATCGAGACGCCGCAGGTAGATACATTGTCATAGCAGCTTGAATACCTTTCTGATAGGCTCACAATTTCATCCCTAATGCTGATAATTTCTCTCCAAGTTGTGGAGCTGTCAGTATGGATATTGATCTACTCCAGAATCCGGATACTCTTTTGGTTGTCGTGGATTTTGAGGACCCATTTTGCAAATACGGCTTTATTCCAGCTTAACACTTTCTTATTTCTTGGCCCTCCTCCCCTATTTGAGTGCAAAGCTTCTTCTATCTGATAAAAATGATTTTGCCTTGACCTTCATCAGTGCCCTAGAAGAATTCTCCTCATAATTTGCTGATTTTTAATATAAATAAAAAAATCCTTTTGGGAGAAGAATCACAGATTACCTGTAAGTTTGTAGCCCAAGAATTACAGAGTTGATGAGCTGCTATTCTCCAGCATAAGTGATGTAGATGTTAGACCAGTGTCCGACTTTTCCTTTAATTTTCTGCAGAAGGAGATACATGTCTGAGGACAGTCTGGCTGAGTGCAGAGGTACCCCTAGGCATTTGAATGGGAAAGAACTCACCTTGTAACCATATTTTTTGAGTGGTTTAAATGTCAGGCTTGACTGCCCCCAGATGTATATTAGTCTTCATAGGGTTTGCTGCAAGGCCAGACTGTTTCTCAAAAGTGTGCTGGGTCTGAGCAATGACCATGATTGATATCACATCACCTCTGGAGAAGATAAGCAAATCATCAGCAAAAAGATCATTGATGCCCACCGTATTAAATTTGGAATGTCAAGAGGAGTCACTGGAGTGAATGAGTTTTCTTAGACTTCTGGAGAGATCATCCATGGAAATGACAAACAGATGTCCTTATTAACACCCCTTTCTTTGTTTGTCTTGTCCTACATTATTAGTGACAATTCTAGTCTTGCCATACCTTCTATAGATGTTGGAAAGTTTTGTAATCTTTGCGCGGTTGGTTTTGTCAATTTAGAACCAAGTAATTATATTCTATAGATGGATTCTTATTTCTGTGATGTCACTCTTCTTATCTTGAGTTTTATGTCACAAGTGATATGAGTGGCTTGATTTGCTCCTGACTTCCATACAAGTTTCACCTATTTTTGTTTTTCATTACTGACTTCTCATTTGAATGTTTGTAGGTTTTACTCAGCGAAGCGCCAGTATGTCTGTTAGTTTGTGGCCTCCTAGTCAGGGTACAAGGTTAATGTTTGTGGAAAGAATTACAAAGAATCTTACAACGCCCTCAATATTCACTCGAAAGTATGGCCTTCTGCATTTGGAAGAAGCTGAAATGGATGCAAAGCAGATTGAGGAGTCAGCTTTTAATTATGCAAACGAACGCTGCAAACAGGAACCATTTACTGAAGGTAGTTCTTATGTTTTACTCTATGCTAAAAGATCCAGTAAGTTGATGCTGGATGTTCTCAGAAGAGGGCCTTCGGTCAAAGACACTGCAGCACTTGAGGTAACTGAAGATTTAAATCGAGAAACCTTCTTTGATATCTCTGGAGGTCGTCGGTCATTTATTCATGCTGAGGAGGCTGAGGAGCTTGTAAAACCACTAAAAAGGTCAGGCAGTGCGTATTCTAGAATATGTTTTAGCAACACAAGCTTCGGCGTTGGTGCTGCTCGTGTTTTTGAGCCCATCTTAGCTTCCTTGAGAAGTCAATTAAAAGAAGTAGACCTATCTGACTTTATCGCCAGCAGACCGGAAGCTGAAGCTCTTGATGTTATGGGAATCTTTGCTTCTGCATTAGAAGGTTGCCAGCTGAGGTATCTGGACCTTTCAAACAATGCTTTAGGTGAAAAAGGGATTACAGCATTCAGGTCACTTCTAAAATCACAAAATGATCTGGAGGAGCTTTATTTGAGTAATGATGGTATATCAGAGGAAGCTGCTCGAGCATTGAATGAGTTAATTCCTTCGACTCAGAAATTGAAAGTCCTTCACTTCCACAATAACATGACCGGAGACAGTGGTGCAATAGCTATCTCGGAAATGGTAAGACGTTCACCTTCATTGGAAGATTTTCGTTGTTCATCAGCAAGGATAGGTGCCGAGGGTGGCGTTGAACTTGTGGAATCTCTTGGGATATGCACCCATCTGAGAAAACTAGATTTGCGTGATAACATGTTTGGGGTTGAAGCTGGATTAGCCTTGAGTAAGTCGCTACATAAGCTTGTGGATATGGCCGAAATTTACCTCAGCTACTTAAACCTAGAAGATAAAGGGGCGGAAGCCCTTGCCATTGCTTTAAAGGAGTCTGCTCCTTCTCTCGAAATTCTGGATATGGCCGGGAATGACATCACAGTTAAAGGTGCATCAGCCTTGGCCAGTTGTATTACCTCGAAACAGTTCCTGACCAAGTTGAACTTGTCTGAGAATGAATTGAAGGATGATGGGGCTACATTAATAGCGAAAGCACTAGAAGAAGGACATGGCCAACTAACTGAAGTAGATATGAGCTGCAACTCAATCAGAAACGCTGGAGCTCGACTCTTGGCACATGCAGTCTTAAATAAACCAGGGTTCAAGCTACTGAATATTAATGGTAATTTTATATCTGATGATGGGGTTGATGAGGTGAAGGATATACTAAAGAGTTCACCTAATATCCTCGGTCCACTGGACGAAAATGATCCTGAAGGTGAGGACTATGATGTTGAGGTCGAGGAGGACACTGCAATGGATGGAGATGGGTTTAAGGATGTAAAAATCACGCAAGGCGACTAGGAGTATCTTTTGCATATTCGTTTCTTTGGCTTAAAACCAATGACAATCAAGTCATAGTCTGTATGATCATACGGGTGTACATATTCGTCCAGTTCAGGATCAGTCGGCATCACAACACAACGTATTTGGGAGTTCGTGTTCTTTGATGATTATTTGCAACTCTGGAAGATTCTGATTGATGAGCAGTGTAAGATAAATCCATTATGATGATGCGCGGCCATGATTAAGCCAGAAATCATGTAAGCGAAGCGTTTTTAGTGTTTGATTTTGTTTCAGAGCTGAAGACTCCGGAGAATCTCTACATCTGCGGACAAATAACTTTTTTAGGATTTGAATTCGCACACGCAACAGCCCAGGTAGGTTGAACTTTCAAGACTGAATATTACTAGAGTATCACGAAACCCATGTTTCTATCAAATTCACGCTTGGTAAATGATTGGTCTATATCCTTGTGTAAAGCTGCTGTAATTGGCGCCAATATGAGATCAAACAAAAGAGATTGGTTAACTTTGTATGAATTTTCGATTCATATAACAACGGAAATGCAGTCAAAAAGATGCGGGTCAAAAGAAATGAGTAAAAAAGGTGTTAATGGCAATGTTTTAGTAGCGTAACTCCGTCAAATTTCTTACTTCTACAGAAAAGGGAGCTAGAAGAACTACACTTTTAAACTTAGGCACACCCTTAAATTTCTCTAATACATTTCTATATCCACTTCATTGTAGATTTGTCATCTCAAACCTTGTTCTTTTGGACTGCTAAAAGTGTAAGATATATTCAAACTGACATTAGTTGTTTAAGAGTGAAAAGATATTCGACTTCGCGAACGTGTCGTTTGAAACGAATTTAAATAAGGTAACTTCGAGTTAGGTCAATTTTAGAACAATACTCCATATTTTGGGCCATGTATATACGATTTAGCTCTAGTTTGAGCTTGCTTGATTTCGCTATTTATTTGGACCAATTGAGCTCATATCACCAAACCGGATCATTTTAAATCAGGTCAATTCAATTCGAAACAATAAGATATTTCAAAAAAAAATATGCGAGATAGAGGGAGGAGCCGAATAGATATCGGGTAGTGATAGTTGAATAGAAAGAGTGGCTACTCAGCAAAAAAAATAAAAAAAATAAAAAGTGGGAAGTAGGGACAAGAATAAAGTCACAAAAACAGAAAAGAAAAACGGCAAACAATGAGAGAAAGAGAAAGAGTACCCCACAAGCTGTCTCTCTCGAGAGAGAGGTCCACAACCAGCAGCAACAATCCAACAACAACAACAACAAAACCACCACACTCTTATTTTACTGTACCACCACCACATTCTCCAACACACTTCCATCTCTCATTTTTCTCTTAAATCACTTCCTTAATTTTATTTTCCTTCTTTACCACTTTTTTTTTCTTCAGTCTTCGACTTCTAAAACTTTATTTTCCTTGCTACTTTGCACTTTTACTCTAATAAATAAGCTGCCTGTTGTTTTAAATTTAACTTGTTCATATATTTACAAAATGGGTAGAAATAGTTCTTCTTCAGCTTCAAGCAGGTTGAAAAAGGTTGTCAAGAAGTTCATATTACTACCTTGCTCTTCCTTCTGTTGCTCATCTTCTGTTAATTCCCCATCTCTTGTTACTGTAAGTCTTCCTAGATTTCCCTCTTTTTAACTGTGTTTTCTTGGTAAAAATTTATTGTTTGTTGAAAGGTGAATTCTTTCGAGTTGTTTGCATGTGATTTGAAGGTTTTACTGGTGAATGCAGAATTCGGGTTCGGACCCAGAACTCAGTTACCCTCCAAAACAGGTTCTCAATTGTGTGACTGATTTTGAGCATGAAGGAGATTATGTTGCCAATGTGTCTTCTAAGGTAAATCCCCTTCCATATTTTTACAGCAGTAAATTTTGTTTGTATTTGAGGCATTTGCGGTAATAATGTTGTTGTTGGTCTTAAATTTGGTTTGTCATATGTGCATTGGTCTTGTATTTCCAAGCAGGAAGTGGTAGGAAATTTATTAAGATTAATTAAGAAAAGGGTAAGGTTTGTGTACATCCGAACCCCCTTACCCCGTCTTATGGCGTGAGCCTTTGAGGCACTCGGGTAATGATATTGTTGTTGTAATTAAAAAAAAAGGGAAGTAGTTTATAAGAATTGTAATTGGGGAGGAGGCATTTTGAAGTTCTAAGTTTTACCAGTCAAATTTACCCCAAACTTTGTTTATATGTGCTGAATTTGATATCTTGGGGAACCAAAAATTGACTGATTAATTGACTGATTTTGTGATGTCGAAAATTACACATCAAAGCTCAGTGTCTGATAGAATTGATGATGTTGATGGCCATGAGTTTAATTGACAGAGATCAAATTAATGAGAACCCTTTTACTTTTTCGGTATTTTCTGTGTTGAATACTCGAATTTGCTCTTTTTCTCCTTTTCTGTTTAGTGGAAGATGTTGAGATTAGAGCAGGATCCCAAGCCTTGGAATACTGGTCCTACATGAATTATCATTTGGTGTAAACAGCCTAAATCTGGGGATACACTGTCTGACACTTTTGACTGTAGTTTCGGGAAGTGGCCAACATCTAGAGAATAGAGATAATGATATTGGCATAAAATAAGCTCATCCAACTTCTGTTCGAAATGATTAATAAACACAGCTCTTGACATAGTGAAATTTGGGGAAGAAATGGACCATTTCCTCCTTCCACTCATTTTTTACATTTCTTGAATTTAATGTAGAATCAGGCTTTCAGTTCACCTTTCACCTTGAAATACTCTGGACAAAGAAGTTGCTCATGGTTTCTATTTCCGTGCTTTTTTTTTATGCTACCATTTACGGTCCATTTAGTGTGAATTAGTCGGAAATGGTAACGCAAGTTATGCTTAGTTTTAGTGGAATGTGTCCCAGTATGACTAAAATTAATAAGTTGGCATGAGATTACCACTCATTGCCACCTACTATGGTAATAGTAACATAGTGTCATAGTGCAAAGAATACTCCATTAACACCTTATAGCGCTGTTGATAGGATCTGCATAATTCTCCTCAATTTGTGAACAATTTTTTATCACCAGTACATGAAAATTTGACTTGGTAGTTGGTACCAATCGAGCTCTATATGTCAATCATTACCACAGTTTATGGTTGCTTCCTGAGCTTTGTACCGTGCATAATATATAGTCTGTTAGTCTGTTTATTTCGTTACTCAAGTTGACATTGCTGTTATTTTCTTTAAGCCCCATCTGATAATTATATACACACTTTCCGGTAGACTGTAATTAGCTGACACATGTGTTATTGCTTCATGTGACAGAATCTGTGCATCATATGTCTTGAACCATTAATTAACAGCAGTGCAGCATCTAGTCCTGGCAAAGCAGTATTCACATCACAGTGCTCTCATTCATTCCATCTGTCATGTATTTCTTCAAATATTCGCCATGGCAGCGTATCATGCCCTATCTGCCGAGCACAGTGGACTCGTCTACCGCGCACCTTGCATCCTCCTTGTTGGCTCTCTCGCAACCAAGAAGATCCTATTATTCGCATCCTTGATGATTCAATATCCACATTTCGGGTTCATAGAAGGTCTTTCCTACGCACTGCTCATTATAATGATGATGATCCTGTGGAACCTGAGGCTCACTCGCCTTGCCACCCTCGCCTGTGCTTCAGTCTAACACCATTGGACATACCACGAACACCATCACCTTCCAGCTTTTGCTCGTGTACAAATCATCTTTCTCCCAACTCGTATCTTTCCCCAGGACATGACTCTCATCACCAGTTAACCAGCTCAATTTCACCCTGGTATAAACGCAAGAGACCAACATATCTGTCAATTCGACTGGCTCCTCAGCAGGCAATTGATTTGGTACTGGTAGCCAGCCCAAACGGGCCTCACTTGAGACTTCTTAAGCAATCCATGGCATTAGTGGTATTTTCCTTACGGCCAATAGATAGATTGGCTATTGTCAGTTACTCCTCAGCTGCTGCCCGCATCTTCCCACTGAGGCGCATGACATCCTATGGCAAGCGCACTGCACTTCAGGTTATTGATCGGCTCTTTTATGCTGGATATGCTGATCCTCTCGAAGGGATAAAGAAAGGGATAAAGATACTGAAGGATCGTACTCATGAAAACCCGTACACCTCCATTCTGCACTTGTCAGATTACCCCACTGCTAGTAGATCTTACAATACCAGCAATGAAATGGGGAGCAGCATTCCTGTCTCTATTTATCAGTTTCACGTGGCTTCAACAAGCTCAATCATGCATGAACTCGAAACATTCTTGGGACAATTGCTAGGAGGTGTCATCCAGGAAGTTCAATTGAGAATCGGAGACCAAGAGAATAGCAGAATTGTGAGACTTGGTGAGCTTAGATGTGATGAGGAGAGGAGAATCATTCTAGAAGTGGATGAGTCTCTTGGGCATGCTTGTATAGGCTACAGCTATGTGGAGGGTGGGTCTGGGCTGGATGAGCATATTAGAGTAGGCGAAGTTGTAGTAAGTATTGGTGATCGTGGAGACGTTGATGGTGCAGAAGCCATCTCAACCGAGGGAAGAACTAGTTGTGTTGATAGCTGGGATTACCATGACCCGTACATGGCGCGGAGATGGGCTAAGAGATTGCATGGAAAACACAGGATATGAATGCTTAACCTAGGAAGTGAGACATTTAGATTGTTTTTATGTTTAATTTTTTTACAGGATTTGCAGTCTAGGCTGCAGAACATCATTGTTTCTATATAGTATATGATTTCAATATTAATCATTTGATTATATCCAAGGTATTCTAGTTATCTGTACATGTGTAAGTCTTGATTTTCGATTTTCAGAGGGGTAAAGTCCATGCTTGTTACCTTTCAAGAATCATTGTGTTCTTGCGTATTCATTTTAAACATTCATTGTTCCTCGCAATGAAACATCATTTTTAAATTTTTTAACTTTGTAAGGTATGTAAGACGTAGCTAGAATTCCAGGAAAAAAAAATATACAACAAAGAAAGTGTTTAAATACAACAATAAAAAACCTCACAAAGACTAATATACCCTTATCTATTCCCGTCACTTCTCCTTCTCTCTCCTACCACCTCCATTACCATTTTCATCACCTACCAGCTTCAACAACAACAACAACAACAACAACAAAGTAAGGTAAAGTTGAAATCATCATATCATCTTTCATAGTTGAAACAAAGATGGGAAAGAAAGAAGGTGAGGGAAGCCATTAGTGTCGTAGTGGGTGCTTGGGTTGTTTGGCAAGGTCGGGTTTTCTGGGTTAATGGGGTGGGTGGGGGTGTCGATTTCCAGGGCTGACGGGGTTGGTGGGGGTGTCGATTTCAAAGGCCGACTGGGTAGGAGGAGGGGTCAGATTTCATGGCCGACGGGGTAGAAGGGGGGATCGGATTGCGTGGCCGATGGGGTAGGAGCGAGGGGGGTCGGATTTCATGGCCGACGGGGTAGGGGGGTCAGATTGCGTGGCCAACGGGGTAGGAGGGGGGGTCGGATTTCATGGCCGAGGGGTAGGAGGGGGGGTCGTTTTTGGTGGCCGACGGGGTAGGAGGGGGGGTCGGTTTTCGCGGCCGACGAGGTAGTTGGGGGGGTCAGTTTTCGTGGCTGTCATGGTAGGAGGGGGGTTAGTTTGGGTGTCAAATTTCAGCATATCAAACGTAGAATGTATCAAATTCATGATGTAATTGCATTTCATCGGCATTGTTGTTGGTTGAACAAAGGAAAAAATCCAATAATATCAATTGAAATAATATTAATCAATTGAGATTTAATTGATGTTTTTCTGTAATTCAATTGGATTTTTGTTTAATTTCTATAAGGGCAAGATGGGAATATTTTTTTATTAAATTGTTGTATTTAACCTTTTTTTTTTGTTGTATTTAGAGCGTCTTTTTTTTTTTTTTGAGGAAAAAAAAAAAAAGATTGTTGCTAGAGGTTTGATATTTAAAATAGTGTGCATTGAAATTGAATTGGCTTTAGTAAAGTCAAATAGTCATTTTATATGGAAAAATATCGGTTGTGGAATTGAGCTACGGTCCTAAAATCAATATTAAGAGTGATTTTGTGTTTGCGGTGCCGGTAGTATAGACTATAGAGTAATAGTACTCTGTGTAAAATGTAAAGTGACTTGGTAATTGGTATACAAAGAAATATGGTGTTCCTGAAATATATTGAGTTATGATACTCACTTGTATTTAAGACTTATTTGAATTTACTTAATTTGGAAAAATACATATTAGATGCAAAATCTAGAACTCCCGTAGCTCCTTACCCATTGGACCGTATCCTTAAGCTAGTTGCTCATCACTCTCTTCTAAGATGATTCAGACATTTACTTGTTTGATTCTAAACAAAGCAGATCTTCTGTTCAATTTCTTGTCCAACTCTATGTACTACTCCAATAAAAAAATTGCAATCCACTAATTTATTTATGTAAATTGAATTTACTAAGCTTTAAATATGAATTGACAAGCTTTTGATTGGTGTGGTACAAGGAGTAGGACATGAAATGGGACAAAGGATCCGCCCTAGCTTCTAAAAAAGGTTGCGCAAAGTTCAGTTTCATGATTCATTTTTTTCTTTCAATCCAAATTCTAACGAACTAAAACAAATATCTATACTCAACGGTTAACCAGTATGTTAAACTGAATTAATCTCAAGCACACTAAATTAACATCTATATAATCTCAATTATTAATTTCCACTACTTCCACAATTAATCTCATTCATCGAACCGACCCCACACACTCTCAACTACACTTTAATCATCAACCCACAGCCGTCGGATTGACATCAAACAATTATCATCCACCGCCAAAAAAGCAACCTACGACTTCCTTAGCTCTTTCGAACGTTAGACATAAGCGCCAACTATTTAAATACACAAGACCCCACCTTTCTCATCTCCCCCAACAACAAAACTAGCCGTTGCAAAACACTCATACACAAAACTCACTCTTTCTCTGTCTGGTTGTCTCCTCTCTTAATTATGACGCTTTCTCTTGATAATCCATCTCCTGCCCACATTAATAAGGTACTTAATTCATCTACATTCTCGACTCCGTATTAAAATTTCTCGTCTTCGATTTAATCAATTGAATTGTAACTTTTGATCACAGGAATCCCCACCCTCAATGGCGATTTCTGCACCAAGTCCGTGCTCAGATAAGCAATTCTGGAACGCTTTGCAAACCCGAGTCGAAGATCTTCTTGAGATTCGAAAATCTCAGCTACCCTCTTCCATTCCCACCACTGTGAGTTGAATTTTCTTGTCTAATTTTTTTATGTTTATTGTATTTCCGGAGGTGTTTTAGGATTGTTTTTGTTTATGTCAATTTTTGTTGAACTCTATATATTTTTCGGGATCAGAACGATGGTGAACCGAGTCGAGCAAAGCGAATGAAGGAGGATTCAATGCTTCTGATTAGAGGGTTTGATTCAATTGCGTCTTCTCTATCTCAGCTTACCAGCAACCTTGATAATGCTCTTCAGGTTTTTTTTTTTTTCCTCATTTTTTTTATGTGCCACTTAATTTGTGAATCTGAAATTATTTGTTTTAAGATTTCGAATTAGGGTTTGTGAATCAAATGAAATCTGTGGTTGAGTCATCTTTGAATTATTACCGGGATATCGAAAATCAAAAACTTTAATCTATGAAGATACCAAGTTATAATAAGCTACTGTACTTGGATACAAAAAATGTTTGGTTTTAAACCTCCATACCTAGAATAAGATTGTCTTGCTAATGTTTTGTATAGGGAACTAGAGATTTAGCAAAGTCGACAACATTGACGACAGAGATCGCGGACAGTGGTAGTGGTGACATAACTAATGTGGAAGATGAGGAATCAGACAAGGGTGAAGAGGGTGAAGATAGTGAAGAGAAGAAAGGTGTCAAGAGAAAGCTTGATGAATGTTGTTCCGATGATGAAGGCGGCGGTGCTGCTAATGTTTCGGAGAAGGATAAAGAGGAGAAACATCAACAGCAGAAGAATCTCAAGAGGGTTAAGAATGTAAGGATCAGTTTTTGTTTATTTCTGTTTAAGATTGTGATTTGAAGTTAAGCAGGTTGTGTCAGGGTCAGTGTTTGATGTTTTTCGGTGTGGATTCAGCTTGCTGTGTCTATGGCGACCAAAACCGCCTCACTAGCCAGGGAGATGAAATCAGTGAAGTCTGATATGTGCTTTTTACAAGAAAGGTGTGCTCTGCTTGAGGAAGAGAACAGGAGGCTACGAGATGGGTTCGAGAAAGGAATGAGACCTGAGGAAGATGATTTGGTAAGATACAAGTCATGTACTTTGCCTGTTTGTATCTTTTCTTGATATTTAGCAGCATGAAACTGAGAATTTCGCATAAATAACAGGTGAGGCTACAACTAGAAGCATTACTTGCTGAGAAGTCAAGACTAGCAACTGAAAATGCAAACTTGAACAGAGAAAACCAGTGCCTTCGACAGCTTGTCGAGTACCACCAGTTTGCATCCCAGGATCTTTCTGCATCTTATGAACAAGTAATTGAAGGGCTTTGCTTGGACTTCTCTTCACCAACAGCTGAAGACAGAAGCACTGGCAGTGTCGACGACTGCCAGGATGAACCCCTTACACCTAAATCAGCGGATTCTGAGTTTCATACCCCACTTCACAAGAACTTTGTTGGGGATGAAAAGCCTCTAAATTGAAACTCCTGTTGTACTACCCCTGCTGAAATGCTGTATTGACTAAATTCCCAAGACATTTATCGTCAACTCTGTAATAATCAAATCCATGTAAAAGAGATGCTAGATGCAGAACTATAAATTTCAGACAAAGTAAACATGTCCAATTCCGTCATGTTTCCCCCTTCAATGATAGTAGATAAATGTGTACAAGATACAGCAGTTTGGACAATTCTTTGTGCTGTCTCCGAAACCACAACAGGCCACAGTCAAATGATAACTACCTCCGCATAAGGAGATTAGGTCATGTTATATATTACATTGAGAAGTAGTCAGCTCTGACAAGATCACGTCAAGTTGTCATTAGTCCCTCCGCATGGAGACGATAATTTCATAATTTAATTATACAAGTAAAACCGTCATTAGCGCATAAGTCCTACCATATGCTGCTCACTACTGACTAGAAATTCGGATTCTAGAGCTGCACAAAAAATATTCCCTATGAAGTACAAGAGACAATTCTACTTCCACTCCAGCATATCCAAGAATTCACCAGCATCCCTTCACCTATCACTTTGTCCAGTCCTGTTCCTTTTGCAAGCTCTAGCACCATCTTCACTATTATAAAAACAATAGCCACGCTTGACTTGAGCTGAAAGATTTTCATTTGTTCTCGACAAACTGCCAAATATGTCCATGGCTCCCAAGAAGATGCCGCTTTGCTTCTCAAACTGAAATAAGGAAATTGCAAAACAATGTTGTAAGTAATCGCATTTTCAAAGATCAAGAAGTGACCTCACACTAAGCAGAAATGGAGGTCCTTGCAAAAAAATTTCTTATGGCTATCTGCATTTTAGCACGCATTTCACCACTATCCCTTCACGGCTTCACCTACGATTATTTGCCAAACTACGTGCATTATAGTTTAAATAGGAATCTGTGAAGACAGAATAGTTTCAAGTACAGTTATACTGTTCTTTTGGCAATATTAAGGAAAAAAAAGTTCAGTTGCTGTAACATTCTTATTTGCGGAAAAAAAAGGTCTTCCAAAGAACATGAGCTTCCAAATATGGTTTCCGGAAAACTAGGGACAAGCAGCGCAATAATGTTTATGAGGTGAAACAGAGACCTCATCTTAAAACAGACTGCACGACCTAACATAAGCCATTTTACCTTAAACTCAGGTTTCATAGGTGATGGAAGCAGAATGGAATGAGAGAGAGTACAACCTGAAAATAATAAAGAAGCACTACAATGGTGAAAGCAGTGAAGCGGCCCAGTCCAATGATGAAAAGGAGACTAGACATAGTAGTAACATTGGAGCTGTCGAGGGGAAATTCTACTGATTCCAATTCATAGCGCTCTTACTTGCAATCATTACAGAAAGCAACTGCAGTTTGTGTGGTACAACATCATTTGAGCTCAAGCTCTAAAAATGACTCGATCGTAGAGAAAAAGACTTAAACAAGCCGAAATTTTGAATGGAGTCATAAATTAGGTAAAGATAAACATGGATTGTCGAATTGCTATTCCCAAACATGCATGTGCATGCTTGACTGATAGTAAAGGCAGAGCGAAAAAAACCTTGCTCACAAACCAAGTGCTTCAAGGATGTGTACTTGAATTCTAAAACTGATCCCTTGTTATTTAGGAAATGATGCCCAGGCTCTTCTTTATTCATCATTTAAACAAAGTAGCTTAGTACAAACTTCAATTGAAACTTTCAAGCAATCCAAGGGTTAATGTTGTGTAAGAGCTCTTTCTGGCAGTGCTTCTTATCTCACTGAATTCTCCCTTTCATCATGTTTGCTCCCCTCCAAAACATTTCTACTTAGCTATTAAAGACACTGTTTGCACACCGTACAACCCCGAAGAACAACTCTTGTTTGCTAGCCTAACATACCTTATTATCTTTGAGTCCTTGGTCAAAGAATATTTGTAAGAAAACAGAAAAAAGAATGTACAACTCAACTTCAGCTTACAATTTGCTTGCCTTAGGGTCTAACTTGAGGGAAAAGATATGTCAAGTTAAACTCATAGCCTAGAAATTACTTAAACCAACCGTATAGCTAGAAGAGGGAAAAAAGTCATTACTTAGCATTATCAGCAACTGAGCTCTTTCTACTCTAATAGACTTGAAAAACTCAATGTTTGTAAGTTTCAAAAGTTGACAATGTAAGTAATATTCAGAGTATAAACATTTCCACGATAAATACATTGCTTACTCTGCCATGTGAATATGTCAATAAACCCCCTTTCCTCCCCTTCAAGAAAAAAAAAGGGGGCGGGAGGAGGAGAACAACTACTCCTGTTATTCATAATCCTAGGCTAATTGAACACTACCTATACCCTTTAAAAAAAAATATGTGCTGAAAATGGTTGTATCCTCATTTTAACCTCATTCCAAATAAGCAAAATGGAAGGACTCAAATGGGCGGATAATAGAACTGCTGAAGCATAGAGCGGCACCCTTAGGTATCCGTTGATCCCTTACATACTACAGTACTTATAACTGAGTTCGGATTAGATCTTTCTGTGATGGAAGGAATTACGAAAAAACAAAACAAGAAAATTCATGCAGTCGAGCTATAGGGATAATTTTGAACGCAAACATTTAATGTGTTAGTAAAAGAATAGAAAGCCAAAGTTCTACAACACATACCACATCAATCTTTCCAATAGCATGTTCCAAAGCTTTGTTCAGTTCCTTATTCTCCTCCATTAGAGACTCCAGCTGACCAAGTCAAAGAACAATCTACTTGAGACTAAACTAGCAGAATGACTTACACATGATATATTAACAGGAGCTTGTTGCAGAAATGTTTTTGTTTGTACTGTTACCTTCTTTTGGGAGTTGATATACATGGCCTTGTACTTTAAATCTCCTACATCAGGATTTTTCTTGTCAGAATTCCTATCAGTTTCCTGTCATCAAGAACAAAAGCCTTCAATCAGTAAGACACAAAGCAAAGTGCTGCACATTAGCTTCAATTAGCTTGGCCAAAAAATGTATCATTACATCAGATGTCTCCTCGGCAGATTTTTGTGGTTCGTCTTCTTTCTCATTCTCACTTACTTGTTTGGCATTCTCACTTTGATTGATAGGTACCTCATTAACAACAGGTCCTAATTCTTGGTTTCCAGCAATGGGCTGGAGCCTTTTAGATCTTCTAACAATGGCAGTAGCCGTTTTTGATTTTTTTTTGCCAGAGCGTGAGGTATCAGACAGAACAGGGCTGAACTCCAAGTTTTTAGGATTTCCATCAGTAGCACTTCCTTGCTCTTCCACGGGCTGATTGGGTGCAGTTGGAGAACTGGGCACCAACGGTTCCTTAAAGGAAGGATTCTGCCATCAGAAAGTCAATAAGTTAGCAAAAAATAAACAAAAAAGGGGAAAAAAAAGGGAACCGCAAACAACTAATAGATCTACAGAATAATCTGTAATGCTGAAACTGAAGCAAGAAATAATCCGAGTATTAGATACTAATAAGCAAACGATTGACATTACTTGAAACATTCCTGCTTTCTTTTTACCATATTACATTTTTTAAAGTGTTTCTTGATGATCGCTTATCTCTTAAGAGTTAGAACTACAAATGTATTATATGAAAGACAGGGCTATTACGCAACTAATATAGCAACAAAAATCATTACTTGTTTTCTTTTTCTTTTTCTTTTTTATAAGAAGTTGGTGATCCAATCTTATTCATCCACCATGGGGAAAGAAAAATAAAATTGAACACTTCCAAAGAAACAGCACTAACAACATAGAAGAGACAAGGCCATTATCTAGCTAAATGCTCTATAACTTCCTTTGAGACACAATTCTTCAACCATGCTTAAATTCTAATACAAACTACTTATCCCCAAAAATTCGATAATTTCTTTCTTGCCAAATGGAGTAGATGGTAATAATCACGCAACATTTCCTCCATTTTGCAGCCCAGCTCCTATAGCATTTATGCTTTCTCAACTTCTTTACTGCTCTCTTTAGGTTGTCTTCACTCCATTAAAAAAAAAAAATGAAAAGGACACGAATTCGACACCACTAATACAACTCCTCTACAAAACATTTCTCAATCGAAGCTCTCTTATCTGAAAAACATAACACTACAGCTACAATGTACTATATGAATGACACGGATACAACACCACACCACTAATACAGCTAATAATTACCATTACTTCAACCTTTTCTCCATAATGTTTCCTAGATGGTCATACCTTGCTAACCGCAAAATCCTATCCTCCTTCCTCACATCACAATCAAGCACTATCACCTAAAACAAGTACATAACCTTATAATGATTAACCCTAGATCTTGTAAATCCAATACAATGCAGGAACTTAAATCTCTGAGGCAAATGAACATCTGGTCATCCCCGGATCGCGCATTCACCGGGATCTTGCCTAGGTTGTCCTGGGTATAGTTGTGATCAAACAACCAGACTAGCCATATTAGACCCATATTACATTTTATCATGGTTTGAGTAAAATTAAGCAAAATTTTAGAATTTAATTTGAATAATTACAGTTAAAATAGTACTTTTTTACCCATCTGAACCCAAATTCAGTATTTCTAAATCCAGATGAGATACTTCCTTACCCATCTAAACCCAAAAACAAGTATTTTCCTTGACATACACCCAGCGAAGAAAGACCATAAATTTTAACACAAATCTACTAAGAAACTCCTTAAAAATTTTGTAACAGTAAAATTTGGCCCTCTCCAACTTCTATTTAGTAAATTTTCTACTGTTGAACAAGAGTATCTCATGCCGAAAATGTGGGTACCCCTCCAACATGAGTCAAGAATCGAACCCCTAACCACTTGTATTTCCTCAACCCTTAAAAGCTAAGCATGCAAATACTATTAACTGACGAGTATTGAGCAGAAATGCAACATTATTATATAATTCAAAGAAACAAAAAACCCCAAACATAAACAAACCCATAATTCAACGGAAATTAGAGAAACATAATATAAAGATTTAAAAATAAGAAGGGTTAAACAGACCTTGGTTGCTTTGGCTTTCCTGCCCATTTTTGTTTTTTTGTGCCTTTTTTTTTTTTTGGCAGTGGTTGTAAATAAGTGGAAGAAAATTGAATTGAAGAGTTTTTCAGTATTAATTTTGACAGGGAAGAAAAATTTGAAGGGATGATCAGTGCCTCAGTGGTAAGTCCAATCGCTAGCAGGGTGAGACCACGTTGCTTGAGGCCTAGGGCGAGTACAACTGTACTAGACTACTAGTAGTAAAAATAAATTATACGGAGTATTGTGGAGTGGATCTACTAATCCTCACCCTCAGAATCATATACCCAACTCGAAATTTATAGACCCAACATATAAATACATTTTGTGACCCATTTTTTTTTTTTCTCTCTTTTTCATGCTTTTTCACCCGTTTTTCGATTCAATCTATCTATCTTCTATTACTTTTAATAATTGCGTGTATAAAAAGCTGACATGGAAGAGAATTAAAATAAAGCTGACATGTGTACGAAAAACAGTATTTGATTGATCCTAATCAAATATAAATGATCTGATATATAATCTGGCCAAAAATAATTTATATGATACAAATCGAATATCCTTGGTATAATATCATTTTTAACCAAAAATAAAATTATATGATATCATTTTCTTTTTTGAATATGTGATGTGTATTTAATCTTGATTCTATATCTATGTTTAACCCTTATTTTGTACGGCAATTTCATTTCAAATTGCATTAATGTATTCGAACAAAAATACGTAGGGTCCAGTATATAATTTGCTAAATATTAACAATGACATAAAAAAAAATTTGTTTAAGTATTAAAAATTCTATTTTTATTATAATATCGTGTATTATATCAACCAAAAATCAATAATAATTTACGAGAAGTTGATGAGGGAGCCAAGATACGATTTGAGCCCCCACACCCTTCGCTATGGAAAAACCAATCCTAGTAAAAATAAAAGTTGCAGCATGCGCCCCGATATCATGCGTCCTGCAGAATTGCTGGATCCGCTTTAGCAGAGCAACAACTGAGGGCCTCAACTCCCCTAAAGAGGAGAAAGAGAAGGGAAGGAAGCTATAACCCAAAGCAGCGCACCTAGCCTCATACTTAGCACGCGTACGATTGGCCGCTTCCCGTACCACCTTACCTAGTTCAAAATCTATCAATCTCGTCTGAGTCATTGGCGACGATCCAGTCAAATCGACGCAAACGTCGCGCCCTCAATCCCAAGAATAAAGCAGCATGTCTGCTGGGCGAATAGGTAGGCCATCAGCACCAATCATATCAATGTCAACCTCCTTTCCAGCTGAGATCTCCGACCGATAACAGATGTCAACCAGCGTGTCACGAACAATATTATGCCGATGCTTGACGCGAACCAACCTCGTACACGATACAGCATGATCCCCAAATATATCACCCACAAAGACCCGCGAGGAAGCAGAGCACGGGTGATTAATGGTGAATAAAGGCACCCCTAGACGGTAACAAAGCACGCAACGATAAGTGCGACCATTCATAGTCTGACCCAACCCCGAAATAGGGATCACCCTAAGCCAATCAGAACTATGCGCGCCCTGTTGAGAACTCCACAACGCCAACTGACGCGGTGTCAAGGAATAAACAGAAGCGGCATCCCTAGCGACCCGAGCGAAATACATATCTGCCAATCTTTTCATAAGTTTGGGGGCAGTGATCTCGCCAGGATTACCCAAGATATCAACCTCTAAAGTCCGATTAAAAACACCAACAACGTTAGCAAACGCAGACCCCAAAGAGACAACACCAGCATGACGAAGAAGCTTAGACTGCAGATATAATGGACAGCATCCCCGGCCGAAAATCGTGCTGGAATAATGGGTGGTTGGATACGGGTATAAGTCATAACATGGGTTTGTGACCTAGCAAATGGTTATCGAATTGGGCTATCTTTTAATCATGACATTTTGAGATTTAAAGTAATATTATGAAAAGTGGTGAATAAAAAATTAAGAGAGTTTCATTACCTATAATTCAATTGCGTTCAACAAATAAAAGATTTGGATACCGGTAAACTTATTTACAATGAAATATGAGGTGTAACTTGACTCTTTACTAAACAGACACTCTCATATTTTCTTCACGAACCATATATAGTTGTTATTTAGAATTTAGGTTTCAAGTTTCGAGGCACATGTGCAAAGTACAATCTTTTAGCGCTAATGACCGTAAGATACTTTTTTTTTAATAGCATCATTTGTAATCTAATAGTGAAGACCAACAATTAACTAATGACAGGGTAAAACTAATACATTGGTGTTAAACTGTTTTACATTTTTATGACTTCTTAATTTATCTATGACATGTCAATAGTACCGAAAAGTAGGAAACGTTTCAGTAAAGCTATGTGTCGGCTAAATTATGACACAGAAGGGACATTACTCAGATAATTTGATGGGGTGGAAGTGTCGTGTATGAATCTATGGATGTTCGGAAGAGGATAAGAATAGTTGACGAAGATTGAAGATCAGCTACATAGTTTGACTAGGGTGTGAGTATTGATTATGGAGATCAGGTAGAGAAGTCGGCAGGGTTAAGAGTTGGCTAGAAAATTTGACATGAGCTAAGAGGGGTGCCGGCTAAAAAGACGACGGGTAATGAGGTTGTCGGCTAGAAAAGTACATTATTGGGGTAGGTTAGAAAAGTTGACAATGGAGCAAGGATTGTCGGTTGGGGGTCGAGTAGACAAGTTGACGGGGGATCAAGTTATTATCATAATAAATTAAATGTATTTATTAATGTCAGAGTTTAAGGTACCGTAGATTATATTATTTTAATTTAATTGGATGTATGATTAATATTATATGACACAGATATTACTATCTATAAAAAAATGTAATTGATCATTATGCGCGTGCATGAGTCGGGTACCAATCAGAGTTACTATTACAAAAAAATTAGTTTAAAGGGTACAAAAATAAAGATAAAGATATAAACAATTTAGTTAACATATACATGTAAACGAAAATATACATAAGATGTCGAGTTTAAAGTCAATGGTGGGAGGGTCACACATGAGAGTCGATGCGGGATCACATAGAGGATTTAATAGAGAATGTTCAAGGGCTCGGGTCTTGAATTCAACGGGTTTGGAGGAGTTGGATCGGAGTAGGAATTGACATGGGTAAGGGGTGGAGCAGTTTACGTGAGCTAGGGCAAAACACAAGTAACGGGGGGGGGGGGGGGGGGGGGGGCGACTGTTGCTTAGAAAATTTGATGGGTGTAAGGGTGTCGCTTAGGGAGGCCATGTAAGAAGTCGACTGGGAATTGGCGCTAGTCTAAAATATTTGACCAGGAGTGAGGAAATGTGTAATATGCCGAAATTTCAAAGTATTTTATATTAGTATTTTAGTATTTTTAATTAGTTTATTCTAGCGGAAAATGAACTATTTGTTATTTCTTGAGTCGTTTTCAAAAAATGGGTTACGGAATGGGTTTTAAATTCAGTTTTCTATTTGGGTTATTCTATTTCAATTTGGACCCGTTCGTAGCTAATATAAGTATACCAACCCAATACCTTATTGGCCCAAACAACAAATGCCCGACCCAAACCAAAAAGGAAAGAAAAAGGGAAAATCAGGAAAAAAAAAAGGGAAAAAGAAAAACAAATAAAAAAAGAAAAAATTAAAACCCTCTTTTCTTTCACCTCACCCCCGACAAACCCTCCTTCACACATTTAAAAAAAAAAAAAACAGAGAACCCCTCCCCTGCTCCCCTGCTCTCGTTTCGCTCGACCCAGCGCCGCCCTCACTTCTGCCCACGACTCCTGAACAGCCACCGCCAAGTCGTCTTTTTATGTTTCACCACCACCGTACCACCTTCGCGTCTCTCCTTCTCCGTTATGGGTAAACGTCCTCATCTCATCTCTTCCCCTGTTTTCGTCATTTTGATAAGAACGAATTATTAGATCAATCTTAGTGATTAAATTGGTGTCAAATTGATGTTATTAGAAGTTATTAGTGATGGGTAAATTGATTGTAGTCAGGTTGTTAATTAAAGTTTTGATCTTTTGAATAGTTTTGGGTTGTTTTGATTTTGGGGTTAATTTTTTTTTTTTTGAGGGTCAAGACACGAAAATTGTATTACGTCACAGCGGCCACGAAGTCCGCAGCCGCAACATCAAGTACAATAGAAGGGCCGCTATCCACCCAAACTCTAGCTGAATAATCTATAGGGCCTAGATGCGCGGCCTCATGTGCCGCCTTATTTCCATTACGTCTAATATGGGAAAACTTACAAGTATGAAATTTGCGTGAAAAGTTGAAAACATCCGAAACAGTTAGGCCAAAATAATTCGAATCAAAATTACTTTTCCTAAGAGCAGAGATTAATTGTAAAGAATCGGATTCGAGTACCACGTTGTTCGCCCCCATCTGCCAAGCGATTTGAAGTCCGAATTCCGCAGCCCTCACCTCCGTAATAGCCGGCTCCCATCTCGCCTTAACCTGCTTACAGCCCACTCGAAGGACATCTCCGTCCTCCCCTCGAATCACTATCCCCATCCCCGACCCCCCTTCACCCAAAACCGCACCGTCAACGTTAATTTTCACCATCCCCTGATCCGGTGGTTCCCACTTGCTCCCACCACACCCATTGTTCGACAACACAGGCCTCTGCTGAACACCCCCTCTCACCTCCTTATACGCCCCCAAATAACATCTCGCCCTCTCCAAAACCCTTAAACTTTCCACAGCAGCCCCTACATGGACAAATTCATTTCTTGCTAACCATATCGACCAAGCTAACTAACCCATCCCATCCCTCGGCTACCCTCATCGCACCACTTCGCCATCAGCTCCTCTCCACCCCTACACCCATCCCACTCCTCCAAGTCCACACCCGCCTCCTCCCACACAATCCTCGCCTCCGGACATGTGATCAGCGCATGTACCACGTCTTCGACAGCCAAGTTGCATCTCGGACATGTAGAATCAGCATCCTTGATCCTTTTCTGAATATTCAGGCGAGTTGGTAAAGCTTCCCTTCCCACCCTCCACCCAAATACTCTTACCATCGGCGGAACACCCAATCTCCAAATACGTTTCCACACAGCATCCTGATCTTCACTGCTACCGATCTCTCCTTGCGCCACACTCAATCGGTATCTCGCAAAATGGTACCCCGACTTGACTGAATACTCGCCACTCTTGCTATAATGCCAAACAAGCCTATCCCGCCCTCCTACGGAAGCCAATGGGATACTCAAAACCTCCTCGGCCTCGAAAGCCAACAGCTTACTCCTCACCTCATCTTCCCTCCATATCCTAAGCTCCCCATCTATCCACTCAGCTACTCTCACCTCCTCCTCCCCCGTACGCGGTGAGATGAGCCGGAAACCCGGCCCCTTCAACGTCCACCTATCGTGCCAGACTCGCACCGAATTCCCATCCCCGATCAACCATCTACACCCCTCCAACAACATCTCCTTAACCCCTACTATACTCCTCCAAGCGAAGCTTGGATGAGTACCCACAGAAGCATCAAGGAAAGACCCCTCTGGAAAATACCGAGCTTTAAGAAGAGAACATACCAGTGACTCCGGGTTATGTAGAATCCGACATGCTTATTTCATCAGCATCGCATCGTTAAACGATTCAATATGACGAAAACCAACACCACCATCATGTTTAGTGTTGGAGTAGGTGTCCTCCGACAATAATGCGTTGACTAATTAAATCTAATTAGGAATAAACCTGGGATATATTATATATACTAAGTCAGTTGATTAACGTAAATCGATAACGCTTGGCTGGCTAGAGTTTGACGTTATTGTCGTTTTGACGGCGGTAATCAACTGATCCCTCCCGGTCACACTGATAAAGATAGTTTCTCCAGAAGATATTATATTTGTATTTAATACAATATAATATAAACCCTAATGTATCAGTTATAGAGTTAAATGATTATGTTGGATAGTGTTTTACGAGTTCGGAACTCGAGTCGGATAAATTATGGTTTTTTGTGTAAATAGTTAAAATTGACGATTAGCTATTTAAATTACAAAGAGTTGTAGTTTTAGCTTAAAATGATGTAATTAGTAATTATTATATAGAGATATAATAAGTAACTAACACTTAAAGAAATAAGTGTACAAATTATACCCAAATTGTAACATAAGATGTTAAGGGGTATAATTAGTAAGGGCAAAATGGTCATTTGCCACAACCATTATATATAGTGTGTTTTATGTCAAATAAACACAACAAATCATTTCTACATACACAAAAACTTGATTTTAGAGAGAGAATAGAGAGAAAACCCTCTAATTTCTCTAAAAATTCAGCCTACTTCCAACTCTTTTAAGATCAAGTTTTCTTCATTGCATGTCAATAAAAACTTGATCAAAACACTTTACTAAACCTAGAATAACATTAGCTAAAGTGTTAGCTAATTTTATTTTGGTTTTAGGGTTAAAAAAAAAAATCTCTTAAAACTAGTCCATTTTGTGAGATTTTTGGAGAGCTTCTTTGGTGGATCAAGAGAGGAGGTTTCCTAACTTGGAAACTCAAAACTAAGGAGGAGGATCCCCATTAATTAGCAGCTCAAGATCCTTCTTTTGAAGGAAGGTCAAAATTCCTCTTGATTAAGGTATAAAAAATATGTTTTATTACCTTATTTATGCTTTAATCTTACATGCAACAAAAGATCCTAGCTAAACTTAATTAGGGGTAATTAAGTACTAATTAGAGGAGTCTAATTAGGGGCTAAATAACTTTCATGTGGTATCAGAGCATCGGTTTAAGTTGCATGTTAATTTTAAGCTTTAATTAGGTTAATTGGTAACTTAATTAATTTTTAATGATAAAAATTGGTTTTATCATATAAACTAAAGTTGCATGTGATGTTTTGGGCATGTGGATGCTCCAACCGAAATTATGGTATTTTAGGAATTTATTTGCTATTTTCTTGCTTAATTTTGGTTGTTTTTACAAGATTTATGCTATTTTCTAATTAATTGGTAATTAGATTAACATGCATGTTGATTTTTGTAATTTAAGAAATTTATAATTTTTCCAGAATTATAATGAGTATAATTTCCAGAAATTATTTCATAATTTTAATTGGCCATTTGTTATTAATTAGTAATAATATAAATGGTGGAAAATTGATTTCTTAAGAGAAAATGACCAAAATAATTTTGCATATTTTTGTCCTTAATTAGCTACTGGTTGTGAGCTTAAATCACATAATGAAATAATTTCTAAATGTTTTTTCATAATTAGTTATGATTTATTTAGATATTTTCGGGTTTATTATGTGATTTTTGGACAAATAGTTAGCAAATATAATCAAATTAAACTAATTAATTCAATTTTAGTGGAGACTAAATATTGAAAAAAAAAAAAAAAAAAAAAAAAAAAAAAAAAAAAAAAAAAAAAAAAAAAAAAAAAAAAAAAAAAAAAAAAAAAAAAAAAAAAAAAAACTAATTTGTTGGTGGTTAGTTTAAACTTAAAAGGTGTTTTAAGTGTTGATTATTGATTTTTAAAGTTAGAATCGGAAATTCCTAAATTTACCGGGTTGCTTGTACTGTAAAGTTGAAAATCTGATTTTCGGTCTAATTTGCATGATTCTAAGTATAGTATGGCCATAGAGTACTATAGTATCGGTACTGTACCGAAATGTAAGGACGGTATCCGATTGGTTTGTAATAATTGCGATCTCGTATCGCCGGTTTGTAATAATATTTAATTTTTTTTTTTTTTTTCTTCAAAAAATGTATAATAGGATAGTCCATATGTACATTTGTTTATATTGTAGACCGGCGCTTTTCACGGAGCCAAAAGTTGGTGACTCGAGATCGAATTGAAGACGGAGCCTTTGAAAGCTTTTGAAGCCTAATTTAGGTTTAATAGCTTTTATTAGGTTCTAGTCTTATGGCCATACTAGGACTTGGATTTATTTGATGCATGCTTGGTTTAATTTCCGCACAATTATAACCAAACTCAAATCCCACATTGTCATATCCATTATCCGCGACTCGCTAGAATTAGTTCACTTAAAAGCGATAGATATAATATGACAAGATCTCTCACAAAAAAAAAATTTTAAAATCGAGATTTAGTCCTTCCACAATTCACACCTATGCAACCCTTGTTCATTAGGGGCACGCTCGCCCTAGCGGGGTGTTTCCTTTTTACCTTGGGGGAGTAGGTTAATAAAGAGTTATTACGAGTGAATTTTGGTTTAATCTTGACGTGATTTGCAATACAAGTCTTGCAATACGGGACTAAAGGATTGATTTAGTTGAAATCGATCAACCGAGAGTTCTAAGTGTAGAATCAATCATGAGTTGGTTTACCGAAATTACATAAATTTAGGATGTACGCCATCCGCGTGCCTAGATTTATATAAGATCGGATCTCGGAATCATTTATATAATTTAGAGAGATCATTATATAAATGCCTAAATTCACAAATAATTATTTTAATGTGAATTTGACGATGAATTTAATCGATTGTTTTTTTTTCCCACGTTGTAGTTTAAAGTCAAAAATGGCTCAAATGTCCAATTCAGTAATATCCAAAGACTCCTGGCTTCGTAATTTTATGGAAAAGAATGAACTAAAGGAGGATGGAAGCAATTTTACTGATTGGGAGTTAAACCTGCGATTAGCCCTTCAATCTGATAGAAAACAACGTTTTCTATACGAACCCCCGATTCCCGCTCCAGGTCCCGACGCCACCCCTGATATGATACAAATGTATGAAGAGTACAAGCATGAATCTGACCAGATTAAGAATGTATTGATTTTTGCTATGCACCCGCGTTTAAAGAAACGCATGATTGATTTCAGTGCGTATCAAATATTCGCTCGGCTTACGACTAGTTTCTCGCAAAAGCCGCGAATACTTCAATACGAAGCAGCTTCGAGTTTCTTTGAGACTAAGCTCTCAAAGGGCCAACCAGTTGGTCCTCAAATTCTCAAATTTATTGAGAATGTTGAAACTCTTGAGAAGTTAGGATGCCCAATTTCTGAAGATTTTGCGGTATACCGTCTGCTTAATTCTTTGCCTGCAACATTCGATCCTTTTAGGACGAATTACAACATGAATGATTTAAAGAAAAATCTTCATGAATTGCATGCCATGCTTGTACAACATGAGAGGGATTTGGTGTCAAGTGGGAGCGCGAATAAAGATGTTTTATCCATGGCGGTAAAACAAAAGGGGAAGTTCAAGAAGGGTGCGGGCAAGGGTAAGAAACCCGCGCGTGGCAAAGGAAAAGGAAAAGTTGCTTCGGGCAACAATTCTATTACTAAGAGAGGCGCGACTCCTGAACAAAAATGCTTCCATTGTGGAAATTTCGGTCATTGGAAGCGAAATTGCCCACAGTACCTGGAGGAGAAGAAGTCGAAACCAGGTATATATATGATAGACATTAATTATGCAAGTACCACGTCCTGGGTATTGGACACTGGATGTGGATCTCACCTTTGTAATCACTTGCAGGGGCTGACGAAGGCACGTCGGCTGGCAAAAGGTGAAGTTGACCTCCGTGTCGGGAATGGAGCTAAAGTAGCCGCCGTATCAGTAGGAACGTATATTCTGTCACTGGCCTCAGGGCTAGAGTTGTATCTAAATAACTGCTATTTTGTACCAACTCTAAGTAAGAATATAATTTCGGTTTCTGTTTTAGACGCTGAAGGTTTTGAATTTTCAATACGAAACAACAGTTGTACCTTCTCGTTTAATGATATGGTGTACGGAACAGCCAAATCTATAAACGGTATTTACGTTTTAGATTTGACAAATGAGGTCTATCATGTAGCAAATAAAAAGCTCAAAATAGGAGATCCCGATCAATCCTACCTTTGGCATTGTCGTTTAGGGCATATAAACGAAAAACGCATTGAGAGACTCGTAGCCAATGGAGTTCTCAAACCATTTGATTTTGGATCATATGGAACATGCGAATCTTGTCTTTTAGGCAAGATGACTCGGGCACCTTTTTCAGGAAAAGGAGTACGAGCCAGTGATTTATTGGCCCTCATTCATACAGATGTCTGCGGTCCAATGACAATCACTGCTAGAGGAGGTTATGACTACTTTGTCACTTTTACAGATGATTTTAGTAGATATGGCTACATCTACCTAATTAAATATAAAAGTGAGGTACTTGAGAAATTTATAGAATTTCAAAAGGAAGTAGAAAACCAATTAGGAAAGAAGATCAAGGCCTTACGATCAGATCGGGGAGGTGAATATCTCAGTAATGCCTTTGATATTCATCTGAAAGACTGTGGAATCATATCACAGCTTACACCTCCTGGTACACCACAATTAAATGGTGTAGCCGAAAGAAGAAACCGTACCCTGTTGGATATGGTCAGATCAATGATGAGTCAGACTGAGCTTCCTGATTCATTCTGGGGTTTTGCTCTCCAAACTGCTATTTTCACTCTCAATAGATGCCCGACTAAATCAGCTCCGAAAACTCCATATGAGTTATGGAGAGGAAAAGTTCCGAACCTCTCATTTATCAAGATCTGGGGTTGTGAAGCATATGTCAAAAATAAGACTGACAATAAGCTTACACAAAGATCTGATAAATGTCTCTTTGTAGGTTATCCTGTACATACTCGAGGATATTACTTCTACAATCGTGTAGAGAACAAAGTTTTTGTGTCTCGAGATGCTGTCTTTTTAGAAAAGGAATTAATTTCTAAAAGACAGAGTGGGAGAAAATTTGAACTTAGTGAAGTTCAGGAGCCACAAATGCATAATGAGGCTCAGGATGTTTTGCCAGAAGACATTCCTGAATCGTCTAACTCTGTGGTTCCATTTTCCACTCCTAGAAGGTCAGGCAGATCAAGCCATCCACCAGATCGATACCTAGGTGTGATTGAGGATGGTGGTGATCATTTTTTGCTTCTAGAAAGCAATGAGCCTGCAACCTACAGAGCAGCCATGTCTGGACCGAATTCTGCTAAATGGCTTGAGGCAATGAAATCCGAGATAGATTCCATGTACGAGAATCAAGTATGGGACTTGGTTAACTTGCCTGAAGGAACCAAGGTTCTTCAGTGCAAATGGATCTTTAAGATCAAGACCGGCATGGATGGAAATCAAGATATTTTCAAAGCTCGATTGGTAGCTAAAGGTTTCACACAAGTTCATGGTTTAAACTATGACGAGACCTTTGCGCCAGTTGCAATGCTTAGATCTATTCGGATAATCTTAGCGATTGCTGCTTTTCATGATTATGAGATATGGCAGATGGACGTTAAAACCGCCTTCCTAAATGGGTTTCTGGAAGAGGAAGTGTATATGACACAACCTGAGGGTTTTATTGATCCAAACAATCCTAAGAAAGTTTGCAAACTTAAGAGATCCATTTATGGTCTTAAGCAAGCATCTCGGAGTTGGAACCATCGGTTCAACCATGTGATTAAACAAAATGGTTTCACTCGAAGTGTCGAGGAACCTTGTTGATACATGAAATTTAGTGGGAGTAAAGTAACTCTCCTAATCCTATATGTAGATGACATATTACTCATTGGAAATGATATCCCCATGTTTAACTCCGTTAAGGACTGGCTCGGGAAACATTTCCAAATGAAGGATTTAGGAGAAGCGCAACGCATCCTAGGTATTCGAATCTATAGAGATAGATCAAAAAGAATACTAGCGTTAAGTCAAGAAACTTATATTGATAAGATTCTTGACAGGTTCAATATGAAAGACTCTAAACGAGGCTTTTTACCTATGGGAAGTGGGATAATTTTGAGTAAATCTCAATGTCCAACTAAACCTGAGGATATTGAACACATGAAATCGAAACCTTACGCTTCCGCAATCGGTTCGATCATGTATGCTATGATGTGTACGCGCCCAGACGTGTCATATGCTTTGAGTATGACAAGTCGTTACCAAGCCAATCCAGGCGAGAGCCATTGGATAGCCGTTAAGAACATCCTTAAATACTTAAGAAGGACTAAGGACACGTTCTTAGTTTTTGGAGGGGATTCTGAGCTTCGTATAAAGGGTTATGCGGATGCTAGTTTCCAAACAGATCGAGATGATTCAAAATCTCAATCAGGATATGTTTTCATACTGAATGGTGGAGCCATATGCTGGAAGAGCACCAAGCAATCGGTGACTGCGGATTCTACAACGGAGGCTGAGTATCTTGCAGCGTCAGAAGCTGCAAAAGAGGCAGTTTGGATCCGGCAGTTCCTGGAAGGATTAAATGTAGTCCCTACAGCAGCGGATCCTATTCCAGTCTATTGCGACAATAGTGGAGCAATAGTTCAGGCTAAAGAGCCTAAATCTAGTAACAAATCTAGACATGTACTCAGGAAGTTCCATGTAATTAGAGACTTTGTGGAACGAGAAGATATATCGATTTGTAAGGTTAGGACAGACGATAATATCGCTGATCCTTTAACCAAGCCATTATCACAGGCTAAACACAATGGTCATATTGCCTCGATGGGTTTGAGGCGTATGCCTGACATGTGTTAGATTATATGTTGTAATAGTTAATAAGTGTATTACCTTTTACATATATGATAATTAAATTCATCGTTTTAAGTTTTATTGAACTCGTTTATTAATTCATTTTTAATAAAATGCTGAATTATATATATGCTCTGTTGATTCCTAATAGGTCGTGGAGACGATTTGAACCCTATTAAGTGAACAAGATTAACAGTGTATTCTGTCTCTAGTCATAAAATGAGGTGACGTCTCAATTGACTAGATTGTAAGTCGGTTGATGACTAGTTCAATAATCATGGATTCATAGAGATGAATAACCGATTACATAGACAGACTGTAGATGACACTCTGTCAGACATTTGACCAATTATAGAACCTTTGTGTCTGGTCGTGACAAGGTAATCTATATTATTCCTATTAGTCGATTCTTTCGACCTGAGATTGTTTGTCTGAGTTTATGCAGCAGGCAGTGACTTTGATTTATGTTCTAAGTCGTGCCGTAAAAGGAGGCTAAAAGGGCTTCTATTGGGTCATTACCTACTGTATGAAACAAAGAAAATATGTCAAGAAGGGATTGTCCACCCACGTCAGGGTATAATATCTTTGGGCCACTCGAGGAATTGTGACTGGAAATGCGTGGCCACGCTCGGAAGAGATCTATGATAGATATTCCGGTCAGACAGTCATAATCCAGATCGAGAAAACCACTTTTGATAAAGATCCAATGCAAGTTCGACCTGAAAGATACTTCGCATTGAGTGGGAGATATAACGGACAAGAGAATCGGTAACGCATGACTTGTCTCGGACAAGTGGGAGATTGTTGGAGTAGGTGTCCTCCGACAATAATGCGTTGACTAATTAAATCTAATTAGGAATAAACCTGGGATATATTATATATACTAAGTCAGTTGATTAACGTAAATCGATAACGCTTGGCTGGCTAGAGTTTGACGTTATTGTCGTTTTGACGGCGGTAATCAACTGATCCCTCCCGGTCACACTGATAAAGATAGTTTCTCCAGAAGATATTATATTTGTATTTAATACAATATAATATAAACCCTAATGTATCAGTTATAGAGTTAAATGATTATGTTGGATAGTGTTTTACGAGTTCGGAACTCGAGTCGGATAAATTATGGTTTTTTGTGTAAATAGTTAAAATTGACGATTAGCTATTTAAATTACAAAGAGTTGTAGTTTTAGCTTAAAATGATGTAATTAGTAATTATTATATAGAGATATAATAAGTAACTAACACTTAAAGAAATAAGTGTACAAATTATACCCAAATTGTAACATAAGATGTTAAGGGGTATAATTAGTAAGGGCAAAATGGTCATTTGCCACAACCATTATATATAGTGTGTTTTATGTCAAATAAACACAACAAATCATTTCTACATACACAAAAACTTGATTTTAGAGAGAGAATAGAGAGAAAACCCTCTAATTTCTCTAAAAATTCAGCCTACTTCCAACTCTTTTAAGATCAAGTTTTCTTCATTGCATGTCAATAAAAACTTGATCAAAACACTTTACTAAACCTAGAATAACATTAGCTAAAGTGTTAGCTAATTTTATTTTGGTTTTAGGGTTAAAAAAAAAAATCTCTTAAAACTAGTCCATTTTGTGAGATTTTTGGAGAGCTTCTTTGGTGGATCAAGAGAGGAGGTTTCCTAACTTGGAAACTCAAAACTAAGGAGGAGGATCCCCATTAATTAGCAGCTCAAGATCCTTCTTTTGAAGGAAGGTCAAAATTCCTCTTGATTAAGGTATAAAAAATATGTTTTATTACCTTATTTATGCTTTAATCTTACATGCAACAAAAGATCCTAGCTAAACTTAATTAGGGGTAATTAAGTACTAATTAGAGGAGTCTAATTAGGGGCTAAATAACTTTCATTTAGATCTACACAACTTCTCCCAAGCAACCCAATATATCTTCCTCTCGCCATCCCGGGCACCCCACCAAAAACGAGAAATCATGGAATTGATCTCGCGACAAAGGTTAGACGGTAGTTTGAACAGCCCCATATGATAGGTAGGGATCGCCTGGGCAACCGCCTTTATAAGGATCTCTCTACCTGCAAAGGACAACAGACTCCTCTTCCAACCCTGTAGCTTCTTCCATATTCTCGACTTGATAGTGTTAAAAGCCGCACGCTTATTTCGACCAACAGCTCCTGGAAGCCCTAAATACCTTTGGTGGTTGTCAACCACCCTCGCCTCCAGCATACCAGCCAGCCTCAATCTCAGCTCCTCACCGACATTCGCACTAAAGGACACGTCCGATTTTTGCAAATTGACCCGCTGCCCTGACGCAGACTCGTATAGGGAAATGACCTCCCGTATAGCAGCAACATCAGACTCCCGAGCTCGGCTGAAAATAATACTATCGTCAGTAAACAATAAATGTGAAATCATTGGGGCTCTCCGACAAATACGAATCCCATACAACGCCTTCCTCCCAATTGCCTTATCAATCAGACTCGATAACGCCTCTGTGCACAAAATAAAGAGATACGGGGAGATAGGATCCCCCTGACGCAAGCCCCTCCCCGGACAAAACAGCTCAGTCGGTTCCCCATTAATAAGGACGGCCGACCGCACCGACGCAAGACATCTCATAATTACCCCTCTCCATTTAGCACAGAAACCTAACTTCTCCATCAGTGCCCTCAAAAATTCCCACTCCACCCTATCGTATGCTTTACTCATATCGAGTTTGTACCCCATATAACCCACATTACCACTATGATGCGACTTCATGAAATGAAAAATTTCAAACGCAATCAGGGCGTTATCCGTGATCAGTCGCCCCGGGGTAAACGCACTTTGTGCCTTTGAAATAATCATCGGTAAATAGACCTTGAGGCGATTAGCTAAGACTTTTGACACCAACTTATAAATGACGTTACATAAACTAATCGGCCTAAACTCACTCATTCTCACCGGCTTATTAACTTTTGGAATTAACACAATATTGGTAAGATTTATCTCCTGGAAACTACAATCCCCTTCAATAAGCGCAGCCACGTACCTAGTAATATCGTCCCCCACAATATGCCAATGCTTCTGGTAGAAATTGGCATTGAACCCGTCAGGCCCCGGAGCTTTACTCGGACCCATCTCTCGCAATGCACTCCAGACTTCCTCACTCGTTACCGGGGCTGTCAAGGCTTCATTCATACTCTCCGACACACGCTTCTCAATCCCAGCCAGAACCTCCTCAACATTTTCTAGCTCAGTAGCCGAGAACAATTTTTTAAAGTAATCTACTGCCGCTTCTCCCACTTTAACGTCCCCTTCCGCCCAAACCCCCTCTGCCACCTCTAATTTGGTGATGACGTTCTTCCGTCTTCTCAAATTTGCCTTCATGTGGAAATATCGCGTATTCTTGTCCCCACCAATGTAGTTTGCAACTCTCGATCTCTGTCTCCAATAGGTTTCCTCCCTCATCAACAACTCGTCCAGCTTCTCACACAACCCCCTCCTCTCTCTCACCATTGCTTTCGTAGGAGCACAACTGTTTAACGCCGTGAGACGTTTCCTAACCTCCTCGATCTGCTTCCCTAAAACCCCAAATTCATCCCGGCTCCATTTCCACAACTCCTCACTCGCCTCTTTCATCTTCACTAGCACACCCGCTGCACCTGTCACATTCTTGTTCTTCTTCCACACAAAATCGACCACACGTTCGCACTCCGGAGACGTCAGCCACATATCTTCAAAACGGAATTTCCTCTTCCCCTTTCTAGCTTCTCCCGAAAAGGCTTTTAGCATTAATGGACAATGATCAGATTTCTCCCGCTCTAAATGATGTACTGTAATCTGTGGAAATTTTTCAATCCAATCTATTGTTGTCGTTGCACGATCAAGTCGTTCAAAAACATGGTTCGGTTCGGCCTGTTTATTCCACCAAGTAAACGGATCCCCAACAAAACCCAAGTCTTTAAGCTCGCAATCATCCAGAGCCATTCGAAAGTCTTCGATTTCTCTCGGATCTCTCGGCGGCCCCCCCTTCTTTTCCTCATCAAACAGAATCTGATTATAGTCACCAACCACCAACCAAGGTAATTCCGAGATTGGCTTCAGCTCACGCAACAACTCCCACGTCCTTTCCTTCTCCTCCCATCTCGACCACCCATACAGCGCCGTAAGACGCCACTTCACCTCTGAAAACAGCCCCTTTATCTCAACATCCAAATGGTGTGACGTCGATGACAAATAGCTCGCCTCGATCCCCTCCCTCCAAAGAATTGCCACCCCCCCACTCCTCCCCATCGAATCGGCATACATACCCTCATAATCACCCACCCTACACTTAATATTTTCCATCTCAGCCCCGAATAATTTTGTTTCCACCAACACCACCACCTCCGGCCCCGTCCTCCTCAACAACTTTTTAAGGTTCACAATTGCCGGGGAGTTGCCCAAACCCCGACAATTGTAGCATAAGAGACTCATTGATCCCGGCGGAGTTGCCCCTTGGCACCGTCCGCCGATATCAAATTAATGTGTGTCTCCTTAGTCTGCCTCGCCATCTTCCCTGTGTCGCCACTAATAGACCTATTAAACTTCCGCTTCATAGATTCACTAGTGCTTTCAATCTCTTCCTCATCGTCTAATTGCATTGCCTTAGCCCTGCCCTCCTTCTCTCCGCTTGACGAACTCCCCTCTGTTTCCCCCTCAAAGCTTAGTTTTGTTTTAGCATTCACAGTAATATTCTCCCCCCTTAGGACTTTAAACTGGCGCTCCTCCGCCCTACCAGCTTCCGTCTCTGTCCTACGAAATTTCATGAGAGATGCCTTCATCCACATACCATATTGATAACTATCCTCCCCCACCCCCTTCTCCAAACGTTTACAATCCGCTACCACATGACCCAAACAACCACAATAAAAACATATCTCCGGTAATTTAGCATACTTTATAACAAACCATTTCGTCTTACCTCCGATTTTTAGATTAATTCCCCTTCGTAATGGCTTTGAAAGATCGATTTCCACCTTGAACTTGATTGATCTCGAAAGTCGGGACGGGTCAGAATCATCAAATTGAATAAAACGACCTATAGTCTTTGCAATCAGCTGCGCCATCGCCTCTGTCCTCATCAACAGTGGTAGGTCGTAGCATTTTACCCAGAAAGCCGCCGCATCAAATTCGAAATCACTCGGCGCTTCGTCCCCCTTCATGTCCCGCAGCACCAATAAATGATCATCAAAGGACCACGGCCCCTCATTCAGCACTCGCATCTTCTCCGACATCATAAAGAACTGAAATTGGAACACATTCTCCACCCACTCCTTAATAACCACCCCACCCGACGGACGCCAGACTTTCTTCATCGCATTCATGAAAGAGTTCGCATCAAAGTGGCTCGTCGTGTACAGCTTTCCCACCAAACACAGTGACGTTTGCTTGATCATAGCCTCATCAATCACATCCCCACAGTCGATCACTTCCTCTTCGATCTCTGTTAGATGCAAGTTTTGGTAAATCTCCGCCAACGATTCCGCCATACTTTCTGATCACTCCAAGCACGCAGCTTAATCTCACAAAATTGATCCCTTCTCGTAGGTTAGATACTCCGGAAAGGATCCCGCCAGGAAAAGCCCCACAAAAATCGGTGATTTTTGGGGTCGGAGGGCCTCACGATGGTCGCCTAGGGTTTCGCCTAGGAGAGCAGCGGAGTCGTTTTTTAAAATCTGCGTTATTGTATTACTACACTTGGTTGTTTTGATTTTGGGGTTAATTTTTGATTAAGAGTTAATAAGCTAATCTTATAATTTCGTTTTTGTTGATTTTTGATTAAAATAGGTTGTTGGTGATTAGTTCTGTTAATTAGGTCTTATAAATTTAGTTGGCTAATGAGATTGTAATTTGTTCATGTTTTGTAGAAATTGATTTTGGTTTAATTATGAGATTAGTGTTGTAAATTAATTTAATTAGGGCAAATTATAATTGTAATTAGGATTTTCGAAAATTAGGTGAATTATAAATTTATAAACTGGTTTTCGTGATCTAAATAAGTTAATTCGAATTTTGGGGATTTTATGGCATAAAACATTGTTTTTAATTGATAAAACATAATCTAAATTGTTAGATTAATTTCTAATTGAGTTAGAATATTTAAGGGTTAATTTTTATGAGTATTCTGTTTTAAAACTAATTTTAGCGCTTTAGGAATTTTTATAATAATTTGGGTGTTACATGAGTTTTATTGGAAAATTGATAATTGTTGGTTTGGATTTGGGTATTGTTATGTTCATACATTGTATATAGGATAATACTAATATATATTTGTTGAGTAAGATTGAGTGTTGATTTGGGAATGCCATTTGTGTAATTATAGAATCCGAGTTCGTAGACGAGGAGTACTAGTGATTGTTATGCTATTGATTTTCCGTTTGCTTAAAAGGTAAGCTAGCATGCTCAACCTTTCTTAAACTGTAGAAACCTTTCAAAACTATATGCTAAGTGATTGGTGTGTTGGATGAAAACTTAGTATCATGATAGGTGGAGAACGATTTATTGTTTGATTATCATATCTTGTTGGATTGAATTAGCGTATTGGCCTGGTATATGGTTTGGGTTATGATTCAAGAATGTTGTTTGGCATTATGGTTGATTGGATGTTGGTATTGTTGTGGTGGAATTATGAATGATTGTATGCTCATTTGAATACAAATTTGTTAAAGAATCGGTATTGTGAACAGAACAAATAAACTAAGTATGAGGATACGCGATAGTTAATGGTTTGAGTCGCATCGACTCCACTTTATTGGTTTAAGTCGCATCGACTCCACTTTATTGGTTTGAGTCGCATCGACTCCACGTTATTGGTTTGAGTCACATCGACTCCACTTTATTGCCCCACCGCATCGGTCATTAAGTGGGCTTGGATCTAGTACTACTCTATGTGCACACTTAAGGTCTAGTAGTCTTGTATGGTAGGGTTTGGTGAGTCGGCAAAGATTCGGCTCACCCACGTATATAATGATATGGTTTGGTGAGTCAACATAGATTCGGCTCACCCACGTATATAATGGTATGGTTTGGTGACTCGGTAAAATCCGGCTCACCCACTTATAAATATATGATTAGTATGGTTTGGATGTGTTGGAAACAAATTCGGCTCATCCCACTTATAAAATTTGGTATGGATTCCTCATTAAAGATATAAAAGAATGGACTGGATTATATTAATGAAATTTTATACACTTGTTGAAGGTACTGTGATATTTCTATTTTGGTGATGTAGTTTGTTTTGATAAATGGTTTATATGCTAACGTGCTAAGTGTGGTTTTCGAAAATAAAATTAAAACGTTTTCAAAATCCAGGTAAGGGTTTTGGTTTTCTACGAGTTGGGGTGTTCGCTTACTCAATTTCACTGACTTTTTCAACTGTGGTTTTTGTGTTTTAAATCCACCACAGGTTTGGAGTATATGATGCATGCGGGAATCGACGACTCATTAGTTATTAGTTGGACTAAATAAATTTAGACTTTCAATTATTAGACCATTAATGATACTTAGACAATTTCATATTTCATATTTCAGATTGTTGTAATTTAATTAATGGATTGTAATAGACTATTTTAGACCATTAGACATTGTAGTTCGGCTTCTGAAATCTCCTTGCATTCGGGTTTGTGACTCGAGTGCTGAGTGACACCTCTAAATTTCCTAAATTTGTATTTTGGATCATTATAAAATGTTTTTAAAAAGGAAAGGAAATTGGGGGTGTTACAGTTGGTATCAGAGCCCAGGTTAGGTCCCACGCTAAAACTAAAGTACTAAGACTAGGAGAAAAAAAAAAGAGAATTAATTTGGAAAAAAAAATTAAAATGTACCAAGCCGTATGGGGGTATATGGGTTTTGCTTTGTTTATTTATGTGTGTTTAACTTCCTCTTATGTATGAATTGGTACTTGTTTTCACATGTGAGTTTTATATATATATACTTGTTACTGGATGATTTGAATGTTTTGATTCACTTGGAAATTTAGAATAAATGTAATGTGGTATTGGAATTAGAAACTATGAAATTGATCTACATATATGAAAATTTTTGGTTTTGGAAGGTCAAATGTACCTTACATATTTGGAATGATTATTCATTGAATTAGATTGAGAAAATGGTATGCCTATTTCAAATATGCTCGACATGTATACGTTTTCTTTAATTTCATGGAATGTGTCTCAATTGTGACATATATTATTTTGGTAATTATTAGTGTTGGAATTGTTATTAAGTGCTTGATAGCAAATTGCTGCATCATTTTGAAGGAGTTGAATTACCTATATAGGAAATATAGCAAAACATAAATAGTGCCCTCCCACCCTACCCTTAGTAGTGGGATTTTGGATAATGTGTAGATTAGTATGCTCTAGATATAGCATTTTAGACCTGTATTTGGACATCGTTACGTCGATGATTTATATGAGATTTTGGTCAAACATGAGAAATAAAGTGGGTGTTATATGGTGAAATGAATTTTCAGCAATAAGGCGAGCTATATGACTGTTTTAATCATAAATTTTATATTATGTGGAGGTTTGTTTCCGAATTGAGTTGTATTGTTTGAAAGTGATTCTTACAAGTTTTGTAAGGAAAATATTATTGTGGGATGTAATTGAGAAACTTAAGCGCGACTATGAAATCGAGTTTAGGGTTTGGTTGGTATCAAGAGTTTGAAATTATTTTGTGTGGTGGAATTTGGAGAGTTGAATTTGAAATTTATTGACTGGTTTATTTTGAGATATATGACTTGATTGTTTAATGGATTTGAGTTTGTTATAATTAATACCGTCATGGAAGTTTACAACTACTTTGGGATAATATGGTTTTTGGATCCATGATCTTTATTATTTGATTTGTATGGGTTTATCTTCAGAAATAGTGTGGTGTCTTAATTTGAGTCTTTTGAGGTCTATATATTATGTACGAAGGTTGTATTAAGACGAGGATCAGGTTTGATTGGAGATTTACTTGGGTCAGAATTAGTTATCTTTGGAGTTTAAAATCTCTATCATTATCATTATTAATTATTGCATTATGATTTGAAGAATTGAGTTTATTGGCAAAGTGAACTTAGTAAGTTCGGTTGCTTCAAATTTCATTTTGGGTTACTCGGTGATTGAGCGATAATTCTTAAAGGTGATTTATTTATGGGTTTTGTATAATAAAGAGAGTATGGTCTTTGTTAAATTATTGAGGGCGAAAAGATTCTGTTTAGATATAATGAATTTGGTTGGTTTTGATAATAAGATTTGTGGTATTCGAGGAAATTGAGTTTTTAACGGTGATATATAATGAATATCTTTTGGGTTTTGATTTATATTTTCACTAATATCGAGGAATGATTCTGGTAAGTTGAGGTATGAAAATTTCTAATCAAATTGTTCAAAGGGGTTGAGAATTTTTGGGATATGTATCAAATAGTATTGGTTGATTTAAATGAATGGATTGGTTTATAAGGTTTCTCGATTTATATTTTGAGTACTAAGTATATTATTTTGAAATCAGATTATTATTCGGGAAGTTAGAACTATTGTTGGAGGTTATATTTGGTATTGTATCCTATGTGGGTTTATGTTATTGAATAATATATGGTGGATTAGCTGGATATATATGTTGTCCAGAGGAGAATAGGGGTTGAATTTTGACACAAAGAGATTGTCTTTTGAATTTGCAATTCGAGGATTGATAAGTTTTCTTGGGTATGTAGTTCCTTATATTTCAAAGTATATTTGTAGTTTGCCTAACAAATTAATAAACTACTTAAAGTTAATTGCCTTGTTGGTTTCGACTCTATTACGGGCCTTGGTTATAGAGGAAATTTAATGATCTTAACGATGCTATAATTTTGGGTTACTATAAGATTCATATAATGATGTATTTTCTAAAGTGTATTGGTTTGATAGCGCAAAATTGATGAGAGAAATCTATATTTCAATGGTGTCCCTTCACAAGTGACTCGTACATCAAGGCGTTAATATTACTTACTTACATATAGGATTGTTTAACTCGTGAGTTCGAGGACGAACTCTTGTTTTAAGGAGGGTGAATTGTAATGCCAACTTTGCATTAAACTTAGATTGCATTTAATGTTCATACCTTTACATCTTGTGAGTTGTTTATGAATTGGTACGTGTTGTATGGGTGTCTGCTGAATTGATCTAGTTACTTTGCGCTTCGGGGACGAAGCGTTCTCTTAAGGGGGGAAGGATGTAATATCCCGAAATTTCAAAGTATTTTATATTAGTATTTTAGTATTTTTAATTAGTTTATTCAAGCGGAAAATGAACTATTTGTTATTTCTTGAGTCGTTTTCAAAAAATGGGTTACGAAATGGGTTTTAAATTCAGTTTTCAATTTGTTCTATTTCAATTTGGACCCGTTCGTAGCTAATATAAGTATACCAACACAATACCTTATCGGCCCAAACAACAAATGCCCGACCCAAACCAAAAAGGAAAGAAAAAGGGAAAATCAGAAAAAAAAAGGGAAAAAGAAAAACAAAAAAAAAAAAAAAAATTAAAACCCTCTTTTCTCTCACCTCACCCCCGACAAACCCCCCTTCCCACATTCAAAAAAAAAAAAAAAAAACAGAGAACCCTCTTTGCTCTCGTTTCGCTCGACCCAGCGCCGCCCTCACTTCTGCCCACGACGCCTGACCAGCCACCGCCAAGTCGCCTTTTTTTGTTTCACCACCACCGTACCACCTTCGCGTCTCTCCTTCTCCGTTGTGGGTAAACGTCCTCATCTCATCTCTTCCCCTGTTTTCGTCATTTTGATAAGAACGAATTATTAGATCAATCTTAGTGATTAAATTGGTGTCAAATTGATGTTATTAGAAGTTATTGGTGATGGGTAAATGGATTGTAGTCAGGTTGTTAATTAAAGTTTTGATCTTTTGATTAGTTTTGGGTTATTTTGATTTTGGGGTTAATTTTTTATTAAGAGTTAATAAGCTAATCTTATAAATTCTTTTTTGTTGATTTTTGATTAAAATAGGTTGTTGGTGATTAGTTCTGTTAATTAGGTCTTATAAATTTAGTTGGCTAATTAGATTGTAATTTGTTCATGTTTTGTAGAAATTGATTTTGGTTTAATTATGAGATTAGTGTTGTAAATTAATTTAATTAGGGCAAATTAGGATTTTCGAAAATTAGGTGAATTATAAATTTATAAACTGGTTTTCGTGATTTAAATATGTTAATTCGAATTTTGGGGATTTTATGGCATAAAACATTGTTTTTAATTGATAAAACATAATCTAAATTGTTAGATTAATTTCTAATTAAGTTAGAATATTTAAGGGTTAATTTTTAGGGCATTTGGTCGAACCACACCTATTAAAACTAGAATTTTGTCAGATCACACCTATTATAATTTTTTTTTGTCTAACCACACCTAATAAAATCATTTTCTTTGTTAGACTACACCTTATATTAACTTCCACCTTTCATCCATCCACTGCCGCCACTTACCCACCCACTGCTGCCTCTAGCCACCGCCCCTAGCCACCTATTGCTGCCACTAGCCACCCCACTACCATCACCACAAAATTTTTTCCCCCCAAATTTGATTTTCTTCTCCGAAAATTTCCCCAAACTCGATTTTTTGTATGTAGGGGGAAGAAAATCGAATTTGAGGGGAAAAATGTTTTAAATTTGAGCACGGGCTTAAAAATAGTAATCTATATCTTTTAATAAAGCCGTGCCATAAAGCTGATGTGTCTTTCATGATTTGAACCATTGACCTCTCACTTACTTATTCATCACATTACCAGTGTGCTAACTATTACTTCATGCATATTTTTACAACTCAGACTATAAAAAGGAAAGAATCAATCCAAATGAATGTCAATGATGACGTCATAACCTACATTTAACAATTAAATAATCCGTCATCTAGCATAATTACAGAAACTATGGTCGAAAATTTCGGCAAGAGATATGGCCGAATTTATATTAGTTATCGAATCTTTTTTATTCTGGATAATATATCAAAGAATCTCATGATCAGTAATAATTAAGGTAAAAAAAGCTAGCCGAAATTTTGGTATAATACAGATCAGATCCTGTGTTCTTATTCTCTTTCTTTGTCCACAGTGGCCCTTTCTGCGGCGAATAAAAAAACAAATTAAAAAATGTAACGTACGGGTAGTGGAAAGAATTACAAAAAAGTAGGAGTGAGAAAATAGGAAGTGATAAAGATTAACAAAAAGCAAGAGTGATGTCCCAAAATATAAATGGTAGTCGACATAACATTCGAGGCAATGACATTGATAGATACAAATCTCTTCTTGCGCACACAATCTCCTGTAAAATGGAAAAATGAAGCAATATCAACTTCACAACTCACTATTGAAGCATGACAAGCTAATAAGTCGTTATTCCTAGTCAAATTACCACTAAATCAAGCTAACTAGTTAGGGTAAGTGGGTATCGTATCCACGAAGATGAGGGGAAGTCTAACATGCAATTAAAGTGCGGAAAAAGCAAAACAAATGAAGTAAAGCAATTAAATAGGGGGTTTTTGATTTGAAAGTTGGATTAAAGCGAAACAAACGAGACATCAAGTTGATTAAAGCGATCCTCGGTGATAATCTCTTCTAACACCCTAGTATAGTAAGTTTTACCTCTCTCTAATATTACCAATTCATTAACAATCCCGGTTTTAACCAATTAATCCTCTTTTATGGGGAATTTGAGCAACCGCTACCAAATTCCCCTCCTTTTAGTCCTAGCTAATTTGTCTACTGACCACTCAAACAAATCACAACCAAAGGCATGAAGAGCAAGGAATAATAAAAGATTGAGAACAACCCAAATCAGTATCTAATCAGCCGCAACCGCGAAACTAATCAAATCTAATCTATTAGTTGCCTAATTAATCCCTAAATCACTAATTAGCCGCAACCGCGACACTAATCATGTGAAAGTTGCTTCCTTTTAGACTAATAATGTAACAAACCTAAATTTTGACCAAATTTAAATAATACAAAAATATAGGATTGTTATGCCGCAATTGACTACTGAGTCAACTGTAAAGCCAAAACACTGATAAAATTTAAACCAACTTACATAGATGATAACGAGTTGACAGCGGAAGACTGAAGTCGAGTTTACAAAAACCAACCCAATTTGATAATAACAAAGACCCTATGTTCATGATACTAGCAGGCAGAGCAACGAAACAAGGGTTTACTTTAAAATATGGTTTGGGCAACTAAGTCATAATTAAAATGCATTAACCAATTGTAGTTTGTTCCAACATATCTTAAGAGTAAATAGAAACAAGAATCAAGGATTAATCTTACCAAATGAAGGAAATATGATCAATATACCAAAACTGGTCCAGAAACGAGTTCAGAAAGACACCTGAATTTGTAGAGCAACTTACGAGATCATAATGAACAAATTTGGGCTTAATGTCTTCTGTGAAATTGTAGATATAAAAGAGTAGTTAAATTTAGGGTTTTGTTTCGCCATTTTTGGGTGAGAGACGAATGAGAAAATGATGTTGAAGATTGACCTGCTGCAGGTCATTCTAGCGGCAAGCAAGCAGGTAGCTCGGTGGCTCGTTCTATGGCTTGGTTTTGTCAACTAAGCACCAAATTTGGGGTCCAATCAGATATAAACATGAGGTATAATCATCTAGGATTGATTATGTACTTCTGGTACATCGTTCTTACAAAATAAGATCGGTTTCTAGTCCCGACACTACACACAAACTTCTGAAATTGTGTAGGTTAAGATTGTGTAACTTGAGAATGAACTTATAACTTGTGACATTTGACTTCGTATTTACCAAGGAAAGCTCCTCAAATGATACTTTGTTCCGGGTTTACGTTAAGAGACTACTTAGAGACTAAGAAAACGTTTCTTCACGATTAAGAAAGCTATCAAAACGACATTGGAGTGAGAATGTAATCTAACATTCCATAAGTAAGACCTCCTCAATAAACTTAATGGTATGATCTATTGCATAACCGAGATCACTAATGGGTAACAAAACAAATATACACCCTTTTAAAATCCGAAAATCACTATATCAATTCCCAAAAATAAACCGTAAAATCCTAAATTCAATATAATTAGTAACACCCAAATTAGATAAATTCCCAAAAAGTACAGGGTGTTACAGACTTCCCCCCTTAAACAAGGGTTCGTCCCCGAAGCCCAAACTCATCTTCCAAAAGCATACTTCAGATGTCTCTTCCTCAACCACAATTTCCTGAACATATCTCCATAACTCCTACTCATCTGCTATAGATGACCATAACTCCAACTCCTTAGCTATAGATGATTCACCTCCAAAAGGGGTATCTAATCCCAAAATATATCTAACCGAGCTTGAGCAAGTTTCCAAAATTACAATGTAAATGAGTATATGAAATTCTATACATACATATTTGAATATGTATATACAATATACAATTATGAGTAGAGCAACATGTTTGTAATAGAAGTGCACATGGCACAAAGTTAAGTTGCATAAGCATTAGAGTTCCATCGAGTTGAACGACAATTCATTTAAAATAAACACATTAATCACATTAATTGAGCGGAAAGACAAACGTGCGAGAAAATTGTAACATTATGATACAAATAACCTTTCCTAAAACCGGCAGGCAATCAAAGGTAATCACTAAATCATTTATCCGAATCGAAGCAGGTATGATACCTTTATGGTCTTTATCCAGTTATCATACCATTGTACTTAGTTTTATATTTCAACTGCGAGTTACACATAAAACTTTCACAATCTCAACAAGTCCTGAATAAAATATCCAAAGTACGTAGTCCTTCTTCTGATGGGACAAAGAACACACGTTTGATCCCAATTAAACTTGATCATTCACATTATACAGTTTGAAACGCAGTTTTGTCGAACCTAGATACGAAAATAGTATCATCCTTAATAATAAAAGAATCATTAAGTTCACATTCGATCTCCAAACAAAACCACAAATTTCACCTCATAAGTAATAGACCAGACTTAAAGTTCAATACACTATGCTGCAATCTATAAAGCTATTAGTGAACTTTTATTTACCAAAATATCAGCTTTACTCTAGATACTCTCTTCTTTCGTGGATTGTGGATCATATTCTCCCAACAACACGAATATTCCTTATTGTATAATATCTGAAGGGCTAGGTTTCCAAAGACCCCATGAAGCAACAACCTTAATATGCTTGCAGTTGATACCACTTGTAACACACTGATCCAACAAAGTATAAATCTCGCACACACTGATCCAACAAAGTATAAATCTCGCACACACTGATCCAACAAACTATTCTAATTCATATCTCATCCTTAAGGACCCATTCGACATTGATAAACCTTAGATATACAATCCTCTCATCCAAATTATAATTCACATCCTTAATACAATCCAAAAAGATTTCTCTACAATTAACTGACCTACACAACTCTCAACCATCACATTGATCAAGTCTTTAATCCATTCAAATACTTCAAGTATCATTTCTCGAATAACACACCCCATTTCCACTACTACTAGTACCACTCTTTTCAATTTCCCAAAAGATATACCTTGAATAAATCCTCATACAATAATTTGACCATTTAACTTACTTGTAACACGTAGCACATATACCACATAGCATGCCAATGAATGCACCCCAACCGATCCCTTATTTTTGGAAAATAGTTTCAAACATATTTTTTTTTTTTTTGTAAACTCAACTGACCAGAACCTATGGCTCTGATACCAACTGTAACAACCCTAAATTTTGACCAAATTTAAATAATACAAAAATCTAGGATTGTTACGCCGCAATTGACTACTGAGTCAACTGCAAGGCTAAAACACTGATAAAATTTAAACCAACTTATTTACATAAATGATAACGAGGTGACAGCGGAAGACTGAAGTCGAGTTTACAAAAACCAACCCAATTTGATAATAACGGATATAATTGATTAAGTTGTCTCAAACGACGCAACAATTACTCAAAAGCTAGCCCCATGATATGAATTGACGTCCATGCAACATTTCACTTCAAGTAGACCTGCCAACTGCATCATCAGAGAATGATACATGCCCCAAAATAGGGTAGGGACGAACCTAAACATAGAACGTCAGCAAAGGGCTGAGTAAGATTTCACAAGCATATAGAACAATAAGGACAACAAGATACGCGCCTTCATGGCGCGTAGCTAATCAAGCAACGCTTAGACAAAGAAAACCAAGTATAGGATCATAACAAAAGCTCAAATCCAAGATTTAATCAGTTCAATATCTCAACAATTACAAGTCCGATTTCGTGATTGGGTCCTACCCCAACACGCTACTAGAGCCCCTGAACCTCCCTAAAGACCCGAGTGTGCACACCCCTTACTAGAAAGCCAGTAGGATGTAACCCTTCTAGGAGGAAGTCTAATAGGCGACTGGCAGCTACCCCAGCCAAGATTTTCACCTTGATCAGAGGTGTATTGTAATTCCCCGACGGACCAGTGGTCACGCCTGCTCTAGCAGATTGTGATGTAACATTATTCAACATAGCCATTTCATCCGTCTTAGATACATTATTTCATTCATAGAATTGAACTCATATGACAACTCAGGCCAAAGCCGAATATCAAACAGAGACAAGTACAAAAGGATGAACATATAACTGAGGGGTCGAGCCCCTTCTCATTTAATTGAATTTCACTAATCCGACTTTATCAAACTTGGAGACGATATGAGCATATATTGCAACATATATAATATGAAATGAATTGTCGGATCACAAAAGATATATGAGACATGCTTGAGCTCAATATGGGTTAACGTTCTTATCAGACACGCTTAACTTCTCCTTAATAATCTTTCTCAAAATCAGCGAACAGAATCTCTTTGAATTTACAAAGCTCTTAGCTATCCCGAACAGCTCCTTACTGCGAATCAAGCATCCAAAACCTCCATACATCATCCTCCAACGAACCATGTAAGCATGGAACATCAAATAACTACATACTATCATTTTGCTTCCCAAAAATCTCCCAAAGAGATTTAGTATAACTTGTCCAAATCCAATATAACAATAGGCTACCCTCTCTTCATGTTTCAGAACACACCACCGGAGTTTAGATGATAATTGGTAATGAATTCCTAACCTTTTAGACACAAAACCAACTTTACATTATAACACTTTCTCTTAGGAGTATTTCAACACATCAAACGTTAACTTTCATTAACTATCAAACGATTTATAGCCCATATACCACAACTGCTCCAAAACAGAGTACCATAAGCGCATCCAACTTCTAGGGACTATATCATCATCATAACGACAGATTTTAAAGCATTAAAAAAGCCTAAAATCAAAACCTTGAAATGATGTTCAACTTAGGATTTTGTTTCGATTAAATACATGAAGAAATGATACTGTTATGATCAAATTACGGAGACCCTATGTTCATGAAAGTAGCAGGCAAAGCAACGAAACAAGGGTTTACTTTAAAATATGGTTTGGGAAACTAAATCATAATTAAAATGAAATTAACCAATTTTAATTTGTTCCAAGTTATCTTAAGTGTAAATAGAAACAAGAATCAAGGATTTATCTTACCAAATGAAGGAAATATGACCAATATACCAAAACTGGTCTAGAAACGAGTTCAGAAAGACACCTGAAATTGTAGAGCAACTTACGAGATCATAATGAACAAATATTTGCTTGATGTCTTCTGTGAAATTGTATATAGAAAAGAGTAGTTAAATTTAGGGTTTTGTTTCGCCATTTTTGGGTGAGAGACGAATGAGAAAATGATGTTGAAGATTGACCTGCTGCAGGTCATTCCAGCGGCATGCAGGCAGGTAGCTCGGTGGCTCGTTCTAAGGCTTGGTTTTGTCAACTAAGCACCAAATTTGGGGTCCAATCAGATATAAACATGAGGTATAATCATCTAGGATTGATTATGTACTTCCGGTACCTCGTTCTTACAAAATAAGATAGGTTTCTAGTCCCGACACTACACACAAACTTCTGAAATTGTGTAGGTTAAGATTGTGTAACTTGAGAATGAACTTATAACTTGTGACATTTGACTTCGTATTTACCAAGGAAAGCTCCTCAAATGATACTTTGTTCCGGGTTTACGTTAAGAGACTACTTAGTGACTAAGAAAACGTTTCTTCACGATTAAGAAAGCTATCAAAACGACATTGGAGTGAGAATGTAATCTAAAATTCCATAAGTAAGTCCTCCTCAATAAACTTAATGGTATGATCTATTGCATAACCGAGATCACTAATGGGTAACAAAACAAATATACACCCTTTTAAAATCCGAAAATCACTATATCAATTCCCAAAAATAAACCGTTAAATCCTAAATTCAATATAATTAGTAACACCAAAAAAGTACGGGGTGTTACAAATAATCAATGACCACCAATTATCAACCAAGCATATGAAATACCCAAGTCTAATCCAGTAGCTAATTAGATAAAACAAGGATAAATCATGCGTTAAAGAACAAGGAATTAATTATAATGAAATTAAAGGCAAAATAGAGAGAAAAATACTTACTAATACATAGGATGAAGAATTGATTACACCAAGAGTCTAGGAGGGGAATTAGCCTCTCATACTAATTATTACAATAATATTTGAGATGAAATTCATAATAAAAATATTAATTATCCTTGAGTTTCTCTCTCTAAAATGAAAACTAGATGAAAAATAATATGAATCGTGATCATAACTAGGGAGGGGTTTCAACTTGAAAAATAATATGAAAAATAATATGAAAAGAAACAGTATCTTCTCCTCGAATCTTGCTCCAACTTGTAGCTTGATCCCCTAGTATTGTCCGAGACTCACCAAAAGGGTCTAAGGCCACCAAAAACTCGTAAAACCAACGAATAATCTTCAAAAATACTTCGAGTGGTGTGGTCTACAAATCACGTTAAAACCAGGCCCAAATAGACACTAAGGCGCCTAAACCATGCGCACTAACACACTACATTTGCACCCTATCAAACTCCCCCATGCTCAGACCATTACTCGTCCTTGAGTTATCCAACTCTCCACGCTTAACACCTAGGTCTCTCTTATAGCACGAGGTGAGTTACAACAATCAAACTCCTTCAAATCAAAGAATCGCAAGCCAACAAAACACTCAAACGGTGCTAGCTATAGCTAGAGTTGGAGTGGATGAAATGCTCGACACCCCAACTCTAACCATCTTATCCTCCCTTCTTACACACTCTAAGTTAGGGGAACGAACAAATTACGTTTCCCCTCACTTGGCTCAACGACTCCCTCAAAGCCATGCTCGAAATGAAGCTATCGAACACGACTCACCTCTTATCAATCCACCGGCGCCCCTATCAATACAATGCAAGAGGATTTCTAACCTAGGACCACCAATTCCTATCACCGAACCTCCTTATAACTCCCGTAGTGATCCTAATCCGTTACGCCTCGACTCCTCTTCTTATGTCGCCCGCCATGGATGACCTCATTTTTTTTTTTTTCATTTTTTTTTTCAAACGGAAAATAAAAGCACACATATATTACAATCTAAGTGACAAATGCCAAAATGGAATTACAATACCGTGCCAAGTGTCTCCCCCATGCTAGAACCTCGTCGTTGCCTACAATGACAACCAACAACAAGCAAAAGATTGGCAACAACGAGTTCTGTAGGGGGAGTACCATCAAATCAATCACTAACTAACCCATACCACTATGAACAAAGGACAAACCGTCTCATCTCTTCACATAAGGAAATGACGGGCTCTCGAGCCAAGAGACACCCATTCCATCTTACTCCCCTATTCTTCCTCGAAAATGAGTGTCCACCCTCGTCTCGCTACTCCATCTCCCTCATGAACAATAACAATAATGCGTGATCCTCAAAAAGAAACCAACCATCCAAAAACAACCCAACCAAAATAAAACATTAAGGCTAGTTTATTGGTTTCGGGGGTAAAATGGGGTGGGTGGAACAAGAATAACGGGGGGGAAGCAAACGCAACGGGGCACATAGAGAGATGGTATAGAAACAAGCTAGTGAAATGGTTGGGGAGTAGTGGTTACAATCGTGAGAGAGAAAAAAGTTAAAGGGAAAGAAAGACATACCTCGTGTGAGCCCCATTTCCCTCAATTACCGCCAACGCAAGTGGCTCATGGTCAAAAGACCGGTAGAAGAGCCACTCTCTCACCTCACAACCCCGTCTTCCTCAAAATACGTCGCCTCCTTTCATCTTACAAACTCCCTTCACCCTCGTATGTTTGTTGGAAGCATAATGACCCCACACCAAAAGTTGTTCAAAAACCGGTAGAAGGCCATTTTGTGAATATTTTGTGTGTTTAGGGCCAAATGTCAACGGTTTATGGACAAACAAGCATGTGGAACAAACGGGAGGGGTCTATATGAAGAGAGATGGCATGAAACAAGGGACAAAACAGGGTGAATGAGCGACTTGGTTAGAAATTAGATGGGGAAAAAGTGTAAGGAAGAGTTGTATTCATACCTTGACATTCATCATGGATGGCAAGCGTCACAAGCTAAGAAAATGAAGAAAACAAACACACCAAAGAAAAAGAAAACCAAATAAAATAATAAGCTTGGGTTGCCTCCCAAGTAGCGCCTTTGTTTAACGTCGTTGGCTCGACTCATGTTAGGGAATCACCCTAGATGACAAGACATGTGTGAAAGACTCCTTTTTTTTGGGCAAATCCTCACACCAAAAATTAAGAGCGGAACAATTCAAGGCTCTTAAAAGTTTGTCGAACAAGCTCTAACAGGTCTCATATGCATGACAATAGAAAACATTAGTAAACAATAATGCATAAGCAATAGAGGCAAAATCATGAAAACAAGGATTTCCCGGACCTCTATGCTCATAATTGTATCCTATGTCATCATCTTTAGACTTATGATTTGACAAGTTCGGAACAAGAGATAAAGAAGAATGATGGAAATTAATCCAAGGGGGTTTGGGGTCTAAGCATATGGATTTGGTCATTGTCTCTCTACTCCCATTCTTCTTTAAAAGTACAAGACTCTCCGACTCATATAATGTGTTGTTCAAAAAAGTATTAAAAGATGAATCGGCATTTAAATTATAAGTCAAAGTGAGACCACCAAAAACTTCCAAAGGTAAAATGTCAAAATCAATGGACAAAGTTGGTACAATCAAAGAAGTAGAAGAGTCATTGCAATCCACATAATTATCATCATCCTCACAAAAGACAAGTTCCTCTCTCAATTGCATATCATCATGCTCACTCTCAAAAGAAGGAATGTGCGGCAGAAAGACTCCTTTAGACTCAAAATTGATATAAATAGTTTCCTCCGCCACCTTAAACTCATCATTGCTCATCAAATAAGAGGGTGGTGGAGCATTCAACTCCACCTCTGAACATTGAGAAGACATGAACTTAAAGAAAGCAAAACACTCATCAGTTGACATTTTTAAAACTCTTTCATTACTCATATACTGTGCCAAATTCCAGGTTTCATGGTTCATACCCTTTGTGACAATATCACATAGTTCAAAATCAGAATAAAATTGACCACGACAACCAAGATAATCAACAAAAGTTTCTAATCTCGAAAAATACTCATGAAAGGGTTCATCATTAAATTGAGACCAATTGAAATTTTGGGTATCATGTAGAGAACTTTGCAACGGCTCCCGGATGTCTAAATCCGCAACCTGTGAACATTGATAAGCCATGAAGTGCCAAAAATCCCAAACCTCACAAGGTTCAATGTCATAAAGTCTTCCATTACTCATATAATCGGCCAAATCTCGGGTTTCAAAGTTCAAAATAATCATTTAAGTTCAAACCGGAGAAAACATTAGAAGTTTTATCAAGTTTCTCAAGTCGAGAAAGATAGATATGAAAATGTCCATCATTCAATTGAGGAAAACAATAATTATCCATAAATCACAAATAAATAAATAAATAAATAAAATAAAAGAAAAATATGTACAAAAAATACAAGAACAAAAAAAATCACATGGGTCTAGACCATAGGTGATGGATACAAACATAGACTTAACGACACAAAAACACACAAAAATTACAACAATAAAAACAAATATGTACAAAACCACATAAAAATCGCAAAAAGACTAAAAACGCCTCTTCCCTGGCAATGACGCCAAATTTGACAAGCTAATAAGTCGTTATTCCTAGTCAAATTACCACTAAATCAAGCTAATTAGCTAGGGCAAGTGGGTATTGTATCCACGAAGAAGAGGGGAAGTCTAACATGCAATTAAAGTGCGGAAAAAGCAAAACAAATGAAGTAAAGCAATTAAATGGGGGGTTTTTGATTTGAAAGTTGGATTAAAGCAAAACAAACGATATATCAAGTTGATTAAAGCGACCCTCGGTGATAATCTCTTCTAACACCCTAGTATAGTAAGTTTTACCTCTCTCTAATATTACCAATTCATTAACAATCCCGGTTTTAACCAATTAATCCTCTTTTATGGGGAATTTGAGCAACCGGTACCAAATTCCCCTCCTTTTAGTCCTAATTTGTCTAGTGACCACTCAAACAAATCACAATCAAAGGCATGGAGAGCAAGGACTAATAAAAGATTGAGAACAACCCAAATTAGTATCTAATTAGTCGCAACCGCGAAACTAATCAAATCTAATCTATTAGTTGCCTAATTAATCCCTAAATCACTAATTAGCCGCAACCGCGACACTAATCATGTGAAAGTTGCTTCCTTTTAGGCTAATAATCAATGACCACCAATTATCAACCAAGCATATGAAATACCCAAGTCTAATCTAGTAGCCAATTAGATAAAACAAGGATAAATCATGCATTAAAGAACAAGGAATTAATTATAATGAAATTAAAGGCAAAATAGAGAGAAAAATACTTACTAATACATAGGATGAAGAATTGATTACACCAAGAGTCTAGGAGGGGGATTAGCCTCTCATACTAATTATTACAATAATATTTGAGATGAAATTCATAATAAAAATATTAATTCTCCATGAGTTTCTCTCTCTAAAATGAAAACTAGATGAAAAATAATATGAATCGTGATCATAACTAGGGAGGGGTTTCATGCCCCTTTTATTCAAGATAAGTACAAAAGATACTAAAGACGAATTAGATATTTCTTAGGCAAAAAGAAACAGTATCATCTCCTCGAATGTTGCTCCACCTTGTAGCTTGATCCCCTAGTATTGTCCGAGACTCACCAAAAGGGTCTAAGGCCACCAAAAACTCGTAAAACCAACGAATAATCTTCAAAAATACTTTGAGTGGTGTGGTCTACGAATCACGTTAAAACCATGCCCAAATAGACACTAAGGCGCCTAAACCATGCGCACTAACACACTACATTTGCACCCTATCAAAGCACCACCAATTGAAGTACAATAAAAAAATGCGGGGCTTTAGATAGTGGAGAGAACGTCAATACGACGATAATCAGGATCTTCAAGTTACAAAAAAGTAGGAGTGAGAAAATAGGAAGTGATAAAGATTAACAAAAAGCAAGAGGGATGTCCCAAAATATAAATGGTAGTCGACATAACATTCGAGGCAATGACATTGATATATACTAATCTCTTCTCGCGCACACAATCTCCTATAAAATGGTATAATAAAGCAATATCAATTTCACAACTCACTATTGAAGCACCACCAGTTGAAGTACAATAAAAAATGCGGGGCTTTAGACAGTGGAGAGATCGTCAATACGACTACAATCAGGATCTTCAAGTTACAAAAAAGTAGGAGTGAGAAAATAGGAAGTGATAAAGATTACCAAAAAGCAAGAGTGATGTCCCAAAATATAAATGGTAGTCGACATAACATTCGAAGCAATGACATTGATAGATACAAATCTCTTCTCGTGCGCACAATCTTCTGTAAAATGGAATAATGAAGCAATATCAACTTCACAACTCACTATTGAAGCACCACCAGTTGAAGTACAATACCAAATGCGGGGCTTTGTCCAGTGGAGAGATCGTCAATACGACTACAATCAGGATCTTCAAGTTCAGAGGTCGAGGAATTAAGGATGTTCTCGGAATGGATACTCAAGGTGGGGAACGGCGAGGTGGCACAACCTAATGACGGCGAGGAGACCCTAGAAACTTCGGATGACACGGGTTCATAAGCCTAATGTAAGACTACCTATTTTGTGATTTTCATACCTTATCACTTATAATTTCCTTTCTATATTTCTTAAATGCGAACCTTTACCAATCTAATAACTTTATTTTTCCCCTATGAATCCAATTAGTTTTTTATTAAATAAAAAATAAAACTCACCTCAACAAAGAAAGAAAATTTCACATATTTCTGGGATGAGGGAGTATATATATAGCAGTATTAGAACTACTTCACATAAACACTTAAGAGCCCCGTGCATGACACCAGTTCATAAGCTAGTTTCAGTACTCGATGTGGCGTAAATGTGGTGTGTTAATTCGGTTGATTTAGGCGCCTTAGTGTCTACTTGGGCATGGTTTTATCGTGATTAGTAGACCAGACCACTCGAAGTATTTTTGGAGATTATTCGTTGGTTTTACGAGTTTTTGGTGGCCTCATGCCCTTCTGGTGAGTCTCGGACAATACTAGGGGATCAAGCTACGAGTTGGAGCAAAATTAGAGGAGAAGATCGCTTGACCACACTCCGAGAACCACACACCATCACCTCCAACTTTATGGGATCATAACTCTCTAACCAGAATATATTTTGCAGAAATTCCAATTGGAGAGGAAAGTTCATCGTCTTAGCTTTCCAACGATATATTATGAGCTCAATATAAAGATCGGAGGTGAGACTTATGCATGTTCGAAGATTGCCCTGCGCACAGTCCCTCGACTCGAGGAGCATTAACTTCGACTCGGGGAAAGTAATCTCGACTCGAGGATTACTTCCCTCGAGTCGAGGAGAGTTGACAGGACGGGTATTTTGAAGAACAATATTCTCGACCTGAGGGAGGGTGTCCTCGAGTAGAGAATTTCCTTGCTCGACTCGAGGAGGGTGTTCCTCGAGTCGGTGATTTCGTCGCTCGACTCGAGGATTTCTTTCCTCGAGTCGAGGAAGCTGGTTTCCGGGAAGTTTCCCATATGCTTCGACGGTTTCTTTTTTCCTCAGAAATATCTAATTCGTCTTGTAGTATCTTTTGTACTTATCTTGAATAAAAGGGGCATGAAACCCCTCCCTAGTTATGATCACGATTCATATTATTTTTCATCTTGTTTTCATATTCTAGAGAGAGAATTAAGGAGAGATTAATATTTTTGTTATGAATTTCATCCCCAAAAATTGTTGTAATTATTCTCATTGAAGGCTAATCCCCTTCTAGATACTTGGTGTAATCAAATTCTTTATCCTTATGTATTAGCGAGTATTTTCCTCTCTAATTTGCCTTTAATTTCATTATAATTAATTCCTTGATTTACCTTTATTTTATCTTATTGGTTGATTGGATTAAATTGGGTATTTCATTTGCTTGGTTAATTGTTGATGGTCATTGATTATTAACCCTAAAGCAAAACAACTTTCACATGATTAGTGCCGCGGTTGCGGCTAATTAGTGGTTAGCGAAATTAATTAGCCAACTAATAGATTAGATTTGATTAGTGTCGCGGTTGCCGCTAATTAGATATTAATTTGGGTTGTTCTTAATCCTTTATTAATCCTTCCTTTTCATGCCTTTGGTTGTGATTTGTTTGAGTGGTCACTAGACAAATTAGGACTAAAATCAGGGGAATTTGGTAGCGGTTGCTCAACTTCCCCATAAAAGAGGATTAATTGGTTAAAACCGGGGTTATTAATGAGTTGGTAATATTAGAGAGAAGTAAAACATACTATACTAGGGTGTTAGAAGAGATTATCACCGATGATCGCTTTAATCAAATTGATATTTCGTTTATTTCGCTTTTACTCAAAACTCAAACCCAAAACCCCCCTTTTTAATTGTTTATTTCTTTTGTTTATTTCATTTCCGCATTAGAATTGCATATTTGGCTATCCCACTTCCTTATGGATACGATACCCACTTACCCTTGCTAATTTAGTAAGAATTGTGGTAATTTGACTAATAATAACGACTTATTAGCTTGTCAAATTTGGCGCCGTTGTCGGGGAAGCCGATTTTTTTTTTTGCTATTTTTTTGTGGTTTTTGTACATATTTGTTTTTGTTGTTGTAATTTTTGTGTGTTTTTTTGTCGTTAAGTTTATGTTTATATAGACCATCACCTAAGGTCTAGACCCATGTGATTTTTTTTTCTTGTGTTTTTTGTACATATTTTTATTTTATTTTTTTATTTTATTTTTTTATTTATTTATTTGTGATTTATGGATAATTATTGCTTTCCTCAATTGAATGATGAACCTTTTCATATCTATCTTTCTCGACTTGAGGAACTTGATAAAACTTCTAATGTTTTTCCAGGTTGGACTTAAATTGGATTATTTTGAATGGTATAAACTTTGAAACCCGAGAATTGGCCGATTATATGAGTAATGGAAGACTTTATGACATGGAACCTTGTGATATTTGAGATTTTTGGCACTTTATGGCTTATCAATGTTCACAAGTTGCGGATTTCGACATCCGGGAGCCGTTGCAAAGTTCTCTACATGATACCCAAAATTTCAATTAGTCCCAATTTAATGATGAACCCTTTCATGAGTATTTTTTGAGATTAGAAACTTTTGTTGATTATCTTGGTTGTCGTGGTCAATTTTATTCTGATTTTGAACTATGTGATATTGTTACAAAGTGTATGAACCATGAAACCTGCAATTTGGCACAGTTATGAGTAATGAAAGAGTTTTAAAAATGTCAACTGATGAGTGTTTTGCTTTCTTTAAGTTCATGTCTTCTCAATGTTTAGAGGTGAAGTTGAATGCTTCACCACCCTCTTATTTGATGAGCAATGATGATTTTAAGGTGGCGGAGGAAACTATCTTTGTCAATTTTGAGTCTAAAGGAGTTTTTGGGCCGCACATTCCTTCTTTTGAGAATGAGCATGATGATATTCAATTGAGAGAGGAACTTGTCTTTTGTGAGGATGATGATAATTATGTGGATTGGAATGACTCTTCTTCTTCTTTGATTGTACCGACTTTGTCCATTGATCTTGAGATTGTACCTTTGGAAATTTTTGGTGATCTAACATTGACTCATGATTTAAATGTTGATGCATCTTTTAATATTTCTTTGAACAACACATTATATGAGGCAGAGAGTCTTGTACTTTTCAAGATGAATGGGAGTAGAGAGACAATGACCAAATCCATATGCTTAGACCCCAAACCCCTTGGATTAATTACCATCATTTTTCTTTATCTCTTGTTCTCTAAAGATGATGACATAGGAGATAATTATGAGCATAGAGGTCCAGGAAATGCTTGTATTCATGGTTTTGCCTTTATTGTTTATGCATTGTTGGTTGCTAATGTTTTATATTGTCACTCTTATGAGATGTATTCCGAATCATTTGACAAGCTTCTAAGAGTTTTGAATTCTTCCGCTCTTAATATTTGGTGTGGGGACTATCCTAAGAAGGATTCTTTCTCGATCTTTTGAGATTCTAGGGTGATTCCCTAGTATGAGTCGAGCCAACGACGTTAAACAAAGGCGCTACTTGGGAGGCAACCCAAGCTTGTTATTTGTGTTATTTTGTTTGTTTTTGGAGTGTTTGTAGATCGTGACACTTGCCATTCATATGGAGAAGCCAACGTATGAATACCACTCTTCCTTACACTTTTTCCCCATCTAATTTTTAGCCGAGTCACTCCATCACCCTGTTTTATCCCATGTTTTGTATCATCTCTCTTCATATAGACCCCTCCCGTTTGTTCCACATGCTTGTCCGTCCATAAACCGTTGACAATTGGCCCTAAACTCACAAAATATTTACAAAATGGCCTTCTACCGGGTTTGGACAACTTTTGTCGTGGGGTCATTGTGCTCCAACAAACACACGAGGGTGATGGGAGTTTGTAAGGTGATAGGAGGCGACATATTTTGAGGGAGACGGGGTTGTGAGGTGAGAGAGTGGCTCTTCTACCGATCTTTTGACCATGAGCCACATGGTTTGACGGTAATTGAGGGACATGGAGCTCTCACGAGGTATGTTTTTCTTTCTCTTTAACTTTTCTCTCTCTCTCTCTCTCTCACGTTTCTAACCACTACTCCCCACCCGTTTCACTAGCTCGATACTATACCATCTCTCTTTGTGCCCCACCACGTTTGCTCCCCCCCCTCCGTTATTCTTGTTCCACCCACCCTATTTTACCCCTGAAACCAATAAAATAGCCTTGTTGTTTTATGTTGGTTGGGTTGTTTTTGGATGGTTGGTTGCTTTTGGAGGATCACACGTTATTGTTATTGTTCATGAGGGAGATGGAGTAGTGAGACGAGAGTAGACATTCATTTTCGAGGAAGAATAGCGGAGTGAGATAGAGTGGGTGTCTCTTGGCCCGAGAGCCGTCATTTCTTTATGTGAATAGATGAGACGGTTTGTCCTTTGTTCATAGTGGTATGGGTTAGTTAGGGATTGATTTGATGGTACTCCCCCTACATAACTCGTTGTTGCCAATCTTTTGGTTGTTGTTGGTTGTCATTGTGGGCAATGACGAGATTCTAGCCTGGGAGAGACGCTTGGCGTGATTTTGTACTTTGATTTTGGCATTTGTCACTTAGGTTGTAATATATGTGTGCTTTTATTTTCCGTTCACAAAAAAAAAAAAAAAAAAAAAATGAGGTAATCCATGGCAGGCGACAGAAGAAGAGGAGCCGGGGCGTAACGGGTTAGGATCACTACGGGAGTTATAAGGAGGTTCGGTGATATGAATTGGTGGTCCTAGGTTAGAAATCCACTTGCATTGTGATGATAGGGGCGCCGGTGGATTGATAAGAGGTAAGTCATGTTCGATAGCTTCATTTCGAGCATGGCTTGGAGGGAGTCGTTGAGGCAAGTAGGGGGGAACGTGATTTGTTAGTTCCCCTTAACTTAGAGTGTGTGAGGAGGGAGGATAAGATGGTTAGAGTTGTGGTGTCGAGCATTTCATCCACTCCAACTCTAGCTAGCACCGTTTGAGTGTTTTGATTGGCTTGCTATTCTTTGTTTTGGAGGAGTTCGATTGTTGTGACTCACCCTGTGCTATAAGAGAGACCTAGGTGTTAAGTATGGAGAATTGGATAACTCGAGGACGAGTAACGTTCTAAGCATGGGGGAGTTTGATGTGGCGTAAATGAGGTGTGTAAATTCGTTTGATTTAGGCGCTTTAGTGTCTATTTGGGCATGGTTTTATCGTGATTTGTAAACCACATCATTCGAAGTATTTTTGGAGCTGAATCGATGGTTTTACGGGATTTTGTTGGCTCAAGACCCTTTGGCGAGCCTTGGACGAGAATAGAAGCTCGAGCTATGATCGAAGCGAGTTTTGAAGAGGAGTTAGCTCGTATGCATCGGATTTGCACACTAGCTCGAGCCAAGGAAATGAGAGAAGAGGTCGAGAATCAAATATATCTCGACTCGAGAAATCGTAGACAGGGAGCAGATTTTGAGGAACACTCGTCTCGACTCGAGACAATCTCACCTTGAGTCGAGACATTTGCGTCTCTGGACTCGAGATACCTCGTGTCTCAAATCGAGATTTGGCTCTTCGGGGGAATATTCCGGGTTTATCCGGATTTCTTTTGTGTTTCATTTTTTTTTTTTGTGTTTTAGTGCTTTATTCTAGACTTTAAATAAAGGGGCATGAACCCCTCCCTAGTTTTGATGATCACCTTCATATTATTTTTCATCTTGTTTTTCATTTTTAGAGAGTTTAGAGAGAGAAATGAACTCGCCTTGCCCTCGTTCTTGTACCTACAAATGAACTCCAGAACCCGGGGGTACCCCCTCGGGGGGGAGCCTCCGACGATCAGGTTAGGGGGCTGCAAGACCAAAGATGGGAATACTAAAATATATGAAAAGTATTTAAGAGAGAGAGTTTAAAGGGGCTGACTCTTAGATCCTTTGTGATGTAAATATCTTTGAGATTGATGATGAATGAGTATCTCAAAAAAGCTGCCCATCTTCTATGTATGATAGGAGTATTTATAGTGATATTCCTTGTAGAATTTATGTATAAGAAGAGGTCCCACTGCCACATGTAGGGTTGATATCCTTCCCTTGGAGAAGGAATAACCCTTATTAAGGGTGTAGATTTGCTATTTCTTAAGAGCTTTACTTCTTTTTGGGCTTTGGGCTTTTCTTTCGACGATAGTGTGCCACCGGGTGGTACCTACTTTGAGTACCACCAACATTTAAATATTAATATAAATACATATTTTAAGTTGTTTCTTTATTTAGATTTTAATTATTTAAGAGAGTGTTTGGGAACAAGGATTTGATTTTCAAATCCAAATTTGACACAAATCACATGTTTGGAAACTCAAGAAATTGAGAATTTGGATTTGTGTCAAATCCTTTAGAATTTGTATCAAATACAATTAGGCCAAACACAAATGACACCTCAAGAGGTGTCATTTTGAAATCTCACCCTCTCCAAACATTGAATTTATATTTGAATTCTACATTCTCAAATGATGGATTTGAAATAATTACAAATTTTCAAATTCATGTTTCCAAACGCTACCTAAGGGATAAAGTTGTAATTTGCTATAATATATTTGGGTAAGTAATTATTTCTTTCACATCTAATTTATCCTCCTTTTAACTTCATTTTTTTCACGATCAACCTCTAATCAGCACAAAAAAAAAAACATCAACTCTAATCAATCAAAACATAAAAGTGTCCGCACGTAAAATTGTTACATAGTATAATTGTGATCTTGAATAAATTTAAAGATACAAATCTCCATCCTTTTCGAATTATTGCTCAGGGAAAAAATCTTTCCATAGTCACACAACCACAACAATGGTGTTTCGAATACCGAATACGAATCACTTTCCATTGACGTCAAAGATAACACAATCATGGTGATTAAATAGCAAAACATACATGGCGATAGCAGGAAGTATTCAATTAGCTTAATCGTTTAAACCATCTTCTCAGTTGGCTAAAGCTTTTTGCTTTGCTATGTTTGCTGCTAATGCAAGCCACCATGGCTAAAAGCTTTAGTTGGCAATTAGGCATATTTGCCGTGGGGAAGAAAAAAATGTTAATAACCAATTCCAATAACACCCTTCATTAATTAAATTAATTTACAATTGAAGAAAATTAGGAAAAATAAGTGAAATACAAAAATACCCCGGGTGGTATTGAAAATAAGTACCACCGCGTGGGATAATGTCATTTTCCCACATAGTATTAATAAATTCTTACTTTGTGGGCTTCAGCCCACCATATTTTTGGCTCCAACATAAGCCCCTCATGGTTTGGCTGGCTCAGCCCCAGACCCAATGTCGAGCTTGTGTAGCCATGATAGTTGTTGGAGACGGTATTCTTAATTTTCTATGTCCCTTGAAGTGCTTAGGTCCTCTAGACGACCCTAAACCTCTTCGGCCCTTCTGAGGGTCCTGAGTATTTTCGGTGCCTAGGTTCTCCTGAGGACCATGAGTTATTTCTGGAACTCAGGCCCTTCTGTGGGCCGTGAGCCTTCGGGACCTCAAGTTCCCCTGAGGAACCTTAATTTTTCTAGAGCTCAAACCCTTCAGAGGGCCCTGAGTCTTTCGGGTGCCCAGGTTCTCCTGAGCAACTTGAGGTTCTTTTTTTTTTTTTTTTTTTTTATCGCTCATTGCCCTTTCTTTCTTCGAGAACTATCGCCTTCGAATATCGTTGGAAACAACTAGTAACTAGTTGGCCCTTATTCGAAGGTGCATTGTTCTCATTCCACAAGTCTCAGGTCCTGCTATAGACGAGGCTGATTTCATTCAAACACTAGTGACACTACGTCAAAAATGGGCTAAGAGAACGGGTCTTCTAAAGTTAAGCAGAGCGGTTACATAAAGGTTAAGAGAATAGTTGTAACCGTATAAGAACGGTTTTATGTTATGTTCTCAAAGACCTTTAAGAATGGTTATCAGCAAAACCGTTCTCATAAGTTGATGCCTTACAAGTTCTGTTATGTGCCCATTTTAAAAAAAAAAAAAAAAAAAATTCAAAAATTCCTGCTTTCCCAACCCCTGTCCACGATCCCCCAACCTAGATCATTAGCAGCAACAACAACAAAACAATAACAGTAACAACAACAACAACAGTAACAGTAACAACAACAACAACAGTAAGATAGAAATTTTTTTTGTATAACTCCCATCAAGATCTAATTTATAAAAAATCACCGAAAAGAATTACATCGCAAATTTTACAAAGAATGCAAAACAATCACTAACCAAACATATAACCTAACACTATTTTAATTTCTCTCAAATCTTGTGACTATCGTCTTCTTCATCCAACTTTAGATTTGGGATTTTGATCATCAACTTGTTTACGTTCTAACCACATGAAAGAAAACCAAAATATTAAAACATTACATTAATAACGAAAAATACAATAGAAAAAAAAATCGATGCAACGATTAAAAAGATCGACGAAAATTGACAGAAAAATTAAAGCATTAGAATAAGAACAACCAAGTTAGATAAAAATTAGGTCTGAAAAAAAAAAATTAAATTCGAAATTAGAGAAAAAGTAGATCTGAAAACGAATTTTGAAATTAGTTAGAAATAGATTTGGAATCTCCAAATTAAATTTCCTAAATCACATAGATCCTAAACATAATCTCAAACATTGTCAACAATATAAATCACAAAATATAAAACATACGAATTCAAGAAACTTAAAACAAAACTTACAAAAAGAGACGATGATCGTGAAAGGTTTGTAAATTGATCGTCGACAAGGCGCGAGCAAGTAGAGATGGTGAGGAAAGGCGGTGCCAGCAAATTGAAGTGATAGACGAGGAGAAAGTGACGAGTTATGGTAGAGGAGATCATAGATGGTAGAGGAGAGAGAATGGAATTATTGAAGTTATGAGAACAGAGAGTAGAGAGTAGAAAGGAGAGAGATTATTAGAGTACGTATAGGCAGAGATGACAAGGGGAGGGTTTTAATTTTTTTCTTTTTTGGCATGAGTTTAAGAACGGTTTTATACTCGAATTGTCACTACAACAATTCATCACTTGTGCCACGTTCAAATCCGTGGCACAAGTGTTAAATTCGCGTGGCTATGCTACTTTGCCACGGGAATTTTGAGTTTGGGCACCCGTGGCACAAGTGGTCGTGGCAAGGAAATTGCCACTGGACAAACTGTATTGTGGCATAAATAAGTCTCCTTGCCACGAATTATAGCCACATGAAAAATCGTGGCAAGAAATTATTCCCGTGGCTAACAAATTCTCCAGCCACTATAAAAGACGTGGCAAATACGTGGTTGTTATCTTCACAACCTAGAAGAAATGTCCATGGCAATGCCCATTTTTCCATGGCTGTACGTTTCAGTAGCCACAAGGAAAAATGTCGTAGCTAAATAGACAATTTTTTTTTGGCATCAATAGAAATAAATATTATTGTAACAATTTGCACCATTCGTTTAATAAAGTAAATAAATAATCAAGCGATCGATTATGATACAATCCAAATATTATTATTGAAAGAGAAGTGTGAATGAATACACGAGAAGTACTTTCTACAATCCAAAGGGAACCCTTAAAGAAATATAAAAGAAAATCATTCATGCTAAACTTGTAGACAATACACGTATAAGAAAATAGTTCACGACCCCAAAGTACAATTTCAAGTCATTCAAATAAACATCGATATGCTTAAAACTTGCGGCTCGACAATATTTACTTTGTCCAGATAATTCACCTACAAAGAAAAAAGAACAATGATCATTTGTAAAGGAAACGAAAGACATTAAATAGGTATTAGCCTCGGCAAACCAACCACTTTGACACAAGAGTAACTAACGACTATACATGGCAACCCAAATAAAGATACGACATTACAAGATGTGTAGGCATTCTAGCAATTCCTTAGCCCTGACACTAAAACCATTAACAATTCTTTAAATAAAGACTTCAAGTCTAGCAAAAAATCGGTAGCACTTTCGCTAAAAATAGACTATACCAAAATTTCACATAACCTGTAAACACCAAATCTAAGTTCTAGCAAACAGATTCAACAATGTCCCAGCATGTACACTAACACCAAAACATCGCCCTCCAAAAAATTGGGCAGCACTTCCGCTAAAAATGGACTATACCAAAATTTCACATGACCTGCAAACACCAAATCTAAGTTCTAGTAAGCAGATTCAATAATGTCCCAACATGTACACTAACACCAAAACATTACCCTCCCTGTAGAATCCGAAGATTAGACACAATTGTGAATGAAGTGACCCGAAAAGAGCAAAAGCGAGCTCCCACATTTTGTATCAATACCCTACATACAAAAGAAAGAAGCAATTTTACTAACCTTAATGAGATGAATTGAATACATGACTCTTAAACATTTCCACCAACCTTGCTTCCCACAGTTTGTTATTAGCTGCAATCTTTTCATCCACCTCGGTTCTAGTTGCCTCTGCCTCTTTTTTAGCTACCTCAGAGTCTTTTCGAGCTTCTTCTGCTTCTTTTCTAGCCTGTTCTGCATCCTTCCTAGCCTCTTCGACATCTTTCTTAGCTTCTTGTACGACATCTTCAGTAGTCTTTTTTGCTTCCATAACCTCCTTAGCTAGATCCAATTGTGAGGGCTTAACTCCAAAATGTTGTGTAATGCTTTTATCTCTTCTATAGCAACGCAAACATCCATGAGTGTCCTTTCCAAGAACTTCGGTTAAGATTTGTTCATCGGTTTTCTGGTTAAGGCCTTCCTCTCTTTCTTTCTTCAATTTGTTCACTGCATTCTGCACATCATTTTGAATGAACATAATGAGTTGAACAAAGCATCACACAGTGGGAGCATAATGTAATAAGTTATACACTTACTATTGCATTCGTGTTGTTAGCTAAATTGGTCAGATTTACCGACTTCTTTGATGATTTCCTTCTACGAGTTTCTAGTAATACATCTACTCTTGAACACTCTTTTCCGGTTTTCTTCTTCTGCACACAGAACTCAATAATATCAAAAAATATTAGCAATACAACCTGCAAATTTTAATTCATGAGTTCACTTACAAGTTCATCCTTTACGCGACCATGACTTTTGGTACCAGTATAGTGAGGCATTTTCAGATCACCCCTACCTTTTTTAGCCTTCTCACTCTTTTCCTTTAGTAATGAAACAAGTTAGAATACCAATCAAAGAACTACTCTAAAAGAAGCAGCTAATAAATGCATTAACAAGTATAGTGGTACCTTAAAATCATCCGAATTCCAATGTTCAACTAAGAACGCCCAATCTGCCATATGCATGCCTTCAGGCTTATTTCTCAATTGAGCGTCCTTTGTAGTCTTTTTAGGCTTGAGAATATACTTTTGTCTTAATTTATGCCTACTATCTCTAAACAAAGCTCTAGCATGCTTCATTACCCCTTCTCTTCTTAAATCGAGGTTATCAAACTCACATTTCTCCTACATTACGAAAAGACATGTATAGTTAAATAAAGTTGTATTATAGAGGAGAAAACGTTTTTAGATAAAATGTATTACATACCGTAACGCAACTCCCCAAGTGATCTAGTGTATCGGCCTCAAAATCATCCCAACCTTTGACTTGTATAGGACATACGGCTCTGTTTCGAACTTGTTCTCCGAGGAAGAAAGTATACAACGATGCATTTTGACCAATGGGAACTCCATCTGCATCAAACTCCACAAATATCTTCTCACCAGGAGCTAAAGCAGTGAGCTTTTGGCAATATACAGACCCTCGTGTTTTCTTTGCCGTAGAACCTGTGAATTTAGAGTTGGAGCAAGAGCTAAGGGCAAAGACAAACCAATAGCGTACAAACAATTTCACTTCTAAATAGGATAAGAATTCCCATTGCAAGGATGAAGAGCAATAGTGTCGTGCAAATTTCAGGAAATTAGGATTCATATCGTCGGCTTTATTTGTATTTAACACTTATGGCACTTAACGGACATTTGCTTATTTATTAAGAATACAACAATAGGCTATTATATAGAAAAGATCTCATGTACCTGAAACAACTTGCATTGTACCAGCACTACTGATCTCTTTATCATTGCTTGGGCGATTTTCATGTTCCCTACTATGAGCATCATTCTCAGGTTCTTCTTCTTCTTCATCGTTGATATTTTCGTTCTATAGACATAGCCAGTCATTATCGTAACTTGAAAAAAGAAATCAAGCAGTGGAAACATACAACATAATATAAACATGTTTGTTCATTACTTCCATTCATATGCTCAAGTTCATTGTCACTGAAGATACGGTTGTCATGCTCTAATTATTTTAAAGAAAAATGGCACATTTATTAGTATGAAAATAGTAAAAGTTACTAAAAACAGCACACTTATAAAAGATCAGAACAATTATAAGGGTTAGTGAAAGGCTAAAGTCGTATGCCTAAATCAAATATAAAAACCACACAAACCTATAACCGTAGTAAATGGGCAAGTGGGATCGTATCCACAGAGAACAGTAATTATCTAAGTATGTCAAGCAACAAAAGGGGGTTTTGTAATTGTAAATGATCAATTAATCAAAAGTCAAACAGAGTAATTTATAAATCAATAGAGGAAAAGATCTCGGACAATTAATACCCACTATCGTTCACCTAATTGATCCTAGTTATCAACTAATCCTAATTCGTTGAGCACTTAGTTGTAGAAATATAATTTCTAATCGCTACTTAATTGTAACTAAGAGGAGAGATCAACCCTACCTAATAGTCCTAATCGGTGGATAACAAAGACGCGCGCCTAAATTCAATCCAGCGAAAGCATAAAACAATTAAACGATATCAACTAAGATTAAGAAGATCTAGACACACGTGGTTTCGATCTTCAATTAATATGTTTATTCTCCCCTAAATCTAATCAGGATGATCAACATGCAATTAGACCTAGTTTCTACTAATCGATTCAACAATCAAACAATTAATCCTTTAATTGAGAATCTAGCAATATAGATTAATCTATGGTTAATTAGTGGCCTCCTAATTAACAGCAAATCAATCAATAATAACAATCAAATCAAGAGAATAAACAATACTCAAACGAAATTAAGAATTAGAAATCAAACTCACAATTATCGGTGAATAATAGCTTCGATTAATAAATCCGAGAATAAAAAGGTTCTTAGCCTTGCATAATTCTTCAAAAATACACTTTTTTTTTGGAAAGAGATAGCAAGTTTTATTCCTCCATATTGGGTAGAAGAAAACTATTACAAGCCTTTCCAAGGATGACGGTGAATCACCCTAGAGATAGCCACTAGAAGATACATAACTATTCCGGAATGGAATCATTAAATCTATTTATAGCTCTAATACAAGTGTGAAATTTTATTCTAAGTGCAATACTCTCACTAGTCCTAGAATTGTCTCTAAAAATCCTCGCATTTCTCTCCAACCAAATCTCATAGATTGTATTGGTAAAGGCACTTCTCATCAGATGATTTCATGGTTAATACCCCATTTCCTGCCTGCATAACCCAGCCATGCAAGGACATTGTTCCATACTTGCTGTGAAAAATGGCATTCCAAGAACAGGTGGGCAGCTGACTCATTGTTCTCCTTACACAACACACACCTGTTTGGAATAATGAGCCCTCTTTTTCAGCAGGTTATCCACTGTAGGGAGAGAGTTCCTAGCTGCTAGCACAGCTAAGATCGAGCTTTTTGGAGTGCAGCAACTGTCCAATACAGTTTTATGCCAACTGATAGGACTTTGGACATTCCTAAAAAAACTGTACAGAGCTTTTCCTTTGTGGTTAGTGAGACTCCAAGCTTCAACATTAACTTGAGCTTCCTGCAAACCACCAGAGCCGGCTAGGATTTCATTCCTCATAGAGATGATAGCTCTCCAAGCAATAGAACAGTCACTCTTGCACTCAATATTCCAGAAACCAGCTTTCTTAATATAGTATGCATTCACCCATTTACACCAAATACACTTTAAGTCTTGAGAAAACTGAATAATGAAAATAAAACGTAACTTAGGTTTAAATAGTAAAAGATTACAAAACGGGTTTAGCAAAACCGTCAATACGTCGACACAGCAGCGGACGAGTCGTCCGGGACGACTCGTCTGCCTATGGACGAGTCGTCTGGCACCTTATGTCGATTTTGCTGAAGTCGCTGCATGAGTCGTCTGGTTCAGGACGACTCGTCTGGCTCTGGACGAGTCGTCTGGCAGCTAAACTTCGTACCTCCGTTTTTCATCTCTCCGGATCTTCTACGCTTCTCGGGATTCGTTATAGACATCGTCAATTCATTCCTGAACTTGCAGAAATCATCAAACTCGCATATATTCTTCAAATAAGCTCAAAAACATAATCAATAGAATAATGCCACAAATGATCCAAAAATGACATGAAAAACCCAATATAAACGCCACAAAACCCACTCTAAAGTGGGTTATATCAAATTCCCCCATGCTTAGACCTTTACTCGTCCTCGAGTATCATAATTATCTTCAAAATGTCTCCAAGGTCTTTTGACAAACATCACGGGAATAAATGATATCTACCTATCTCCTCTACTCCATTTATGGTTTTCGTCTTCCTAGTTAGGGACCGTCACAGATGTATCCTCAACATAACGGTTCCTAACCATCTTATGCTTCACAACACACAACCACAAAGAGTAGTCAAATGACAAAGGGACCTAAAAATGCCCTAAGTGTCCCTAAGCCGCTCACACACATCACCCTCGTGAGCCTAGGTCTGGATTAATGTAATCGGATCAAAGACCACCTCGATAAAAGCCACCAACATCCCCTAACAACCAAGGGAATCGAGGATTTTCTATCCTATCACCTATACTATACAATCCACCCGAACCTCCTTATTTTCTTCTCTCGTGTCTTTTCCTGACTTTCTTTTCACGCTCCTCTCTCTTTTCTGACTGTCTTCTGTCTTCTTTTTTCCTCTTTTTCCAATTTTCAATTTTTTTTATTTTTTATTTTTTTTATTTTTTTTGGTTTATCAAAACGAAAAACAAGTAAATGAAATCAAATAAGTGGTATAAATGCAAACCCATATACACAATGATATACATCCCTCCCCCATGCTTAAATCAAACAACGTTCGCGTTGTGCATAAGTCTAATGAAAAACAAGCATAGGAAAGGAAATGGAGAAACTCACTCATGAGTTGTGGAAGAAGATGGGTCGCCCGGCCCCTGGGATGCTTCTCCACGTCTAGCTGCACGGCGCTCTTCACGCGCCAACCTCCGAACGGTAGCCGTATCAAACATCTATTGTGGAACAGGCACATATGTCCTAGGCTCAGGCTGAGAGAAAAATGTAGCAAAACTCTGCTGAAAAGCAAAGCTAAGATCCAAACGATCCGTAATATCCTCAAAACGATCATCTACATCACCTCTCCAAAGACTCAACTTTCCCATCTGAGCCTCCATAGAAGCTCGCCACTCGGCACCATCATCAACAACGCGTGGGATCCGGGATGCCGGCTCATCTACCTCTATCTCCATAGGACCCAAAGCCCAATCCTCCGTATTAGGGCCGTGAGGGAGTGGGTCATCCTCAGCAGGTGGAACAATGATATAGTGGTCGACGCCATAAGCCCATTTATAACTACCTCCGCCCCGAAGCGTCGATAAACGGTCATACTGGAGCAGCCATGGAATACGATAAAAATCAACATTCTTCACATCACACTCCGTCGTATCCGGGTGCTCATAGCCCTCACCCTTAAACATGCTCTACAATCCGCGTAATTAGACCACCAAAGCTGAAATGGCCACTAACCGTATCCCTAAGAGTCTCACACCGACTAATGAAAATCTGTATCCAATCCGGAATCGTCTCATACCCGGGAAGAAGAGCCATAAGGTGCTGAATGTCGGGGTGGGAAAGCTTGGTCGGCTCACCCTTACATAAGAAGGTGACTGCCAACAAACGAGAAACCAAGCGAAATGCGGGATGACGAATATGGGTCAACTGTGGAAGAATACAAGCACGACACGTGAGGTTATACCAAAAGGTATTTGCCTCCGCATCAGTAGGAATTTGCCACGGCTCCATGGGAGCCCGAACTCCTAATATCTCCCTAAGCTCCGGGTAAGATAGCTCATGCTCCTCGTCATTAATTCGGAACTCAATGTATGGGTCCGAGTCTTCCTCACCTACATGGGCCACAAGAGAAGCAACAAACTCTCTCGTATAATGGTTGCTAATGCCCCTAGGATAAGTATACAACCCTTCTAAACCACCACTCCTAAGCAATTCGAGGACAAGATCCTCGATACCAAGTGCGCGCAAAGTGGGAGGGCCTAAATACCGTGTGTGCTGAACGATACGTGTAGGCAAGTTCACACGAGCCCATGCCTGAGAACTGACCATACGCTCCAAAACAAGAGAATTCACGGGTGGTGCTCTACCACGCCCTCCGTGAGTACTACGGCCACCACGAGTCCTAGCCCCAGCCGCACTCATGCCGGCTCCATCATTACCACGATTTACTCTTTTCCTAGGCGGCATCTTCACTCCCTCTTAGCTCACTTAGGGTAGCTCTAACACTCCACTCACCACACTTCTCCCTCAATCAAGGAACCAACTCTAGCAACAAACACCACCAACAAACACTAGCAGCTCCAATAACAGCAATTCGTCCACCCCAACTAGCAATTAGCAAGCAACCAACAAAACCCCAATTTTTAACAAAACAAACGTCCAACAACCCACCAATACAAACAACAACAACAAGAGCTATTCAAAACATACTAAAAACAAACAACAATCCTCCCAACAAAGCTACTTCTACCAATCAATCAAAGCATCAAACCCACAAGAGCAATATGCAACCATGAGAGAGAAAATCTAAAAATTACCTCTTAAGTGCAACAAAAGTGTGCTAAGATGATGAAAACCCCTTAATTGAGCCTCCCACGAACTCCCCCAAGCTTCAAATGCATCCAATTGATTAAAATATGAAAACCCCCAAAAGTTAGGGTTTTGGGTGCAAGTGAGGAATTTGGGGATGAAAGGGTGATTTGTGGTGTAATTTGGGGTGTAAGTAGAAAAAGAGTGGGAGAAATATGGAGATTTGATGTTGTTGTGAGGTGGGTAGGAGGAATTGAGGGGTTTAATGGTGGTAAGAAAGAAGAACAATGGAGTATTTGGGGTGAGGAGAAAGATGAGTGTCGAAGAAAGTGAAAAGAAAGGAGGAGGAGTCAGGTTTTAAAGAAAAGGAAACTTACCGAAAACACCCGGGGACGACTCGTCATCTCGTTTTTTTTTTCTTTTGACCCTGCAGGTGTCGTCTGGGGGTGGACGAGTCGTCTGGACGACTCGTCTCCACATAGACGAGTCGTCTTTTCACATTTTTAACTATTTCTCGATTCGAAGACGACTCGTGATGCCAAGTTCCCGATTTCTCCATTATGAACCTAAACACACATACAAAATACAAAAACACACGTAAAATCAAAATAAAAAGAAAATTAAATGGAAATAAGAAAAAAAAAGAAATGCTCCGGTTGCCTCCCGAGAAGCGCACTTTTTTAACGTCGTTGGCTCGACGCAAGAGGTGGAGTATGATCAATCCTCAATCACCGGATCGCTTAAATCAACATCCTCCACCTCGGTTTGCGTGAATCCCTCATAATATGGCTTGAGTCTTTGACCATTAACCTTAAACACCGAACCCGAAGTAGGACCTCAAATTTCCACAGGTCCATGAGGGGATACCTTCATCACAATGAATGGTCCAATCCACCTAGACCGTAGCTTGCCCGGAAAGAGCTTAAGGCGCGATTGATAGAGAAGGACTTTATCACCAACCTTGAAATCCTTTCTCGATATCATTTTGTTGTGCAATGCCTTACTCTTTTGCTTGTAGATAGCCGCATTATCATATGAATCTAGTCAAAAATTTCATCCAACTCTTGTAACTGCAGCTTCCGGTGTATACCCACCTCATCAATATTCATATTAAGGTTCTTGACCGCCCAATAAGCCTTGTGTTCCAACTCCACTGGAAGATGACAAGTTTTTCCGAACACAAGTCTATAGGGTGACATACCGATATGGGTCTTGTAAGCAGTGCGGTACGCCCATAGCGAATCATCCAATCTTAAGCTCCAATCCTTCCTATTCGGATTCACCGTCTTCTCTAGGATAGATTTGACCTCTCTATTGGACACCTCAGCCTGTCCATTGGTCTGTGGATGATAGGTCGTGGACACCTTGTGGGTGACCGATTACTTCTTCAGTAAAGCACTCACGGTCCTATTGCAGAAGTGCGTCCCTTGATCACTAATGAGGGCACGGGGTACCCCAAATCTTAAGGAACGCTGAAACCACGGGAGCATCATTAGTCCTGGTGGCTTTTGTCTCTACCCACTTAGAGACATAGTCCACCGCAAGCAAAATATACAAATTACCGTGGTACATGGAAAATGGTCCCATGAAATCAATCCCCCACACATCAAAAATATTTCACAATAGATGAGGGACTGTTGTGGCATCTCATCCGCCGGGAAATCGAACCGACTCTTTGACATCTATCACAGTGTTGACAAAATTTATAAGAGTCTTTAAACAAACTTAGCCATTAAAATCCACTATCCAAGACTTTCCTAGCCGTTCTCTTAGAACCAAAATGACCGCCACAAGCACCAACATGACAAAATTCAAGGATAGAAGGTACCTCAATCTCGGAAACACAACGGCGAATGACTTGATCCGCGCAATGCTTCCACAAGTAGGGGTCATCCCAGCAATAGTGCTTGGCGTCACTCCTCAGCTTATCTCGCTGAGCCTTCGTCATCTGTGGAGGAAATTCACCAGAAACAAGATAGTTAACAATATTGGCATACCATGGTCGTGTGACACGGATTGCACACAGAGTCTCATCCGGGAATAGTCCTAGAACAGGCACTTGAGTGTGAGGCGTATCTTCATCACGAACCAACCTACTCAAGTGATCAGAAACCAAGTTCTCAGCTCCTTTCTTGTCCCTTACCTCCACATCAAACTCACTGAGAAGTTGGACCCATCGAATCAACCGCAGCTTAGCATCCTTCTTCGTCATCAAATAACGAATAGCCGCATGATCTGAGTATACAATCACCTTGGTACCAAGCAAGTAAGAAAGGAACTTCTCCAAGGCGAACACCACAGCTAGCATCTCCTTCTCCGTGGTAGTGTAGTTCCGTTGGGCCTCATTCAACGTCATAGAAGCGTAGTGGATTACATGAGATACTCTCCCTACCTTCTGACCCAACATAGCCCCCACAGCATAGTCACTAGCGTCGCACATGATCTCAAATGGAAGAGACCAATCCGGGGCATGGATGATTGGAGCACTAGTGAGCCTTCCTTTCAAGTCATCAAAAGCTCTCTTGCACTCCTCATCGAACTCAAAGCTAATCTCCTTCTGTAGCAACTTACATAATGGCAAGGAAATCTTGGAGAAATCCTTGATAAACCTGCGATAAAATCCTACATGACCAAGAAAAGACCGCACTTCTCGCACATTAGTGGGGTATGGGAGTGACTCAATAACATCAATCTTAGCCTTGTCAACTTCAATACCCCTAGCAGAAACTACGTGACCAAGCACAATACCTTGTTTAACCATGAAATGACATTTTTCAGAATTTAACACAAGGTGGGACTCAATACACGTATCTAAAACCAGAGTTATATGATGCAAACATGTAGAAAAAGAGTCACCATGTACTGTAAAGTCATCCATATACACCTCCATGCAATGCTCTATATATTCAGTGAAAATACTCATCATACACCGCTGAAAGGTGGCGGGTGCATTGCAAAGTCCAAAGGGCATGCGCCTGTACGCAAAAGTACCAAAAGGACATGTGAAGGTGGTCTTCTCACGATCCTCAGGCGCAATCTCAATCTGAAAATATCCTGAGTATCCATCCAATAATAAGCGCGACCTGCAAGTCGCTCAAGCATCTGGTCAATAAAGGGGAGGGGGAATTGGTCTTTTTTGTTACCGCATTCAACCTACGATAATCTATGCATACCCTCCAACCCGTTTGTGTACGGGTTGAGACCAATTCACCACTCTGATTAGGCACAACAATAATGCCTCCCTTTTTGGGTAATACCTGTGTAGGACTTACCCACTTACTGTGTGGTACTGAGTAGATGATCCCCATCTGAAATAGCTTGATCACCTCCTTCTTTGCAACCTCCATCATAGGCGGATTTAAACGCCTCTGGGGTTGCCTTACCGGTTTGCCATTGTCCTCCAGTAGTATCTTATGCATGCATGTCGTTGAAGGGATACCATGGATGTCGGCAATCGTCCATCCAACAGTTAACTTAGTTGGCTCTCTTGTTCCTTGGTCAACTCATTGGAGACAATGACTGGCAATGTATCTCGCTCTCCAAGGAACACATATTTGAGATGATCCGACAATGGTTTCAAATCAATCTTAGGTGCCTCCACAACAGAAGGAACCAACTTTTCTTTCGGCACATCCAAGGGGATGACCCTAGAGTTAGAAGGCCTTATAGATAGGCTATCATATGCATTCAAGCTAGCAATCATCTCCTGTAAGCAACTAGATAACTCCAAATCTATTGTATCATCTACTATATCCCCATTCAAAGCATTGATCAAATCATCATCAGCAGCATGTGCATCAAAAACATCTTGCACAACATCATCAAGCACATTCATAACACACAAAGAGTGATGGTCAGATGGGTATTTCAGCGTATCATTCAGATTGTATTTAACCATTTGACCATCAAATTCCATAGTCAAAGACCCACTAAACACATCAATCTTGGTCTTAACTGTCTTCAAAAAAGGTCTACCAAGTAAAATCGGTGCAGTGTCCTTATCATGATCCATTTCCAAAACATAAAAATCAGCAGGAAAGATCAAACTATCAACCAGGACAAACACATCTTCCACTAGACCCTTTGGATAGACAAGTGATCTATCAGCTAGTTGCACTACCACTTCAGTTTCAAGTAAAGGACCAAGTTTCAAAGACTTATATGCAGAATAAGGCAACACATTAATCGACGCAGCTAAGTCTAACATGGCTCCATCAAATCTAGACTCACCTAGAGTAATGGGGATAGTAAACATACCTGGATCACCATACTTGATGGGCATCTTGCATTGAAACACAGTGGAAACTTGTTCACTTACTTGAACTCGTTGCTTACCTTTCAACTTGTAGCTCTTTTGGACTTTGGACAAGTCCTTGAAAACTTTTCCCCACTTGGGAATCATCTGGCATAGCTTAAGCAACGGAATCTTCACCATACACCGGCTGAACGTCTCATACATCTCCTTGTTGCTCTCATACTTACGCGTATCCTTCAATGCATCATGAAAGGGAGCAACTGGCTTGTATGAAGGAAGATCAGGTGTCACAGTTGCATCCATCTCCCCCCCGAAAGAATGAGGGGTGAGTTCCGTCTCAACCACATGCTCGGAAGATGCCGCTGGAAAATCAGCAGGGGACGACTCGTCTGCTATTAGCCGACTCGTCTGATGGTCTCCAGGCGACTCGTATGTCAGGGGACGAGTTGTCTTCGGCTCTATTTCTGCTCCGTCCTCTTCTTCACCAACAACTACGGTTTCCTTGTTACCCAACTCTTTACCACTCCTCAGTGTCACGGCACTCACATTTTTCTTCACCACTTCCGTGTTGGAGGGTAATCGATTTGAATCCTTGGATTCCAACCTTGCAATGGCGGTAGAAAGTTGCCCAAATTGATTCTCCAAATTTTGGATACTCGATTGGGTTTGTTGTTGGAATTGTTGGGTCTGTTGTTGGAATTGAGTCATATTAGTGGCCATAGCTCGAATCATATCCTCCGTAGACATTTGCTTACGGGCGGAATCTTGAGGTGGCCCTTGCGGTCTAGGTTGGAATGTTCGCCCACCTTGAGGACCAAAATTTGACCCTCCTTGGAAGTTGTTGGTGGGAGTGGACCACTTGAACTTGGGGTTATCCTTCCACCCTTCATTGTAGGTTTCGGAGAAAGGATCATACTTCCTTTGGAATCCACCTTGATAGCCAACCGCATTCACTTCCTCTACTTTATCCTCTTCAACAATGGTGGGACAAGCATCAGTCGGATGTCACTCAGCATAGCATAGCCCGTAAGGTTTCACTGGTGGTGGGTTGCTTCCCTTCATGAATGCTTCCATCAGAGATGTCAATCTATCTACCTTCTTTTCCAGTGGAGCGTCGGTACCAATAGCATTCACCTTCCTAGTATAACGTCGATCACTAGCACGAGATTGGTCCTGATCCGATAACTCATTGAGCAAAGTCAATGCCTCAACTGGAGTCAACTTATCAATACCACCTTGACTTGCAGCTACTACATAACGTTGATCATCATGCTTGAGACCATTGTAGAAGTAGAGTATAAGATCTTGATCAGTGAATCCATGATATGGGCAATTAGAGCATAACTGTTTGAATCGCTCCCAATACGTGCAAAATCGCTCATCATCTTCTTGCACAACATTACTAATACTCTTCTTCAAGGATGAGGATTTAGTGGCCGGGAAGTACTTATGAATGAAACCTTTCTTCATATCATCCCAAGAAGTGATACTATTCTCAGGAAGAGTGTAGAGCCAATCTCTCGCCGTTACAATAAAAGAACACATCCAAAACAAGATGATTCGGATCCACAACTGGACCCCCAAGAAAGTGTGGGAGTTGGTGTAATAGTGCCCCCTTTATCTCTACCGCTTTACCCGCTTCTTCCTCTGGGTATTTGATGCATGATGGCTGCTTGGCGAGATTCGGGGCTGTGAGTGACCGTATACTCATATTTGCACCTTTATCTAACTCGGACTCAGAATCTGATTGAGGGAATGGTAATTCTCGAAACGCTTTCCGCACGGCTCGTAAGGTCCGTTCAATTTCTGAATCAAAAGGAAAAAGAGGCTTATTAGTAGCACGGGTGTGGACCATAAATGATCCACCACAAACACACAAAGACAAATTAAACCGTTCCCCGGCTACGGCGCCAAAATTTGACAGGCTAAAGTCGTATGCCCAAATCAAATATAAAAACCACACAAACCAATAAACGTAGGAAATGAGCAAGTGGGATCGTATCCACAGAGAACGGTAATTATCTAAGTATGTCAAGCAACAAAAGGGGGGTTTTGTAATTGTAAATGATCAATTAATCAAAAGTCAAACAGTGTAATTTATAAATCAATAGAGGAAAAGATCTCGGACAATTAATACCCACTATCGTTCCCCTAATTGATCCTAGTTATCAACTAATCCTACTTCGTTGAGCACTTAGTTGAAGAAATATAATTTCTAATCGCTCCTTAATTGTAACTAAGAGGGGAGATCATCCCTACCGAATAGTCCTAATCGGTGGATAACAAAGACACGCGCCTAAATTCAATCCAGCGAAAGCATAAAGCAATTAAACGATATCAACTAAGATTAAGAAGATCTAGACACACGCGGTTTCGATCTTCAATTAATATGTTTATTCTCCCCTAAATCTAATCACGATGATCAGCATGCAATTTGACCTAGTTTCTACTAATCGATTCAACAATCAAACAATTAATCCATTAATTGAGAATCTAGCAATATAGATTCATCTAAGGTGAATTAGTGGCCTCCTAATTAACAGCAAATCAATCAATAATAACAATCAAATCAAGAGAATAAACAATACTCAAACGAAATTAAGAATTAGAAATCAAACTCACAATTGCCGGTGAATAATAGCTTCGATTAATAAATATGAGAATAAAAAGGTCCTTAGCCTTGCATAATTCTTCAAAAATACACTTTAAGTCTTGAGAAAACTGAATACTGAAAATAAAACGTAACTTAGGTTTAAATAGTAAAAGATTACAAAACGAGTCGTCTGGCACCTTATGTCAATTTTGCTGAAGTCACTGCATGAGTCGTCTGGAAGTCGTCTGGTTCGGGACGACTCGTCTGGCTCTGGACGAGTCGTCTGGCAGCTAAACTTCGTACCTCCATTGTTCAACTCTCCGGATCTTCTACGCTTCTCGGGATTCGTTGTAGCCATCGTCAATTCATTCCCGAACTTGCAGAAATCATCAAACTCGCATATATTCTTCAAATAAGCTCAAAAACATAATCAATAGAATAATGCCAAAAATGATCCAAAAATGACATGAAAAACCCAATATAAACGCTACAAAACCCACTCTAAAGTGGGTTGTATCAGTTAGTAATCCGAAAACTAAAATACATGTTTCCATCATCTCTCTTGCCATCATCTTATCAAAATCATCATTATTGATATCTTGTATGAAAGGAATGAAAAAAGATAAGATGTTTATAAACATCATTTCTGACAATAGTGCTTTTCATATCAAGATAAATTTACAAATAAAAGAATGAGAATAACATTTCTAATGAAATTTGTGTATCATCGTCATCATCAAACTCATTATTGTAATCAAAATCAGCACTGCCGTGATCACGCCTCTGAGTATTGATAGGCACTGTACGAAAGAACCAAACAATCTTAATATCACCTACATTGAGCGAAAACATTATGTACAGAACTCTTATTTCAATAAACAACTAAACACACCTTCTATTTCTTTCCGAGCAGAAGAAGTTGATCTTAATATGGAATAGTTTTATATAGAACCGTTCTCTTATGTTTAATTAGTTCATTTTCTAACCGTATATAAGAGAACGGTGTTGTCAAGAACCGTTCTCTAAAGTCTAATTTTTTTTATCTTTTTTTACGTAAAACAGATTAAGTACGGTTTTTAGCGGAACCGTTCTCTTACACTATTAGAGATCGGTTTTTAAAATTTCCGTTCTCTTGACCAGGTTCCGGAAGCCCAAATTTGACGTAGTTTGAAAGCAACTAGTTGGCCCTTGTTTGAATAAAATTTGCATCGGCCCTCGTGGGCTTGGCATTGTCCTTCCTAGCCTAAGAACCTTACTTAGGAACCTGGAAATTTTGATCACGTACCTGGGTTGTTGGGGTGTCTGAAATCATGGGGGCTGACATCCAAGACTCTGATGAGGGGCCTGGGAATTCGGGCCTTCTGCCTATGGGCCTGGTGCTAAACCAAGGGGCCTGCAATTCCGGGGGCGCTGGAAAGTTGCCCTTTGGGCTCTGGAGGATTTCAGCCTCTTGAATTTTAGCTTCCCTATACTTGCTCGCCGACTTCCTAACTTGTAGGCTATCAGCCTAACTCGTGATTTTCCAACTCGTAGGCTCATAGCATACATTAAATTGCTATATGCTTTTTACATATTTCGGGTAGGCCCCTAGCCCCCCCCCCCCAACTTGCTAAACGCATTATGTTTTTTGCTTATCACACATTATCTGGGGTAGGCCCTAGGGGCCCCAGTTTTGTCTAAGTTACGCGAATTTTTGCTTTTCATTATCTGTACCGATAGGCTTGCTATGTATTTGACCCGCTACATACGTGTGCCACTGTAACACTACGAAATTTGGAAAGTGGATTATGGAGTTGGTTTGTCCCACATTGGGAAATTAAGGCTCATATGATCAGTTTATAATAGATTCCTACCATCATACTACCAACAAGGCCTTCACCTTTTAGAGCCCGGAGAGGATATATGGGCCTAAGGGGTGACTACCCATCTTATTGGGTTGTGTTGCGACGGACGGTGGATCGGACTGTTACAGCCACCCTGCACACATTGGTACGCTAGGGAGCCGAAGCTACCAAGAGTTTTTAATCATTTCCCGACTTAACGTTTTCACGCGGAGGCTTGCGTATATTGTGAGCATAGATTTTTACACAACTTTGGCCGTCGTTGATCAGGGTCCTTTTGGACTTGAGGCGGTGTTTGTCCCTCTGGTAGGGTTCTGGGGTCCTTCTGGACTGAGATTCCCTCATTTAGGGGTCCTTTAGGAACAGGAAACAAAGGTTCTACATTTGTTTAGATCACCTTCATATTGTTTTTCATCTTGTTCTTCATTTTTAGAGTTTAGAGAGAAGAATTATCCAAAAACTAGTAATCTATTATGGGTTTGAATCCCAAAATTAGTGTGAAATTAGTATGGAAGGCTAATCACCTTCTAGACTCTTGGTGTAATCATCTTTCATCCTATGTATTAGTAAGATTTCTTCTCTCTAATGTACCTTTAATTTCATTGTAATTAATTCTTTGTTCTTCAATGCCTGATTTATCCTTATATTATCTAATTAGCTACTAGATTAAACTTAGGTATTTCATATGCTTGGTTGGTAATTGATGGTATTTGATTATTAGCCTGAAAGGAAGCATCTTTCACATGATTAGTGTATGGTTATGACTAATTTGTGATTGGGGAATTAATTAAACAAATAATAGATTAGATTTGATTAGTGTCGCGGTTGCGGCTTATTAGATACTAATTTGGGTTGTTCATAATTCTTTGTTAATCCTTGCTCTTCATACCTTTTATTGTGATTTGTTTGAGTGGTTACTAGACAAGTTAGGATTAAAGGAGAGGAATTTGGTAGCGGTTGCTCAAATTTTCCATAAAAGTGGATTAATAGGTTAAAAACCGGGATTATCTTTGAATTGGTTTATTAAGAGAGAGGTTAAATTTGCTACACTAGGGTGTTAGATTAGATTATCACCGAGGGTCGCCTTAATTAATTTGGTTTATCGTTTATTTCAACATTTCTAGTTACTCAAACTCAAACAAAAACCTCCCATTTAATTGCTTTATTTCTTTTGTTTATTTCTTTTCGGCATAGAATTTGCATATTAGGCTATCCCCTCTTCCTTGTGTTCGATACCCGCTTATCCTATCTTCTTAATAGTATTTAGCGGTAATTTGACTGATAATAACGACTTATTAGCTATCAAATTTGGCGTCGTTGCAGAGGAAGAGGCGGTTTTATTCTTTTTTGTGTAGTTTTGTGTGGTTTTGTACTTTTTGTTTTTCGTTCTTTTGTTTGTGTTTTATTTCTTCTAAGTGTGCTTGATGCTTGTTTTTACTTATTCCTTTCGGTGTTTGGGCCACTAGCCTATGTTCCAAACCCGTTATACTAATCTCGACTTGGTGATTTTGAAATAGATTTGGAACTTGAAAGAACTCTTAGGCTACAGAAAAAGATTCTACTGGAGCAAGAGGGACATTTGTTTGAAAAGGAGGAGAACATCTTCGCCGATTTTCGGTTGTTTAGAGAAGAAGGATCTTGGACCTCCGCCTCTTCTGAATTTTTCAAATCACCACCCAAATCCATGAGTATTAGGGAGTTGAGGGCTCCGGATTTATCACAACAACCGTCTTGTATAGGCTTTCCCGAGGATGAGGCCACTACTAGAATTGAGATTAAAGGTGCTCTATTACACCATCTGATGTGGCGTAAATGTGATGTGTTAATTCGGTTGATTTAGGCGCCTTAGTGTCTATTTGGGCATGGTTTTATCGTGAGTCGTAGACCACACCACTCGGAGTATTTTTGGAGATTATTCGTTTGTTTTACGAGTTTTTGGTGGCCTTAGACTCTTTTGGTGAATCTCGGACAATACTAGGGGATCAAGCTACAAATTGGAGCAAGATTCGAGGAGAAGATAGCTTGACGACATTCCGAGAACCACACACCATCACCTCCGACTTCATTGGATCATAACTCTCCAACCATAAGATATTTTTCAGAAATCCCAAGTGGTGAGGAAAGTTCATCGTCTTAGCTTTCCGACGATATATTATGAGCTCAAAATGAAGTTCGGAGGTGAGAGTTATGCCCGTTCGAAGATTGCCCTGCGCACAGCCCTCGACTCGAGGATCATAAACCTCGACTCGAGGACTATAATCTCGACTCGAGGATTACTTCCCTCGAGTCGAGGAGAGTTTACAGGACGGGTATTTTGAAGGACAAGATCCTCGACTCGGGGAGGGTGTTCCTCGAGTCGAGGATTTCTTTGCTCGACTCGAGGATCCCTCTCCTCGAGTCGAGAAAAGGTTGCTTCCGGGAAACTTCCTAGAGGCTTGGACGGTTTCTTTTTGCCTAAATATCTATTTTGTCTTCTAGTGTTTTGTACTTAGTTTAAATAAAGGAGCATGAACCCCTCCCTAATACTTATCACCCTTTCATTTTATTTTTCATCTCGTTTTCATTTTAGAGAGAGAAACTCAAGGAGAATTAATATTTTCATTATGATTTTCATCTCAATTATTATTGTAATAATTAGCATGGAAGGCTAATCACCTTCTAGATCCTTGGTGTAATCAAATTCTCTCATCCCATGTATTAGTAAGATTTTTCTTCCCTCTAATTTGCTTTTAATTTCATGGTAATTAATTTCTTGTTCTTTAATGCATGATTTATCCATGTTTTATCTAATTAGCTACTAGATTAGACTTGGGTATTTCATATGCTTGGTTGATAATTGGTGGTCATTGATTATTACCCTAAAATGAATCAACTTTCACATGATTAGAGTCGCAGTTGCTGCTAATTAGTGATTTGGGAATTAATTAGGCAACTAATAGATTAGATTTAATTGTGTTTATTTCTTTTGTTTATTTCATTTCCGCATTAGAATTGCATATTAGGCTATCCCTCTTCCTTGTGGATACGATACCCACTTACCCTTGCTAGTTTAGTAGGAATAGTAGTAATTTGACTAGGAATAACGACTTTCTAGCTTGTCAAATTTGGCGCCGTTGCCGGGGAAGAGGAGTTTTTAGTCTTTTTGCTATTTTTGTGTGGTTTTTGTACTTATTTGTTTTTATTTTTGTAATTCTTGTATGTTTTATTGCCGTTATAGTCTATGTTTGTATAGACCATCATCAATGGTCTAGTCCCATGTGATTTTTTTTTGTTCTTGTGTTTTTGTAAATATTTTTATTTTATTTTCTTTTTCTTTTTTTTTTTATTTATTTATTTGTGATTTATGGATAATTACTATTTTACTCAATTGAATGATGAACTTTTTCATATCTATCTTTCTCGACTTGAGGAACTTGATAGAAGTTCTAATGTTTTCAGCGGGTTGGACATAAATTGGATTATTTTGGATGGTATAAATTTTGAAACCCGAGATTTGGCCGATTATATGAGTAATGGAAAACTTTGTGACATGGATTCTTGTGAGATTTGGGATTTTTGGCACTTCATGGCTTATCAATGTTCACAAGTTGCGGATTTAGAAATCCGAGAGCAAGTACAAAGTTCTCTACATGATACCCAAGATTTCAATTGGTCTCAATTTAATGATGAACCCTTTCATGAGTATTTTTCGAGATTAGAAACTTTTCTTGATTATCTTGGTTGTCGTGGTCAATTTTATTCTGATTTTTGAACTATGTAATATTGTCAAAAAGGGTATGAATCATGAAACTTGGAATTTGGCACTGTATATGAGTAATGAAAGACTTTTCACAAATGCCAATTGATGAGTGTTTTGATTTCTTTAAATTCATGGTCTTTCAATGTTCTGAGGTGGATGTAAATGCTCCACCACCCTCTTATTTGATGAGCAATGATGAGTTTAAGAAGGCGGAGGAAAATATTTTTGTCAATTTTGAGTCTAAAGCAGTTTTTGACCCGCACATTCCTTCTTTTAAGAGTGAGCATGATGCTATTCAATTGAGAGAGGAGCTTGTCTTTTGTGAAGATGATGATAATTATGTGGATTGCAATGAGTCTTCTTCTTCTTTGATTGTACCGACTTTGTACATTGATCTTGAGATTGTACCATTGGAAATTTTTGATGATCTCACATTGACTCATGATTTAAATGTTGATATATCTTTTAATATTTCTTTGAACAACACATTAGAGGAGTCGGAGAGTCTTGTACTTTTAAAGAAAATTGGGAGTAGAGAGATAATGACCAAATCCATATGCTTAAACCCCAAACCCTCTTGGATTGATTACCATCATTCTTCTTTACTTCATGTTCCAAACTTGTCTAATCATAAGCCTAAAGATGATGACTTAGAAGACAATTATGAGCATAGAGGTCCGAAAAATCCTTGTCTTCATGATTTTGCCTTTATTGTTTATGCATTGTTGTTTGCTAATGTTTTCTATTGTCACTCCTTTGAGATGTATTCCATATCATTCGACAAGCTTCTAAGAGCGTTGAATTGTTCAGCTCTTAATTTTTGGTGTGGGTAATTCTAGGGTGATTCCCTATCATGAGTCGAGCCAACGACATTAAACAATGGCGCTACTTGGGAGGCAACCCAAGCTTATTATTTTATTTGGTTTTCTTTGTTTTTGGTGTGGTTTTTTTCTTCATTTTCTTAGCTTGTGACACTTGCCATCCATGATGAATGCCAAGGTATGAATCACCACTCTTCCTTACACTTTTTCCCCATCTAATTTCTAACCAAGTCGCTCCTTCACCCCTTTTTGTCCCATGTTTTATACCATCTCTCTTCATATTTCCTCACCCGTTTGTTCCACATGCTTGTTTCTCCCAAACCATCTACATTTTGGCCCCAAACTCACAAAGTTATTACAAAATGGCCTATTTTGTTTTGGTTATTTGGACAACTATTGTAGTGGGGTCATTATGCTCCAACAAACACAAGAGGGAGATGGAAGTTTCGTAAGGTGATAGGAGGCTACATATTTTGAGGAAGACGGGGGTTGTGAGATGAGAGTGTGGCTCTTCCACCGGTCTTTTGACCATGAGCCACTTGTTTTGATGGTAATCGAGGAAAATGGAGCTCACACGAGGTATGTTTTCTTTCCCCTTAACTTTTCTCTTTCTCATGATTCTAACCACCACTCCCCACCCGTTTTACTAGCTTGTCTCTATACCATCTCTCTTTGTGCCCCACCACGTTTGCTCCCCCCGTTATTCTTGTTCTACCCACCCCATTTTACCCCTTAAACCAATAAAATAGCCTTGTTTGGTTCATTTTGGTTGGGTTGTTTTTGGATGGTTTGTTGTTCTTGGAGGATAACGCGTTGTTGATATCGTTCATAAGGGAGATGGAGTAGTGAGACGAGGGATGGATTTATTTTCGAGGAAGATAGGGGAGTGAGGTAGAGTGAGTGTCTCTTGGCCCGAGAGCCTGTCATTTCCTTATTTGATGAGATGAGACCAATTGTTCTTTGTTCCTAGTTGTATGGGATGGTGAGTGGATGAGTTGATGATACTCCCCCTACCTAACTCGTTGTTGCCAATATTTTGGTTGGTGTTAGTTGTCATTGTGGGCAATGGGGAGGCTCAAGTATGGGGGAGACGCTTGGCATGATATTGTAATTCGGTTTGGCATTTGTCACTTTGTTTGTAATATAGGTGTGATGTTCTTTTCCGTTTGCCAAAAAAAAAAAAAAGGTAATCCATGGCGGGCGACATAAGAAGAGGAGTTAGGGCGTAACGGGTTAGGATCACCACGGGAGTTATAAGGAGGTTTGGTGATAGGAATTGGTGGTCCTAGGTTAGAAATCCTCTTGCATTGTGATGATAGGGGCGCCGATGGATTGATAAGAGGTGAGTTGTGCTCGATAGCTTCATTTCAAGCATGACTTTGAGGGAGTCGTTGAGCCAAGCATGGGGGAAACATGGTGTGTGTTAGTTTCCCCTAACTTAGAGTGTGTGAGAAAGGAGGATAAGATGGTTAGAGTTGGGGTGTTGAGCATTTCATCCACTCCAATTCTAACTAGCACCTTTTGAGTGTTTTGATGGCTTGCGATTCTTTGTTTTGGAGGAGTTTGAAGGTTGTGACTCACCCCGTGCTATAAGAGAGACCTAGGTGTTAAGCGTGGAGAATTAGATAACTCGAGGACGACTAATGGTTTAAGCATGGGGGAGTTTGATGTGGCGTAAATGTGGTGTGTTGATTTAGGCGCCTTAGTGTCTATTTGGGCATGGTTTTATCGTGAGTCGTAGACCACACCACTCGGAGTATTTTTGGAGATTATTCGTTGGTTTTACGAGTTTTTGGTGGCCTTAGACCCTTTTGGTGAATTTCGGACAATACTAGGGGATCAAGCTACAAATTGGAGCAAGATTCGAGGAGAAGATAGCTTGACGACATTCCGAGAACCACACACCATCACCTCCGACTTCATTGGATCATAACTCTCCAACCATAAGATATTTTTCAGAAATTCCAAGTGGAGAGGAAATTTCATCGTCTTAGCTTTCCAACAATATATTATGAGCTCAAAATGAAGTTCGGAGGTGAGAGTTATGCCCGTTCGAAGATTGCCCTGCGCACAGTCCCTCGACTCGAGGATCATAAACCCCGACTCGAGGACTATAATCTCGACTCGAGGATTACTTCCCTCGAGTCGAGGAGAGTTTACAGGAAGGGTATTTAGAAGGACAAGATCCTCGACTCGGGGAGGGTTTTCCTCGAGTCGAGGATTTCTTCGCTCGACTCGAGGATCCCTCTCCTTGAGTCGAGAAAAGGTAGCTTCCGGGAAACTTGCTAGAGGCTTGGACGGTTTCTTTTTGCCTAAATATCTATTTTGTCTTCTAGTGTTTTGCACTTAGTTTAAATAAAGGGGTTTGAACCCCTCCCTAATACTTATCACCCTTTCATTTTATTTTTCATCTAGTTTTCATTTTAGAGAGAGAAATTCAAGGAGAATTAATATTTTCATTATGATTTTCATCTCAATTATTATTGTAATAATTAGTATGGAAGGCTAATCACCTTCTAGATCCTTGGTGTAATCAAATTCTCTCATCCCATAGTAAGATTTTTCGTCCCTCTAATTTGCTTTTAATTTCATGGTAATTAATTTCTTGTTCTCCAATTGCTTGATTTACCCTTATTTTCTCTAATTGGTTGATTGGATTGAATTGGGTATTTCTTATGCTTGGTTTTTAATTGATGGTCATTGATTATTAACCCTAAAGGAAGCAATTTTTACATGTTTAGTGTATGGTTATGACTAATTCGTGATTGGGGAATTAATTAGGCAACTAATAGATTAGATTTGATTAGTGTCGCGGTTGCGGCTAATTAGATAGTAATTTGGGTTGTTGTTAATCTTTTATTAATCCTTGCTCTTCATGCCTTTGGTTTTGATTTGTTTGAGTGATCACTAGACAAATTAGGATTAAAAGGAGGGGAATTTGGTAGCGGTTGCTCAAATTCCCCATAAAAGAGGATTAATTGGTGAAAATCGAGATTATCTATGAATTGGTGTAATTAGAGTGGAGTAAAATTACTATATTAGGGTGTTAGATGAGATTATCACCAAGGGTCACCTTAGTAATCTTGATAAATCGTTTATTTCTTGTTTAATCGACTTTCAAACCAAAAACCCCCCATTTAATTGTGTTTATTTCTTTTGTTTATTTCATTTCCGCATTAGAATTGCATATTAGGCTATCCCTCTTCCTTGTGGATACGATACTCACTTACCCTTGCTAGTTTAGTAGGAATAATGGTAATTTGACTAGGAATAACGACTTTCTAGCTTGTCACCATCTACCCACCTTCTACAGGCTTAGCATCGTGGACGCTAACAAACATATCATGGGGGTGCATTTGGTGTATAGCAACATGAAGCCGGCCGGGTTAGACTTGGATACATTCTTCCTCAAGGTATTCCCATTTTCCCTGAAAGATCGTGCTTTGAATTGACTTTATAATCTTCCCCACAATTGTAACACCCCCAAATTTCGGCCAATTTTAAAACGATATTTTATTACAAAAATGTGCCAAAATCCGATAATATTACAATCGATATACAAAGCTGACAAAATACATTATACACAGTTTATACAATTTGACAAGGCGATACAAAGTCTAAACAAAACTCCAATACAATGATGCACAACGAAAGCTTTGCAGTTCTTCAGGTAGGGCCCACACTAAAAGACGTATCCATCACAATTACCTGTGGTAGATTTAAAGCACAAAAACCACAGTTGAAAAAGTCGGGAAAATGAGTAAGCTACCATCCCAACTTGTATAACCAAAAACACTTACCTTACTTTTCGAAAACGTTTCTACTTTTCATTTGAAAACAACACTTAGCACATATTCACGTACAAACAATCCAATAATGTATCAACACAAACAAATTCACTATCATCATTCCAATTGTAGCACTCAGGTAAGATCAATGAGTGGGAATTCTGAATCATTTAAGGCGGTGTAACCAGCCCTGCATAATATGCAATCATTCAATCATTTAAGGCGGTATAACCAGCCCTACATAATCCAACCAAAACATTCTAGATCTTAAGTGTGCACACCCCCTATCAAATATTGCCAACCCAATAGAGTAGTACTAGACGCCTACAAGCCCTCTTGAAGACCTATGTGGTGGGGCAAATATATATGCGAGCAAAAGTAAAATATGCGATCGATAATGTGCGATCAATAATATATGCGATCAATATTTCCAACTCATTGGTCTTCAATAACTTTCGATCATAATTCATAAATCATCAATCATACATCAAAGTAGCTTTCATTCAATCAAACCATTAACCATTTCATAAGTAATATGCGATCATTATCCAAATACAATCATCCAATAACAATATCCAACATGATATTTAGCAGTTCTCCACCTAGCATGCGGCTATGTTCTCAACCAACAACCAAATCACACTTAGCACCAAATTTTAAAAGGTTTTACATAAGTCATAGAAGGGTTGAGCATGCTAGCTTACCTTCACAAACTCAAGCACAAATAGCACTACTCATAGAAATAATCCTCGTTCACGAACTCCTCGTCTACAATAATACAAACATGAATCTAGATAAGTTACTAATTCACTTATCCACCCAACTAGCTCCTTAACAAAATATGCAATCCTATATGCCATGTATGGATGTCTTAAGATATGTATACCAAGCAATGTACCTTCCAAACACATAAACGAACTTTGAGTACCACAAAAGTAATTCCATTACTTAACTAGTTCATAACCATAACTAAGACATTAATAATATGAAAATTCCAAAAGTCTCAATTAATTTTGTTAAGACAGAATTTAAACCTTCAAAAATCATACTTTCCTTTACCCATATTAATCCCAAATTAAACCAACTAAATACATCATGTAAAACCATCAAAACCCCATGTTTTTGGCCTAATTACCCTTAAATCCGAAAATTAGTAATTAAATTCCGAAAAATCCGAAACTAATTCCACAAATAATGATAATTTCGAAAATAATTATAACATACTAATTTTGAGTTTTCAAAATAGATTTTAATTACAAAATTACTTTCTATCCCCAATTTCAATTAAACAAAAATCATGAACAAACTCCACATACTACTCCAAACCAAAATTCGAAAACCCTAGTATCATAATTAATATCAATCTATCAACAATATCCAAACCAAAATTCATAATTAATATCAATCTATCAACAATATCCAATCAATAACAAGAAGGATCAACAAAAACGAATTGTAATAGCCCCAATTTTAATAATTCACAATTAACCCCAATATTTCAAGAACATGCCTAAAAACTTAATCTTTGTACATAAAATCAACCCCGGTCAATTACCCATCTCATATTAACTAATTATGTATAAACAACACAAGAACGAATCAAAACGAGCAAGAATCGAATTTGGTTGAAATAGAAATCGAAAACAGATGAGAGAGAAGAGGGGTTTATGTTACCCAAAAGTGGTCTGAAAGTAGAGAGGGCGACGGATAGATGATGACAAGGTGGCTGGATCGGCGGAATAAGGCGGGGAAGTGGTGGTTGTTAGTGCGGCGTGGGTGTTGTCGCGCGGCTGGGACAGGGGACGGCAGGTTGTGCGTGCGTGAAGAAGACAAAGATTGATGAGGGGTTGGAGGATAAGAGCCCTCAGAATTTAATCTCAGGTCAGCGAAAACGTCGCTGGGATATAACTACCTCCGGTGAAGTTTCTAGGTGTATAATAAAAAAGAGGCGCATCACGCCCTCTTTTGACACTGCACCACAGGGTTCGGGACCTTCGGCTACTGCGGACTTGTTCACCAACCAAATTTCTCAGGTGAGTGTTTTTTCGACTGTAGTTCGAAAACGCAAGGCCATAGATTTGCGTAATACTGTAGACTTTTCTAAGAGGCCTCGGCTAGGGGGGACTTTGGAAGAGTTGGGTAGGGAGATGGGTTGCTGTAATAATTTTTGGGAAATTTTCCAATATACCCTTGAGGTTACCGAATTTTTCCGGTATACCCCCGAGGTTACCGAGCTATGCAATATACCCACGAGGTTTGCGTTTTCGCGTTTTTTGAGATTTTTGACTAACGGTGTTAAACACCGTTACTTTTATTTGATTAATTTTTAAAATATTTAACCTTTAATCAAATAAATTCAAAAATATATATATAAATAAATAAATAAAACCCAAATTTTCTCCCATTTTCTCTCTCCTCCCCCAATCCCATTCTCCCCACCCGACACCACCACCCACCGCCTGCCACAACCACCACCGCCCTCACCAACCACCATCACGCCGGGATCCACCACCACTATCCTGTTCGCCGTCCTCCGGCGTCATGGACGCCACCATCCGCGACACCGTCGCGCTCCTTCACCCCCATTATCTCCTTTTTCCAATTTCTCTCCCTTCAAACATCTTCTATTTCCGGCAAAAATGGTGGCTAGTGGTACTGCATGTCGAGGAAGGGGCAGCGTTCAAGTGTGAGGGTGGGCGGAGGAAGGAGTTGGGTGGAGGATTATTTGAAGGAAACGTTTAAGTGAGAGAGAGAAAAGGCTGTGGCCTATGGAGGAGTGGGTGGTCGGGGTAATGTGTAGCCGGAGTGTGGTCAAGGGAGGGGGGCGCATCTGGTGGTGCTGGTGGTGGTAGCCCAGGTGGTGGTTGGTGCTGGGTGCGGTGGTGAGGCGGTGGCTCCATTGGTTGGGTTGGGGTTGGGGAGGGAGGTGAGAGAAACTGATTTTTTTTGTTTTTAATTTATGTTATTGGTATTCAATTTGTTATAAAAAAATCAATCTCATTAAGGGTCTAACGGTGTTAGACGGCCGTTAGCAAAATTCTGGAAAAAACGCGAAAACGCAAACCTCGGGGGTATATTGGATAGCTCGGTAACCTCGGGGGTATACTGGAAAAATTCGGTAACCTCAGGGGTATATTGGATAATTTCCCATAATTTTTTCGACCTGGATTTCAATCGTATAATCCTTGTGAATGGTGAAGTTTGTAAGAGTTTGAGCAACAACCTGAATAAACCTTGGAAAAGGAAAAGAATCATGAGAACTTCGACGGCTATTTCTTTTAGCGTCTTGTTCCAAGATGCTCAGGCGGAGGTTGCGGAGCAACCCCGCCGCTCGCCATGAATCTACTGTGTTACAACTGCCGAGGGTTAGGCAACGACGCGGCAGTTGTTCGTCTTAAGAAGTTGCTCAGAAGAGAGAAGCCTGATGTTATGATTTTACTAGAAACAAAATTGAGAAGTGAGGAGATGAAGACGTTATGTCGACAGCTTGGTGACTACCGTGTTTTGTCTGTTGATCCCATAGGACGGGCAGGTGGTATAGCTTTGTTATGGCAGGATTTTATAACTGTTTCTTACTTATCGTCCACTCAACATCACATTGATGTTGCGGTGGAAGGTTTGTTTGGAGATGATAAATGGCGATTGACTAGATTCTATGGCTGGGCGGCCACAGAAGAAAAGTACTTATCTTGGGAGCTATTACGAGGACTTAAGGAGGTGTCCGGCTTACCTTGGCTTCTTGTCGGAGATTTTAATCAAATCTTTTTCGAACATGAAAAAGCAGGGGGTCCAATTCGTGAACAGAGAGTCATGGACGAGTTCAGAGAAGCCGTTGATGACTGTGGTTTAAAGGACCTTGGCTATGTCACTATGTGGGGGAGTGTTTCACTCGGTGGAATAAACAAGGGGACGAGAACTGTGTTAAAGAAAGGCTTGATCGGGCTGTGGCCTCGTCATCGTGGATTGCTGCTTATCCGTTGATTATTGTGAAGAACCTTAGCAGGGACAAGTCCAACCACAATCCTCTGTTGTTGACCAGATATACAACACCTCGGCGCACAAAAAAACGACGTTTTCGTTTCGAAAATATGTGGACATTGTCCGAGAATTGTGAAGGTATCATCAAAAGAGCTTGGACACCTGATGCACAACACGAAGACGGGGATGTTCTGCAAAAAATTAAGAGCTGCTCCAAAGCTTTGTTAGAATGGAGCACTATAGAATTTGGCAACCTAAACAAAAAAATAGAGGAGACAAGAAAGCGGATGATGCTGCTGGACTCCTGTTTCCCTACTCAAGACGTGGTCAATGAAAGGCGTGGGGTTTGTAAGCAACTTGATGATCTTCTTTTGATGGAGGAAGTGTTGGAAAGTATAGGTTGGTTATTGTATGGGGCGGAATTATAAGAGAATAGAAATTTGTAATCGCTGTGTCATGATCGATGATCATTGAATGAGAAACGAAATTCGCCCGGACCACGGCACAATCGCATGGACGTCGTTCTCAAGGCCACACAGCACTCCCCTAAATTGTGTGCTCAATCATGGGGCGTTGGAACTCTCAAGGGCATACTCAGAATCATGGAGAAACATTGAGGGGGATATTAGATGTGTATCAAATGTTTCTCCCACACCCATTTATATAGGCATAACAACTAGGGGGTTATAAGATAAAACCTCCCCTACTAAAGGCTAAATAATGGTGTTAGTGGGGTGATAAAAAGGAACATTAATAGGATTAATGGGGGGAATCCTAAGAGGAAAAAGTAACCCCCACTAACCTAGTTAATACACCCCACTAACTTAGCATTATATCCAACAATCCCCCACTAATGCTAAGTTAGCAACCAATTCTGAGCATGTAGGAAAGGCTCGACACTTAAGTGTGGGTATCTTTCGATTTGAACCCCCACGTAGTGACACGGAACGATTCTTTTATCTAGTGAGTGAACTTCGTCTTGAACTCCTAGAATGCAGGGTAAATTCCGGACACATGTCTTACCTTAGACCCCTTTTAAGTTCCGCAAAGATCCTTCATCCACAAGGATCTGTAGCTATAAAACAATTTTAGCAAACGGTGACCTTCTCATGAGTGCTTCTAGAAAAACCGCGCCCAAGTCTTTCATAGAGGGATGCCAATCCTTCTCACTCACGTAGGTGATTCTGCCTAGTCTATCTCCACATAGACCACCCAAAATAGGGCTATAGAATCATTAAGAGCAAAGGCTCAACCTCACAAATTAAAGTAAAGCGATGAGTTCAAATCCTTCTCAATATAGGACCATCCAACATATGGATGAAAACTCATTAAGAGATAAATCTCAACCTCCACATCCGGTGATCTTATCAAGTTCGTCTCACTAGAACCACCCAAATTAGGGATATAAGATCATTAAGAACACAAACGTGTTCAACCTCAATCACATTCGGTGAATCCATCAAGTCCGTCTCAATAGGACCACTCGAAAGCTATGGACTCATTAAGAGCTAAGCGCTCAACCTATCAAAGTACACATGTCATAGGAATGGGAGGTGTGTACTATGTGAGTCTTTCCATGGCTTCGTTTGACCACCCTTGCGAAAGCAAGTTCGGGTATCAACCATGAATTCCTCACCCTATGGGCGTTAGCCCCATTCCCCTCGACAACTCAGGAACTAGCCACGTATCTAGTTTTCCTTGTGATAGATCAACAATTAAGTTCCTGTCATAACTCATAAACTCAAACAAGTGAGTTTCAATCTCAATCATTACCTCGATATATCGTGTACAAAATATGTATAATATCTCATATCACAATATGAATCATTCTCAATACACGAATATATATTTATTTGAGAAACACAACAATAATAGAGAAATAGGTAAAACTAGTTTGTAATTACCCCCACAATGGTGTACAAGCTAGTAAACCTCTCAACAATTCTCTTATCTCAATCATTCTATCAATGCCAAACAAATTTTGATCAGTGAAACATCGAAATAGCGAACCCCCACAACACAAGACTTTAACAAAAAAATTACCCTAAGGGAACTCATCAAAACAACGTACAAGAGCGTCTCGAAAGCTCAACGTTAAAGTCCATGAAACACAAGAAAGAGGTTCTAGGTAAACCATTTAATTACGCTCATTCAGTTAGGCAAAATATGGACAACGTATATGATTGAATTATCACCAATTCTCATTAAACATATTGTAGTGAAATAGACAACTTAAAATATTTCTCTACAAATTATGATTGAGGAAATGCGAAAGCACAAACATTTCGAACCATTCAAGCGTACAAGAAATTTCTCGTATTCACAAAATTCGTGTACATGAAAATCCACTAGCCATATCATCTACCTCACGTAGATTAAGATCTCAAAACAGTGTTTTTTGTCCATATACACATTAGGGCGTAAAAGACAAAACTTCTCACACACTACTTGCGTTCTATTAGCCATTAAGACTTCACAAATAAAAGAACACATATCTAGTTCACCAAATTTGTCTAAATCACATTTTACTACATATTAGTCAACTCATATGACATTAAAATAGACACGTAAAAGCCCATACGAGAAATGCACAAAACTGACAACTTATAAGCAATATAAATTGAGCTCTAGTGATAAAGGCCGACAATACTCTATCACTTGAAAACACACTAGTGTAACCGTCACTTTCCCCCACATTTTCAAGTTATCGAATGCAACATCAAGTAACAATAATTGAGGGACTATTAAAGGACTCACAGCATACAAGAGTTCAGGAATACTAACTCTTTGTCTTCCAAACACTACACCGCTGGGGTCGATTAATAGCATTGGTCTTATACGTTACGTACCACTAGAAGTATTAGCGATAAGACTAAAGTCATCAGATCACCTTCTATTAATGATCACATGTTGCTCCTCAAAGGTTAATAACAAAATCAAATATAAACGTTCAAGGATCTGATCTCAATATTCTCAATTACTTTCTATATCTATGAGGAGCACAAAGGGTTAGCGTAAGTCACCATATATAGTCATAAGCCTTAAGACTTTACAATTGTCAAGTCAACACTGATAAGGCTCAAAGCAATTAAACGCTTATAACCATACTCCATTAATAAAATAAATACGGCAACTCAAGCCTAAGAGTATACGGCATAAACCAAATTATCGCTAATAATAGGCATAACATCAAAACTGCTAAAAACCGCATAACCAATGAAGATCATACGAGGTAATTGCTACAACGCCTAATTAATCATCGGCTTGACTATTGAAATATCAAATAAGAATTACGCCTCATGACATGCTCATATTACATACTTCATATGAACATAAATAAGTTGAGTCGCGTACCTTAAATCGCGATATATAATACCTCAAGTTTGATGTTGGCCGTTATAGCGACCTCGAGTCGCAGTATATCCTCGTGCGAAGTAATAATAATCTACGTCCAGATTATCTGTCGTATACTTCGTGATAAATCTTATACCTTGATTTCCCGTGACACCATAATCCTAAGATGCGCGGTCCATGTCTGGAAAAATAAAATCAGCAATGCACGACTATCCAGCGCTAATATCATTCGGACTATCATCATTTGATAATTCAGAATCTGATCCCCATGCTTTTCTAGGATTACCAAATCCTAGTGACACCTCATTAGTCGTTGCATACTGCATGACGAATACCATACCGGCATTCCCGAAAGATATGATGCCCACATCTCCTCTAATATACATCGAGAAGAACAACAAATACAATAACCTAGAATTTCGTTTCTCAATTGTTGGAAAATATAGGTTGGTTATTGTATGGGGCGGAATTATAAGAGAATAGAAATTTGTAATCGCTGTGTCATGATCGATGATCATTGAATGAGAAACGAAATTCGCCCCGATCACGGCACAATCGCATGGACGTCGTTCTCAAGGCCACACAGCACTCCCCAAAATTGTGTGCTCAATCATGGGGAGTTGGAACTCTCAAGGGCATGCTCAGAATCATGGAGAAACATTGAGGGGGATATTAGATGTGTATCAAATGTTTCTCCCACACCCATTTATATAGGCATAACAACTAGGGGGTTATAAGATAAAACCTCCCCTGCTAAAGGCTAAATAATGGTGTTAGTGGGGTGATAAAAAGGAACATTAATAGGATTAATGGGGGGAATCCTAAGAGGAAAAAGTAACCCTCACTAACCTAGTTAATACACCCCACTAACTAAGCATTATATCCAACAGGAAGCATATTGGAGGCAGCGTGCTCGTGTCACAAATCTGTCAGAAGGAGATCAAAATACAAAGTTCTTTCATATAAAGGCGACAGGTAGGAAAAAGAGGAATAATATTAATCGAATCCAGAATGATGAAGGTGTGTGGGTGGAGGATACAGAGGAGATAGGTGAAGTGGCCTGCCAGTTTTTTAATAACTTGTTTGCAGCCGATTCTTGCGTAGGTGTTGACGAGGTTGCAAGTTGTGTTAGACGGAAGGTGACAGATGAGATGAATGCAAATTTGATGCGACCATTCTCGTCGGAGGAGGTGTATGAGGCTCTCATGCAGATGCACCCAAACAAAGCCCCCGGGCCAGATGGACTTAATGCCAAATTCTTTCAACAATATTGGCATGTAATCGGGAACGATATATCTCAACTGGTGATAGACTGTTTAAATGGGAGGGTGAATATGGCACTGATCAATTCAACGCACATAGTGTTGATTCCAAAAAGCAAGAACCCACACACTATGGCAGAATTTCGGCCGATTTCTTTGTGTAACGTGGTGTATAAATTGGTGTCCAAGGTTTTAGCTAATCGGTTAAAGCCCCTTTTAGGTGTGATTATTTTTGAGGAGCAGAGTGCGTTTATCCCTGATCGACTGATCTCTGATAATGGAATGATAGCCTTTGAAGTGTTTCATTTCATGAAATCCTATAATTTTGGAGCTAATGGTTGTATGGCGCTAAAACTCGATATGAGTAAAGCGTATGATCGGGTGGAGTGGAACTTTTTGGACACAGTTATGCATAAGATGGGTTTTTGTGATGGCTGGGTTTCTATGATTATGCGTTGTCTAACAACGGTGTCCTCATCTGTTCTAGTTAACGGAATTTGCACCAAGGCCTTATCACCGCGTCGGGGTCTACGACAAGGTGATCCTATTTCACCCTATTTGTTCATTATATGTGCCGAGGTTTTCTCAATGCTTTTGTCTCGTGAGGTTGAAAGGAAAACACTGTCTGGGGTTCGAATTTGCCGCAGAGCCCCTCGGATTTCACATTTACTATTCGCTGATACTCCATAATTTTTTGCAAGGTTGATGAAGCTAATGTGTCTACTGTAAATAGGATTCTGAATGATTACCAAAAGGCATCGGGTCAGAGGATTAATTGGCACAAAAGTGAGGTCTTTTACAGTGCTAATGTAGGGGATGATTCAGGGGATAGGCTTACAACCTTGCTTGGGGCAACAATGGTGCGGGTTCTTGGTAAATATCTCGGGCTTCCTGCTATAGTGGGTCAAAATAAAACTATGGTGTTCTCCACAATCCGAGAAAAAATTTGGAAAAAGATGAAAGGGTGGAAAGAGAAGCTTTTGTCCTTTGCGGGTAGAGAGGTCGTGATAAAGGTTGTTGCCCAATCGATCCTTACTTATCATATGGGACTTTTTAAGCTTCCGTCATCTCTTGTCCATGATATTGAAATGGATGTGGCAAGATTCTGGTGGGGGTTCGGAGAGGAGAAGCGGAAAATATACTGGGTTGCTTGGGACAAGTTGTGTACTGCCAAAAGGGATGGAGGATTAGGCTTCCGTCATCTGTCGTCCTTCAACATAGCAATGATGGCAAAGCAAGGATGGAGATTAATGGAGTACCCAAATTCGCTGGCGGCAAAATTATTTAAAGCTCGGTATTACCCTGCTTGCAATTTCTTGGATGCAAAACTAGGACATCATCCTAGTTACATCTGGCGAAGCATTTTGGACGGTCAGGAGGTCCTGAAGAAAGGGTGTAGGTGGCTCATTGGGGATGGAAGACGGGTGCGAGTTTGGCATGACAAGTGGACTTTGCGCGCACCATCTTTCCGATTAATCTCCCCTGCTGGTTTAAACATGAATGAGAAGGTGAGTGCGTGGATAGATGATGAAAGAGGTGGCTGGCGAACAAATCTAGTCAAAGACAAATTACTTCCGTTCGAGGCCGAGGATAGTCTTCGTATCCCTATTAGTATTAGTTCGCCTGATAAATTGGTTTGGCATTTTAGTGATGATGGAAACTACACTGTCAAATCAGGCTATCATTTTATTCGTCGGAGCGGGGAGATCGATAGGGGAGGCATGGGAGCTAGCTCAGATGTGTCATCTCGTCTTTGGAAGTTTATTTGGAGCCTGAATGTTCCCCCAAAAGTGCGATCTTTCTTATGGAGAGTGTGTAGTGGGGCAATTCCAAGTGGTGCTAATATTCAAAGTCGAGTAGATGAAATTGACCCTACCTGTACTCATTGCTCTAGTGCTATGGAGACTGACATGCACGCCCTCTTGTTCTGCTCTGAGGTTATTGCTGTATGGGAAGGTGTGGGTGTGAATCCCGAAGACGAATGGGGTGAGATACAAAGCATACGAGAGTGGGTCGCACAACTGGTAGAGAAGAGTGTTAGTGAGGAAAGGTGTGAGGAGCTAATCATGATTTTGTGGAATTTATGGAACGATCGAAATTCATGTTCCATGGAGGAGCTCCTCGTGAGGTTTGGAAGCTGATTGATAATGCTCATTGTTTATGTAAGGCGTACCAGGAGGCTCAAGCTTCGAAGAAGATTGTCGGGTGTCAAGAAGCGGATAAGCTCGAGAGATGGGTTCCACCTGTAGAAGAGACTTTCAAGTTGAATGTTGATGGAGCAACTTTCGGTGTTCAAGGTTGTGGTCTTGGTTTTGTCCTTGGAGGATGGCAGGGGGAAGTTCTTGCTGGATGCCAGCAAATTCCTGAGAAGTGGGAACCAGTTTATGCAGAAGCCAGAGCTCTTGAGTTTGGATTACGGCTAGTGAGTCAGCAAGGTTATCGACGTATTGTGCTCGAATCTGATTGTTTGCAGTTAGTTTCGTTACTTAATCGAGACGTTATGCTTTTTTCTTATTTAGGTAACATAGGTAAGGAAACTTTAAGTGTAATGCAAGTTTTTGAGTCTATAGTCGTGTCTCATATTCGTAGAGGCGGTAATCAGGCAGCGCATTATATTGCTCATTTAGCGCCAATTGATTACTCCTGTAGGGTATGGTTGTGTGGAGGTCCCGAGGGTCTCCTGGATGTTGTAGCTGCGGACTATGTGTCCGCTTTCATTTCTTAATGCAATTCTGTGCTCTTGATAAAAAAAAAAAAATAAATAAAAAAAAAAAAAAAAAAAAAAAAACGAAATCAGATGAAAGGAAAAGGAAAAGATTGTGTTTGGATCCCATGGAGTTGAGAATAAACTCCACCATGTGGAGTTTACCTAATAAGGTAAAAAAAAGACATGTGACATTTTATTTGTGCATTTAAATATTTTCTTTCATTTGCTTTATTACTATTTATGGCAAACTCCACCAACTCCACCAAATTTTAACTCCATGGGATCCAAACACGAAAAGATTGATGAGGGGTTTGTTTTTTTTTTTTTTCCTTTTCTTTTCTTTCCATCTGATTTCGTTTTTTTTTTTTTTTTTGGGTTGGGCTTTTGATTTGGGTTGGGCTAGTAGAGAAAAGGTGATGGATCGAAAATGGGAAGATGCCCAAATTAGTTAATCTGAACTTGGAAACACTCATAAAACTCCTTTTATTTTTCGAAAAACAAATTTGATACCTAATTCGTAACTCATCTCCTAAAAATATAATTATAAAATATCACGAAATTTGGGATATTACATCCTTCCCCTTAAAACCAAGCTTCGTCCTCGAAACTTGAAGTACAAAAGTTCAACTCAATCGGCACACATAGAAAGCATATCAATCAGTAAATGCAAAGTTAAGAATGTATGTATGCAATGCATGAATCAAGAGTAAGTATAAAGTTAGTATTATAACCCACCCAACTTAAAAGAACTTGTTGCATAACTCACACATCAGGAGACGCCAATATAATTTAGAGAAACTTTTATCAAATTTTGCCTGATAAATTAATACACTTAAGAAGGTACACCAAAATCTTAGTCTTATAGGAATCCAAGCGTTTATAGTATCGATAAGATCTTAGATATCCTCAACAGTCAAAAGCCCCTAATAAATTAACACCAATAAATCCATGAACCACAAAAATTTCATTAATTCGCTATGCAACTAGAACATGCTTTGAACCACCAAAGACAAGTGAGCACTAACTAAATCCAGAATTTGTGATGTCAAATCTCCAGTTCTCAGCAAAATTATATTAAACAATCCCAAATTAAGTTTCATACACATCACCAAACATAAATTCAAGCTCATTTAAATGCCCCAACGGTCACCTCAACTTATTCATCAAAACATTTTAATTTTCCCAATTATCTCAATCATAAAGTAAGCTTGCAATAATTTACATGCTTTACCCCGGAAAATACCACAATAATTTCTAAAATAAGATACATGAAACATCTAAGCACTCTCAAACTCTTTCCCTCTAAAGCAAACATCACATTAGGATATACTTTCACCCCCTATCCTGGGTTTTCGCCCTTATTTCTCCAAACAATACCCGATTTTCAAACATCGAGCGGATAATATGATCATTGTGCTAAGTACTACAACTCTTAAACTCTAATGTAACATGCTCAAACACATGGGAGTTGTTGAAGAAGGCCTTGATGCGAGATCATGTGGATGAGAGAACAGACCTGGTATCTGTTCCATCAATTAGTGCAAATCTGCTATAAAAGAGACAGACCTGAATTCTGTACTTTCCAGTTTGCGTGAATTCTAGTATATTGGTTAGGAAGGACGTGATCTTTAGCTATAGGTCATTTTCCATATTATTATCTAATATTATTTACCTTATTATTGTGAGAATAAATTTAAGAGATAAGTAGTTCTTCTTATTTCCTTAGGAGTCTTATTTTTCCATATCGTATTAGGTTAGTTTAAGGAAGATTCTAGAGTTAGCTTTAGTATTTAAACAAAGTTGTTGTAGTTTTATTTCAGGTATCGTTGAATCAGGAAAAGTATTAAAAAGAGTCTGAGAAAGGTTTTTCCACCCCTTTGCATTCGTTTAAGTTCTAAAGGTAATTGAACTCAAGACAAGGAACGGAAGGCACTCGTTCTATCTTTGATCGGCTAAAGATACTAGAGGTCAAAGGCTATAACTAAACGACCGTGTGGTTTAGAGATTAGCTTAGCTCGGTTGGATCTCTAAGGGTTGAGATTCATTAGTTCATATCTTTACTTTTCGTTCTCTAAACTCAAAACAGCACAGACCAGAATTTCAGTTCTGTACCCACGAGTTTTCAGAGATCAGATTCTTATTCTGTTCTAACATACAGACCAGAGATCCAAGTCTAGTCTATTCCAACGTCCTGACCAGAGAACAGATTCCTGTTCTGTACTGCAATACTCTTCCGCAGGCATTCGCACTCGGATCAGGCCTCCATTCTTAAATATTTCCCAAACACAAAGGCTTCCGCCTTGAAAAAGGAAATATCCACAATTGAGCAAAGGGGAGAGTCATTTAGATCCTGTTGAGATCGGTCTCGTGAACTAGTGGCTAGTTGCCCCTACCATGGCTACAAAGGGCAAGACTTGATCTTGTTCTTCTACCACGGCCTTGACAACCAAGATTATAGGCACGTGGTAGCATCTAGCAATAGAGGATTGGATAAGATGACCTCGGCCGAGGCTTGAGACTTACTTGAAAAGTTGGCAACAAATTCACGTGATCGAGAACCCAAGAGATGTGTGAGAAGAGTTAATATGGTGGAGACTCCCTCCAACAATTCTTAAGTGGAAGAGTTGACGAATATGGTGAAAGAACTCCTACACAATCAATTAAGGAATTCGCCACCTAGGGAGTATGAAAAGGTCAATGTCATGGGAGGTTTTCATGGGGATTCTGAAAGTTTTTTAGCCTCTAATTAGACTCCTTTAATTAGTACTTAATTACTCTTGATTAAGTTTAGCTAAGTTTAACCAATAAAAAGTGTATAAAACAAGTTTTTATACCTTAATAAAAAAAATGGAATTGACCACTCCTTCAAAGAAGGTTCTTGAGCTTATAATTAATGGGGATCCTCCTCCTTAATCTCCTTAATCTTGAGTTTCCAAGTTACGAAACCTCTTCCCTTTATCCACCAAAGAGGTTCTCCAAAAAATCTCACAAAAAGGCTAGTTTTTATGAGATTTTAACCCTAAAACCTTATATATAATTAGCCAACACATTAGCTAATGATATACATACTAGGCTTAGATAAGTGTTTTGATCAACTTTTTATGTGCATGCAAAAGGAAGAAATCAAACTTTGATTTCTTATCAAAGTTGCTAAAAAGATAAAGATGAACATGGGTGTTATTCCTTGTTTTCCTCTCTAATTCGGATTTGATTTTTTTTGTGTAAAATGATGTTTTGTCATGTTTGACCATCAAAACAAGGTATATATAGTATATGTAATTCAAACTATCATTTTACCCTTACTAACTATACCCCTCAACATCTTATGTTACAATTTGGGTATAATTTGTATACTTATCTCTTTAAGTGATAATTAATTATCTATATTATACCTTTAATAGACTGACTTTAATGCCCACGTGGCGGTGCATGCATGAAGAAGTTCTTACCAAAAAAAAGCCACGTTATATGTGAGGTGTCGGCCCATCGTGGGTCTCTTCTCTCTCTTCCACGTCCCGTATGCTTTAATATCTACATGGGCAAAAAAAAACTATCTTAGCACTAATGGGCTAATGGCTTTTCGTGCGCGTGCGTCATGAAAAACCAAGAAGTCTCTTCTCCTTCCATTCCGTTCTTAACTATTCTACTCTTTCATTTTAATGGCGACGTCGAAGGTGGCTGTTATGAAGTTGGAAGACCTTTTTTGTTGAGGTGAGTTCGATTTGGGATAGATCGGGATCAACCTTAGTTTACTGCGCGCACAAACAAACGATCAAGGGGGGGCCCGGCTTTCGCCAGGCGACGCCCCTCCGACGCTCAAGTCAGTGTTGAGTATGAAGGATGGGTAGTCACAAAATAAGATAATAGTAGAGTAGAGAGAGTATATATTGTGTGTGTAAAAAAATTCCCTTGATTATTGGCAAATGAGGGGGTATATTCCTCTTGCTTTATCACATCAACTTCGCCCTTGACATGTAAGTAACACTGAATTATTCCTCTTGCTTTATCACATCAACGTTGCACTCGAAACTTCGCCCCTAGAACCGGGTGCAATTTCGAGTATCTTCGCCCCTGGGATAGAGACCGAAGTCGCAATCGAAATTCGGCCCAAGAGTCGGGTGCGATTTCGAGTCAACAAAAAACTTCGGTTTAGATTATAATAATTTCCTTATAATATTACCTGCAAAACAATATCAAACACCAACCAGATTATTTAGGTGCGCCCCTCGGAGTTTCAGTCCGAGGGTGGAATTTTAAGGCTCAGCTTGCACTTGCGGGGGTTGATTAGTCCAGTGAGGGTCGAGCCCGAGACTTCGTGGCCAGTTGGCGTCGTTCGACTATCCGGGCCCAAGAGATCCGGGGGTCTACATTTCGCTTACCTAAGCATCGCAGTTTGCCTATCTCGTATCAAGTATGACCCCTGATTACTTGGCGCGTAAATCGTAGGCGACACTTATCCATAATGGAACTTTGTCGCAAAAACCGATACGGTGATCGGGCTCGATCGCGGGGCTGTTGATCTCTAACCCTTTTCCGCATGCACCCAATACGTGGGCGATTGGCCTTAGCCCGGTCGAACAATAATTTCACGAGTATCCACCTACCGAGGCCGGTAAATTCCCGAGCTCAGTTCGGCTTTCATCGCAGCACTTGTCGAAGTGGCAAGTATCCACCTACCGAGGCCGGTGAAAATCCCGACCCGGTCGGCTTTCCTTGTTGCACTTGACAACTTAGCAAGTATCCACCTGCCGAGTTCAGTTAAAATCCCGACCCGGTTAGGCTTTCCTTACCGTACTCAAGAACCACAATTATGAGACACAATTAGGGAACTGCATGTGACCGAATGCCAACTGTATTCGTAGTCCGACTACTATGGTCGGCGCGTCGCGACCACCATTACCGAGGAGGCAGTATTCCACCTTAGCCTTTCCGTGAGAATCCACCTACCGAGGCCGACAAATTTCCGGGCTCGATTCGGCTTTCGTCGCGACACTTCTCAAAGTGGCAAGTATCCACCTGCCGAGATCGGCAAAATCTTCGCCCCTCGAATGGAGACCGAAGTCACAATCAAAATTCGCTCCAGGAGTCGGGTGCGATTTTGAGCCGACAAAAAACTTCGCCTTTGTCCGGAGACCGAAGTCGCAACCGAAATTCGCCCCAAGAGTTGGGTGCGATTTCGAGTTGATAAAAAACTTCGCCCCTTGTCCGGAGACCGATGTCGCAACCAAAATTCGCCCCAAGTGTTGGGTGCGATTTCGAGTCGACAAAAAACTTCACCTGTTGACAGGAGACCGAAGTCGCAACCGAAATTTCGCCCCAATAGTTGGATGCGATTTCGCATTGACAAAAACTTCGCCCCTTGACCGGAGACCGAAGTCACAACCGAAATTTGCCTCAAGAGTTGGGTGCGATTACGAGTCGACAAAAAACTTCGCCCCTTGACCGGAGATTGAAGTCGTAACCGAAATTTTGCTCCAATAGTTGGAAGCGATTTTGTGTCAACAAAAAACTTCGCCCCTTGTCCGGAGACCGAAGTTGCAACAGAAATTTCGAACTCGGCTCGACTTGCGTTGCTGGAGAACTTGATCACCTACAATAAAGAGTTAGCCCTCGACAATAGTCTCATCTCAAATAAAGAGTAACCATCTCAAATCTGATGTTGATAATGGAATCCTCCACGCCGAAGCCAAGGACCCGTTACCTCACGCTCTATCCTCCCTTAGAGAGTGTCGTAGTGTCAATGCGGTATGTCTACAATGTCCTGGAAAATAAATTCGATGGTTGAAAATGAAGGCCGAGTGCATGAACTGACTTAGATCGCAGGCTTGTCGCCACCCGTGGGCGATGGCCTTGCCGAACCTAAGATTTAGCTCGAACTCGTCATTCGCCATGTATCTCGATGTAGAACCAACGAAAGACAGATCTCGGGAGAAGGATACTCGGGTGGTTGAGTACCCCCCTTAAGCGCCTAAGCGAAGTCGATAGTCGAGCTCCTCAAGCCCAGTCGGGCTCAGCGGCTTCGATAATCGACTTTCACAAGTCAAGATACGCTCCAAGTCGAGGCCAATGACGACGTTCTCGAAACCGAGGTTGAGTACCCCTTCTGCATAGAGGCCGATATCATAGTCTCAAGCTCCGTCTCAAGCTGAGCTATGCTAAAGGCGAGATTGGTACTCGAGCTCTTTCTCAAGCCCAGCCATGCTCCCAGGCGATATCGACAGTGAGGTCCTCGAGACGAGGTTGAGGACCTCTTCCGAATCAAGGCCGATGGCAAAGTCCTCGAAACCGAGGTTTGTAAACACCTGCATTTGTCCCTACCCAAATGCCTGATGATGATAGCACATTATACTGTGAACTGCGTCTACTTGCTCTACTATGTGAACCACTGTTGTCGTGAATCCGTTAGCAAATGCCTCTTCACCCAAAATAAGGCCAAAAACAATCATTTTTCTCTCCTTTTACACCTGACCAAACTCAGGAATGACCCGCGTGCCTAAATCGCCAAAAGTCATCAACAAAACATATTTTTGTACGACATTTGCCCACCCAAATTCACAGGTACAATACTCATGTTATGGCAGAACCAGAAATGCAATTTTGCATGGCGCGTCAAAGGGTCCAGACGCACCTTCGCGCGCACATAGAGGCCCTGGAGCATTGGCGCATGCGCCTGACGCAGCCCCACCTGTGTTTGACGCACCTCGACTCGTGCCAGATGCACCTCGACTCGCGCCAGACGCACCTCCACCCGCGCCAGACGCACCACCCCGTGCGCCTGACGCACGAAGCCCTAGGTGGCCGGCTAGCCCTACTTTTTCACCCCAAAGCCCTAGCCTCTCCACATTATAAATACACCCTATTTCCACCCCATTTGACACCTTCACACAGTATTTCCATCCTGAAACTCTGCTCCTCTCTCACCACAATTCTCTCACAAAAAACCCTAATTACAATACAAAAACCCTAAGACAAACACATACAAAACCCTAAGGCACCCTCAAACTTTAGGGCACTCCCAAACACAATACATCTCAAACACAACACAAACAAAGCCCCTCTCAAACACCTACGTTCGAAAAGCAACGCATCGCCTCAAGAACACATCTAGCCCCTACGACGCATACTAAGGATCAACACAACGATCTCGAAGCATAGTAAAGCAAGTAGCGGCGGTATCGCGGACACACGTAAGTCCTGAGGGCACCCCTTTGTTGGGGAGTGAATTTTCAACTATAAGTGCCTACTTCCGATCTAGAGCAAAGCTGAAACTTCCCTGCTGAAAGCTGGAACTTCCCTGCAAAAAGGTGAAACCTCCCTGTAGAGTTAAGGGGGAACTATTTCCATTTCCGCACCAGAAGTCCTTGGAACGTTTGAATAAGTGAACAACGGCTAATGCAATTAACTCTTCATCAATTATGGGGATAATGGAAACAATTAGGAAGATGTTACGCAATTAAGAAGGCCAATTTAATATGACATCAAGAAGAGGATAAATTCTGCAATAATGAGGATTAACGCTGCATTTATGATAAATGCTGTAGAATGAATGTTGAAACTGCAGGAGGAACAAGAGGAGAAGTTCAAGGAAGGACAATAATGAGCGGAATTAATTGCTATTAAGGGAGCAGCTATAAAAGGACACTCAAAGGCAAAGGAAGATGATATACAACGCCCATAATCAGATTACTATGCTTATATTCGAGTTCCTACACAATCACCCTTGTATTACTAATCTAGGAACTTTCATAGCAATTGTACACTACCTACACCGAAACTAGTGGAATACTTGGTAGGACACAGTCTTCCCCTAGTGGTTTTTCCTTTATTTACAAGGGTTTTCCACCTACAAAACTCCCTTGTCTTATTTGTTGGTTATCTCTTTTATTTCTAATACTTCCCGTTTTCTATGTTCTTTCCCCCGGAACTGCAGACAACTTCCTCCGGAACATCAGTCTACTTCCCCCAGAATTGCAATCCTACTTCTTTGATCTGTAAGCAACTTCCTTTGATCTGTAATCAACATCCCCTGATCCGGAACCTGCACCCTGAACATCCGGAGTAGAAGTTCCCTATAGTAGTAAGGTGACTAGATAACCCCTAATTCGAAAGTAGGCCCTAGTGGATATTTTTGACCAAAATAATTTGGCGCCCACCGTGGGGCATCTAGTCATTTAAATCTACTATGAAGCCCTCTCAAAAGTCCGGATCCAAGATATGGAGTTCTACCTTGAGCCAACAAGAGGGGAACATTGCAATGGTACACCACCAACAATATTTGCACCTCCCAAATCCGTTATGGGGGCAAAAAGCTAAGTTTCATAAAACTTTCTGAATTAATTAGATTACTTCAGTTACATTTCCCTTATTTCTTATCTTTATCTCCATCACATACTAACCTACGTATTGGTGGCAACCCTAACATCTATTGTTTTGCAAGATTAAAGTTGCAAAGTCAACTAGAGGACGACTACCTTACGTGACGAACCACCTCTATGGCAAAGTGGTCCACAAGTTGCTTCAACCTCCGGAATCCAGAATTATGTGTATATTATGTATCATTTACAAACTGAAGCAGATTACAAATTTAATCCTACAACACGGAGTACAAAACATTTATGTACCACTTTAATAGGGCTGTAATTGTCCTTTTATGTCATATAGATATCGCAAACAATACATAAAACGGCTCCGAAGCCCACAATAAACATCTAGGGACTACTCTCCCTACAAGGAGACCCAAGATTTCATCAACACCGCAATACATTAATGCGGTTAGAGTGCATACATGCACTCGCTACAGAGATTTGGCGATACTAAATGAGAAATAGCCAAATCATTAAATCAAAAGGCAATATGCCTACATGCTACACGCATTCATTTGGGATCCCATACAACACTTTCCGAAGTTTAGAGCGAGCCAATCCATACCGACTCCTTATAACAAAAATTTAACGGCCATCAAGGCAAACATGCCTACAAAGTGCCTAAACATTACTATTCAACAATCAACCTTAACCCATTTTCGTGCCTTAACATGGAGGACAAGTTCCTACTTCTACGCATAAACATTAATGTATATACTTGTCTTGCAGGATACGTTAAGTCAATTTCTTCAAAATAGTTGTTCGCCATTTTAAAAAAATTGGGGGCAATTGTTGGGGAGTGAATTTTCAACTATAAGTGCCTACTTCGGATCTAGAGCAAAGCTGGAACTTCCTTGCAGAAAGGTGGAACCTCCCTGCAGAAAAGACGAACCTCCCTGCAGAGTTACGGGGGAACTACTTCTATTTCCGCACCGGAAGTCCTTGGAACGTTTGAATAAGTCAACAACGGCTAATCCAATTAACTCTCCATCAATTATGGAGATAATGGCAGCAATTAGGAAGATGTTACGCAATTAAGAAGGCCAATTTAATATGACATCAAGAAGAGGATAAATTCTGCAATAATGAGGATTAATGCTACATTTATGATAAATGCTGTAGAATGAACGCTGAAACTGCAGGAGGAACAAGAGGAGAAGTTCAAGGAAGGACAATAATGAGCGGAATTGATTGTTATTAAGGGAGCAGCTATAAAAGGACACTCAAAGGCAAAGGAAGATGATATACAACACCCATAATCAGATTACTATGCTTATATTCGAGTTCCTACACAATCACCCTTGTATTACTAATCTAGGAACTTTCATAGCAATTGTACACTACCTACACCGAAACTAGTGGAATACTTGGTGGGACACAGTCTTCTCCCGGTGGTTTTTCCCTTATTTACAAGGGTTTTCCACCTACAAAACTCTCTTGTCTTATTTGTTGGTTATCTCTTTTATTTCTAGTATTTCCCGTTTTCTATGTTCCTTCCCCCGGAACTGTAGACAACTTCCTCCGGAACATCAGTCTACTTCCCCCAGAATTGCAATCCTACTTCTTTGATCTATAAACAACTTCCCTTGATCTGTAAACAACTTCCCTTGATCTGTAATCAACATCCCCCGATCCGGAACCTGTACCCTGAACATCCGGAGTAGAAGTTCCCTATAGTAGTAAGGTGACTAGATAACCCCTAAGTCGAAAGTAGGCCCTAGTGGATATTTTTGACCAAAACACCCCTCTTTTCTAAACTCTTCTTTTACTTTATTCTCGACTTCTACCCCTTCTTTACGTGCGCAATTTATTGCTTTTACAACCTAGATTTACATTTTTGCCTAACCAAGATTTAGATCTAAAATGAACTATGTGATTCACGCTTAACACAAATCGCAAAGCGATTGGACAAATTGGTAGCTAGGGACCGTTAATCAATCTTTACGACGTTGCTACTTAAGATCTAGTTTATTTGCTAAACAACCAACTTAGCTAATTTACTAGGTTGTATATAACTTGTAAATGACTGTAAAATTGCATGGCTTAACTTCTCAACGACTTGTATACGATAATTCAACTAGTAGAGACTGCTATACGTGGGCGGGGTTGGGTGTCTTATGGTTTTCCAACACGTACTGTCACCCCCGAACCCAGTCTTGCGGTCCGTAGACTGCATATTGGCGTAGGCCAAAATGCGCATTTTGTTCTTACGTCCCTCGATTTTGTCATTTTTGAAAAACGACTCGCGAACTTGTTTTGTACTTGGCATGACTCGCTTCCCCAAGCGTTTATGCTCAATGGGTACAGACTCACCTAGCGTTTACATAGTCCCTCGGTAACATGGAGCAAGATCACATTGCATGGTTTCCAAACACCCCACAATTGTTTGGTGCCGACTCCTATCCTAGTGCAATCATCGCACGACTCACGCGTCCGCCGCGATAGAGACTATCCGTGGAATCTAGCTAGAGTGGCGACTCTGCGGGGGACTTATTGTTCAAAGTGGGTGAGACTCGAAGATTGGTTATCAAGTTACATTTGTTGAGAAATTTAGCACCTGCATTTGCATGGACGCGACCCACATCCCATAGGAACCTTTGTCCATTCGGTATAACCATGTCTCTCTCCCTCGTGTAGGACTGAATAATGGTTGTACCACCCACGTTCGCATCATCAACACTTCGTTTCCAATGAAACATTGTTTCTGGTGCAAGGATGTTATACTCTCGAGCATGGGCTGCCACAAATCGAGATATAGCTACCTATAACGTGGTACCCTAAGCCTAAACCTCAAACCTTACCCATAGTACATTCGCATGGTATGTGTTTGTTCTTGCGTGACTTGTTTGCTCTGTTTCGACCTCTTTTGTGCCCTTTTCGTGTCATTTTCATCCTGAAACTTTGTCAAATCAAGTTTTAATTGCACCAATGTCTTCCCTATGCACTACGTCATTATCTGTGAAATTTCGGCGCGTGCGTCCATGACCTTGTGCGCACGCTGCCGTGCGTCCGCGCGGCTGTGCGCACCACCCCCGTGCGTCTGCCCACTCATACGCACCATGCATGTGCCTTTGAATGGTGCAATTCCCATTCAAAACATGCCCCACTGCATGTCTCCCTTTGTTGGGATCTTTTTCAATACTTACACACACAAACATGCACCTATACACCTCGCACACAAATGTTGCATTTCGTGACACACTCTTGAATACCGCATTGCCGTGTCATACATACATACAGTTGCGTCTTGCATCGTACATTTGCATATCAACTAAGTCCACCCCTAGTCATCTAATTCATGCATCATCCTAGTCCATACCATCCTAGAAAAAACCGTCTCATGCAGGGTCAAGTTCGTACCTAACTACGAACTCATGCATCCTAGGATCCCAAACCATTGCATGCATTTTGCACTACGAGTTATATGATCACATGCATACATGCATCACAACCCATGCATGGAACCTTAAAAAAAAAACCTAAGTTACATCATGCATCAAGTCTGTCTCATACGTCAATCTGTATCCTCGACTCTATCCACCTAGAATTTTTGAGGCTCACTTCTCGCTCTATATTACACAAAAATATCGCATCTTGTTCATACGTCAACCCGTATCGTCAACCCTATCCACCTAGGATTTTTGAAGCCACTTCTCTCTCTTTTTCTTCAAATCTTTGCAATTTATCAAAACGTCAATCCTTATCATCGACCCTAGCCACCTAGGATTTTCAAGGCCTACTCCTCGATCTTTTTTTGCCCAAAATTTTGCACCTGATCGATACGTAAATTCGTTTTTATCAACCCTAGCCACCTAGGATCTCCGAGACCCACTCCTCACTCATTTTTTGACAAAATCAATCCACCATATTCAAAATCGTACCACGTCCTTGGTCTTAGCCACCTAGGATCATCGAGGCCCACTCCTCGCTCAATTCACTGAATTTTTGCATCTCGTCCATACGCCTATCCGTATGCGTACACATCACACACATTGCACATTTTTATTTGGATCTTAGCGATCTAGGATCATCGAGGCCCACTCCTCACATCCTTCTTTTCCATCGTTGAAGCATACTCTTCAGGACTGTTCGATCTCTACATACATAAGATCGTCCACACCTTGTCCAACTCAATAACCGTACATTTTCAAGCAACTCAATTGAAGCCCCAATGGTTTGAGGGACGACTACTACTTCTCTATGGATCCACAATCCACACGAGATTGGTCGCATGTTTCTCCCATCAATGCTAAGCTTTCTAACAAGTTCTCGACATTGGCATCCCAAAAATCAATAGATAGCAAACTCCATGCATTATGTCGTGGACTCTGAAACTTACATTGCATGAAAGCCCAAGACGATGAGAACAAGCACCACTACAACGATGCAACCTCCAACAAACTTGACAATAAGCATACTTTCCGAACTACGTTTGGTTTGATTCCAAGCGCTAATAAGGATACAGTTCTCTCTCTTTCGCTGATGGAATAAATGAGCTTTTGGTTTACATTATTTCTCATGAGCTTCCTACGACGAATCCTAGTTTGTCTTACACCGCACGATTAATAACTGGAGGTAAGAATTTGTAACTACATAAATGACTTTGATCCCTAACGATTGAATCCACTTTTTGATTATTTTCCCTTAGTGCTAAATGACATGGAAATCTGAACTCACGTTATCAAGCTACCATTTTGCAAATTTAGGCCAATGCATTGGTCTGAATTCTCTACTTTCCAGCCACATTAAAAGCCATAACCCTTGACCAGCCGCATTATCAAACATCCCTTTAAGGTTTACATCCCACTTGGTCCAACATTAAGGATCAAGACCCCATTGAGCCGGCCACAATTACCAAGCTCCACATTCCAAATACTTGAACTCTTCTTTTCCCTTGCCCACGCATGGAATCTTTTGTCGAAACAAGACAAGAACGATCATCATCATGAGCAGCACGGCTCATCCATTGTAAAGCATCAATGTAACACCCCCAAATTTCCTTTCTCTTTTAAAAACAGTTTTATCACGAACCAAAATACAAATAAGGAAATTCAGAGGTGTCACTCCGCACTCAAGTCAAAGACCCGAATGCTAGGAGATTCCAAAAGCCAGAATATGATTATCTAATGGTCTAAATTAATCTATTACAATTCGAAATTAAATTACAACGATCCGAAATCCAAAATACGAAATATAAATGATCTAAGTATTATCAATAGTCTATAGCTTAAAGCCTAAACTTTATTTGATTCAGCTAATATCTAGTGAGTCGTCATCCCCGCAATGCACCATCTACTTCATACCTGTGGTGGATTTAAAACACAAAAACCACAGTTTGAAAAGTCAGTGAAATTGAGTAAGCTAACACCTCAACTCGTAAAAAAACCAAAACCCTTACCTGGATTTTGAAAACGTTTCAGTTTTATTTTCGAAAACCACACTTAGCACATTATCACATAAACCCATCGTAAGACAAATCAAATCACCGAAATAGAAGTATCCCTATCTCTACAACAAATGTATAACAGTTCATAATATAATCCAAGTCATTATTTACGATTTTTAATGAGAAATTCATTGCAATCTTTATAAGTGGGACGAGTCGAGTCTTTGTCAACTCATCCAAACCACACCATTCATATTTTGATAAGTGGGTGAGCCGGATTTTACCGAATCACCAAACCATACAATTATATACGTGGGTGAGTCAGTTCTTTGCCGACCCACCAAACCATACCATACAAGACTACTAGACCTTAAGTGTGCACACCCCCTATTAAGTATTGCTAACCCAATAGAGTAGTACTAGAGCCAAACCCTCTTAAAACCGATGCGGTGGGGCAATGAAGTGGAGTCGATGTGACTCAAACCAAATAAAGTGGAGTCGATGCGACTCAAACCAAATAATCCTCATGTATCCTCATACTTTACTTATTTATTTTTATTTATGATATTGGTCATTTACACACAAACTTATATTCCAACAACCATACAATCATTCATAATTCAGTCATATCAATATCAATTGCACATCTATCAATCATAATTCCAATAACATCTTTTGAATCATAAAGCGAACAATATATCAATGAAATAATCAAATCCAATTCAATCAAGATACAATAATCAAAACAATAAATCGTTCTCCACCTAATATGATACTAAGTTTTCATCCAACACGTCATTCACTTAGCATATAATTTTGAAAGGTTTCTACAAGTTTAAGAAAGGTTGAGCATGCTAGCTTACCTTTTCAATGCACGCAAGGACACGACAGCACAACGGTCACTAATACTCTTCGTCTACGAACTCAGGGGCTACAATTACAACCAATAAATCCCAAATCAATACTAATCTCACCTAATCATTCACCTAATACTTATATTAATTCTATTCTATATGCAATGCCATGGTAATTTAAATCTAACCCAACAATTTACAACTAACCAGAAATTCCAATTCTAATTCAATACTTTGCTTCTAATACTCAAACAACACTCAATTTATTTTAAAAATTCTCAAAGACTTGCAACTACTCTTAAAACAGAATCTAATTCATAAAAACAAACTTTTAATTATTATGATTTATTTAGGATTTATTTATACAATTTATATTATGTGTTAATTATGAAAAACATGGTTTAATTACACAAAATTATACAAAAACGAATTAATTCGATTAAACTTCGGAAAATCGGTTTATAACTCCCTAAATTATCACAATGTCGAAATACTAACCATCCTAATTGATTCAAGCTAATTGACCTAATTAAGAAACAATTAACCCAAAATTTTCCCCAAATTGAAATTTCTACAAACTTGAACAAAACCCCAATTAAATCTCAACTAAATTCAAGAACCCTATTTAACAGATTATAAACATGCTAGAATCATAATTTACGAAACTAATTAAACACAATTCGAATAATTACACTAATTAAACCCAAATTCGTAATTAGTAAAAATCAACATAAAACCATCATCAAAATCAAATCTTTATGCATAAAACTAACCCTAATCGATTACCCAATACTTATAACATATACTAGGACTGATTAATCATGATTTTAAGCAATAAAACGAATTGAAACGATGTTTATTAAGGAAGACGAAAAACAGGGGAAGCTAGGGGCGAACACGTTACCCACGGCGTGAAAGAGGAGGAAAGGGAGCAGTGCGGTGGTCGGAAGAAGAAGAAGAACGGCGGCGAGCTGGGCAGGAAGGAGGAGCAATCGGCGGCGACGATGGGTGAGGAGGACGGGCGAAGGAGAGAAACAGGGGGTCGTTCCCCTGTTTTTATAGAGAAGAAAGAGGGGGGGGGGTTTCGGCTTTTTTTGTTTTTTTTTTTCGTGTGTTTTTCTTTTTTTTTTTTTTTTTTTTCTTTCTTTCCTTTTTTTTTTTCCTTTTGTTTTTCTGATTTCTTTTTTTTTTTTTTCTTTTGGGTTGGGTTGGGGTATGATTTGTGTATGGGCCAATAGTGTTGGTTTTGGGTTGGTGTTGGTCCATTGGCTATGTCTGGCCCGTTTTAGGAATAGATGCCCAAATAGAAATTCCGAGTCTAGAAACCATTTTCGAACTCATTTTGAAAACGACTCACAATTAACATTTAATATCTTTTGCACTTCAATAATCTAGTTAATAAATTAAAATTATTCATATAAAATACTTTGAAATTTCGGGATATTACATCCTTCCCCCCTTAAGAAAATGCTTCGTCCTCGAAGCGCAAAGTAATTAGGTGAACTCGTTAAACAAACACATCACACATACCAAATCATATGATGCAAGTGTATGAATGCAATGCATGCTCAAAGTAAAAGAACGAAGTTAGTATCACATTCTTCCCCCCTTAAAAGGGAGTTACGTCCTCGTAACTCTAGTTATACCTGATCAAAGAGGTGTGGGTATTTTCGTTTCATGTCATCCTCAGCTTCCCATGTAGCTTCTTCAGTTTGGTGGTTAGTCCACAACACCTTGACCAACTTGGTGACCTTGGTACGGGTATTCCTAGTTTTTGTGTCTAAGATTTTCACTGGATGTTCCTCATAAGTCAAAGATGGATCTAATTCGACTGTTTCAGGTTCTAAAACATGAGAAGGATGTGAAATATACTTTTTGAGTTGTGACACATGAAAAACATTATGAACCCTATGGAGGTCTGAAGGAAGATCTAGTCTATAGGCCACCTTTCCAATTTTCTCTAGAATATCATAAGGACCAATGAACTTTGGGCTTAGTTTTCCTTTCTGACCAAATCGCATAACCCCTTTTGTCGGTGAAACTTTCAAAAATGCTTTCTCTCCTATTTCGAATTCAACTGGACGTCGTTTCTGATCTGCATATGACTTCTGACGATCTTGTGCTGATTTCATTCTTTCCTGTATCAAACGAACTTGGTTCATTGTATCTTCGATCAACTCTGGTCCTAGAACCACTGTCTCACTTATGTCGCTCCAACACAAAGGTGTCCTACATTTTCTACCATAAAGTGCTTCGTACGGTGCCATCCCTATGCTTGCATGGTAGCTATTGTTGTAGGAGAATTCAATCAATGGCAATCTATCAATCCACGAACCTTGGTAATCCATAGCACAAGCTCTCAACATATCCTCTAAGGTCTGAATCGTGCGCTCAGTCTGACCGTCTGTGGCTGGGTGAAACGCAGTGCTGAAGTTCAATTTAGTTCCCAAGGCCTTCTGAAATTCTTTCCAAAAATGAGCTAAGTAGTTGGGATCTCTATCAGAAACAATCGTACTAGGTACCCCATGATATCTCACAACATTGTTGATATACGCATGCGCCCTTTGCTCCATGTTCCAAGTGTCCTTCATAGGAATAAATCGAGCAGTCTTAGTCAGTCTATCTACAACCACCCAAATTTGATTCATACCATTCTTTGTAACTGGCAATGCTGTCACGAAATCCATGGATATTGAATCCCATTTCCAAGTAGGTACATCTAATGGTTGCACTAGTCCTCCCATTCTTTTGTGCTCAAACTTTACCTTCTGACAAGTAAGACACCTAGAAACAAATTCTGCAACCTCGTTCTTCATCCTTGGCCACCAAAAGAACTTCTTCAAATCCTTGTACAACTTATCACCCCCAGGGTGAACTGAGTATGGAGTGTTATGCGCCTCAGTCATCAATCTTTCTTTCACATCACTACACCTCTGAGGTACACACCATCTACCTTTGAATCTAATACTTCCATCACCGAAAATCTGAAACTCATTGGTCAAACCACTCTCAATCTTCTTCTTGATTCTTTCCAACTTGACATCACCAGGTTGTCCTTGACGAATCTCATTAAATATGTCCGAAGTGGAAGTCATACTAAACAAATGATTCTCCAAAGCCCCATGTTCTACCACCTCTAGATTCATTTTCTGAAACTCCACGCACAGTTCATTAGGGACGACCCACATAGAGTTCAAGGTATGACTCGATTTCCTACTCAAAGCATCTGCAACAACATTAGCTTTCCCTTCATGATACTGAATCTCCAAATCATAATCCTTAATGAGTTCTAACCATCTCCTTTGTCTCATGTTCAGTTCTTTCTGTGTGAAGATATACTTAAGGCTTTTATGGTCAGTAAAGATTTTACAAGTCGTGCCATATAAGTAATGTCTCCATATCTTCAATGCAAACACAACAGCAGCTAATTCTAAGTCATGGGTGGGATAATTTTCTTCATGAGGTTTTAGTTGTCTAGACGCATAAGCAATAACTTTCCCTTTCTGCATCAACACACAACCTAAACCCTTTTTCGATGCATCACTATACACCTCAAATCCCTCAGATTCTGACGGTAAGGTTAAAACAGGTGCCGTAGTCAACAATTCTTTCAATTTCTGAAATGCTTCCTCACAACGGTCATCCCACTCATACTTTGTAGTCTTTTTCATTAAATTAGTGAGGGGTCTAGCAATGGTCGAGAAATCGTTCACAAATTTCCTATAGTAGCCAGCCAAACCCAAGAAACTCCTGATATCAGTAACTGATTTAGGTGTAGGCCAATCTTTCACAGCTTTAATCTTTCCTGGATCAACAGAAATTCCTTCACTACTAATGACATGTCCCAAGAAGGCTACCTTATTAATCCAAAACTCACATTTAGACAATTTCGCATACAACTTATGATCTCTCAATGTTTGCAAGACTAACCTAAGATGCTTTTCATGTTCTTCCTTACCCTTTGAATACACCAAAATATCATCAATGAAAACCACGACAAAACGATCAAGATAAGTTCTGAAGATTCTATTCATCACATCCATGAACACAGCAGGAGCATTAGTCAATCCAAAAGGCATCACAGTGAACTCATAATGACCATAACGTGTCCGAAAGGCAGTTTTAGGGATATCTTGTTCAGCAATCCTAAGTTGATGATACCCAGATCGCAGGTCAATCTTAGAAAAAGTGTCAGCACCTCTTAACTGGTCAAACAAATCATCTATCCTCGGCAATGGGTACTTGTTCTTAATGGTCACATTATTCAGCTCTCGATAGTCAATACACAACCTTAACCCACCATCCTTCTTCTTAACAAACAAAACAGGAGCTCCCCATGGCGATACACTCGGTCTTATGTATCCCTTCTCTATCAACTCTTGTATCTGATCTTTCAATTCTTTCATCTCAGCCGGTGCCATCCTATATGGTGCTTTGGAAATTGGTGCAGTTCCTGGTACTAAGTCAATGGTAAACTCTACTTCTCTATTAGGAGGCATTCCTGGTATTTCATCTGGAAACACATCTGGAAACTCATTTACCACGGCAATTTCATCAAGTCCTTTTTCTTCCACACTCGTGTCCTGGATAAAGCAGAGATAGGCTAGGTGGCCCTTCCTAATTTTGGTGAAGATGGACATGGCAGACACAATTTTGATAGCTGGTTTATGAACTACCCCTCTATAAGAAATTCTTTGCCCCTTGGGTCCTTTCATACTAACTTTTTGTTCAAAACAATCAATGTTGGCCTTATACCTACCTAACCAGTCCATCCCTAGGATAACATCTATATTTAGAAGGTCGAATTGGATAAGGTCTGCAGGTAGTTTGGTTCCCATTATTTCTACATCTACCTCTTCAAAGATTTTATCACATGTAACGACTTTACCAGATGGAACAGCTATAGGTGTAGAAATTTGAGAACTAGGTTCAAGACACAACTTATGAACAAATGAAGATGAAATGAAAGAATAAGAGGCTCCAGAATCAAATAAGACAAAAGCAGGAGTATTATGGACTAGGAAAGTACCGGTCACCACATTGGTCGTAGTATCAGCCTGAGCTCTATTCATGACAAAGATTTGACCTGGATTGCGATGGTTGTTCCCTCCTTGAGCATTAATGTTGGCATTCCCACCAGCGTTCCCATTGGCATTCCTAACAGCAGCTCCATTGTTGTTACCATTACCAGCTTGAGCATTGTTGTTGTTACCTTGGAATCTAGCATTGTTCCCATTATAGTTGCCCCTGAACTGGTTCTGGTTTTGGTTGTTGCCTTGGTAGTTGGGGCGAGTGTTATTGTTGTAGGAATTTTGGTTGTTGTTTTGGTAAGTAGGACGAGGGTTGTTATTATATGAATTTTGGTTGAAGTTTTGGTTTCCCCTATTGTTTCCCACATAACCAATTCCCATTTGATTTTGGGGTTTAGACCTACACTCAAATGCTTTATGTCCTCTTTTCCCACAGCTATTGCAGTTAATCAATCTTCCAGCACAATCAACTCCAGGGTGATCTCCATTGCACGACTTACAATAATAATGACGCTCAAGCTTCTTGTCCTGATTACGGTTTTGGAAATTGTTCCCTGTAGAGTTTCTGTTGAACCCTTGGTTACCCCCAAAGTTGTTTGGCTTTCCCCTCTTATCATTCCCATGGTTGTGGTTCTTGCCAGTTTCATAAGTGTTGGATGTTTGGGGTTCAAACTTTCTTTTGTTGTTGCGGGTTTCCTCCCTGAGTTCATGCACTCTCCACCCACTAGCAGCTTTTCTATAAGCCTCATGCACATCAGTAAAGGTCATCATGACCATGGTTTCCTGGAGGCTGTAGTCAAGTCCCTCAATAAATCTAGTGATCTTTGAGGCATCATCTGGTAAAAATAGTGGTTGCAAAACGAGAAAGTTCAAGGAATTTGGCATAGTAATTACTCACACTTCCCCGGTTTGTTTCAGTGCTAGGAATTCGGAGAGTTTCCTTTGTCTAACATGCTCGGGGTAGAATCTCTGTCTTAGGGCATCCTTAAGGCTATTCCAATTGAAGTTTGGTTGAGCTTGGAAGGCTGCTCCAGTGGTTGACCACCAAATATCAGCTTCTCCTTTAAAGTAGAAGACAGCTCCATCTACCTTTTGGTTTGCTGGACAGTTAATGGTGTTGAAGATTTTCTCCATATCTCTTATCCAATTCTCAAGTTCAGTAGGATCTTCACGCCCATAGTAAAACTCAGGTTTCCTTTGGGATATCTTCTTAGCCCAGTCAATCACAGGTGGTTGATTATTGTTTTGCAGCAATTGAACCACAGCAGCTGCAAACTGGTGAAATCCATCGTTTTGTTGTTGTTGGTTCATGTTTCTGTTAATTCGTCGTGTATAGTAGCGATGAATGGGGTGCATATAACCTACACTAATGAATTATTTATGATTACATTTCTACTCTACTTAATAGTTCAATATATAATGCAATTAGCACAAAATAACATTTCAAGTAATTAATAAAAGAAGTCATATAAATTTCATTAATAATAAAGCTTAAAGCATCCATAAATAATAAAGCATATAAATCATCGACGCAGCGATGTCCAAACAATAATCTAAGATGCTACTTTAGAGCATTTTTATTATAGTTATTATGCTAGTCACTAACTCCCATTACTAAGGGTAGGGTGGGAGGGTACTATCCATGTTTTGTTATGCTTCCTCTATAGTCGAGTCAACTACTTCTCCATCCTCTAGCCATTCCTTGTGTGCTTCTAGGAGTCTCGTAGCTAGGATCTCTGGTGTGATCAACCATCTACCTTGATGGGTGTACTTCTCTACATTGGGTAATGCTCCTTTCTTAATAAGATCTTTATATTTACCCTTGAAATACGCCCAGGGCGCTCTATTTGGTAGAGTCCTTAGAATAAATCTGGCTTGAGCAAGAGGGTGGAAATAGTAGTCATCCTTATATTTTTGCCCATAATAATCACATTGATTAGCTACCCTTTGACAATATGCCACGATCTCTTCATCGTCTCCCATCCTAAGCCTCAATGGGTTGTCGGCTTTTATTTCAGCTTTGGTTGGTGTCCTAATTAAACGAACCATCCTATAAAAGGTACACATTAACTTAGCACTTATCCCCAATGAAGCAATTATGAGTACAATAATCAACATATAAATGAATTAACTTGAAATTCCTAACATTTCAACCTCCACCAGCTCAAATGTGGATTATTCCAATCATCACAAGAGATTATGACATTCATACCTTAGTTACAGTACATTTACCAACCATAGACATTTCATAGCATACTTGTAAAATTCATAATTTCGTAACGTGATCCATATCATTCCAAGCATTTAAGGTAACTTTTGGTCTTCTGGAATTCTATCAATCTCATTCATTGCATTCCAATCATTTAAATTTTCAAATCATCGCATTCATTTATCAGAACTCCACCACCATAATTTGAATTCAATCAAGAGTAATCATACATAACCTCACATGCAGTATTAATACAAGTAGTAAGTAAGGAGAAATTAAGCACACATAAATAAGCAAACCCATCCCCCATACGGCTTGGTTCATTTTAAATTCTATATTATTATTTGTCTTGTTCATTCTTTCATTCTATTTCCTAATCTTATTAATTCATTTTAAGTTTTTGACCTAACCTGGCTCTGATACCAACTGTAACACCCCCAAATTTCCTTTCTCTTTTAAAAACAGTTTTATCACGAACCAAAATACAAATAAGGAAATTCAGAGGTGTCACTCCGCACTCAAGTCAAAGACCCGAATGCTAGGAGATTCCAAAAGCCAGAATATGATTATCTAATGGTCTAAATTAATCTATTACAATTCGAAATTAAATTACAACGATCCGAAATCCAAAATACGAAATATAAATGATCTAAGTATTATCAATAGTCTATAGCTTAAAGCCTAAACTTTATTTGATTCAGCTAATATCTAGTGAGTCGTCATCCCCGCAATGCACCATCTACTTCATACCTGTGGTGGATTTAAAACACAAAAACCACAGTTTGAAAAGTCAGTGAAATTGAGTAAGCTAACACCTCAACTCGTAAAAAAACCAAAACCCTTACCTGGATTTTGAAAACGTTTCAGTTTTATTTTCGAAAACCACACTTAGCACATTATCACATAAACCCATCGTAAGACAAATCAAATCACCGAAATAGAAGTATCCCTATCTCTACAACAAATGTATAACAGTTCATAATATAATCCAAGTCATTATTTACGATTTTTAATGAGAAACTCATTGCAATCTTTATAAGTGGGACGAGTCGAGTCTTTGTCAACTCATCCAAACCACACCATTCATATTTTGATAAGTGGGTGAGCCGGATTTTACCGAATCACCAAACCATACAATTATATACGTGGGTGAGTCAGTTCTTTGCCGACCCACCAAACCATACCATACAAGACTACTAGACCTTAAGTGTGCACACCCCCTATTAAGTATTGCTAACCCAATAGAGTAGTACTAGAGCCAAACCCTCTTAAAACCGATGCGGTGGGGCAATGAAGTGGAGTCGATGTGACTCAAACCAAATAAAGTGGAGTCGATGCGACTCAAACCAAATAATCCTCATGTATCCTCATACTTTACTTATTTATTTTTATTTATGATATTGGTCATTTACACACAAACTTATATTCCAACAACCATACAATCATTCATAATTCAGTCATATCAATATCAATTGCACATCTATCAATCATAATTCCAATAACATCTTTTGAATCATAAAGCGAACAATATATCAATGAAATAATCAAATCCAATTCAATCAAGATACAATAATCAAAACAATAAATCGTTCTCCACCTAATATGATACTAAGTTTTCATCCAACACGTCATTCACTTAGCATATAATTTTGAAAGGTTTCTACAAGTTTAAGAAAGGTTGAGCATGCTAGCTTACCTTTTCAATGCACGCAAGGACACGACATCACAACGGTCACTAATACTCTTCGTCTACGAACTCAGGGGCTACAATTACAACCAATAAATCCCAAATCAATACTAATCTCACCTAATCATTCACCTAATACTTATATTAATTCTATTCTATATGCAATGCCATGGTAATTTAAATCTAACCCAACAATTTACAACTAACCAGAAATTCCAATTCTAATTCAATACTTTGCTTCTAATACTCAAACAACACTCAATTTATTTTAAAAATTCTCAAAGACTTGCAACTACTCTTAAAACAGAATCTAATTCATAAAAACAAACTTTTAATTATTATGATTTATTTAGGATTTATTTATACAATTTATATTATGTGTTAATTATGAAAAACATGGTTTAATTACACAAAATTATACAAAAACGAATTAATTCGATTAAACTTCGGAAAATCGGTTTATAACTCCCTAAATTATCACAATGTCGAAATACTTACCATCCTAATTGATTCAAGCTAATTGACCTAATTAAGAAACAATTAACCCAAAATTTTCCCCAAATTGAAATTTCTACAAACTTGAACAAAACCCCAATTAAATCTCAACTAAATTCAAGAACCCTATTTAACAGATTATAAACATGCTAGAATCATAATTTACGAAACTAATTAAACACAATTCGAATAATTACACTAATTAAACCCAAATTCGTAATTAGTAAAAATCAACATAAAACCATCATCAAAATCAAATCTTTATGCATAAAACTAACCCTAATCGATTACCCAATACTTATAACATATACTAGGACTGATTAATCATGATTTTAAGCAATAAAACGAATTGAAACGATGTTTATTAAGGAAGACGAAAAACAAGGGAAGCTAGGGGCGAACACGTTACCCACGGCGTGAAAGAGGAGGAAAGGGAGCAGTGCGGTGGTCGGAAGAAGAAGAAGAACGGCGGCGAGCTGGGCAGGAAGGAGGAGCAATCGGCGGCGACGATGGGTGAGGAGGACGGGCGAAGGAGAGAAACAGGGGGTCGTTCCCCTGTTTTTATAGAGAAGAAAGAGGGAGGGGGGGGTTTCGGCTTTTTTTGTTTTTTTTTTTCGTGTGTTTTTCTTTTTCTTTTTTTTTTTTTTCTTTCTTTCCTTTTTTTTTTTTCCTTTTGTTTTTCTGATTTCTTTTTTTTTTTTCTTCTTTTGGGTTGGGTTGGGGTATGATTTGTGTATGGGCCAATAGTGTTGGTTTTGGGTTGGTGTTGGTCCATTGGCTATGTCTGGCCCGTTTTAGGAATAGATGCCCAAATAGAAATTCCGAGTCTAGAAACCATTTTCGAACTCATTTTGAAAACGACTCACAATTAACATTTAATATCTTTTGCACTTCAATAATCTAGTTAATAAATTAAAATTATTCATATAAAATACTTTGAAATTTCGGGATATTACATCCTTCCCCCCTTAAGAAAATGCTTCGTCCTCGAAGCGCAAAGTAATTAGGTGAACTCGTTAAACAAACACATCACACATACCAAATCATATGATGCAAGTGTATGAATGCAATGCATGCTCAAAGTAAAAGAACGAAGTTAGTATCACATTCTTCCCCCCTTAAAAGGGAGTTACGTCCTCGTAACTCTAGTTATACCTGATCAAAGAGGTGTGGGTATTTTCGTTTCATGTCATCCTCAGCTTCCCATGTAGCTTCTTCAGTTTGGTGGTTAGTCCACAACACCTTGACCAACTTGGTGACCTTGGTACGGGTATTCCTAGTTTTTGTGTCTAAGATTTTCACTGGATGTTCCTCATAAGTCAAAGATGGATCTAATTCGACTGTTTCAGGTTCTAAAACATGAGAAGGATGTGAAATATACTTTTTGAGTTGTGACACATGAAAAACATTATGAACCCTATGGAGGTCTGAAGGAAGATCTAGTCTATAGGCCACCTTTCCAATTTTCTCTAGAATATCATAAGGACCAATGAACTTTGGGCTTAGTTTTCCTTTCTGACCAAATCGCATAACCCCTTTTGTCGGTGAAACTTTCAAAAATGCTTTCTCTCCTATTTCGAATTCAACTGGACGCCGTTTCTGATCTGCATATGACTTCTGACGATCTTGTGCTGATTTCATTCTTTCCTGTATCAAACGAACTTGGTTCATTGTATCTTCGATCAACTCTGGTCCTAGAACCACTGTCTCACTTATGTCGCTCCAACACAAAGGTGTCCTACATTTTCTACCATAAAGTGCTTCGTACGGTGCCATCCCTATGCTTGCATGGTAGCTATTGTTGTAGGAGAATTCAATCAATGGCAATCTATCAATCCACGAACCTTGGTAATCCATAGCACAAGCTCTCAACATATCCTCTAAGGTCTGAATCGTGCGCTCAGTCTGACCGTCTGTGGCTGGGTGAAACGCAGTGCTGAAGTTCAATTTAGTTCCCAAGGCCTTCTGAAATTCTTTCCAAAAATGAGCTAAGTAGTTGGGATCTCTATCAGAAACAATCGTACTAGGTACCCCATGATATCTCACAACATTGTTGATATACGCATGCGCCCTTTGCTCCATGTTCCAAGTGTCCTTCATAGGAATAAATCGAGCAGTCTTAGTCAGTCTATCTACAACCACCCAAATTTGATTCATACCATTCTTTGTAACTGGCAATGCTGTCACGAAATCCATGGATATTGAATCCCATTTCCAAGTAGGTACATCTAATGGTTGCACTAGTCCTCCCATTCTTTTGTGCTCAAACTTTACCTTCTGACAAGTAAGACACCTAGAAACAAATTCTGCAACCTCGTTCTTCATCCTTGGCCACCAAAAGAACTTCTTCAAATCCTTGTACAACTTATCACCCCCAGGGTGAACTGAGTATGGAGTGTTATGCGCCTCAGTCATCAATCTTTCTTTCACATCACTACACCTCTGAGGTACACACCATCTACCTTTGAATCTAATACTTCCATCACCGAAAATCTGAAACTCATTGGTCAAACCACTCTCAATCTTCTTCTTGATTCTTTCCAACTTGACATCACCAGGTTGTCCTTGACGAATCTCATTAAATATGTCCGAAGTGGAAGTCATACTAAACAAATGATTCTCCAAAGCCCCATGTTCTACCACCTCTAGATTCATTTTCTGAAACTCCACGCACAGTTCATTAGGGACGACCCACATAGAGTTCAAGGTATGACTCGATTTCCTACTCAAAGCATCTGCAACAACATTAGCTTTCCCTTCATGATACTGAATCTCCAAATCATAATCCTTAATGAGTTCTAACCATCTCCTTTGTCTCATGTTCAGTTCTTTCTGTGTGAAGATATACTTAAGGCTTTTATGGTCAGTAAAGATTTTACAAGTCGTGCCATATAAGTAATGTCTCCATATCTTCAATGCAAACACAACAGCAGCTAATTCTAAGTCATGGGTGGGATAATTTTCTTCATGAGGTTTTAGTTGTCTAGACGCATAAGCAATAACTTTCCCTTTCTGCATCAACACACAACCTAAACCCTTTTTCGATGCATCACTATACACCTCAAATCCCTCAGATTCTGACGGTAAGGTTAAAACAGGTGCCGTAGTCAACAATTCTTTCAATTTCTGAAATGCTTCCTCACAACGGTCATCCCACTCATACTTTGTAGTCTTTTTCATTAAATTAGTGAGGGGTCTAGCAATGGTCGAGAAATCCTTCACAAATTTCCTATAGTAGCCAGCCAAACCCAAGAAACTCCTGATATCAGTAACTGATTTAGGTGTAGGCCAATCTTTCACAGCTTTAATCTTTCCTGGATCAACAGAAATTCCTTCACTACTAATGACATGTCCCAAGAAGGCTACCTTATTAATCCAAAACTCACATTTAGACAATTTCGCATACAACTTATGATCTCTCAATGTTTGCAAGACTAACCTAAGATGCTTTTCATGTTCTTCCTTACCCTTTGAATACACCAAAATATCATCAATGAAAACCACGACAAAACGATCAAGATAAGTTCTGAAGATTCTATTCATCACATCCATGAACACAGCAGGAGCATTAGTCAATCCAAAAGGCATCACAGTGAACTCATAATGACCATAACGTGTCCGAAAGGCAGTTTTAGGGATATCTTGTTCAGCAATCCTAAGTTGATGATACCCAGATCGCAGGTCAATCTTAGAAAAAGTGTCAGCACCTCTTAACTGGTCAAACAAATCATCTATCCTCGGCAATGGGTACTTGTTCTTAATGGTCACATTATTCAGCTCTCGATAGTCAATACACAACCTTAACCCACCATCCTTCTTCTTAACAAACAAAACAGGAGCTCCCCATGGCGATACACTCGGTCTTATGTATCCCTTCTCTATCAACTCTTGTATCTGATCTTTCAATTCTTTCATCTCAGCCGGTGCCATCCTATATGGTGCTTTGGAAATTGGTGCAGTTCCTGGTACTAAGTCAATGGTAAACTCTACTTCTCTATTAGGAGGCATTCCTGGTATTTCATCTGGAAACACATCTGGAAACTCATTTACCACGGCAATTTCATCAAGTCCTTTTTCTTCCACACTCGTGTCCTGGATAAAGCAGAGATAGGCTAGGTGGCCCTTCCTAATTTTGGTGAAGATGGACATGGCAGACACAATTTTGATAGCTGGTTTATGAACTACCCCTCTATAAGAAATTCTTTGCCCCTTGGGTCCTTTCATACTAACTTTTTGTTCAAAACAATCAATGTTGGCCTTATACCTACCTAACCAGTCCATCCCTAGGATAACATCTATATTTAGAAGGTCGAATTGGATAAGGTCTGCAGGTAGTTTGGTTCCCATTATTTCTACATCTACCTCTTCAAAGATTTTATCACATGTAACGACTTTACCAGATGGAACAGCTATAGGTGTAGAAATTTGAGAACTAGGTTCAAGACACAACTTATGAACAAATGAAGATGAAATGAAAGAATAAGAGGCTCCAGAATCAAATAAGACAAAAGCAGGAGTATTATGGACTAGGAAAGTACCGGTCACCACATTGGTCGTAGTATCAGCCTGAGCTCTATTCATGACAAAGATTTGACCTGGATTGCGATGGTTGTTCCCTCCTTGAGCATTAATGTTGGCATTCCCACCAGCGTTCCCATTGGCATTCCTAACAGCAGCTCCATTGTTGTTACCATTACCAGCTTGAGCATTGTTGTTGTTACCTTGGAATCTAGCATTGTTCCCATTATAGTTGCCCCTGAACTGGTTCTGGTTTTGGTTGTTGCCTTGGTAGTTGGGGCGAGTGTTATTGTTGTAGGAATTTTGGTTGTTGTTTTGGTAAGTAGGACGAGGGTTGTTATTATATGAATTTTGGTTGAAGTTTTGGTTTCCCCTATTGTTTCCCACATAACCAATTCCCATTTGATTTTGGGGTTTAGACCTACACTCAAATGCTCTATGTCCTCTTTTCCCACAGCTATTGCAGTTAATCAATCTTCCAGCACAATCAACTCCAGGGTGATCTCCATTGCACGACTTACAATAATAATGACGCTCAAGCTTCTTGTCCTGATTACGGTTTTGGAAATTGTTCCCTGTAGAGTTTCTGTTGAACCCTTGGTTACCCCCAAAGTTGTTTGGCTTTCCCCTCTTATCATTCCCATGGTTGTGGTTCTTGCCAGTTTCATAAGTGTTGGATGTTTGGGGTTCAAACTTTCTTTTGTTGTTGCGGGTTTCCTCCCTGAGTTCATGCACTCTCCACCCACTAGCAGCTTTTCTATAAGCCTCATGCACATCAGTAAAGGTCATCATGACCATGGTTTCCTGGAGGCTGTAGTCAAGTCCCTCAATAAATCTAGTGATCTTTGAGGCATCATCTGGTAAAATAGTGGTTGCAAAACGAGAAAGTTCAAGGAATTTGGCATAGTAATCACTCACACTTCCCCGGTTTTGTTTCAGTGCTAGGAATTCGGAGAGTTTCCTTTGTCTAACATGCTCGGGGTAGAATCTCTGTCTTAGGGCATCCTTAAGGCTATTCCAATTGAAGTTTGGTTGAGCTTGGAAGGCTGCTCCAGTGGCTGACCACCAAATATCAGCTTCTCCTTTAAAGTAGAAGACAGCTCCATCTACCTTTTGGTTTGCTGGACAGTTAATGGTGTTGAAGATTTTCTCCATATCTCTTATCCAATTCTCAAGTTCAGTAGGATCTTCACGCCCATAGTAAAACTCAGGTTTCCTTTGGGATATCTTCTTAGCCCAGTCAATCACAGGTGGTTGATTATTGTTTTGCAGCAATTGAACCACAGCAGCTGCAAACTGGTGAAATCCATCGTTTTGTTGTTGTTGGTTCATGTTTCTGTTAATTCGTCGTGTATAGTAGCGATGAATGGGGTGCATATAACCTACACTAATGAATTATTTATGATTACATTTCTACTCTACTTAATAGTTCAATATATAATGCAATTAGCACAAAATAACATTTCAAGTAATTAATAAAAGAAGTCATATAAATTTCATTAATAATAAAGCTTAAAGCATCCATAAATAATAAAGCATATAAATCATCGACGCAGCGATGTCCAAACAATAATCTAAGATGCTACTTTAGAGCATTTTTATTATAGTTATTATGCTAGTCACTAACTCCCATTACTAAGGGTAGGGTGGGAGGGTACTATCCATGTTTTGTTATGCTTCCTCTATAGTCGAGTCAACTACTTCTCCATCCTCTAGCCATTCCTTGTGTGCTTCTAGGAGTCTCGTAGCTAGGATCTCTGGTGTGATCAACCATCTACCTTGATGGGTGTACTTCTCTACATTGGGTAATGCTCCTTTCTTAATAAGATCTTTATATTTACCCTTGAAATACGCCCAGGGCGCTCTATTTGGTAGAGTCCTTAGAATAAATCTGGCTTGAGCAAGAGGGTGGAAATAGTAGTCATCCTTATATTTTTGCCCATAATAATCACATTGATTAGCTACCCTTTGACAATATGCCACGATCTCTTCATCGTCTCCCATCCTAAGCCTCAATGGGTTGTCGGCTTTTATTTCAGCTTTGGTTGGTGTCCTAATTAAACGAACCATCCTATAAAAGGTACACATTAACTTAGCACTTATCCCCAATGAAGCAATTATGAGTACAATAATCAACATATAAATGAATTAACTTGAAATTCCTAACATTTCAACCTCCACCAGCTCAAATGTGGATTATTCCAATCATCACAAGAGATTATGACATTCATACCTTAGTTACAGTACATTTACCAACCATAGACATTTCATAGCATACTTGTAAAATTCATAATTTCGTAACGTGATCCATATCATTCCAAGCATTTAAGGTAACTTTTGGTCTTCTGGAATTCTATCAATCTCATTCATTGCATTCCAATCATTTAAATTTTCAAATCATCGCATTCATTTATCAGAACTCCACCACCATAATTTGAATTCAATCAAGAGTAATCATACATAACCTCACATGCAGTATTAATACAAGTAGTAAGTAAGGAGAAATTAAGCACACATAAATAAGCAAACCCATCCCCCATACGGCTTGGTTCATTTTAAATTCTATATTATTATTTGTCTTGTTCATTCTTTCATTCTATTTCCTAATCTTATTAATTCATTTTAAGTTTTTGACCTAACCTGGCTCTGATACCAACTGTAACACCCCCAAATTTCCTTTCTCTTTTAAAAACAGTTTTATCACGAACCAAAATACAAATAAGGAAATTCAGAGGTGTCACTCCGCACTCAAGTCAAAGACCCGAATGCTAGGAGATTCCAAAAGCCAGAATATGATTATCTAATGGTCTAAATTAATCTATTACAATTCGAAATTAAATTACAACGATCCGAAATCCAAAATACGAAATATAAATGATCTAAGTATTATCAATAGTCTATAGCTTAAAGCCTAAACTTTATTTGATTCAGCTAATATCTAGTGAGTCGTCATCCCCGCAATGCACCATCTACTTCATACCTGTGGTGGATTTAAAACACAAAAACCACAGTTTGAAAAGTCAGTGAAATTGAGTAAGCTAACACCTCAACTCGTAAAAAAACCAAAACCCTTACCTGGATTTTGAAAACGTTTCAGTTTTATTTTCGAAAACCACACTTAGCACATTATCACATAAACCCATCGTAAGACAAATCAAATCACCGAAATAGAAGTATCCCTATCTCTACAACAAATGTATAACAGTTCATAATATAATCCAAGTCATTATTTACGATTTTTAATGAGAAATTCATTGCAATCTTTATAAGTGGGACGAGTCGAGTCTTTGTCAACTCATCCAAACCACACCATTCATATTTTGATAAGTGGGTGAGCCGGATTTTACCGAATCACCAAACCATACAATTATATACGTGGGTGAGTCAGTTCTTTGCCGACCCACCAAACCATACCATACAAGACTACTAGACCTTAAGTGTGCACACCCCCTATTAAGTATTGCTAACCCAATAGAGTAGTACTAGAGCCAAACCCTCTTAAAACCGATGCGGTGGGGCAATGAAGTGGAGTCGATGTGACTCAAACCAAATAAAGTGGAGTCGATGCGACTCAAACCAAATAATCCTCATGTATCCTCATACTTTACTTATTTATTTTTATTTATGATATTGGTCATTTACACACAAACTTATATTCCAACAACCATACAATCATTCATAATTCAGTCATATCAATATCAATTGCACATCTATCAATCATAATTCCAATAACATCTTTTGAATCATAAAGCGAACAATATATCAATGAAATAATCAAATCCAATTCAATCAAGATACAATAATCAAAACAATAAATCGTTCTCCACCTAATATGATACTAAGTTTTCATCCAACACGTCATTCACTTAGCATATAATTTTGAAAGGTTTCTACAAGTTTAAGAAAGGTTGAGCATGCTAGCTTACCTTTTCAATGCACGCAAGGACACGACAGCACAACGGTCACTAATACTCTTCGTCTACGAACTCAGGGGCTACAATTACAACCAATAAATCCCAAATCAATACTAATCTCACCTAATCATTCACCTAATACTTATATTAATTCTATTCTATATGCAATGCCATGGTAATTTAAATCTAACCCAACAATTTACAACTAACCAGAAATTCCAATTCTAATTCAATACTTTGCTTCTAATACTCAAACAACACTCAATTTATTTTAAAAATTCTCAAAGACTTGCAACTACTCTTAAAACAGAATCTAATTCATAAAAACAAACTTTTAATTATTATGATTTATTTAGGATTTATTTATACAATTTATATTATGTGTTAATTATGAAAAACATGGTTTAATTACACAAAATTATACAAAAACGAATTAATTCGATTAAACTTCGGAAAATCGGTTTATAACTCCCTAAATTATCACAATGTCGAAATACTAACCATCCTAATTGATTCAAGCTAATTGACCTAATTAAGAAACAATTAACCCAAAATTTTCCCCAAATTGAAATTTCTACAAACTTGAACAAAACCCCAATTAAATCTCAACTAAATTCAAGAACCCTATTTAACAGATTATAAACATGCTAGAATCATAATTTACGAAACTAATTAAACACAATTCGAATAATTACACTAATTAAACCCAAATTCGTAATTAGTAAAAATCAACATAAAACCATCATCAAAATCAAATCTTTATGCATAAAACTAACCCTAATCGATTACCCAATACTTATAACATATACTAGGACTGATTAATCATGATTTTAAGCAATAAAACGAATTGAAACGATGTTTATTAAGGAAGACGAAAAACAGGGGAAGCTAGGGGCGAACACGTTACCCACGGCGTGAAAGAGGAGGAAAGGGAGCAGTGCGGTGGTCGGAAGAAGAAGAAGAACGGCGGCGAGCTGGGCAGGAAGGAGGAGCAATCGGCGGCGACGATGGGTGAGGAGGACGGGCGAAGGAGAGAAACAGGGGGTCGTTCCCCTGTTTTTATAGAGAAGAAAGAGGGAGGGGGGGGTTTCGGCTTTTTTTGTTTTTTTTTTTCGTGTGTTTTTCTTTTTTTTTTTTTTTTTTCTTTCTTTCCTTTTTTTTTTTCCTTTTGTTTTTCTGATTTCTTTTTTTTTTTTTCTTTTGGGTTGGGTTGGGGTATGATTTGTGTATGGGCCAATAGTGTTGGTTTTGGGTTGGTGTTGGTCCATTGGCTATGTCTGGCCCGTTTTAGGAATAGATGCCCAAATAGAAATTCCGAGTCTAGAAACCATTTTCGAACTCATTTTGAAAACGACTCACAATTAACATTTACTATCTTTTGCACTTCAATAATCTAGTTAATAAATTAAAATTATTCATATAAAATACTTTGAAATTTCGGGATATTACATCCTTCCCCTCTTAAGAAAATGCTTCGTCCTCGAAGCGCAAAGTAATTAGGTGAACTCGTTAAACAAACACATCACACATACCAAATCATATGATGCAAGTGTATGAATGCAATGCATGCTCAAAGTAAAAGAACGAAGTTAGTATCACATTCTTCCCCCCTTAAAAGGGAGTTACGTCCTCGTAACTCTAGTTATACCTGATCAAAGAGGTGTGGGTATTTTCGTTTCATGTCATCCTCAGCTTCCCATGTAGCTTCTTCAGTTTGGTGGTTAGTCCACAACACCTTGACCAACTTGGTGACCTTGGTACGGGTATTCCTAGTTTTTGTGTCTAAGATTTTCACTGGATGTTCCTCATAAGTCAAAGATAGATCTAATTCGACTGTTTCAGGTTCTAAAACATGAGAAGGATGTGAAATATACTTTTTGAGTTGTGACACATGAAAAACATTATGAACCCTATGGAGGTCTGAAGGAAGATCTAGTCTATAGGCCACCTTTCCAATTTTCTCTAGAATATCATAAGGACCAATGAACTTTGGGCTTAGTTTTCCTTTCTGACCAAATCGCATAACCCCTTTTGTCGGTGAAACTTTCAAAAATGCTTTCTCTCCTATTTCGAATTCAACTGGACGCCGTTTCTGATCTGCATATGACTTCTGACGATCTTGTGCTGATTTCATTCTTTCCTGTATCAAACGAACTTGGTTCATTGTATCTTCGATCAACTCTGGTCCTAGAACCACTGTCTCACTTATGTCGCTCCAACACAAAGGTGTCCTACATTTTCTACCATAAAGTGCTTCGTACGGTGCCATCCCTATGCTTGCATGGTAGCTATTGTTGTAGGAGAATTCAATCAATGGCAATCTATCAATCCACGAACCTTGGTAATCCATAGCACAAGCTCTCAACATATCCTCTAAGGTCTGAATCGTGCGCTCAGTCTGACCGTCTGTGGCTGGGTGAAACGCAGTGCTGAAGTTCAATTTAGTTCCCAAGGCCTTCTGAAATTCTTTCCAAAAATGAGCTAAGTAGTTGGGATCTCTATCAGAAACAATCGTACTAGGTACCCCATGATATCTCACAACATTGTTGATATACGCATGCGCCCTTTGCTCCATGTTCCAAGTGTCCTTCATAGGAATAAATCGAGCAGTCTTAGTCAGTCTATCTACAACCACCCAAATTTGATTCATACCATTCTTTGTAACTGGCAATGCTGTCACGAAATCCATGGATATTGAATCCCATTTCCAAGTAGGTACATCTAATGGTTGCACTAGTCCTCCCATTCTTTTGTGCTCAAACTTTACCTTCTGACAAGTAAGACACCTAGAAACAAATTCTGCAACCTCGTTCTTCATCCTTGGCCACCAAAAGAACTTCTTCAAATCCTTGTACAACTTATCATCCCCAGGGTGAACTGAGTATGGAGTGTTATGCGCCTCAGTCATCAATCTTTCTTTCACATCACTACACCTCTGAGGTACACACCATCTACCTTTGAATCTAATACTTCCATCACCGAAAATCTGAAACTCATTGGTCAAACCACTCTCAATCTTCTTCTTGATTCTTTCCAACTTGACATCACCAGGTTGTCCTTGACGAATCTCATTAAATATGTCCGAAGTGGAAGTCATACTAAACAAATGATTCTCCAAAGCCCCATGTTCTACCACCTCTAGATTCATTTTCTGAAACTCCACGCACAGTTCATTAGGGACGACCCACATAGAGTTCAAGGTATGACTCGATTTCCTACTCAAAGCATCTGCAACAACATTAGCTTTCCCTTCATGATACTGAATCTCCAAATCATAATCCTTAATGAGTTCTAACCATCTCCTTTGTCTCATGTTCAGTTCTTTCTGTGTGAAGATATACTTAAGGCTTTTATGGTCAGTAAAGATTTTACAAGTCGTGCCATATAAGTAATGTCTCCATATCTTCAATGCAAACACAACAGCAGCTAATTCTAAGTCATGGGTGGGATAATTTTCTTCATGAGGTTTTAGTTGTCTAGACGCATAAGCAATAACTTTCCCTTTCTGCATCAACACACAACCTAAACCCTTTTTCGATGCATCACTATACACCTCAAATCCCTCAGATTCTGACGGTAAGGTTAAAACAGGTGCCGTAGTCAACAATTCTTTCAATTTCTGAAATGCTTCCTCACAACGGTCATCCCACTCATACTTTGTAGTCTTTTTCATTAAATTAGTGAGGGGTCTAGCAATGGTCGAGAAATCCTTCACAAATTTCCTATAGTAGCCAGCCAAACCCAAGAAACTCCTGATATCAGTAACTGATTTAGGTGTAGGCCAATCTTTCACAGCTTTAATCTTTCCTGGATCAACAGAAATTCCTTCACTACTAATGACATGTCCCAAGAAGGCTACCTTATTAATCCAAAACTCACATTTAGACAATTTCGCATACAACTTATGATCTCTCAATGTTTGCAAGACTAACCTAAGATGCTTTTCATGTTCTTCCTTACCCTTTGAATACACCAAAATATCATCAATGAAAACCACGACAAAACGATCAAGATAAGTTCTGAAGATTCTATTCATCACATCCATGAACACAGCAGGAGCATTAGTCAATCCAAAAGGCATCACAGTGAACTCATAATGACCATAACGTGTCCGAAAGGCAGTTTTAGGGATATCTTGTTCAGCAATCCTAAGTTGATGATACCCAGATCGCAGGTCAATCTTAGAAAAAGTGTCAGCACCTCTTAACTGGTCAAACAAATCATCTATCCTCGGCAATGGGTACTTGTTCTTAATGGTCACATTATTCAGCTCTCGATAGTCAATACACAACCTTAACCCACCATCCTTCTTCTTAACAAACAAAACAGGAGCTCCCCATGGCGATACACTCGGTCTTATGTATCCCTTCTCTATCAACTCTTGTATCTGATCTTTCAATTCTTTCATCTCAGCCGGTGCCATCCTATATGGTGCTTTGGAAATTGGTGCAGTTCCTGGTACTAAGTCAATGGTAAACTCTACTTCTCTATTAGGAGGCATTCCTGGTATTTCATCTGGAAACACATCTGGAAACTCATTTACCACGGCAATTTCATCAAGTCCTTTTTCTTCCACACTCGTGTCCTGGATAAAGCAGAGATAGGCTAGGTGGCCCTTCCTAATTTTGGTGAAGATGGACATGGCAGACACAATTTTGATAGCTGGTTTATGAACTACCCCTCTATAAGAAATTCTTTGCCCCTTGGGTCCTTTCATACTAACTTTTTGTTCAAAACAATCAATGTTGGCCTTATACCTACCTAACCAGTCCATCCCTAGGATAACATCTATATTTAGAAGGTCAAATTGGATAAGGTCTGCAGGTAGTTTGGTTCCCATTATTTCTACATCTACCTCTTCAAAGATTTTATCACATGTAACGACTTTACCAGATGGAACAGCTATAGGTGTAGAAATTTGAGAACTAGGTTCAAGACACAACTTATGAACAAATGAAGATGAAATGAAAGAATAAGAGGCTCCAGAATCAAATAAGACAAAAGCAGGAGTATTATGGACTAGGAAAGTACCGGTCACCACATTGGTCGTAGTATCAGCCTGAGCTCTATTCATGACAAAGATTTGACCTGGATTGCGATGGTTGTTCCCTCCTTGAGCATTAATGTTGGCATTCCCACCAGCGTTCCCATTGGCATTCCTAACAGCAGCTCCATTGTTGTTACCATTACCAGCTTGAGCATTGTTGTTGTTACCTTGGAATCTAGCATTGTTCCCATTATAGTTGCCCCTGAACTGGTTCTGGTTTTGGTTGTTGCCTTGGTAGTTGGGGCGAGTGTTATTGTTGTAGGAATTTTGGTTGTTGTTTTGGTAAGTAGGACGAGGGTTGTTATTATATGAATTTTGGTTGAAGTTTTGGTTTCCCCTATTGTTTCCCACATAACCAATTCCCATTTGATTTTGGGGTTTAGACCTACACTCAAATGCTCTATGTCCTCTTTTCCCACAGCTATTGCAGTTAATCAATCTTCCAGCACAATCAACTCCAGGGTGATCTCCATTGCACGACTTACAATAATAATGACGCTCAAGCTTCTTGTCCTGATTACGGTTTTGGAAATTGTTCCCTGTAGAGTTTCTGTTGAACCCTTGGTTACCCCCAAAGTTGTTTGGCTTTCCCCTCTTATCATTCCCATGGTTGTGGTTCTTGCCAGTTTCATAAGTGTTGGATGTTTGGGGTTCAAACTTTCTTTTGTTGTTGCGGGTTTCCTCCCTGAGTTCATGCACTCTCCACCCACTAGCAGCTTTTCTATAAGCCTCATGCACATCAGTAAAGGTCATCATGACCATGGTTTCCTGGAGGCTGTAGTCAAGTCCCTCAATAAATCTAGTGATCTTTGAGGCATCATCTGGTAAAATAGTGGTTGCAAAACGAGAAAGTTCAAGGAATTTGGCATAGTAATCACTCACACTTCCCCGGTTTTGTTTCAGTGCTAGGAATTCGGAGAGTTTCCTTTGTCTAACATGCTCGGGGTAGAATCTCTGTCTTAGGGCATCCTTAAGGCTATTCCAATTGAAGTTTGGTTGAGCTTGGAAGGCTGCTCCAGTGGCTGACCACCAAATATCAGCTTCTCCTTTAAAGTAGAAGACAGCTCCATCTACCTTTTGGTTTGCTGGACAGTTAATGGTGTTGAAGATTTTCTCCATATCTCTTATCCAATTCTCAAGTTCAGTAGGATCTTCACGCCCATAGTAAAACTCAGGTTTCCTTTGGGATATCTTCTTAGCCCAGTCAATCACAGGTGGTTGATTATTGTTTTGCAGCAATTGAACCACAGCAGCTGCAAACTGGTGAAATCCATCGTTTTGTTGTTGTTGGTTCATGTTTCTGTTAATTCGTCGTGTATAGTAGCGATGAATGGGGTGCATATAACCTACACTAATGAATTATTTATGATTACATTTCTACTCTACTTAATAGTTCAATATATAATGCAATTAGCACAAAATAACATTTCAAGTAATAATAAAAGAAGTCATATAAATTTCATTAATAATAAAGCTTAAAGCATCCATAAATAATAAAGCATATAAATCATCGACGCAGCGATGTCCAAACAATAATCTAAGATGCTACTTTAGAGCATTTTTATTATAGTTATTATGCTAGTCACTAACTCCCATTACTAAGGGTAGGGTGGGAGGGTACTATCCATGTTTTGTTATGCTTCCTCTATAGTCGAGTCAACTACTTCTCCATCCTCTAGCCATTCCTTGTGTGCTTCTAGGAGTCTCGTAGCTAGGATCTCTGGTGTGATCAACCATCTACCTTGATGGGTGTACTTCTCTACATTGGGTAATGCTCCTTTCTTAATAAGATCTTTATATTTACCCTTGAAATACGCCCAGGGCGCTCTATTTGGTAGAGTCCTTAGAATAAATCTGGCTTGAGCAAGAGGGTGGAAATAGTAGTCATCCTTATATTTTTGCCCATAATAATCACATTGATTAGCTACCCTTTGACAATATGCCACGATCTCTTCATCGTCTCCCATCCTAAGCCTCAATGGGTTGTCGGCTTTTATTTCAGCTTTGGTTGGTGTCCTAATTAAACGAACCATCCTATAAAAGGTACACATTAACTTAGCACTTATCCCCAATGAAGCAATTATGAGTACAATAATCAACATATAAATGAATTAACTTGAAATTCCTAACATTTCAACCTCCACCAGCTCAAATGTGGATTATTCCAATCATCACAAGAGATTATGACATTCATACCTTAGTTACAGTACATTTACCAACCATAGACATTTCATAGCATACTTGTAAAATTCATAATTTCGTAACGTGATCCATATCATTCCAAGCATTTAAGGTAACTTTTGGTCTTCTGGAATTCTATCAATCTCATTCATTGCATTCCAATCATTTAAATTTTCAAATCATCGCATTCATTTATCAGAACTCCACCACCATAATTTGAATTCAATCAAGAGTAATCATACATAACCTCACATGCAGTATTAATACAAGTAGTAAGTAAGGAGAAATTAAGCACACATAAATAAGCAAACCCATCCCCCATACGGCTTGGTTCATTTTAAATTCTATATTATTATTTGTCTTGTTCATTCTTTCATTCTATTTCCTAATCTTATTAATTCATTTTAAGTTTTTGACCTAACCTGGCTCTGATACCAACTGTAACACCCCCAAATTTCCTTTCTCTTTTAAAAACAGTTTTATCACGAACCAAAATACAAATAAGGAAATTCAGAGGTGTCACTCCGCACTCAAGTCAAAGACCCGAATGCTAGGAGATTCCAAAAGCCAGAATATGATTATCTAATGGTCTAAATTAATCTATTACAATTCGAAATTAAATTACAACGATCCGAAATCCAAAATACGAAATATAAATGATCTAAGTATTATCAATAGTCTATAGCTTAAAGCCTAAACTTTATTTGATTCAGCTAATATCTAGTGAGTCGTCATCCCCGCAATGCACCATCTACTTCATACCTGTGGTGGATTTAAAACACAAAAACCACAGTTTGAAAAGTCAGTGAAATTGAGTAAGCTAACACCTCAACTCGTAAAAAAACCAAAACCCTTACCTGGATTTTGAAAACGTTTCAGTTTTATTTTCGAAAACCACACTTAGCACATTATCACATAAACCCATCGTAAGACAAATCAAATCACCGAAATAGAAGTATCCCTATCTCTACAACAAATGTATAACAGTTCATAATATAATCCAAGTCATTATTTACGATTTTTAATGAGAAATTCATTGCAATCTTTATAAGTGGGACGAGTCGAGTCTTTGTCAACTCATCCAAACCACACCATTCATATTTTGATAAGTGGGTGAGCCGGATTTTACCGAATCACCAAACCATACAATTATATACGTGGGTGAGTCAGTTCTTTGCCGACCCACCAAACCATACCATACAAGACTACTAGACCTTAAGTGTGCACACCCCCTATTAAGTATTGCTAACCCAATAGAGTAGTACTAGAGCCAAACCCTCTTAAAACCGATGCGGTGGGGCAATGAAGTGGAGTCGATGTGACTCAAACCAAATAAAGTGGAGTCGATGCGACTCAAACCAAATAATCCTCATGTATCCTCATACTTTACTTATTTATTTTTATTTATGATATTGGTCATTTACACACAAACTTATATTCCAACAACCATACAATCATTCATAATTCAGTCATATCAATATCAATTGCACATCTATCAATCATAATTCCAATAACATCTTTTGAATCATAAAGCGAACAATATATCAATGAAATAATCAAATCCAATTCAATCAAGATACAATAATCAAAACAATAAATCGTTCTCCACCTAATATGATACTAAGTTTTCATCCAACACGTCATTCACTTAGCATATAATTTTGAAAGGTTTCTACAAGTTTAAGAAAGGTTGAGCATGCTAGCTTACCTTTTCAATGCACGCAAGGACACGACAGCACAACGGTCACTAATACTCTTCGTCTACGAACTCAGGGGCTACAATTACAACCAATAAATCCCAAATCAATACTAATCTCACCTAATCATTCACCTAATACTTATATTAATTCTATTCTATATGCAATGCCATGGTAATTTAAATCTAACCCAACAATTTACAACTAACCAGAAATTCCAATTCTAATTCAATACTTTGCTTCTAATACTCAAACAACACTCAATTTATTTTAAAAATTCTCAAAGACTTGCAACTACTCTTAAAACAGAATCTAATTCATAAAAACAAACTTTTAATTATTATGATTTATTTAGGATTTATTTATACAATTTATATTATGTGTTAATTATGAAAAACATGGTTTAATTACACAAAATTATACAAAAACGAATTAATTCGATTAAACTTCGGAAAATCGGTTTATAACTCCCTAAATTATCACAATGTCGAAATACTAACCATCCTAATTGATTCAAGCTAATTGACCTAATTAAGAAACAATTAACCCAAAATTTTCCCCAAATTGAAATTTCTACAAACTTGAACAAAACCCCAATTAAATCTCAACTAAATTCAAGAACCCTATTTAACAGATTATAAACATGCTAGAATCATAATTTACGAAACTAATTAAACACAATTCGAATAATTACACTAATTAAACCCAAATTCGTAATTAGTAAAAATCAACATAAAACCATCATCAAAATCAAATCTTTATGCATAAAACTAACCCTAATCGATTACCCAATACTTATAACATATACTAGGACTGATTAATCATGATTTTAAGCAATAAAACGAATTGAAACGATGTTTATTAAGGAAGACGAAAAACAGGGGAAGCTAGGGGCGAACACGTTACCCACGGCGTGAAAGAGGAGGAAAGGGAGCAGTGCGGTGGTCGGAAGAAGAAGAAGAACGGCGGCGAGCTGGGCAGGAAGGAGGAGCAATCGGCGGCGACGATGGGTGAGGAGGACGGGCGAAGGAGAGAAACAGGGGGTCGTTCCCCTGTTTTTATAGAGAAGAAAGAGGGAGGGGGGTTTCGGCTTTTTTTGTTTTTTTTTTCGTGTGTTTTTCTTTTTTTGTTTTTTTTTTTTTCTTTCTTTCCTTTTTTTTTTCCTTTTGTTTTTCTGATTTCTTTTTTTTTTTTTCTTTTGGGTTGGGTTGGGGTATGATTTGTGTATGGGCCAATAGTGTTGGTTTTGGGTTGGTGTTGGTCCATTGGCTATGTCTGGCCCGTTTTAGGAATAGATGCCCAAATAGAAATTCCGAGTCTAGAAACCATTTTCGAACTCATTTTGAAAACGACTCACAATTAACATTTAATATCTTTTGCACTTCAATAATCTAGTTAATAAATTAAAATTATTCATATAAAATACTTTGAAATTTCGGGATATTACAATCAAACCTTGCGCCACCGCAAGTACTAAGCCTTGAGCCACCTCAAGCATCAAGCCGTGTGCCACCACATGCGTAAACCCTTGTGTCACCACAAGTACAAAGCCTTGTTCCGCAACAAGCACGAGGATCATCCTCGAGCAGTAGGAATGTCACTATGCGTCGTCACCATAAGTTGGACAATCACGACTTTTTCTCACCTTTTTAATCATTTTTTTAGGGGAAATCTCAAAATTTCATCCACACACTCATTAACTTTCACTCATTCTCTTTGGGGGAAACCTCAAGTTTTCCTCCACTCAATATCACCACATTTTTTCATTCTTTTTCTTTTGGGGGAAACCTCAAACTCACTCCTACACATTTCTGTTTTCCTCACCATTTTCCCTTTGACACTCCTAGTCGTATTCCACAAAACTTTACCAGCTCATTCATTTTTTTTTCCTTTTGGGGGAAGTAGGGGTACCCCCTTGCATGTTTTCGCATTTCACATCTGCATGTACCTCGAGTCTTGGTTGCATAACTCTAAAACTGCATAACATCATCGCATTGCATTCATAACATTGCGTCAGTTACACTTGCACACTACATGCACAACCCTTTACACGAGCACTAGGCATCACTTGCTTTTAATCACATTACATACATTTGCACACTACATGCATAAACCTTTGCATGAGAACTAGGCATCACTTGCCTATCCACAAGACAAGATTCAATCGTCCGCCATTACTACTCTCCAAGCATTGGAACCGTGAGGTCAAAAGCATACATCTCTGCGCCACGACTTCCTTACTCGCACAAGAGTGAGACATTAATCAACGAGAATTTCAACATCTATAATCAGCTTGGAAAACACGAGGCCCAAGCCACATGCTTTATGATTTGCTCGTGCAAAAGTGGAGGCACCCCTTGAAGATGTCAATCCATCAAAGGTCGAGCAAGATCACGGGCCTTCAAATCATGAAACAGTCACACTGACTTTAAAAGCGACCATCACAAAACTCTATACTCAACACTAAAAGAACTAACTCCACCATGATCAAGCAGCATAGGACCAACCTCAGATAAAAGTAAAAACAAGCACAAGAAGCAATCAGCTGTCGCAGTGACCTTAAACATTGATATAACCACCAAGTAGCATCGAACCCACTTCCGACAATCAGAAGCTACTACAAGTATAACCAGCAAGTTCCACAATGCTATCGGTCCCACGACCTTAAACAAAGCCATAGTCACACCGACTATAAACACCAGGTATGTCCTCTAATTGGTTGGCGAACCTCTAAAAACACATCGGCGGTCTAATGGACCTTAAACGACCCCCTACATGCATTTGCATCCCGTTTGCATGATTTACATACTTTGACTTTAGCTTTATCCAAGCCTCAGTCAAGGCGAGCTTGATTTGTCCTCCGGTTCTGAGCTAATAATTGATGATAGATCTTCCAAGGACCCTCTAGTGGTCTCATATGAGCCTGCTCCACCTTTTCTGGAGGCGTTAAAGGACACCCGGAAGTACGAACAAGACAAGGACATCTACGAGACTTTTCAGCAATGTCAGGTAAATGTACCTCTCTTTGATTTTCTTAAAAGCATTCCTAAATCTGTTAAGGTGTTGAAAGAGATTTTGAATATGAAAAAGAAGCAAAAATCAAAGAACGTTAAAAAGGTACAAGGTAGTGAATATGTATCAGCAATGTTTCAAAACAAATTACCCCAAAAATGTAGCAACCCTGGCATGTTTACTATACCCTGTGCTTTAGGAGATACTGTATTTCGTGAGGCTATGCTAGATTTAGGTGCGTCCGTCAGTGTGATCCCTTTATCTTTGTTTGATACTTTGAAATGTGGGCCTCTACATGAAAATGGTACTGTGATTCAACTGGCTGATAAGTCCCATGTGAAACCTAGAGGTGTGGTTAAGGATGTGCTAGTCCGAGTTGATAAGTTGACTTTTCCTGTTGATTTTTATGTCTTAGATATGGATTGTGATCAATATGCACCCCTATTCTGTTAGGGAGGCCCTTCTTGAAAACTGCTCAAACTAAGATTGATGTGCATTCTGGTTCCTTACCATGGAATTTGATGGAGAAGTTGTGAGTTTTAACATCCATACTCTTAGGGAGGATCCTATTGATGATAATTCTGCTTGTGCTATTGATGTGTTTGATTCCATAGTTCAGGAGCCACCTGATTCTCCTGAGCTAACCAAGATGAAAGTGGGTAGTGGTAGTAATCACCAAGGCTGTGACCCGAATGACAATGTGAAAGGCGTGAAGAGATGTGAACTAACCCCTTCTCACTTGTCCAATAGAAAGCTTTTGTCTTCTGTTTCGCAGGACTCACGCAAACGGAAGAAACCCCCTTGTGTTCCGATTCAAAAATTGAGGGGTTTTGTCAGATTCAGTGGTAAGAGTCTTTTGAGTTGAAGAGTGAAGGACAAAGGGACTCCAAGAGATTTTGTGATTGATATTGATTGAGTTGTAAGGCGCTGAGCGAACGACATTAAACAAAAGCGCTTCTTGGGAAGCAACCCAAATCTTTCCCCTTTCATTTTTGTTTTTTTATTTTATTTTTGATTTTAGTTTTCAGTTTGTTTGTATAGTTTTTGTGTATGTTTGTTTGTGTAGGTGAAAGTAATGAAACGGAGACTTAAGGCACGGAAACTTTGGAGCACAGAGACTCTAAGGCGGTCCGCGAGCGAGGAAGTGCGGACCGCGGAGCGAACAAAAAGAAAGAACAAGAAAAGCGGCAGTGAAGGTCGCGCGGTCCGCGCTCAAATGGAGCGCGCTCCGTGGAGGCGTATCCGCGGTCCGCGGGTAATGTGGCGAGGACCGCGCCTGAGCACGAAATTGGTAAGCGCTTTTTTTTTCTTTTCTCGTCTCCTCCCTCATTCATCTTCTCCTACCTGACCCCCCCCCCCAAGAAAATCCCAGAAAACGCCCCTCCCCAAATCGAAAAGCTCACTCTTCTCCCTCTCTACCACCCTTATTCCACCACAAATCTTTACAAATACAACACACCCATCTCTCCCACATCAAATTTAACCTTTTTCACTCTCAATAATCAACCCAAAACACCAAAAATTTACATAAACCCTAGAAATTTTGGGGTTTTCGAATTTCAAATAAATTGGTGCAATTGGATGGTAGGGGGTAACGGTTTTGGCATGTAATTGAAGTGGGTGCTCATTTTCTTCAGCAACAACGAGCTTTGAGTGGATTTTTGGAGTCTTCATTGCTACTAGGAGGTATAATTCCGAAATTCCCAATTTCTTTTGATTATTACTTGGTGTGTAGTTGATAATAATTATAATTGGTGTTGTGGTTGTTGTTGTTGTTGTTGTGGATTGTGCATAGTATTGTGTTGTGACACTACGCCAAAATGACCCTTATACGGCGCCCATTATACTGCGGTTCTTAATTGCTGTGTATGGGTACCATATTAAACAGCGGTTTTGTGCCCAATTACAGCGGTTCTCCGTATTAAGTTTATTTGACGTTTACACTGCGGCCTTTAGACAGCGGTTTTTAACTGCTTTCTTTGGGTACCCTCTTTCACAGCGGTTTTGGCCAATTTCACAACGGTTTTGGACCGTGATGATTTGTATATTTTAGACAGCGTTTTTATACTCTTTAGATAGCGTATTAGAATCATTATCCTCTCAGAAAAAAAGGCCCCCTCGTGTAATAATAACCCGCCTTTCTCTCAAAAAAAAAAAAACAAAAAAAAAAACTCCCTGATCTCTACTCCTCTTCATTCCCACGCATTCCTCATCAGAGCTACGAGAATTAGGGTTTTTGATTTTGGATCTTCCCCAAATTATTAATTTGATTTTGATCAACCAAGCAATCAAGACCAAGACCAATCACGGTAGTCATGGTTTATTTTGGGTTTTCGTCCTTGCCACTCATTAGGTTCGTTCCCTCTCTCCGTCTCTCCTTATTTTGTTGATTTTAGTTTTTCGAAAATGTTGTGATTGTTGTTGTTAGTTTGAGGCTTTAATTTCTCAATTGTTATTTAATGGCTGTTTTAGGGTTTCAATTTATTCTCTTAATCTTGCTGTTAATTGGTGTACAACATGCATATACTATATGCTTCGAGGGTACCCTTTGGGTCTTTCATTTGTTCTGTAAATTAGTGGAGGAAAGGTATACTCCGCATATCATTGCTTTGGATGGTCGTTATGAAGATGGGCTCTCTCGAAATGAATTCAGCTTTACTAGAACATAACCTACCTGGTTTACTTTCAGAATTTCACATGATGTTTTCTAGCTGTCGTTCCTCTGTTATGAAGCATGCGTTAGCTTACTTAGCTTTGTAGGATGGCTTATCCCTTTGCTTAAAACATGAGTAACTGCATACTTAGCTTTGTAGGATGGGTTATTTTACATATAGATATCTCTGGATTCCCCTCCTTAATTAAGAAATGCTCAACTCAATAATACTAGAATTTTGTGACCAAAACAACACCCTAACTTCAGCATAGAAACAAAGTTGCATCAGTGATACCCACAATGTGGAACTGGCAATAACTTTCGAACCGTTTATCACATGAAGCTCTAACTTATGTCATTGGGTCGCTAGCTTTCTGAACTTGAATTTGAACACAAGTTATGCTCAATCCGTTATCTGTAGATGGAGATATCAGCCCTCAAACTTCAGACCAGAAAACTGCCGTTCTTGATTGCATCCTCCCTGACAGCCTGCGTAAAACTTAAACTGCAACTTCTTGAGATATCTTTTTGTCCTAATTCCAAATCCATGATTTAGTTTTATCTCTTAGCTTTCTAAAAAGGTATGGCACATAAAATTTGAAGTTCGTTTGAACATTCTAAGTGGCTCTCAAAACCGAGTGCGCAAACCTGAAGTTTCCCTAACCTGCAGAATTGCTCTGTTTCGGAATTGGCTTTTGTTTAGGCCTTGATTAGTTGATTATGCATCAGTTTACTTTTGTATATTGGTAATAACCCGTGTTGTAGAAGTCTAAGTAATGGGCTCGTGTTTAAGCTTGGAAAGAATTTCTACATTGCCCTTTGAGTCTTTGATTTGCTCCGTAAATTAGTGGATCATAATGTTCTGCCTTTGAGTGTTTTCTTAGATAAGGGCTCATTTGATACGGTGAGCTGGCAGAGAAGACTTTGAAGTTTGCTGAATTCATCTCCCTTCAAGTTGACAGTAGTCGCCAGGTTTGTATGGTTTATATTTGCACTACTAATAAGCTGAGATTGTGTGTGGTTTTTTTTTTTTTTTTTTATGTATGTGAGAGTGAGATAGACTTTGGTTCTCTGGACAATTCCTCTTCAAAACTGTGTCTAATTGATAAAATGAAGCTTTCAGCTGAGACGTGTATGTCAAGAGGAGAAATCGAGTTTGAGATATTTTCAACACTCAATCTGTAAGTATCTTGCGGGGCTTTCTAGTCATTATGATTACTATCAAAATAAAATGCTTACATGGATTCATTATCTTTCATAGTGCATTGATCGTGTTTCATACGACCTTGGAGGATTTAGGGAAAGAAGGAACAAGAAAGACCATGAAAAGTTGTACGAAATGGAACCGAATAGAGGTAATTAAGCTAACATAATTTCTTAAGATATTTTCATATTCGTACCCCCAAATCTATCGCTCAAACAACGCAACGCCTGCAATCCAGGTTACAATCTAGTAGGGCGAGACAACTCCACCTGTACTGCTTATAGGTCTTTTATGTCTACTGGTCATGATTTTGTTGTGTTTTACAATCTGAGCATTATTTTTTGTATTCTGACTTTTGTTTTTCAAATTTATGTAGTGTCCCCGTCATGACAACATGAAATATAGTGGTTATTACATACTTCGATTCATGCGTGAAATCATCGACAATGGAGAACATGTTAACCCAACAAAGGTGAGTGTTAGTTTCAGGGTCATGTTATGTTTGAAATGATCAAAATATTTGTTTTTGCGAAAATTTCAAAACCATTAATATAGTATCGTACTAACGCGAGTAAATTGATTATCGCAGTACTTCCTGGGCTCCTTGAGTGCAAGTTATTTCCAAAATCAAATTGATGATGTGAGGAGCGAATGGTCAGCTTATATCGTCTACAACTTATAACTTTCATGTATGATGAATGAATGGTTTAAGATTGTTAAGGATTAGTTTTTGGGATTGGTGGATGTTGCTTTGGATGATGTTTCATATGTTTGGAATGCATATGGCCTGAGTTTGTTTTGGTGTAAAAACTCGGAGATGATCACTGGAATATATATATAAAGAATGAATGATGTGTAGTAGCAGTGGCGGATTTGCTTAAAAAAAAAGCCATACATTATACAGCGGTTCAACAACGTTTTCCCCCGCTGCGATATATAGCTTTATACAGCGGTTTTTAATCGCTATGGTATTATGACAATAGACAGCGGTTTTAGGCCGTTCTGATATCCTCCATTACTTACCACAGCACCCCCATTAGACAGCGGTTTAGACAGCGGTTTTGAAGTGCTGTATAATGTGATAAAAACCGCTGTATATGACCTTGAATGTAGTAGTGTGAGGAGCTAGTATCGTTTTTTGTGTGCTAGACCTCTTGGTAGGGGTTAGAGTTGGTGGTTGTTGTGGTTCTTAGAGTTGTTTGTAGCTTGTTATGGTGCATTGGTTGTGCTTGTAGTGCTGAATACCATGGTTAACAATAGGGGTAGCAGAAACTCAGTCCGGACCGAGAACCGCACCGGCCGGTTCGGTCCGGTCCTCGGTCCAACTTTTTGGTTGAATTTCTCCTCGGTCCACTCAATCTAAGGGGACCGGACCGGACCAAACCGGTCCGAGGGCCATTCGGTCCGGTCCTTGGTCCACATTTTGCCGAGCCTCGGTCCTCGGTCCGGTCCAGGATCGATGCTCACCCCTAGTTAACAAGCGATCACGTAGAGACGTCGACAAGCTAATAAGTCGTTATTATTAGTCAAATTACCACTAAATCAAGCTAACTAGCTAGGGTAAGTGGGTATCGTATCCACAAGGAAGAGGAAAAGTCTAATATGCGAATTCTATGCGGAAAAAAACTAAAACGAAATAAACTAAGCAATTAAATGGGGGATTTTTGATTTGAAAGTTGGATTAAAGCAAAATAAACAAGATATCATGTTAATTAAAGCGACCCTCGGTGATAATCTCTTCTAACACCCTAATGTAGTAAGTTTTACCTCTCTCTAATATTACCAATTCATTAACAATCCCGGTTTTAACCAATTAATCCTATTTTATGGGGATTTTGAGCAACCGCTACCAAATTCCCCTCCTTTTAGTCCTAATTTGTCTAGTGACCACTCAAACAAATCACAACCAAAGGCATGAAGAGCAAGGACTAATAAAAGATTGAGAACAACCCAAATTAGTATCTAATTAGCCGCAACCGCGACACTAATCAAATCTAATCTATTAACTGCCTAATTAATTCCCAAATCACTAATTAGCTGCAACCGCGACACTAATCATGTGAAAGTTGCTTCCTTTTAGGCTAATAATCAATGACCACCAATTATCAACCAAGCATATGAAATAATCAAGTCTAATCTAGTAGCTAATTAGATAAAACAAGGATAAAATGCATTAAAGAATAAGGAATTAATTATATTAAAATTAAAGGCAAAATAGAGAGAAAAATACTTACTAATACATAGGATGAAAGATTTGATCACACCAAGAGTTTAGGAGGGAGATTAGCCTCCCATATATTACAATAATTTTTGGAATGAAATTCATAATAAAAGTATTAATCTCTCCTTAATTCTCTCTCTAGAATATGAAAACTACTTAGAAAATATTATCAATGATGATGATAACTAGGGAGGGGTTTCATGCCCCTTTTATTCAAGATAAGTACAAAATATACTACAAAACGAATTATATATTTATTAGGCAAAAAGAAACCGTGGAAAGCCCATGGGAAACTTCCCGGAAGCTAGCTTCCTCGACTCGTGGATTTACTCGAGGTTCGAGGAACACCATCATCGAGTCGAGCGAGGAAATTCTCGACTCGAGGATCACCACTCCCGAGTCAAGAATCTTGTCCTTCTAAATACCCGTTCTGTTAACACTCCTCGACTCGAGGGAAGAAATCCTCGAGTCGAGATTACCGTCCTCGAGTCGAGGTTATTAATGATACTCGAGTCGAGGGACTGTACGCAAGCCAATCTTTGAACGGGCATAACTCTCACCTCCGAACTTCATTTTGAGCTCATAATATATCGTTGGAAAGCTAAGACGATGAACTTTACTCTCCATATGGAATTTCTGCAAAATATCTTCTGATTAGAGAGTTATGATCCAATGAAGTTGGAGGTGATGGTGTGTGGTTACCGGAGTGTGGTCAAGCGATCTTCTCCTCAAATCTTGATCCAACTTGTAGCTTGATCCCCTAGTATTGTCCGAGACTCACCAAAAGGGTCCAAGGCCACCAAAAACTCGTAAAACCAACAAATAATCTCCAAAATACTTCGAGTGGTGTGGTCTACGAATCACGTTAAAACCATGCCCAAATAGACATTAAGGCGCCTAAACCATGCGCACTAACACACTACATTTGCACCCTATCAAACTCCCCCATGCTTAGACCATTACTCGTCCTCGAGTTATCCAACTCTCCACACTTAACACCTAGGTCTCTCTTATAGCACGGGGTGAGTTACAACAATCAAACTCCTCCCAATCAAAGAATCGCAAACCAACAAAACACTCAAACGGTGCTAGCTAGAGTTGGAGTGGATGAAATGCTCGACACCCCAACTCTAACCATCTTATCCTCCCTTCTCACACACTCTAAGTTAGGGGAACTTAAACAAACCACGTTCCCCCCACTTGGCTCAACGACTCCCTCAAAACCGTGCTCGAAATGAAACCATCGAACACGACTCACTTCTTATCCATCCACCGGCGCCCCTATCATCATAATGCAAGAGGATTTCTAACCTAGGACCACCAATTCCTATCACCGAACCTCCTTATAACTCCCGTAGTGATCCTAACCTGTTACGTCCCGACTCCTCTTCTTATATCGCCCGCCATGGATTACCTCATTTTTTTTTCTTTTCTGTTTTTTTTTTTTTCAAACGGAAAATAAAAGCACACATATATTACAACCTAAGTGACAAATGCCAAAATCGAAGTACAATATCATACCAAGCGTCTCCCCTTTGCTAAAACCTCGTCATTGCCCACAATGACAACCAACACCAACCAAAAGATTGGCAACAACGAGTTAGGTAGGGGAAGTGCTATCAAATCATCCACTAACTCTCCCATACAACTAGGAACGAAGAACAAACCGTGTCATCTCATCAAATAAGGAAATAACGGGCTCTCGGGCCAAGAGACACCAGCTCTACCTCACTCCCCTATTCTTCCTTAAAAATGAATTCATCGCTCGTCTCACTTCTCCATCTCCCTCATGAACGATATCAACAACGCGTATTCCTCCAATAGCAACCAACCATCCAAAAATAACCCAACTAACATAAAATAACAAGGCTATTTTATTGGTTTAAGGGGTAAAATGGGGTGGGTGGAACAAGAATTACGGGGGGAGCAAACGCGGAGGGGCACAAAGAGAGATGGTATGAAAACAAGCTAGTGAAACGGGTGGGGAGTAGTGGTTAGAATCGTGAGAGAGAGAGAAGTTAAAGAGAAAGAAATACATACCTCGTGGAAGCTCCATTTCCCTCATCACCGTCAAAGCAAATGGCTTATGGTCAAAAGACCGGTAAAAGAGCCACTCTCTCACCTCACAACCCCGGCTTCCTCAAAATAACTTGCCTCCTATCACCTTACAAAACTCCCATCTCCCTCTTGTGTGTTGTCGGAGCATAATGACCCCACTACAATAGTTGTCCAAAAACCAAAACAAAATAGGCCATTTTGTAATAAATTTGTGAGTTTGGGGCCAAATGTAGATGGTTTGGGACAAGCAAGCATGTGAAACAAACGGGTGAGGATTAATGAAGAGAGATGGTAAAAAAGATGGGACAAAACGGGGTGAAGGGGCGACTTGGTTAGAAATTAGATGGGGAAAAAGTGTAAGGAAGAGTGGTATTTATACCTTGGCATTCATCATGGATGGCAAGCGTCACAAGCTAAAAAAAATAAAAATAAAGAAACCAAAAACACCAAAAACAAATAAAACAACACAAAATAACAAGCTTGGGTTGCCTCCCAAGTAGCGCCTTTGTTTAATGTCGTTGGCTCGACGCATGATAGGAAATCACCCTAGATGACCAGACATGTGTGAAAGACTCCCTTTTTTTTTAGGCATATCCTCACACCAAAAACTAAGAGCGGAACAATTCAAGGCTCTTAAAAGCTTGTCGAACATGCTTGAACAAGTCTCATATGCATGACAATAGAAAACGTTAGTAAACAATAATGCATAAGAAATGCGCAAAATCATGAAAATAAGGAGTTTTCGGACCTCTATGCTCAAAATTGTCTCCTATGTCACCATTTTCATACTTTATATTTGACAAGTTTAGACCAAGGAATAGAGAGGAATGATGACAATTAAACCAAGGGGGCTTAGGGATCAAGGATACGGATTTAGTCAAAGGGGTTATGAGAGACTCTTCCTTAGGGAGAAAAGTCTCAAAATGCTCATCCGTTGTCTCTCTACTCCTATTCTCCTTTGAAAGTACAAGTCCTCTCAACTCTTCTAATCTCTCGTCCAAAGAAATATTAAGCTTATCATTATTAATTAAGGTATGAGTCAAGGTGAGACCACCAAGAACCTCCATAGGGACAATCTCAAGATCAATGGACGATATAGGCATAATCAAAGAAGAAGAGAGCTCATTAGAATCCACGCAATCATCATCATCATTATCATACAAGAAAGTATCCTCTCTCAAAGGAGAATCATGCACACTCACTTCAGTCTCTATTACCAAAGAATCATCTACATAATTTTGCAACTGCCCATGAACACCGAAAACCACTTCTTGAGACTCCTCTACTTCATGCATTTTGAAATAATTGACGTCAATGTCAAATGGGGGCTCTTGTGTCTTAAAATAGGTGAGAGGCTCATTGTTCAATTTTGTCATTGCATTATTGAAACTCTGGCATCGATCTATGGCTATTTGTAAGAGTTCACACAGTTTTAAATCCTCATCCTGCGCACATTGATATGCCATGAATCGCCAAAAATCCCAAATCTCACAGATAGAGATCCATATCATAGAGTCTCCCATTACTCATATACTCAACCAATTCACGAGTTTCACAATTCATACCCTCTAGAATAATCATGTTTATTTCCCAATCGGAGAATAAAGGACAAATGTTACACATCTCGTCTAGTCGAGAAAAATACTTATGAAAAGTTTCATCATTCAATTGAGGAACGTAGTAATTATCCATAAATCACAAATAAATAAATAAATAAAATAAAAATAAAATAAAATAAAAATATGTACAAAAACACAACAACAAAAAAAATCACATGGACTAGACCATAGATGATGGTCTATAAAAACATAGATTAAAACGGTACAAAAAAACACAAAAATTACAAAAACAAAAACAAATATGTACAAAAATCACACAAAAATAGCAAAAAGACTAAAAACGCCTCTTCCCCGGCAACAGCGCCAAATTTGACAACAAGATTGTCGTTAAATCCTAGTCAAATTACCACTACATCAAGCTAACTAGCTAGGGTAAGTGGGTATCGTATCCACGAGGAAGAGGGGAAGTCTAACATGCAATTAAAGTGCGGAAAAACAAAACAAATGAAATAAAGCAATTAAATGGGGGGTTTTTGGTTTGAAAGTTGGATTAAAAGGAAATATACGAGATATCAAGTTGATTAAAGCGACTCTATGTGATAATCTCTTCTAACACCCTAGTATAGTAAGTTTTACCTCTCTCTAATATTACCAATTCATTAACAATCCCGGTTTTAACCAATTAATCCTCTTTTATGGGGAATTTGAGCAACCGCTACCAAAGTCCCCTCCTTTTAGTCCTAATCCCCAATAAAAATGTTGATTACTACTATAAAAATATAGATTATGTTTTGATCGAAGTGAGGGTTTGACTTACAACTATAATAAGAAATACTCATAAAAAATTTATTGAATGCTCATTGTTGGATTCGTATCGAAAAGTACTTACTTTCACATATGTTATTTTCATAAAATAAGATATCAATGAATAAATGAGGTGTCTCAAAATGATGCGATAATTTTTTTAGTGATGATGGCCTAAATAAATACAATTATGATACCCCACTTAATTGATAGCCTTCCGACTCGAGCTACATATTCATGCGGACCTGAAATGACACAAACTCAATATAACCAAACCCGCTCTGGCCATGCACGAAATAGATTTGACCCTTCTAATTTCCAACTCTGTTTGCATTATTCGTTTATTGTTATCTTTGTTGAGATTGAAAATAAACCTATAAAAGAGAGAACGAATTGTCTACACAAATTCATGAATCAATGCTACATAACACAATAATGTCAAACCCTAATATCTGAACCAATTACTAACTCTTTGTATAGACATACTTTATTCACTACTGGGTATATTGGAAATTATTGCTTAATCTAGTTCAATATTTTTGAAATAAAACTCTTTCGACACATATTCGAAATTGTCAAATGGGCAAAATTAGTAAATGGATTACTTTATTATTATTTTTTAAACTAATATTTATTCACCTTAAAGCTTATACTTTCTCCAATTCTCTATGATTTGCACATTCATTTTGGACCTTTTTTTGTCAGACGTGTTGCAAATTGAAAAAGTGTCACAATTATATGATCATAGTTAACAAATGGGAAGAGAAACATATATTTAGTATAGATAGATTGAAGATCATTTTCATTAGAGTGTTTAAACCATTTAATATATTTTCCACTCTTAATAAATTTTTCAGTAGGTCTTGTGGGAGACCGATTTATTGAGAGACAAACCATGCTATTTACATCTTGTTCCCGTTTATATAATTAGTGGCCATTATACTACTTTTGGTAATTGATTTATTCAGAGATTTTGACACTTGATTTAAGATTTGTAAAGGGGTTACTTTAAAAATTTTAGCTAATTTTATATGATGGAATCCTCCAAAATCATAGGTAATGTGATTTAGAATAGTAAATTAATACGATCACTAAAGATATTATCATGATTATAGCAAGCAATATAAAAAGGGTCACTTTGTATTACAGTATAATGGTCTCTGAAAAAACTATTGAGAGATTGACTTTTATGAGACTTTGTGTAAATTTTTAAACTATCCTTTTTCTATTTAAATTAAAATTATTTAAACTTTCAACTAATTATAATATTTATGTTATTTATTATATTTCCTTAGCACTCATTTAATATTATGTATGTATTTTCGTATCCTAATAATAAATAATATTTATTAAATTTCAACCAATAGAATTGTGCCAAGTGTTAATCAATGAAGGGTTGTACTCGCCTTTTATAATATAGATTAGATAGGATTGGATTAGATAATTTGAGTGACTAAAACTTTGATATCATTAGTGCACATATTTTGTAACTCCGATTATTTTGAACCAGCAAATTCAGATTGGGGCAAACTCATAGAAAATGCGGGTCACTTTCGGACAAGATCATCGTTTTTGTCTCTGTTCTTGTAGGACAGTTTTATCTACATTGGCATTGTAGGGTCAAGCATTGAACTACTTCGATAGAGGTCCTTAAGCAGAACCTATTCTTTTGATGGGGAATACACTCAACCAAGGAAACTGATCATACTAAGAAGACTAGAAAGATCGCCGATGTTTTTGAGGTCCCAATGACGGACACTTGTTGTTGATAGGCTAAAAAGGGTAGTTTAAGTGCAATAATTCATGTCTGACTTTGACATTATCATCCTCGTGATATTCATATAATTTTTCTTATATGCAAGGCAGGATCAAGTTCTAGAGCATATGAGTAATCTTCAATGGGTGTTTCCACTCTAGGAGTGCTACTTGGTTGAGTTTGGGAACTTGGTATATTGTTTCTTTCCCTTTTCTCCGCATCCCGTATTGATTATTTTCATGTAAGATATTCGGTTCTCTTCCACATTTGGAATTGCTGTTGAACAATTAGGGTTGTCACGATTAATTTTCTTATAATAGGGATTTATTAATTTGGTTTTATTCATAATAAAAACTTCATCGACAATAAAAGTTAAAATAATCCAATTTAAAATAAGAAAGCATAGTGAAATTAATACTAAATTACTAATTGATGACTAGTGCAATGTAAGAACGTAAGCGCAACTTAAAAAAAATAGCAAGCACTACAATAAATATTGAACAAATGAAAGCAACAAACAACATCATGATCATCTCAACATCAAATAAACTCATTAATCGCATATATACATCTCAATTTTTTATTTTATTGAAATAAAATTATGCACTTTATTCATACTCAATCGAGAAAAAGCAAAAAATAAAAAAATAAAAAAAATTACAAAAAAAAAGAACCACTAGAGGAAATATTAACCACCTTATCATCATGCTCACATTCCCTCATTACACTTAACATCCTCACACTAACTAAGAATTTGACATTATTCACTATTTGATCTACATCACGGCTGATATGTTTGAATAGTCTCGAATTCTTAACGCTTTATATGTTGTAAACTGTATGTAGCCACCAAGCAACATCGGGCCCATCTAGTTTTCCAGTGACGTTTATGAGCATGCTTAGTAAACCAGTCGACTTCGAGTATGCCTTGTATGCATAATGCCAAGCCATCCAAGAAGTTTATCCCATACATTTCAAGAGATATTTTTTGGGTACTTTACAACAGAATTTACATCTTCTCTACAAAAAAGAGAATTTACATGTAAAGAAAAGATGGTTGTAATCTTCTAAGTCTTCACAGCATAGACAACACCTATTTCCAAAGATCATACCTCTCTTACAAATATTATCCATTGTGAGGAGAGCCCTATGCATTGCCACATTGGTTATAAAGGAGTGCTTTGGGATACTGACACTATCCCAAATGAGGTGGAACCTTGGATTTTTGGGAGCTTATCTCTTAAATAATCCTAGGCAAACTTGACCCTAAATTTACCTCCAAGTGACCAGGAATTAATAAGGGTAGTTGCTTCATTTGTCGAGTCGTACATTGAATGTTTATATTTTATTAGTGAACATGTTCCATAATAATTTCAATTTGTAAGGTTAAGGTTGAATATATTGAACTATTAAAATAATCTGAGTATGCACCATGATAATCTAGATATGTGCGACGTTAAAATCTATTGTATCCTAAGTATGTCATATGCTCATGTCAATATGTCTATGACCACATTATTCCTTGCTCATATCGGATATTAGTTTACGATATCGAGCAAAGTTTTAAATTTATTTTGAATTGTTTATGAAAATGCTTATGCAGACTTTGACATTACACATTCAGTTTTGCGGATTTCCAAAAGAAAATAAAAGCATACACACACACTCACACAATCATTATGCTTACTCAGACCACTTACCTAGAACTATTTGGTACAACCATACTAAAAATACTCACACATGCAATATGCATACTCAAAGTGAACCACTACAAGGTCAGTGGTGCCCGACCGTCTTGGCAGGACGACTCAACCTAGGTCCGGCCGTCTTGACCATACATTCTGACCTGGGGGCCACCATATTTTCAATCTGACCCAAATTTTTTTTGGGTTTAATTTTTCTCAAAATCCATGAAAATGAAAAATTTGATACTATAAATTTCGATCCTCGTATGTTCATTCTCAAATCTTCATATCCCCGGATGAAGGATACAATGTTCCAATATTACAAAATATTGATGATTATGATATGTAATTTTTAATTTAATACTTTATAATTAATGACCAATATCTCATGATTGTTGTAATGGAGAGAGAAAGATTAAAAATTATGATAATGAGGAGAGAGAGAAGATGGAGATGGTGTCAATAGAGGTGAGAGAAAGTGTAGATGCTAAGTGAAGAAGGAGGTGTAAAGAGAAAATAGTACTGATGAAGTAAGGGAAGGGGAAATGGTGAGTGAGTGAAGATGAAGAAGATGACAATGGTGAAAAAGGAGGTGAGAGGGTGAGTGAAGATGAAGAACCTCATGATGTTCCACGAAATGCTACCACAAATCTTCCAAGACATGCTACCGGAATTTTTCCTCGAAAAGCTTCTTAAAATTTGGACCCTTTCTGAATTTTTTTTTTCCAAATCTCAAGTCCTCATCTCTTCACGATGTGATGTGCTTCAAAGAGTGAAGATCATGATGGGAATCATATTGAAGATGATGATGAAAATCAGATTGTTGAATCGTGAGTAACTGTGAAGATGATGTCAGGTTTTCACGCTTGAAAATTGTTGAATATGATGATGAAAATCGTGAGTAGAAGTGAAGTGAAGTGAAGGGAGTGAAGTGAAGAGGATGTCAGAAGAGTGAGTGAGGGAAACCAGGTAGAGTGGGGTAAGGGGTACTTTGGGTAGAGCAAAAATTGGAACTTTCTAAGTGGGGATAAAATCGGTAGCCTTGGGGCATATTTGGGGCGGTAAATAAGGGATTTAGGGCGGGGGATAGCTTTTTTTATTGTTCTTTTTTTTTTCCTTTCCTTTTTGTAATTTTAAACATCCTTGAAGATGTATTAGAAGATCCATGAACTTAATCTCTACTTCCTCCATCCGAGTTTAAACACCCCATACACAAAATACCTTTGTGTTGAGGAGATTATACACACTAATCGGTTAATCAAAGTTTTAAAAAAAGTACATAGCAAGTTAAATAAGAATCTTAACAAAAATTCCATGTAATTTTTACGAACTTTGATTAACCGTTTAGTGGGCACGTCGTCTTTCATGAGGGTGCGTTTTCAATACGGGGTGTTTAAAATCGGAGAGAGGAAGTAAAATACATGAATTTAACCTATAAAATCCAGGATTTTTGTGATGGTTGTTTTTCTCCTTCAATTTCTTTTTTAGTTTCCTTTTCAATTTCGAAAAACATGAATTGATAATTGGTGGTGGTCAGTGGGGTAAATTATATCATGCTCTAGGGAGTACAGAAACCACACGTAAAATATTTTAAATTATTTTAAGTGTGATTTCTACCCTTCTATTGTGAAAAATATCACTATGCTCCTTATAATTTTGGGAGCATGATATAACCATTGGATAAGTGGTGGATATGGCGCACCTGAAAAATGAAACGCAAACGGTAGACTTGGGGTCGTAATGATGATGGGAATTAGGTGGCGGTGGTGTTGGATGGATCAAAGAAGCCGAATGGCAGGATTGCAAGAGAGAGAATAATGATTGCACGCCACATCAATGGACCACCTTCCTAGCTTCCTTCACGTGGCCCACGCACCACTATCTAAGCACTCGGAAAAAATATTATAAATCTAGTGAAAAAAAAAGAATTTCAATTTTTTATGGCCTTAAAATTACCCTAATTTTCATTTGTCCCTTCGCATTATTATAATCCTAACAAAAAAAACATTGAGTGGCAATAGATATTAGATAGTGTGTCAAATCTCAAAAGGTGCAAGAATAAACAAAAGACGATCCAACTTTTTTGTAATGGTACTATAAAGGGAGCTCACTTGTGTCAAAATGTTTTCCCGGGCTTAACATTGACTAATGATATACAGTATGATACAATACAAAGGAGAACAAGTCACTGACTGAGTTTCCCAAGGGAGAAGAGAAAGAAAAATCCCAGGAGTATGGCAAACTCTAGCAGTTTCTCTGTATCCAGTCAATAATGCTGAAGGGCAAAATACAAAGATGCGGAAGAGAAGCTATCCTCGCTCCTCCGACTCAATAATGATTCTAAGATAATATGTGCAAAACGACTCTATTCTAAATTTTAGTTAGAGATTGGAAGAGAGTATCATGTCAAGACTGAAGCGCTTCAAGAGAGTAAGGCTTGCTGAGTACTCTTTCGAAATAGTCGTGTATGTCAGGTAGAATTCGCTGTATTAGGTCTGTATACCTGTCATTTGCATCAGGAGATACAGTTTTAGCTCCAGCAAAATGCACAAAGTAAACATACTCAGGTTTCATAACACAGATTTTTCATGCTAATACACTGATTGACCATAACATCCTATTATGTCATCGGGAGACTAGAAGGAAATACTATATCTTACCATAGCTTTGAATTTAATTGATCGGACTGCTCCAAGATAAACAAGATGCAAGAGTGTCTCAAAGACAAAGCATTGTACGCCTCTGACAACTCGTACATGAGAGTGACATTCTCCGCAGAGATATCCTGAAAGGGTGAAATTGCATTCATTTAGTAGTAGTTTAGTTAATGAGTAAATAAGTGAGCCTGAATCTCAAATGAAAAACAGGAAAATAGAACCCCACATAAACAATATGCATACCTCGGCAATTGTACACTCGCAAAGCCGTTTCAGACCCTCTAATAGATACTGATCTGCAGCTCTGAGCAAATCCTGTGCTATGTCCAAGCTAACATTTACTGAGCCTGTGTATATATATCTGCAAACCCACAAGAAAATCTGCATCAAGCACAATCCCCTCTAGAGAGAGAAGTGGAGGGTTGGCACAGAAGAAGAAAAGAAGGAGCCTCACCTCATCATCAACTCAAAAACATTCCATTGGATATTTGGAATCTCTATATCTTTGGCATCTCTTTCCTGTAACCATTTGGACCAGAAAATAATCAACATATTGTATGTAAGAACTGACCAGGGAAACTTAATCACACCAGTTCCATAAACACAAAAAAGTTATTTGATCGTGGAGCTTACTCTGTAACCACCATCAAACATTGCACGAAATGCATCAGATGATGCAAGAAGGCAGATTCGATGAGCATAAAATCTCCTACCTGTACGAATTCAAAATTTTAGCTGCTACATGATTGATAAATTAAGAAATCAGAAGAAAGAGTTGTTCATAGTAGGTCAGAATTTTAACCTTCAACTAAGAAAGTAACATCAGACAATGTCGGATTATTTACATACTGCTCGCCTAAATAGACCTGCAGCAATGTTTAGAACTCATTAACAGGAAATCCTTACTTAAACAAACCAAAACAATCATTCCACCAGTAAAATGATCCTCCAATGAAAAAAGCGGTCTATTCAAAAGGTGAGGGCCAAGCTACTTAAGTCCATGCTGAGTGGATAAGGCTAGTGAAACACACCTGAGGGGTAGGAGATGGAGGAGCTGCATCAACAGGTGAAAGTGTTGTGACTTTGCTTGCCATTTTGTACAAAGCCATTGAACCAGCTTGCCGTTGCTTCACACCTGAAGATCCAAGAAGCTCCAGGAGCAGTTCCAACCCTGTCAAAAAGTAGGAGTCGGAAAGGTTAGCTAACTCAATGTGATCCAATCTCAAAGTGAAATCACCGCCTATTGTGAAATTTCAAAGCACAGCATAAAAAATTACCATTACTGTCGATGAAGATTCTCCTTTGATGCTCAGGAGAGCAGAGGTGAGCAAGGGCCAAAGCAATTCGTCTTTGTATGATGATATCAGCTATGCGCATTAGATCCAAAAGATGACTAAGTACCTGTTATATGTCACGAAAAGGAAGAAACACTAAGAAACAAGAAACAGCATTGGTACATTAACTAGAAGCTGTATATTAAATTATCACTGTATGATTATCAATTTCGCAGAGCAATTAGAGACAACAAGCCAAAATGATGTCCAAAACAGAATGGAGACAAACAGCAAAACCAAGCTCAGCAATTAACAAGATGAAATCTTACTCGTCCTTCAATCTTTTCCTCCAATCTCTTTAATGTCTTACCGATACAGTCTTTGGTTGGCTGCACACAAAATACAAATACAGAGTAAGTCCGAGCATCCGAAGTAAGAAAGGGATTCCAAATTGTACAAATAATGCAATCCCAGAAAGGAAAAAGAACACAACTAAATCGAAAAGATTCGAAGCCAACATTATTTCGTGTGTTTTCCGTGGGCACCTATTATACATCCAGTATAAGTACCTCTACAACAGACAACTTCATGACTCGTTTCCATGCAGTTGACATGCTAGGAACTCATTCAGGCCACAATGGACAGCAACCGTTAAACATTACTTACCCAGGATAAAGCTAGGAAGTGCAAATTTTGAGCCAGCAACAGATTGAAAGAAATTGATGGGGTTGAAAACCAAACATATTCTTGGAACAAGGGGCATCATACTAACAAGCTAGAGCACACAAAAGTATGGATAGGAGAGTTGGTTAACAGGATAATAGAGGATGTCACTAAATGATCTAGTTTGATGCTTGCCCACAACCTCCCCAGTTCTTTTTACATTCCTTCATGTATCATCATTGTATTTAAAGAGAACAAGAAGTTTAGAACGTACTCCAGTGCTAAAGACTCCTATGGCCAGGTATACATATAGGCTGTTACCATACGAACCATAATGAAAACTGTGTTGAGGACACATTATTATTTCAGATAAAGCGCCCCTAATAAGTCCAATTGGACCAGTAGGCCAAAGAAGCAAAAGTAGCTGTGACGGACATTGACATAAGTACCAAAATTAGAGAGAACTGTTACAACTGCTCAGGACAACTCACAACCATCACAACCATGGACCAATAAACCAAAAAATAAATAAGCATGCTGCGATCCATACCTGAACGATAAAATCACCTTCCTGGAGTTTTTGAACGCCACCAATCTTTATAAGATCTGCAACATTATCCTACCACAGAAATCTGATAAGTTATACTGTACAGTATTTCAATGCTTCAACTTGCCCTTGTGGGCCTGTGGCATCCTTCAAACCTTCTATAAAAATTACAAAAATATAACAGACAAGCAACTATCAGCATTTTAGCACTACCTCATTGTCTGCAAGGCCATACAAAGCAAACGCAGCATTGTGCTGTAGAGAACCATTCTTTGATTCAAGGAGTTTCAGTAATGGCATGATTCCACCACATTGTACAATACCAGCTTGATTATGTGAATCCTATGAGCAAAATAACACGAAGTTTAAATTAGTACCTCAATACAAATACCAAAAGCAATTCTTAACATGATGATGACACAATCTTAAATTCATAGTAAGACTATTTGTAAGAGAAAAGGTTGCCCATGGCCACAATAGAGAACATTCAAGCCAAATTAAGTAATCACTATACACGACCTCAAACAAAAAAATAAAAATAAAAAAATAAAAAAATAAAAAAACCAACCTGAGCCAACCTCCCAAGTGCAAAAGCTGACATTTCCCTGAGCTGTGTATCTGGTGACTGAAGCATCTCAATCAAAGGCGGCACAGCACCTCTCTGGACGATGTGCATCTGTAGCAATTATGATGTTAATTACAAAATGTTCTATAATGCAGAAAACAAGGAGCACATAACTTGGGAGAATACGGGAAGTTATTCATATGAAGTGCTGAAAATTGAACCTTGCAATCTGAATCAGCAGCCGCAAACTGCCCAAGCAGCAATGCTGCTTCTCTCTGGCTCTCACAACAGCTAGAGCTGCATGAAATAAAACAGAGTAAGTAGACCAGCAGGATGAGAGCCAAACTTGTACAGAAAATATTACCTACCTAAGCAACCCAACAGCATACAAAGGAAAATAACAGACACCTCTTAAAAAAAATATTACATACCTTAGCAGCCCAATGACAGGTTGCAGGGCACCGGCAGCAAGTACTTCTTTCTTTATGTGAGGAGACGAGTGAACCAGATTCCCAATCACACCAACCTGCAAAATTTGAGATGTCAGCCCAAATGAGAAAAAATCATAGGCTCATAGCTAATCACAGTATCACCAGCGATGTGGAGACGATATTTAGAACAGAAAACTAACCGCTTCATAATGAACAGCTGGATCCTCAGTGCACAGCATTAATACTAGGGCAGGAAGAGCATTGCATTCAACAATCTGTTAAGATTAAATATTAGATACTGGTTCTTAGAGAGAAAGTGTTCTAAAAATATTTTTAGCACAAAGCAGAGGGAGAGATGTTTACTAGATTTTTGTTTTCATCGTTTTTGAAAGCGAGAGTTCTTAATGCTGCGGCAGCTGCTTTCTGAACTTTGACATCAGTAGACTCTAAAAGCTCAACAAGTGGTGGAATGGCACCTTCAACCCTGAGAATATGTACCAGTGTCAAAACGGGCAAATATGCCAACGAACAGTAGACTGGCAGGAATATCTGCATTACAGACCTGAGAAGAGATTTAATGCTACTGTTCTCATGAGCAAGGTTAGTTATAGCATCAGCTGCTCGTCTTACGGCACCATGTACAGATCTAGATTTGCAGCCACTCTTATGCCTTTTCAATAGGGCAACAACATGAGGCAAAGCTCCAGCGTCAACTATAAGCTGCTGATATTCTGGCTGTCATTTAAGAAAGGAGGATATAAGATTGTGTTTCATTAAAGAGCTCAAGGAAGGTGATCCCCATGCATAAGACAGCAGAAGCGACTTGAATCAGTGCAGAAATCTATCAGATCGTACTACTAAAGTAGAACTCAAGTAAAGTAAATGTAGTATAATACCACATAAAATCCACAATTAAATTACGTCATGAGTAATTATTGCAGGGAATCGTAACTCGTGACAAATTCGAGACAACAATCCCACCACATTATAGTATAGAAGCTTTCAAGATCAAGGAAAATTCAAGACTACAGATCCCTTAAGAAGTTTCAAAAACAACCCTAATTCAAGACATCAAGAACTCTGCTGCTATTACTAAAAACTGGCAGCATAAGTACAAAGTAAACATGACAATACACATCTACCACGTTGTCTGTGTGCGTGCGTGGCTGCAAGTTTTCCCAATAAGTGTTACTTCTAGCAGTTTTAACAGCATGACTAAATTGATGTAACTAATTAATCAAATGCACAATGATAACAACGAATAATCTTCAAATTTGATCCAAAAGAAAACAGAAACTTCAAGTAAGCACATAAACCAATCACAAAATCTACTTATCACCGCATGTCCGCATTCAGTAATTAAATTCTATCAAGTAGTTTATATCATCTCCTCTGGTAATTAATAAACCGATAATGACAAATACAAACAACAGCAATTTCACCAAAAACCTCTCTACCACACATTGAACAGCATTCCAATTACATTCAAAAAATTGACAGAAAGAAACTCATACACGGCAGATTTTCGAAGACGATAACATTTGCATCAATCTCAGTACAAAACACCAGATACATCTCTTCATCAGTTGAATATACTCACTATTTAGATTTCCACGATACGCAGCACAAATAACGGGAAATCAAACCGAAAATCGAGTAGACGAAAGAGATAATAATAAACCTTAAAAGCAAGAAGACCAAGCGCAAAGGCACATCCTTTCTCAACCTCGTGTTCGAGATGTTTCAAATCGCCGCTGTCATCGTCTGGTGGCGACTGAAGGTGCATCACCAACGCCGGCACCGCGCCGCAATCAACAATCGTAGTCACCATTTCCTCTGCAAAAATCAACCAAAAACACAAACAATTCATCAAAATCAAACAAAAAAACAACATCGATTTTTTTAGAAAAAAAAAAAATTTCAAAAAAGTGAGAAAAAATAACCGTTTTTGGCGAGGTCGGAGAGGAAGTGAGAGGCGAGTTTGGCGGAGGAGCGGTGAGAACGAGACCAGGAATAAGATTTAAAAAGAAGATTGACGTGAGAAGTGATTTCGGGAGTTAGATCTTGCGGATTTTCCGACGGCGAAGGAGAGAGAGGGAGATCATCAAACTTCTGGTGGTTGCGGTTGCGGCAGCGATTGTTTTCGGTGAAGTCTTCATCAAGCTTCCTCTTCAAGCTTCTTCTTGCGCTTGATCGTCGATCCATGGCGGAGGAGGAGAGAGAAAACGAGGATTGAGCTTGGTGGTGTTGATGAGGAAAGAAGTCGGATATGGAGAGAGAGAGTGTGTGTGTGAAGGAGAAGGGTAGTTTGGGAAAGTTTTTTCTTTTGGAATTGTTTATTAGGAGGAGAGAGAAAATGAGAGGAAGTGAAAACGTGGGATTTCGTTTCTGTGTGGGTGGGGTTTATATAGTGAATGGAGTGAGGTCAGCAAATCAGGGAAACGCGGGTGTTTTAAATTTTGTGTGAAACTCCAACTCTCCCGCCTTTTCTACTTTTCACTTTCTATTTCCCTCTCTTCCGGCGGTTCTCCCCACGCACTTCAATTTTGTTTGTTTTAACTTTTTAGGTGATTATTTCAAATTTAAATTGGAAAAGATTTCATCTGCAGAGCAAATACTACAGAGAATGGTACCCTCCGTCAAAAAATTTCCATGTGTTTATAAAATGAAGCCCAACGCGGCCCATTTCACGTGCCCAGAACAAAAAAAAAAGAATTCAAAGCCCAAATACACCACGCGGTCCAAAATAACACACTGATTGCACAAAAATACAAAACTTATCATTGTCACTTTCTCTCTCCTCTGTCCGAATTTTTCCTTTAGCTGATCGACGACGATCAAATCGGTGAACGAGGACGAAGAATTCCTTTAACTTAGGTGTAGATTGTGAAGGGTTATGCTCGCCAATATGGAGGGAGAGATTTTTGGGACCATGGACGAGCAACTTGAGGATATGGCAGAAGAAATTTGTGCGACCATGGACGATGAATTTTGCCCAAACCCGGACGAGGATTTGCCAGTTCGCACATTTAGATGATTTTTGTTTGAATGAGTTATTTAGATCCAAAAATATCTGATAATGAACGAGTTTTGTTTTGAAATGGGTAGTTATTGTTTAAGAATGAGTAGTTATTGTTTCAGAATGAATGGGTTAAGTTCTGCAATAAAAATGTTATTGTTTTTATAATGAATAGTTATTGTTTCGGAATGAAAGGTTTAAGTTCTTGATTGAATTGTTATTGGTTTGGGATGAGTAGTTATTGTGTTTATAATGACTAGTTATTTGTTTCAGAATGAGTGGTTTAAATTCTGGAATGAATAGTTATTGTTTCAGAATGAATGATATATGTTCTAGAATGAATAGTTTTTGTTTTAGGATGAAGGGTTTAATGTTCTGGAATGAGTGTTAGTTGTTCTGAAATGACTGTCTATATCATTTTAGGGGATCCGAATTGAAAGTTGTTGTACCAGAAGCATCGGAATCTTTGTTGTTAGGGAAATGTGCCGCCTCTATAGAGGAAGCTCATGAGTTATACAATGATTATGCCTATACTAAAGGTTTTGGAACTAGGTTGCATGATGTCCGAAAAGTATATAGCACTAGTGAAATAAAGGGGAGAGAAATTGTCTGTTCCAAACAAGGATTTAAAAGGCAACCTGGGGCTGTTGGTAAGCAAATCTGATGTGGCGTAAATGTGGTGTGTTAATTCGGTTGATTTAGACGCCTTAGTGCCTATTTGAGCATGGTTTTATCGTGAGTCGTAGACCACACCATTCGGAATATTTTTGGAGATTATTCGTTGGTTTTACGAGTTTTTGGTGGCCTTCGACCCTTTTGGTGAATCTCGGACAATACTAGGGGATCAAGCTACAAATTGGAGCAAGATTCGAGGAGAAGATAGCTTGACGACATTCCGAGAACCACACACCATCACCTCCGACTTCATTGGATCATAACTCTCCAACCATAAGATATTTTTCAGAAATTCCAAGTGGAGAGGAAAGTTCATCGTCTTAGCTTTCCAACGATGTATTATGAGCTCAAAACGAAGTTTGGAGGTGAGAGTTATGCCCGTTCGAATATTGCCCTACGCATAGTCCCTCGACTCGAGGAGCAGTAACCTCGACTCGAGGTCAGTAATCTCGACTCGAGGATTACATCCCTCGAGTCGAGGAGAGTTGACAGGACGGGTATTTTGAAGAACAATATTCTCGACTCGAGAGGGGGTATCCTCGAGTCGGTAATTTCCTCGCTCGACTCGAGGAGGGTGTTCTTCGAGTCGTGGATTTCGTCGCTCGACTCGAGGATTTCTTTCCTCAAGTCGAGGAAGCTAGCTTCCAGGAAGTTTCCCATGGGCTTTCCACGGTTTCTTTTTGCCTAAGAAATATCTATTTCGTCTTGTAGTATCTTTTGGACTTATCTTGAATAAAAGGGGCATGACCCCTCCCTAGTGATTATCAACCTTTCATATTATTTTTCATCTAGTTTTCATTTTAGAGAGAGAAACTCAAGGAGAATTAGTATTTTTATTATGATTTCAATCTCAAATATTATTGTAATAATTAGTATGGGAGGCTAATCCCCTTCCTAGACTCTTGGTGTAATCAATTCTTCATCCTATGTATTAGTAAGTATTTTTCTCTGTATTTTGCCTTTAATTTCATTATAATTAATTCCTTGTTCTTTAATGCATGATTTATCCTTGTTTTATCTAATTAGCTACTAGATTAGACTTGGGTATTTCATATGCTTGGTTGATAATTGGTGGTCATTGATTATTAGCCTAAAAGGAAGCAACTTTCACATGATTAGTGTCGCGGTTGCGGCTAATTAGTGATTTGGGAATTAATTAGGCAACTAATAGATTAGATTTGATTAGTGTCGCGGTTGCGGCTAATTAGATACTAATTTGGGTTGTTCTCAATCTTTTATTAGTCCTTGCTCTTCATGCCTTTGGTTGTGATTTGTTTGAGTGGTCACTAGACAAATTAGGACTAAAAGGAGGGGAATTTGGTAGCGGTTGCTCAAATTCCCCATAAAATAGGATTAATTGGTTAAAACCGGGATTGTTAATGAATTGGTAATATTAGAGAGAGGTAAAACTTACTACATTAGGGTGTTAGAAGAGATTATCACCGAGGGTCGCTTTAATTAACATGATATCTTGTTTATTTTGCTTTAATCCAACTTTCAAATCAAAAATCCCCCATTTAATTGCTTAGTTTATTTCGTTTTAGTTTTTTTCCGCATAGAATTCGCATATTAGACTTTTCCTCTTCCTTGTGGATACGATACCCACTTACCCTTGCTAATTTAGTAGGAATAGTGGTAATTTGACTAGGAATAACGACTTATTAGCCTGTCAAGTTCACAAAGCTAAACTTGAGGACTGGGTGCAAGGCTATGGTGTTCTTTGAAAAGAAGGGTGATGAGTTATGGGAAATGACTAAACATAATATGGTACACAATCATGTGCTTTGCCCTCATGATAAAGTCCATCAGTTAAAGTCACATAGAAAATTCAATGCAAATATTCTTAAGATTTTACGAGATTTGGTAGATTTGGGAATTGATATTACAGATGCATTTAGGTTTTTGAAGGCTCAAGCTAGTGGTTCCCCAGCTCTTGGATTTAGTAAAAAGGATGCATACAATAAACTTGGTGCATATAAGTTGAAGTTTATTGATGGGTGTGATGCACGAACATTGATGAATATTTTTGCTAAAAGGCGCGAGAATGAGGACGATTTTTACTTTGCTTTTGAGCTTGATGAAGAAGCTCGTTTGGTGAGTTTCTTTTGGAGGGATAAACTTATGAAACAAGATTACACAACTTTCAGTAAACTTCTGATTCATGATACTACTTATCGGACAAATAAGTACAAAATGATTTGTGCTCCTTTCGCGGGAATCAACCAACATGGTAATAATTGCATGTTTGCTTGTGGGTTCATTTTAAATGAGCGGATCGACTTCTTTGTTTGGCTGTTTAACCAGTTTTTGCAGTCGATGGATGGCTTGCAACTTGAAACTGTTATGACTAATCAAGCTTTTTCTATGGCTGCTGCTATAAAGGAAATTTTTCCTAACGCAAAACACAAGCTTTGCATTTGGCACATTTTGAAGAATTCCAAAAAGAACATACCTCTTTAACAGGGCTGCCTGGGTTTGAGGTTTTGTTTAATCAAGTCCTCATGTATTGTGACACTATTGATGAGTTTAATCACTTCTGGAGTAGGTAAGTATTCTAAAATATTTTCTTGTTCATTTCTTAGTCATTCCGTTAACCATTCTGAAACATTATATAGTCATTCTATAACATTACTGATCCATTCTGAAACACTACATAGTCATTATGTATTATTACTTAACCATTTTGGAACACTAATTAGTCATTCTATAACATTACTGATCCATTCTGAAACACTACACAGTCATTTTTGTATCAATACTTAAATATTCTGTATCAATACTTAACCATTATGAAACACTACTTAGTCATTCTATAACATTATTGATCCATTCTGAAACACTACTTAGTCATTCTGTAACATTACTGATCCATTCTGAAACACTACCTAGTCATTCTGTATCATTACTTAACCATTTTAGAACACTAATTAGTCATTCTGAAACACTGCTTAGTCTTTTAATTATTTTAATTGTTTATACACAGATTGGTGACGGAGTACCAGTGTGCAGAACATCCCTGGATGTTGAGACTTTGGAATTCAAGAGAAAAATGGTGTTCGGCCTTTACAAAAGACCTTTTCTCAGGCAGTATTTTGTCATCACAAAGGAGTGAAAGTACAAACAATAGTTTGTCGAGGAAGCTTCATAAAACAGCTTCATTGCATGATTTCTACAAATGTTTCTGTGGAGTTATTGCTGAATGGAGAAGTAATGAAAAGCAAGAAGATGGGCGCTGTTCCAATGGTTATCCAAAGGTTGCAATATCAAATGTGTCCATCTTGGTACAGGTTTCAAATACACAATAAAAGCGTTTGTAATCTTCCAAGACAATTGGTTGAGTTCATTGTCATGTCGGCACAATCGTGATGTTGATGATGGTAATTGGGGGTCTTTTGTTGTGTGGAAACCAAGCAGCGAACTTTTTGCCCATGTTGTGCTGGTCAATTTGCAGTCCAACGAGATTAACTGTACTTGTAAACAGTTTGAGAAGGTTGGCATACTTTGTTGTCATGTCCTGAAAGTTTATTTTATAATGGGTGTTGACAATATTCCAGAGATGTATATTGTGCACCGATGGACTAGAGCAGCAATAAAACCTTCTGAAGAAGGTGACAATAGTTCAAGGCCAAAAGTTTCAGAATCATCTACTATTTGGACGATGACAATGCAGCGGCTTTGGAATGGTTTGTTGCATGCTAGTTCCGGGAATTTGGATGCAAGACGTGTTTGCCAAGAAGCTTTTGATAAGCAAAAAATACCATTGAAGATCAGTTGGGCCCTATTGGTGGAGAAGATGCTGAAGTCGTTGGGACTCTTCAATTAAAAGGCATTTTGATCCGCAATCCAGAAGGTGCTCGTACACCTGGTGCAAGAAATGTTAGGCGAAAGAGTAAAAGGGAGATTATTTCAAACCGTTTGAGAACAAGGAAGAAGATTGTCAAGCAGTACACACCATCGGCATCAGTACCATCCTTTGTTAATAGTCGTCGGCCAACTACAAAGACAAGGACGAATATTGGCGAGGATAGCACACCACAATCTACACCTAGCAACATGACATATGATTCTAATTTGTAAATATAAGTCCTTTTTGTGTTTAAAATTAACGGATTTTGAATGGTTGTTTTATGTTCTAAAATGGTTGATTAATGTTCTAGTATGTTTGATTTTTGTTCTGTAATGAATGGGGGTTGTTCTGGAATGGTTGGGATTTCTTCTGTAATGAGGGGGGTTTGGTCTTGAATGGTTTGATTTTGTTCTGGAATGGTTGGAGTTTGTTCTGGAATGATTTGAGTTTGTTCTGGAATGGTTGGGGTTTGTTCTGGAATGGTTGGGGTTTGTTCTGGAATAGTTGGGGTTTGTTCTGGAATGAGTGGAACAATGAAATATTTTTTTTTTTTTTGTCGCAACAATTGGATTTGAATCAGAATACCGCATTCAAATCGGTTTTGATTTTGTTCTTTTAAACTAATTGCAGAACATAAAACAACAATTACAGAATTAGATCACAAAAGGAATTTACAGAATGAGAGCATTTTATAAACATAGAAAAGGAGTTATTTTATATTACAAAGAGAATTTGTAAGGTTTCATTATCTAATAACTTCTAATTTTGTTGTTCTTCTACTTTTTGTTTTTCTTCTACTTTTTGTTTCCTAATGTGTTGCTTGGTCACCAACTCTTTGGCCTTCAGGATTTCCTCGAGTTCCTTTTCAGCTTTCTTAAACTTTTTCTTTTCATCTTGTTGTTACTTCTTTGACACTGCTCTTGCTGCTGAAGTCATATAAGCATCGCTTATTATCTCACTCTTTTTGTTATTGTTGTCATCCAATATTATTTCAGCACAGAGTTTTGCACGATAGAAGCGCCTTCTTGATGTCTTGAAAATTATATACAGGTCAATTCAAAATTATTTACACTTGAACAGAAAAAAGATTAGTTCCCAGTTTTAAGTGAAAGCTTACTAATTTCAAATCGGAATTCCAGTTAAGTCCAAGAAAGTGTTCCATGTGCATCACCAGAAATAAACCGCAGTCCCATAAGTTTCTATCGTTTTTCCAGGCAAGGTCAATTAATTCGTATCTTCAGTTGCACCATGAAATGATGTCTGAAATATCTTTACACTGTTTTTCAAGCATAAGCAATCTTAATTCCTCAACCTAATAAGATTAGAGAAAAATAACCATTAGAACAAAAACCCACCATTCTAGGACAATAATCAACCATTCTAGAACAAAAAGTAACCATTTTAGAACAATAACAACCATTCTAGAACAATAACTAAACATTCTAGAACAAAAACTAACCATTTCCGAACAAAAACAAACCACTCTAGGTATAACCAACCATTCCAGAACAAAAAAAAACCATCCTGAAACAAAAACCAATCATTCTAGGACAATAACCAACCATTCCAGAAGAAAACGAATTTTTAACAAAATCAAACCATTCAAGAACAAACCCCCTTATTACAGAACAAATCCCAACCATTCCAGAACAACTACCATTCATTACAGAACAAAACCCAACCATTCCAGAACAAACCTCATTCATTACAGAACAAAATCCAACCATACCAGAACATTAATAAACCTACCCATTATAGAACAAAAACTAACCATTTTAAAACAAAATGACAGTAAAACTAACCATAAGTTGATTAATGCCTTCATAATCCTGTAACATTTTTCGATTGTCTAGCAACTGACAGCTTGCATCACAGAGGTTGACGCATAAAAGTGATTCTCGTAAATAATAGGAAAAAATATCTACAAGTGAGAAAAAAACTTAAATTGTTATACTAAGATCTAACAGTAAACAAAGATAACCTTAAATTGGTTATATTTTTGAATGGCATACCAAATAGTAGTCAGATAAGTCAGAAACGTCACATGTTCTCAACCAATTTTTCATTGTGCCATGCACAACGTCCACCTTTGTCCTAAGACGTTTTTCATCTTCTTCAAGAACTTCTCCATTTGCAAGTCTTTCATCTTGGTCTTTCTTCTGTTTCAACATTTTTGCATACACCTGCAACATATAAAAACAAAAATTAATCATTCTAGGACAATGACCAACCATTCTGAAACAAAAACAAATCATACTAGGACAAAAACCAACCATTCTAGGACAAAAACCGACCATTCTAGAACAAAACCCCCTCATTACAGAACAAAACCTAACCATTCTAGAACAAAATCAACCATTCCAAAACAGATCTTAGTCATTTCAAAACATTTCAGAATATAAATGTAGAACTTACAAATACTTTTGTGTTGAAGAATAATCTTTTCTTATTTTTCCACCAAACAGGAACATCCGGGTTCTTTTGGCCTTTTATCTCTCTCTTGTTCAGAATGTATGCCCAAACATCAATCACAACAACAATCATCCAATTTAGTTCTTGCATAGAGAATGCATCATCCTTAGAGAACACGACAGTTGGTGTAAATTCCGCTAGTACAAAAGCTTCTTCTCTTCTTATCATTCTTGTAATTACGTTCTCTTCAGAAATAATCGCTTTTGTCTTAGGTTTATTCAATAGCTTTCTAAACCTTTAACATCTCATGGCTGTATTCAAAGTCCGAGAGAAACGCATTGTCAGCCACTGCCCTCTCAATAGGTGTTAAATCATCAAAATCACTTGTTTTCCTCTGAAGAAATGTCGAAACATTTATTGCTTTGTCTTCCAAAGGGATAAGCTGAAAATCAGGGGGGCTATCTTCTTGTGAGCTGCATACTCTTTTTCGTTCTTCTAGCATGTCCTCGTACTTTTGAATTATCTCCTCTGACAATTTTTCAGTTATTTCTTCAACATCAATAATATCTTTGCCGAAAAAAGCATTTGGAATAGGGCTCGGCAACTTGACAGGTGGTGGAGAAGGTGTCGGTGTAAGTAATTGGAAGCTTGGTTGAAAATCTGTTGGCACGACATTTGCAAAATACTTCTTCAAATCATCCATGAAGTTGCGTGTTTTTTCCCCTTATTTTTGCATGGAGGGTTGCTCTTGATGGTTATGCCAACTTCTGGGGTGTCGAGAAGTATATACACCTGTGGGAAAAAAAATAGATCATAAGAAAACAAAAAGAAACAGAACAAATTTTATTCATCATTGAACATCAAGCAATCATTCCTGAACAGACTCAGGTCATTCCAGAACAATAACTATTCATTCCAGAACATAAACCATTCATCCTAAAACAATAACTATTCATTCCAGAACATAAACCAGTCATCCTAAAACAATAACTATTCATTCCAGAACATAAACCAGTCATCCTAAAAACAATAAACTATTCATTTTAGAACACATAAATATTCATCCTAAAACAATAACTATTCATTTCAGAACAAAAAAGCCTTATTCCGTAACAAAAAATGGTTATTTCAGAACAAAACAAATTTTCATTGAGAAAACATAATTTTTTCAGTACAAGTGAAAATTTCATACATAAACAGATGGAAAAAATATTACATATTGTTCGAAATCTTTTTTTCAAGACAAATTTGATTATTACAAGAGTCTTCAAATTGTTTTCAAGAGGGTACTACCAAAACTTGTCTTCTACATTTTGTTGGGTTTCTTCAGTTGTGATATCGGCATCTGGAATCGAATCCTCGAGGCAACCCAAATCCATTTTTGGGTCAGTTGTTGTTGGAGCGAAGGTCTGAGCTTCCATTGATCTGAACTTCATCTTCTTTAGAGAAGAATCCGTTTCTGAAGCGTTTGGAGCTAGGACTGGTTTCTCGAGGTAAGGAGGCATGGCTATTTCAGAATCTTTCGGGGATGGAGCTTCGACTGGTGTCTCATGAAGCTGTAATAAAAAAAAAACATATGTGAGATATAAACAAAAGTAAATTATTTCATCATAGTGATGGTTGAAGTAAACCTTTGGTGGAACATCATCCTCCTTTTCAATTTCGGGTTGCATTTGTGGTTGTGCAGCCAAAAATTGGTTGCCAAGGTACGGAGCCAATGCTTTTTCCGTATTCATCTTGTGGCAAGGATCATTAAGCTGTAATTAATTTTTCCAAAAAAACAAATGGGAGTTATAAGCAAAAATAATTCATTCTAGAACAAAAGTTTTGTCATTCTTGAACAAAAACAGATCATTAAAAATCAATCATTATGAAACAAAAACACATCATTATAGAACATAAATTAGTCTCTCATTCTCGAATATCAATTGATCATAGAACATAAATATGTCATTCTGGAACAAAAACTGATCATAATAGAACAAAAATATTTCATTCTGAAACAAAAATTGATCTTAAAAAATCAATCATTATGAAACAAAAATAGATCATTATAGAACATATATTAATCATTTTGAAACAAAAATCAAACATTGTAGAACAAAACACCAACCTGTTTTTCAAGAGTTTCATCAATTTCGTGGTGGACAGACTTTTCCACAATTTTAGCGTTTCTCTTCTCCATCTGCTTAATTTCATCTTGGGAATGGATTTGCAAAAACTCCGATGTTCCCAATAAGTCATCAAGCACAGCTGTTGGCGACTAAACTTGCAATAATCCGCTCATTGGACTCGAAGATGGAGTTTTGAAGCATTTAAGCCGTTTATAAACAATCGTGGGAGAGTCAAGTCTGTCCTTCCCTGGAGATTGTGTGCTTGGTGTGTCAACCTTCAACTCTGGGAAGATTTCTAGAGTTGCAGACGTTTTTTGTAGGAGAAGGTTAAGCTTCAGGACATTGCAATTTTTGCAAAATCTTCTCCGTGGAAGAATTCTTTTTTGGTTTAGAACACTTCCTCTTTTTTGCTATATGCTTCCTTCGTCTGCTTTTCTGAGAATTGGCTTCCTCAGAAGGTTGGCTTGATGGGTCTTGTGAAGGTTGACTCGATGGGTCCTGAGACGATGGTGGATTTGCCCAAAAGCTTGGGAATAAGAGCTTTATAGCCTCATTAATTTGCCCACCAGCTGAAATCAATAAGGCCTCAATAGCTTCAATAGTCTCCATCACTCCTGGCTGACTAAGAAAATGTTTCCCCTCCGATGAAATTTCTTCGATTTGAACCTCTTGTGAACTTTGGGAAAGTTTTTCTTCTTGTAATTCATGCATAGTGTGCCTATGAGCTGCCTCCAAGTTCCGACCAAGTTTCAAAAGTCTTTGAAAGGGTCTCTGACAGGTAGAACATAACTCATTATAAAACAGAAATTAACCATCCTAGAACAAATAATTCTCATTCCAGAACAAAAACCCATCATTCTAAAACTAAAACTAGCCATTCCAGAACAAAAACTAATCATTCTAGGACAATAATCATCCATTCCAGAACAAAAACTAGCCATTCCAGAACAAAAACTAATCATTCTAGGACAAAAACCCACCATTCTAAAACAAAAACTAGCCACTCCAGAACAAAAACTAATCATTCTAGGACAATAATCATCCATTCCAGAACAAAAACTAGCCATTCCAGAAAAAAAAACTAATCATTCTAGGACAAAAACCCACCATTCTAAAACAAAAACTAGCCATTCCAGAACAAAAACTAATCATTCTAGGACAATAACCAACCATTCCAGAACAAAAACCAATCATTCTAGAACAATAACCAACCATTCCAGAACAAAACCCCACCATTCTAAAACAAAAACTAGCCATTCCAGAACAAAAACTAATCATTCTAGGACAAAAACCCACCATTCTAAAACAAAAACCCACCATTCCAGAACAAAAACTAATCATTCTAGGACAATAACCAACCATTCCAGAACAAAAACTAATCATTCTAGAACAATAACCTACCATTCCAGAACAAAACCCCACCATTCTAAAACAAAAACTAGCCATTCCAGAACAAAAACTAATCATTCAAGGACAATAACCATCCATTCCAGAACAAAAACTAGCCATTCCAGAACAAAAACTAATCATTCTAGGACAATAACCAACCATTCCAGAACAAAAACTAATCATTCTAGAACAATAACCAACCATTCCAGAACAAAACCCCACCATTCTAAAACAAAAACTAGCCATTCCAGAACAAAAACTAATCATTCAAGGACAATAACCATCTATTCCAGAACAAAAACTAGCCATTCCAGAACAAAAACTAATCATTCTAGGACAATAACCAACCATTCCAAAACAAAAACTAATCATTCTAGAACAATAATAAACCATTCTAGAACAAAAAATAACCATACTCAAACAAATACTCTCCATCCTAGAACAAAAACAATACAAGTAATTCCTAACCGATAAACAACCATTACAGAGCAAAAGGAATTCATTCCAGAGCAACTTTAAATCATCCCAAAACAATTAACAGTCATTTTCAATACGAAAAAAGCGTTAATTATGAAAAAGAATAACACTTACATCTAATTGGAGGTCTCTGATTGCTTGATCTGTTGGCAAATCCGTTGGCATTGGGAAACTAATAAATTGTCCTCGTTCTGTTGCTGCGTCAACGGTGTTGACACGTATACCCATTCCGAAGCCCTTGACACTCTTCTCCTTGCCATTTCTGGCCCACATCTTTTTACTATCCCAGTGTTGGATCAATGGAAGATTGCATTTCTCACGTTGTCCATAGAAAGACAAACTATGAAAGTAAAAGAGTTGGAGGAGCAATGTGCAACCAGTAAGAATGCAACTTTCTATCTCCTTGAAGTTCTTGATCGATTTACACAAGTAATCCAATACAAATTCACACCAATTGTATCGACCAATCATGTCTGCATTGTCTATCGCTTTGCATATATTAAGCTGCACAAACGTACTTAATATTGTTCCAAGGAAACATGAAACAATAAACAAAACAAACAGTTGCTTGAACATTGGGCCCCCATCAGTTTCCGCCATAATCCTGTCCTCGAAATCTTTCCACGCAATGTAAACTTGCCTCTCATTCTCCTTGCCCAATATTAGCTTCCATTTTTCCTTAATAGAAGAATCGGGATTATCCTTTCGATCCGTACTCATCTCTGGAAAGGGAAGATCACCGTGTGGTAGGCCTAGGATGTAATGAACATCCAAAGCTGTGAATACCTTTATCTAATTTTCACAAAAAGCCATTAGTCTTGTCCCCTCGTTGAAATTTTGTAGAAGCCAAAAAAACATGTCTTTTGGCACATCTTCAACTTCAAGGAAAACCAACCCATCAAATCCGATTTCTTTGACTGCTTTGACTTGGTTTGGGTTCTTTTTTAATTTATCCATTATTTCCTTTACCGCAGCAGGACTGCACCGTAGTTGTATAGTCTTTTTATGGAAATTTCTCCAGAATCAACACATACAAATTATCTCAAGACAGAAATCAACCATTCCAGAATAAAAAACCACCATTCAAGGACAAAAACCAACCACTCCAGAACAAAAACCCACCATTTTAGGACATAATCCAACCATTCTAGAACAAAAACCAATCATTCTAAAACAAAAAGCAATCATTCTAAAACAAAAACCCACCATTCTAGGACAAAAACCAATCATTCTAAAACAAAAACCAATCATTCTAAAACAAAAACCCACCATTGTAGGACAAAAACCAACCATTCCAGAACAAAAACCAACCATTCTAGGAGAAAACCCTAACATTCTGAAACAAAAACTAATCATTCTAGGACAAAACCCAACCATCTAGGACAAAACCCAACCATTCTAGAACAAAACCCAACCATTCTAGGACAAAACCCAACCATTCCAGAACAAAACCCAACCATTCTAGAACAAAACCCAACCATTCTAGGACAAAACCCAACCATTCCAGAACAAAACCCAACCATTCTAAAACAAAAACTATTTATTCTAGGACAAAATCCTACCATTCGAGAACAACATTCAACATTTCCAGAACAAAAAATAAATCATTCCAAAACAAAAGCACTTCATTCTAGCACAAAAAACTAACCATTCCAGAACAAGAACTAATCATTCTGACACAAAAGCCGATCATTCCAGAGCAAAACTAAATATCATAACAAAGTCGATCATTCCAGAACAAAAACTAATCATTCTAGAACAAAAACCAACCATTTCGGAAAAAAACCTAATCATTTTTATGCAAAAATTAACCATATCGGAACAAAATACACAGATCTGGAAACACTGTTACATGCCAAAAAATACCTGTTTTCTTCGATTTTCTGCTGCCTTCTTCCTCTAACCGTTAATTTTGTGCTGCAATTAAAATTATTTTGTTACTGCATTTGATTTAATTAAAATTTCAGAACTAAAAAACGACGAAAATCGTACAAATTTCAATTCGAATTTTTTTTCACCTTTGTTCTTCAAGTTGTTCACTTTCAGTTATAATTACGTCTTCTATCTTCCTTTTCTGCTTCAGTTGAGGCATTTAACCAATTTGTTTGACATTTTCGAAAGAAATTTGTAGAAGAATCACAATTTTTCGTATAACCTCAAGGTAACCGTTGGAAGAGAAAAACTTTGTTTTTGCTGGGGAAAACTTCTTTAACAAGAATGAATGCTGTAAATGTTGTTTTATTTGGGGAAAACTGTTTTGCTTTTTTTCCGGGCCACGATTTTTTTTTGGGCCACGATTTTTATTTGGGTCGCGTTTGCTTTTTAATTCTGGGCACGTGCTATTAGTTGGGCCCGGGTGTACCAAGAAAATGGTACCCCCGGGGTACCATTGAAGCGTTGGGCCCAATCCAATTTGAGGCTTGTGCTTTCTTTTTTAATTTTCGTTCAGAGCAAGCTATTTGGCCCAACATGTTGGCCGAATTACTATTTAATTCACCAAAACCTAGATTTTTACATTAAAAACAAATAAAAAAAAGGTTTTTTTTGAGAAATCCTACCTTTAAAAGTTCAAGATTTGCGAAATCCTACTTTTAAAAGTTCAAGATTTGCGAAATCCTACCTTAAACACTACCTTAAAACAAAAATAGTTTGCAAAACAATACCTAAACACGTTTCTCCGTCTAAACTAACGGTTGCTCCAACATTGACCGGAGCAACCGTTAGTTTAGATGGAGAAATGTGTTTAGGTATTGTTTTGCAAACTATTTTTGTTTTAAGGTAGTGTTTTACAATTTTTTTTTTTAAACGTAGGGTTTCGCAACTCTTGGACTTTTAAAGTTAGGGTTTCGCAAAAAACCCTAAAAAAAATTGACCCAACTATTTCTCTCTCCTCTCTCACGTTCCCTTCCCCTCTCGCCCACCATGGCTGCCATCGACAATGCATCACCGCCACACTACATCTAGACCCACCGCCGCAATTAATGACACAACCTGACAACAAGGACGGTGCCGACGGCCCTTCCATCTCGCCGCGCCTCTTTTACGCCTTCATATGCATCACTCGTCCCTTTTTCGCTCAATCGCTCAGGTTGAGGCCGGGGATACGATCGTCGGAGGAAGGTGTGTGCTCGCCGAATTCAGCGTCATTTGACGCCCCTCCCTAAATGTCGCCGGAACTAGAAGAAAAGGGAGGAGAGAGAAATGTGAGAGAATGAGTTAATGGGGGGTGAAAATGGGGTTACATTTTCGGGATGGTGGAGGTGATGGCGCCAGGTGGTTTTTGCCTTGGATGATCTCGGCGATGGGTGATCATGATGGTGGTGGTGGCATCGGGAATGGTGGTGATTTATGATTAATGTTCCATAATGGTGGTGGTGGTGGTGGTGGCGGTGGTAGGATGGCCATGGTGGGGAGGGGAGGGGATAAGAGACTAATTTATGTTCTATAATGATTAATTTATGTTCTATAATAATCTATTTTTGTTTCATAATGATTGATTTTTAATGATCAGTTTTTGTTCTATAACGAGGTATTTATGATCTATAATGATCAGCTTTTGTTCTAGAATGACATATTTATGTTCTATAATGATTAGTTTTTGTTCCAGAATGACTAATTTATGTTTATATGATCAATTTATATTCGCGAATGATAAAATTTTGTTCTATAATGACCTATTATGTTCAAGAATTATTTTTGTTCTGAAATAAATGAGATTTGTGCTGGAATGAATGGTTACTGTTCTGAAATTAATGGTTATAATTACTGTTTTAGGCTCCTATAAAACAAAAACGTAACATTCCAAAACAAAAATATTCAAACCAAAACAAAAAGCATTCATTCCAGAACTGGAACCATTCATTCCAGAACAATAACAATTCGTTTCATAACAAAAATCATTCATTCCAGGACAAAAAACATTCATTCAAGGACAATAAGTATTCATTCTAAAACAAAGGCCATTCATTCTATAACCGGAACCATTCATTCCAGAACAATAAGTACTCATTTCATAATGATAGGGTGTAAATGTAGTGTGTTAATCCGCATGGTTTAGGCGCCTTAGTGTCTATTTAGGCATGGTTTTATCGTGATTCGTAGACCACACCACTCGACGTATTATTAGAGCTTAATCATCGGTTTTACGAGTTTTGGTGGTCTTAACCCTTTTGGTGAGCCTTGCACGATACTAGGGGATCAAGCTACGAGTTGGAGGAAGATTCGAGGAGAAGATAGCTTGACGACATTCCGAGAACCACACACCATCACCTCCGACTTCATTGGATCATAACTCTCCAACCATAAGATATTTTTCAGAAATTCCAAGTGTAGAGGAAATTTCATCGTCTTAGCTTTCCAACGATATATTATGAGCTCAAAATGAAGTTCGGAGGTGAGAGTTATGCCCGTTCGAAGATTGCCCTGCGCACAGTCCCTCGACTCGAGGATCATAAACCGCGACTCAAGGACGATAATCTCGACTCGAGGATAACTTCCCTCGAGTCGAAAAGAGTTTACAGGACGGGTATTTAGAAGGACAAGATCCTCGACTCGGGGAAGGTGTTCCTCGAGTCGAGGATTTCTTCGCTCGACTTGAGGATCCCTCTCCTCGAGTCGAGAAAGGGAGCTTCCGAGAAGCTTCCTGGAGACTTTTGACGGTTTATTTGTCCTAAATATCTATTTTGTCTTATAGTGTTTGGTACTTATTTTGAATAAAAGGGGCATGAAACCCCTCCCTAGGAATAATCACCCTTTCATATTATTTTTCATATAGTTTTCAATTTAGAGAGAGAAACTCAAGGAGAATTAGTTTTTTTTTTATTATGATTTCAATTTCAAATATTTTGTAATAATTAGTATGGGAGGGTAATCCTCTTCCTAGACTCTTGGTGTAATCAATTCTTCATCCTATGTATTAGTAAGTATTTTTCTCTCTATTTTGCCTTTAATTTTATTATAATTAATTCCTTGTTCTTTAATGCATGATTTATCCTTGTTTTATCTAATTAGCTACGAGATTAGACTTGGGTATTTCATATGCTTGGTTGATCATTGGTGGTCATTGATTATTAGCCTAAAAGGAAGCAACTTTCACATGATTAGTGTCGCGGTTGCGGCTAATTAGTGATTTGGGAATTAATCAGGCAACTAATAGATTAGATTTGATTAGTGTCGCAGTTGCGGCTAATTCGATACTAATTTGGGTTATTCTCAATCTTTTATTAGTCTTTGCTCTTCATGCCTTTGGTTGTGATTTGTTTGAGTGGTCACTACACAAATTAGGACTAAAAGGAGGGGAATTTGGTAGCGGTTGCTCAAATTCCCCATAAAAGAGGATTAATTGGTTAAAATCGAGATTGTTAATGAATTGGTAATATTAGAGAGAGGTAAAATTTACTATACTAGGGTGTTAGAAGAGATTATCACCGAGGGTCGCTTTAATCAACTTGATATCTCGTTTATTTAGCTTTAATCCAACTTTCAAACCAAAAACCCCCCATTTAATTGTTTTATTTCATTTGTTTTGCTTTTTCCGCCCTTTAATTGCATGTTAGACTTTCCCTCTTCCTTGTGGATACGATGCCCACTTACCCTTGCTAGTTTCGTAGGAATAGTGGTAATTTGACCAGGAATAACGATTTTCTAGCTTGTCGTTAAATCGTAGTCAAATTACCACAATATACTAACTAAGATGTTAGGGTAAGTGGGTATCGTATCCACAAGGAAGATGAAAAGTCTAATATGCGAATTTTATGCGAAAAAAGCAAAATAAATAAAATAAAACAATTAAATGGGGGGTTTTTGGTTTGAAAGTTGGATTAAAGCGAAATAAACGATATATCAAGTTAATGAAAGCGACTCTCGGTGATAATTTCTTCTAACACCCTAGTATAGTAAGTTTTACCTCTCTCTAATATTACCGATTCAATAACAATCCCGGTTTTAACCAATTAATCCTCTTTTATGGGGAATTTGAGCAACCGCTACCAAATTCCCCTCCTTTTAGTCCTAATTTGTCTAGTGACCACTCAAACAAATCACAACCAAAGGCATGAAGAGCAAGGACTAATAAAAGATTGAGAACAACCCAAATTAGTATCTAATTAGCCGCAACCGCGACACTAATCAAATCTAATCTATTAGTTGCCTAATTAATCCCTAAATCACTAATTAGCCGCAACCGCGACACTAATCATGTGAAAATTGCTTCCTTTTAGGCTAATAATCAATGACCACCAATTATCAACCAAGCATATGAAATACCCAAGTCTAATCTCGTAGCTAATTAGATAAAACAAGAATAAATCATGCACTAAAGAACAAGGAATTAATTACAATGAAATTAAAGGCAAATTAGAGAGAAGAAAATGTTACTAATACATAGGATGAGAGAATTTGATTACACCAAGGATCGCTTTAATACACTTGATATCTCGTTTATTTCGCTTTAATCCAACTTTCAAACCAAAAACCCCCCATTTAATTGCTTTATTTCATTTGTTTTGTTTTTTTCCACCCTTTAATTGCATGTTAGACTTTCCCTCTTCCTTGTGGATACGATACCCACTTACCCTTGGTAGTTTTGTAGGAATAGTGGTAATTTGACTAGGAATAGCGACTTTCTAGCTTGTCAAATTTGGCGCCGTTGCCGGGGAAGAGGCGTTTTTAGTCTTTTTACTATTTTTGTGTGGCTTTATATATATTTGTTGTGTGCTTTTTTTTTTTTTTGTTATTTTCATTTTCTTTTAAGTGTGTTTGATGCTTGTTGTTCTTTGTTTCCTACGGTGTTTGGGCCACTAGCCTATGGTCCAAACCCGCACTACTAATCGTGATTTAAGTGATTTTGTGATAGATTTAGAACTTGAAAGGACTCTTAGGCTACGGAAGAAGATTCCACTAGAGCAAGTGGACCGTTTGATCGAGGAGGAGGAGAACCCTTGGTTTGGAGAGTCAAGTAGAGATTTTGAGGAATTTAGTAAAGTGAGTTCTTGGACGTCGGCATCCTCCAAATTTGGTGATACTAGAGGCATCATGAGAATAAGGGAGTTGACCGCGCCAGATCTTTCTCAACAACCCTCATGTATTGTATTTCCCAATGATGAAGCCACCTCGAGAATCGAGATCAAGGGAGCATTGTTACACCACCTACCCACATTCTATGGCCTAAGCACCGAAGATGTCAACAAGCACATAATGGGGGTTCATTTGGTGTGTAGCAACATGATGCCTCCGGGGGTTGACTTGGATACTTTTTTTCTAAAGGTCTTTCCATTTTCGTTGAAGGATCGTGCTTTGAATTGGCTCTATACTCTCCCTCACAATAGTATCACTTCTTGGGAATTATTGAAAAAAGCCTTCATTCTTAAGTATTTTCCCAACACTAAGGCTTCGGCTTTGAAGAAGGAGATATCTACGATTGAGCAACGGGGAGAGTCACTTGCTTCTTATTGAGACCGATTTCGAGAGTTGGTAGCCAGTTGGCCCTACCATGGCTACAAGGAGCAAGATTTGATCCTATTCTTCTACCTTGGCCTCGATGATCAAGATTATAGGCACGTGGTAGCTTCTAGCAATGGTGGGTTGGACAAGATGACTCCGGTTGAGGCTTGAGATTTGCTTGAGGGGCTAGCAACGAACTCAAGGGATCGAGAATCCAAGAGGTGCGTGAAAAGGGTGAATGTGGTAGAAACCCCTTCAAATGATTCACTAATCGGGGAGTTGGCTAACATGATGAAGGAAATATTGAGAAAAAAAGGTAGAAACTCACCCCCTAGAGAATTTGAGGAAGTTGATGCGATTAGTGGGTTCCAAAGCAATCAAAGAAAATTTGACGGTTTCCAAGATGGGAATAGAGGCTACAATCAAGGTAGTCAAAGCAATCGATATGATGGAAACCGATTTCAAGATCAAAGGAATTATGAAGCTAATGGAGGCCAAAGAAATCGAGAAAATCCGACCTATGGAGGTCATGGGGGAGGTAACAACTCACAAAGAGGAATGTATCAAATGAAACCACCCTCCAATGACCAAAATCAAGCTCAAGGAGGCACTTGTCCACCGTCGCATATAGAGGAAATGATGAAGGCCCTTACACAAAATGTCATGACAATACAATCCGCAATGGTGAGTAATCAACAAGAAACCAAGGCAAGCATTCTAAATCTTGAGGGACAAATGAGCAAGTTAGCAACGGTGGTCAATCGACTCGAGTCTAGAGGTTCCAACAAGTTTCCCTCTCAAACTGAGCCAAATCCCACCAAAAATGTGAGTTTAATTGGCCTACGGAGTGGTAGGAAACCTCACATCGAGTTTGAGAAGGGAAATCGAGGTATGAGGATAGTAGGGGAAGAGTTTGGACAATGGGAAGATCAAGGAGAAGGTTTAAAACAAGATTGGGTCGAGGAGGACAAACCTCGGGCCGAGGGAGGTTTGCCTCGGACCGAGGAGGCTATACCCGAAAAATGGCATTTTGACCATTTTTCTCGGCCCGAGAAGAAACTGTCTCGGACTGAGAAAGATACCTCTCGAGTCGAGAGCAACAAGTCTCGAGTCGAGACAGATGCGTCTCTAGTCGAGACAGGGACGTCTCTAGTCGAGTCTGGCCCGTCTCTGGTCGAGACAGGCTCCTCTCTGGTCGAGACTGACCCTTCTCGAGCCGAGACCCCTGCTTCTCGGTCCCCTTTGGTTGTTGATTCTTCTATTCCCCAAGATGATGATGGAGATGATAATGTACCATTTCCCGAGGCTCTTAAGAACACTCGGAAGCTCAAGACTAACAACACCGAAATGTACGCTCTTTTTCAAGATTGCAAAGTGAATATACCCTTTCTAGACTTTGTGAGAAGTGTTCCAAGGGTGGCTAAATTTGTGAAAGAAATGTGCACAGTCAAGAGGAAGCCGAAAGCTAAAGACAAGAGGAAAGTGGTCAGAGTGAGCAAGTTTCGGCCGTTTTTCAACAACGGCTACCGATAAAGTGTGGTGATCCCGGTATGTTTACCGTTCCGGCAACCATAGGTAACATTACTTTTCCTAAGTCCATGCTAGATCTAGGTGCATCTATTAATGTTTTGCCACTCTCATGCTATAATTCGATGAAACTCAAACCAATGCATGAAACCGATAGTGTGATAGAACTAGCGAATCGTTCTAAGGTTTATCCGGAAGGAATTGTAAGGGACGTGCATGTTAGGATAGATAATCTTGTGTTTCCCGCGGATTTCTATGTCCTTGATACAAATCATAGTGAGCATGACCCCCTCCTTCTTCTAGGACGACCCTTCATGAAAACCGCAAGAATGAACATTGATATGCACACCGGTATTCTTGCACTAGAAGCTAATGGTTGTCGAATAGAGAGGCATGTTTATGATTCAAAGCATGATGTTGATAATGATCATTCGGTTCATTCTATTGATACATGTGTTGTGAAATCTCCAAAGCATAATCCCACCGATCCCAAAAGCGCAAGTATCAAATGCATGTCTTTGAATTGTGTGCAAAACATGAAATCTAATGTGAAAAGCATGTATTTTATGCTAACCAAGTCACCCCTGGAATGTGGAGAGTCTTTGCCATCGGTTTTGCAGATTTCAAACGCTAAAAAGACCATTCCTCATGCTCCAGACAAGAAAAGGAGAAATGCCACCAAAGTCGGGGTCTAGAATGCCCCGAGGTGGAGGGTGAAAGGAGAAGGGGTAAAGTGCGATTTGCTTGACTTGGGGTTTGGATTTGGTTGATGGGAATGGTATGACTTAGTCGAGCCAACGACATTAAACAAAGGCGACTTGGGAGGCAACCCAAGGTTATTAGTTTGTTTTGTTTTGTTTTGTTTGTTTTTAGTGTGTTTTTATCTTGTGAGACTTGCCATACAACGGAGAAGTCAAGGTATGATATCACTCTTCCCTACATCTTATTCTCATCTCAATTCTAACCAAGTCACTCCATCACCCCGTTTTATCCCATGTTTTTATACCATCTCTCTTCTTATTGACCCCTCCCGTTTGTTCCACATGCTTGTTTGTCCCTAACCATTGACATTTGGCCCGAAACTCACAAATTAATCACAAAATGGCCTATTTTGTTTTGGTTACTGGACACATGTTGTAGTGGGATCATTATGCTCCAACAAACACACGAGGGAGATCAGAGTTGATAAGGTGATAGGAGGCGACGTATTTTGAGGAAGACGGGGTTGTGAGGTGAGAGAGTGACTCTTATACCGGTCTTTTTGACCATGAGCCACTTGTTTTGACGGTAATTGAGGGAAATGGAGCTCACACAAGGTATGTTTTCTTTTCCTTTAACTTATCTCTCTCTCACGATTCTAACCACTACTCCACACCCGTTTCACTAGCTTGTTTCTATACCATCTCTCTTTGTGCCCCTCCGCGTTTGCTCCCCCCCATTCTTCTTGTTCTACCCAACCCATTTCACCCCTTAAACCACTAAAATAGCCTTGTTTGGTTCATTTTGGTCGGGTTGTTTTGGATTGTTGGTTGTTGTTGGAGGAGTATTCGTTGTGCATATCGTTAATGAGGGAGATGGAGTAGTGAGACGAGGGATGGTTTCATTTTCGAGGAAGAATAGAAGAGTGAGATAGAGTGAGTGTCTCTTGGCCCGAGAGCCCGTCATTTCCTTATGTGAAGAGATGAGACGGTTTGTCCTTCGTTCATAGTGGTATGGGTTAGTTAGTGATTGATTTGATGGTACTCCCCCTACATAACTCGTTGTTGCCAATCTTTTGGTTGTTGTTGGTTGTCATTGTGGGCAATGACGAGGTTCTAGCATGGGGGAGACACTTGGCACGGTATTGTAATTCCATTTTGGCATTTGTCACTTAGTTTGTAATGTATGTGTGCTTTTATTTTTGTAATATATGTGTGCTTTTATTTTCCGTTTGAAAACAAAAAAAAAGAGGTAATCCATGGCGGGCGACATAAGAAGAGGAGTTGGGGCGTAACGGGTTAGGATCACTACGGGAGTTATAAGGAGGTTCAGTGATAGGAATTGGTGGTCCTAGGTTAGAAATCCTCTTGCATTGTGATGATAGGGGCGCCGGTGGATTGATAAGAGGTGAGTCGTGCTCGATAGCTTCATTTCGAGCATGGCTTTGAGGGAGTCGTTGAGCCAAGTGGGGGGAAACGCAATTTATTCGTTCCCCTAACTTAGAGTGTGTGAGAAGGGAGGATAAGATGGTTAGAGTTGGGGTGTCGAGCATTATTTCATCCACTCCAACTCTAGCTAGCACCGTTTGAGAGTTTTGTTGGCTTGCGATTCTTTGATTTGGAGGAGTTTGATTGTTGTAACTCACCCCGTGCTATAAGCGAGACCTAGGTGTTAAGTGTGGAGAGTTGGACAACTCGAGGACGAGTAATGGTCTAAGCATGGGGGAGTTTTACAGGGTGTAAATGTAGTGTGTTAATCCGCATGGTTTAGGCGCCTTAGTGTCTATTTGGGCATGGTTTTATCGTGATTCGTAGACCACACCACTCGGAGTATTATTGGAGCTTAATCATCAGTTTTGCGAGTTTTGGGGGTCTTAGACCCTTTTGGTGAGCCTTGCACGATACTAGGGGATCAAGCTACGAGTTGGAGGAAGATTCGAGGAGAAGATAGCTTGACGACATTCCGAGAACCACACACCATCACCTCCGACTTCATTGGATCATAACTCTCCAACCATAAGATATTTTTCAGAAATTCCAAGTGGAGAGGAAAGTTCATCGTCTTAGCTTTCCAACCATATATTATGAGCTCAAAATGAAGTTCGGAGGTGAGAGTTATGCCCGTTCGAAGATTGCCCTGCGCACAGTACCTCGACTCGAGGATCATAAACCTCGACTCGAAGACAATAATCTCGACTCGAGGATTACTTCCCTCGAGTCGAAAAAAGTTTACTGAACGGGTATTTAGAAGGACAAGATCCTCGACTCGTGGAGGGTGTTCCTCGAGTCGAGGATTTCTTCGCTCGACTCGAGGATCCCTCCCCTCGAGTCGAGAAAGGGAGCTTACGGGAAGCTTCCTGGAGACTTTTGACGGTTTGTTTGTGCCTAGATTAGTGTTTGGTACTTATCTTGAATAAAAGGGGCATGAAACCCCTCCCTAGGAATAATCACCCTTTGATATTATTTTTCATCTAGTTTTCAATTTAGAGAGAGAAACTCAAGGAGAATTAATATTTTTATTATGATTTCAATTTCAAATAATATTGTAATAATTAGTATGGGAGGATAATCCCCTTCCTAGAATCTTGGTGTAATCAATTCTTCATCCTATGTATTAGTAAGTATTTTTCTCTCTATTTTGCCTTTAATTTCATTATAATTAATTCCTTGTTCTTTAATGCATTATTTATCCTTGTTTTATCTAATTAGCTACTAGATTAGACTTGGGTATTTCATATGCTTGGTTGATCTTTTGTGGTCATTGATTATTAGCCTAAAAGGAAGCAACTTTCACATGATTAGTGTCGCGGTTGCGGGTAATTAGTGATTTGGGAATTAATTAGGCAACTAATAGATTAGATTTGATTAGTGTCGCGGCTGCGGCTAATTCGATAATAATTTGGGTTGTTCTCAATCTTTTATTAGTCCTTGCTCTTCATGCCTTTGGTTGTGATTTGTTTGAGTGGTCACTAGACAAATTAGGACTAAAAGGAGGGAATTTGGTAGCGGTTGCTCAAATTCCCCATAAAAGAGGATTAATTGGTTAAAACCGGGATTGTTAATGAATTGGTAATATTAGTGAGAGGTAAAACTTACTATACTAGGGTGTTAGAAGACATTATCACCGAGGGTCGCTTTAATCAACTTGATATCTCGTTTATTTCGCTTTAATCCAACTTTCAAACCAAAAACCCCCCATTTAATTGCTTTATTTCATTTGTTTTGCTTTTTCCGCCCTTTAATTGCATGTTAGACTTTCCCTCTTCCTTGTGGATACGATACCCACTTACCCTTGCTAATTTAGTAGGAATAGTGGTAATTTGACTAGGAATAACGACTTTCTAGCTTGTCACATAACAAAAATCCTTCATTTCTGGACAAAGACCATTCATTATAGGACGATAAGTATTCATTCTAAAACAAAAACCTTTCAATCCAAAACAAAAATCATATATTCCAGAACCGGAACCATTCATTCCAGAACAGTAACAATTCATTTCATATCAAAAATCATTCATTTCAGGACAAAGACCATTCATTCTAGGACAATAAGTATTCATTCTAAAACAAAAATCATTAATTTTAGACAATAACCATTCATTTAAAGACAAAACCATTTATTCTAGAACAAAAATCATTCATTTCAGGACAAAAACAATTCATTCTAAAACAAAAACCATTCATTTATTTTGTAAAGATGAATGGTTAATTTTTGTTCTAAGATGAATGGTTTTTGCCTAGGAATGGTTGGTTTTTGTCCTAGGATGATTATTTTTTGTTCTGGAATGGTTAGTTTTTGTCCTGGATTGGGTGCCTTTTGTTCTGCAATGAACGACTTTTGTTTCGAGATGGTTAGTTATTTGTTCTTAGATGAATTATTTTTGTCTAGGAATGGTTAATTTTTGTCATAGGATGGTTATTTTTTGTTCTGGGATGGTTAGTTTTGTCCTAGAATAGTTGTCTTTTTTGTTCTGGGATGGTTAGTTTTTGTCCTAGAGATATATGGGAATGAGTTATTTTATGACACAAACAAATCATAAAATAGGGCATTATAAAACAAAAATAAAGCATTATAAAACATAATCAGATTATGTAATGAATGAGTTTTGTTCTGGAATGAACGGTTTTGTTCAGGATGGTTAGTTTTTTTTCTGAGATGAATGGTTATTGTGTAGGAATGATTTGTTTTTGTCCCAGGATGATTATTTTTTGTTATGGGATGATTACTTTTTGTCCTAGAATAGTTGCCTTTTGTTCTAGAATGAACAACTTTTGTTTTGGGATAGTTATTTTTTGTTCTGGGGTGAATGGTTTTTGTTTTAGGATGATTAGTTTTTGTTCTGGAATGAACCTTTTGTTTCGAGATGATTAGTTTATGTTCTGGGATGAATGGTTTTTGTCTAGGAATGATTGATTTTTGTCTTAGGATGATTATTTTTTGTTTAGAGATGGTTGTGTTTTGTTCTCGGATGGTTGACTTTTGTTCTGGAATGAATAACTTTTGTTTCGGGATGGTTAGTTTTTGTTATGGGATGATTGATTTTTGTTTAGGATTGGTTGGTTTTTGTCCTACGAAGATTAGTTTTTGTTCTGGGATGATTACTTTTTGTCGTGAAATATTTGTTTTTTCAATGAATAAGTTTTGTTCTGAAATGAATAGTTACTGTTCTGGAATGAATGATTTTTTGTTTTTGAATGAATAAATTTTGTTTTGAAATGAATGGTTTTTGTTTTGTTATATAATGAATAGTTTCTATTCTAAAATGATCCAATTTTACCCGTTAATGAATTATTTTTGTTAATTAATGGTCTATATTTTCTTAATAGACAATTGTTCTATAATGACCTAATTTTGTTATAAAATGATTTAGTCCTATTATGAAATGATAAAACATAAAGAAGAAAAAAGAAAAAAAAAAGAAAAAAAAAAAAAAGAAAAAAAAAAAAAGGGAAACACAGCCTCCCCAAAACCCCACCCGACCCACCTCCACCACAAGCCACCAACTCCACCCCACCACAAGAAAAAAAAAGGGAAACACCAGCCGCCAGCGAGCAATCCTGGCCTATCACCACCCGTCGACGTCGCCTCCTTCCTCCTCCACGATCAATTTTCTCTCGGTTTTGAAATTGCTCATTTCCACTGGACCACTCTTTTCCTCACTCATTTCCTGCCCGCCATCCCTCAAACCGGCCCTCAACCGCTTTCACGACCACCCAAACCCATGAAAGTCGTCCGAGATCCGATTGTTGCCGGCGAGGGATGAGTATGATTGTTGCCGACGAAGGAAAAGAAAGAGAGAAAATGAGGATCATTCGCGAGGGGGGCGGAGTGGGGTGGTGTCGCGGGGGTGGGATCGAGGGGGTTAGGTTGTCCCGGCCGACTGGTGGTCGGGTCGGGTCTGTCGGAGGCGGGGACGGAGCAGGGATGGGTTGGGTGGGTTGTGGTTGGGGAAGAGGGGAGGAGAGAGAATGTTAGTGATTTGATGTTGTTTTTATTAGTTTATGAAATTGCTGTTGGGTTTGGATTTTTTGGGCCACGTTCGACATTTGGGCTGCACGAAAAACGAAAAATAACAACTAAAAGCCAGGGGGTACGAAAAGAACGGTACACCAGGGGTACCATAGACCCGTTGGTCATATAAATATGTTTTGGGTTCTTGTCGAGACGGTTCATAGCACATCTCGACGTGATTTCTTCCGCCCCAAACATGTGAAAACATCAAAAAGTTATCATAGATCCCGATCTACGAACAAGGAGCTAATTTTGACCTGTTGTTTACTTAATTGTCTTGGTTGTATGGATGTATATTAGATCTAGTTTGTTGTAAGTGCCGTTTGACTATTTATCAATGAGATATTATTATTTCCCGTAAAAAAAAAAAAAAAACAGGATGCTTATTGTAAAATACTTAGCATTAATCTGACCATTTACAGATTTGTGCTAATCGTTATACATGTTTTGGCACATTTAAGCTAAATTTTTCTGATACTTGTGGTAAAAGGGTTGAATCGTGCCATCTTCGAGTTTGAAATACCAAGGCTAACCTAATTGTCGCGAAACTTTATTCTTTCTAGTAACTTTACGCCACACCTTGAACCATGATAGCACTTGGAATTACCCTAGAGTAGGGCTGGCAATCCTGATCCGATCCGATTCGTTGACCCAAAATTATGATCAACCAAACCCGATCAGACCCTACCCCATGATGACCCGAATCGACACAACTCGATAATTATTCGACTCGACCTCTCGTTATCCAACAATGACCCGACTCGTAATGCCAAAAATTGAACTGACGCCCTTAGATGATCATAAGTAACTAAAACCAATTTTGACCTGACTCGAAACCGACCCGACCAGTAGGGTTGGCAAACCGACCCTATCTGATCCAAAACCGACCAGAAAACTGACTCGACGACCCATTTGTCACCTATACCCTCGAGTCATCACTCTCACTGCTCGCGCACTAAGGCACATTGAAACTCGCAAAGATACGTATTAGGACACAAAAGATTTTAGGCACATTTTATAAATTTTGTTTCAATAGTATGGTAGGGGGATATACAGAGAGGAAGAATGGATGCTAAAATGAGGGGAGGAGGACGCCTATTTATAGAGGATAACATCCCCATCCTTTAGGCATTGTCCACTACTTTCTCAGTCGCCCACTCTTTTAGAAACTCCTTGCAACTTCGACAATGGCTGCCACTTTTTTTCCTATTATACGTCCAAATTCTTACATATATACTAGTATACAATTGGAATATGGTACATTTGGTGTACGTAGAACTACGTACCCTGCGTCCAGATTCCAGATATTAGATGCAAAGCCCAATATAACTAGCCAAATTTAGGCCTATTTGTTTAAAAATCGTAAAACTATTTCATCTTAAACAACAACCCACCCAAGTTTTCTTTCTCCTCTCCCTTTCGATACCCCATCCCATCTCCCCCCTCTCCTCCCGAGAAAGACTGCCGGAGCACGACCGATGTCGCGCCTATAATGTCAACCGACACCCGACAACCACCTCAACCTGTCGTCGCCGGTGATTTCAAACGCACCATCCGTGCTCCACGCCTCCGCGTACCACCTCCTCCACGAGCTCCCTTTCGTTTTTATTCTTTCCAAGCACCACCCAACCCCTTTCCCGACCCCCACCTCTTTGAAATTAATCGACAGCAGCAATTCATGCCGGAGACGTCGGTTGTGGTGGCGGTGGCGCGTGGTATAGGGCCAAGGGCCGGAGAAAAGAAAATAGGAGAGATAAGGAGAAAATAAATTAAATTGAATTTTCTTGTTGTGGCGTCTCTGGGTAGTCAATGATGGATTTGGTGGTGGTTGGGGTGGAGGTGGTGGGCATGGCCGGTGGTTGGTTGGGTGGGAGAGTGGGGATGAGAGAGAAAATGAGTTTGGTCTTGTGGGTAATTGCTTTTTATTTTTTTTTAACTATTGATCATTGTTTTGAACCAAACTGATCATTACGTTTTTAAAATTGTGGATGCAAGACGGATTTATTGGCCACTTACATGATTCAAAATCAATACTTTTGTTCTTATTATTATGACTAGTTGACTTGATAATGACTACAAATTGATAAATAATGACAGAAAATTGAAAAATAATGACTATAAAGTGATATATAATGAGTGAAAGTTGAAGAATAAAGAATAAAAATAAATAAAGACTAAAGTGGTATATAATGAGTGAAAATTGAAGAATAAAGAATGAAAATAAATAAAGACTAAAGTGATATATAATGAGTGAAAATTGAGAAATAATGAGTTAAATTTGAGAAATAATGAGTGAATATTGGGAAATAATGAGGGAAAATAACTAATGACTATAAAGTGTATATAATGAGTGAAAGTTGAGAAATAATGAGTGAAGTTTGGCAAATAATGATGGAAAATAAATAATGCCTACAAAGTGGTATATAATGAGTGAAAGTTGAAAAATAATGAGGAAAAATTGGGAAATAATGATGGAAAATAAATATTGAGTATAAAGTGGTATATAATAAGTGAAAATTGGAAAACAACGAGTGCAAATTGAGAAATAATCAGTGAAAATTGAGAAATAATGAGTGAAAATTGGAAAAATAATGATTGAAAAAAAATAATGACTATAAAGTGGTATATAATGGGAGAAAATTGAGAAATAATGAGTGAAAAATGAAAAATAATGATTGAAAATAAATAATGACTATTTAGTGATATATAATGAGTGAAATTTGGAAAATAATGAATGAAAATTGAGAAATATTCCCTCCATCCCAGCTCAAACGCCTCAGGCGATAATTGTAATGGAATAAGAAAAATTGATATAGTAAGTTGAGTGAAGTAATATTAGGAAAAAGAAAGAGAGAGAATGTGATTATTAATAAAAGTAATTTTCTTTCGAAGTAGAGCTCAAAAAATAAATATTAAACAAAATGGGTTCGATGAGAAAATGTTCAATCTTATGGGGTCCACGTCACCCCATTTTCCTGGCGGTTTTAAGTGTCTTAAACAGTAGCTATGAGCCTTTAGGGGGAGCCATTGGTCACCTAAAACCGCCAAGCGACATGCGGTTTCTCTTAAACAAAACCGCCAGACCCCTCGGCGGTTCCATATCACGCATGTAGGTAAAGAACACCCAATACTTGGGCAAATATGAAACCACCTTGGAGCATGGCGGTTTCACTTCAAGTAAAACCGCCATGGAGCGTGGCGGTTTTACTTGAAGTGAAACCCCCATGCTCCATGGCGGTTTCATATTTGCTCAAGTATTGGGTGTTCTTATCACACCAGCGTTATTTGGAACCGCCGAGGGGAGTGGCGTTTTTGTTTAAGTGAAACCGCTTGTCTTTCAGGGTGACAGAGCCGAGCCCTTAGGTAACATATACAGCTCCAATAACGACTACCGAAAAAATAGTTTTTACACTATAATAGGCAGTAAACAACCCTATACATAAATCTTCTTGTTTGCTGATGTGCAAATGTAAGACTGCAGCAATACTACTCAGAGTGGACATTTTTCCCGCAACTGTATTGTGCACGAACCTTCGAGGTACCATCTTTCCATCACTTCTAGCAAGCACGTTGTTCCCATATCGACGTCAGTTTCTTCTGCGCCACTCATTGTCTCAAATTTATTGTTGAGGGCAGTGCTAGTACATTGGTTTCTCGTATTTAAAAAAATGTCATTTCAAAAAACATTGGTTGCGTGGTGTTTGTGTTGTGCAATTGGGCGCAAAATTTGGAAGCGTATAAGAACGATAACAAACAACAATAGAAAAGATCACACCAAGATTTAACGTGGTTTACTATGAATGTGATAGCTACGTCCACAGGGGTTAGGAATCAATTTCACTATGGTGGGTAATTACAGATACAAGATGAATTGAGCAGTTGTCTACATCTGCTAGTCTAAGAACTCTCTTTGTGTGACTCTCTCACTAATTCCCTTCCCCCCAAATTAGGCTAGAGGAGATGGGTTTTTATATATTAACCACCTTACCAAAAGACCTAATGAGTTTTGTTTTATTTTTTTGACGGGGACCTAATGAGTTTTAGGAAAGTAGTAGCTAGTAAATCTCCCAAAATACTCTAAAAGTAATTAGGAAATAAGACAAACATCGAGCAAAGAAGAACCCAAAATCATTTTTTCTATCTTATGTTTTCTCCATATACATCACCGCTATCTACCAATTCCTGAAACTCGATCATTGCGAGCTTTCTAGTCACAATATCAACAATCTCCACCTTGACTTGAACGGTCGCATACCACGATCTTCAATCAATAATCTCATTCCGAAGTGGTCTGTACCTAAGTACCAATGCACCCACATGAACCATGATCTATTTCTAACCGGAAATCAAACCATCTTCATTGGATCGCAAAGAAGTTCTACCTTAATCAAGATAGTAAAGTTTCAGCCAAGCACAAAACTATCGCACTAGAACGATCATTTTTGCTTGAAGAAACCCATGACCCACGCCGGAGTCCGTGCCTATGCCAACGCTCACTATCATCCCATCAGAATCCAAACACCTCGGTCGAAGTGCGCATTCTTTAAGACTAAACACTAACTTCTGGCTAGCCCCTGTCAGGGCCCAACCTTGTGCCCGCACTGGGGCATGCTCACCACCCCTGTTGGGGCGTGAGCCACTAGTTCTCTCAGTGAGAAGTGGATTGCTCCACCTCATGGAGCATTCCATCGGCTACTCCCTCGCTTGACCCAATGACCCCTGGCTCAACTCCATTGCCCAAGACCGGATAGCTAAGTACAATAGGATCGATTGTACCGAACCTCAAAGTACCTTGACGACATTGAAAGACCCTTTGTTGTTCATCTTGACGATCCAAAGTACCAACCAGTGAATGAGCTACTTCAACCTCCACCTCACCCTTAACACGATCATCCTCAACACAAGACGAACTCTTCAACTCACCCACCTCTAGACTAGTCGGTGTAGTATGACTCACCTCGGCCTCTTCATCGACCCTCTGTACTATTGGCAAGATAGCCACAAGTCCACGATGCTCATACGGTGATGTCACCTCCTTAGTCATATCTCCCATCAATGTCGTTCCTTGTAGTTCATACAAAGAAGGCGCACTTGACCTTGAACCACGAAGCACCTCTAACAAACTCTTCCACACCTGCAACACTCCACCTCTTCCTTGAAATCTACAACCCTTACGGTCAAGTATTCCAAGCGAAATAAGACTACTCTTAAATATGCACTACATCCTTGAGAATCCTAACAACACCATCATGCATCCTAAACTGAACAGACCCAATCCTAACACCTTCACGCACTGAATTATTACCCATGGTAACCAAACTCTTACGTGCATCGTATGTTAAGAACATTTTTCTATTAGGACACATATGTGAAGTAGCCCCACTATCAAGAACTCACCTATTACCTAGCTATTGAAGCGGAATCACTCTTCTTCAACCTAGGACAATCATTCTTCCAGTGACCAGGTTAATTACAATTATGGCTGCGATCGTCGGACTTGAAACTTCAAGATTTGGTTTTAGAGTTCCTCATACTCCTACTAGAACGACCCTTTCCTTCAGCACCATTTACTACTAAACCGGCAACACGATCCTCCACAATATCCACGGAAACAATCTGGCGTAACTCCCTAGTAAAAAGTAATGACTTTACTTCATCTAGGGGTTAACGTGTCATTCCCAACCACAAGAGAATCAACAAAATTCTCATATGATAAAGGCAAGACGCTAGCAGAATAAGAGCAGCATCTTCATCGAAGACGCTAGCAGAATAAGAGCAGCATCTTCATCCTCAACCTTAACTCATGTATTCCGTAGGTCTAGCAATATAGAGTTTAGTTTATCTAGATGATCTCTAAGCAACGTATATTTCTCCATCTTTAGGGAACACAATCTTTGTTTCAACAACTTGTTGGTGAATGACTTCTTCATGTATAAAGACTCGAGCTTTTTTCATAGTTTGATTGCGGTGTCTTTTTCGGTCACTTATGTGATGACATCATCCTCTAAACACAACAAGATAGTGGAGTGAGTTTTCTCCTCCACGATCGCCAGATCATACTCGATAGGCTTGCCTTGAGTTACTGCATTCTTATCATCCTCCTCTTTTTCGGCAAGAGGTAACAATAAGTCTTGCTGCTTAAGTAAAACCCTCATCTTTATCTGCCATAGACTAAATTTATTCCTACCTATAAACTTGTCAATCTTCGCAGTTATCGCCGCACCGGCCATCGTTCTTCCAAGGATCTCCCACCAGGAGCTCTGATGCCAATTGTTGTGCAATTGGGCGCAAAATTCGAAAGTGTATAAGAACGATAACAAACAACAATAGAAAATATCACCAAGATTGATTATCAAGATGTGTGGCTGAGATTACTTCTGACCTTCTCACATAACTTTACTTTTGACCTGATACAATTCCTTTATATATATACACATATAGGAAATCTATCAAATGAGAAGTATTAATTTCATGAGAAATGAGAAGTATTAATTTCGTGAGAAATGAGAAGTGATCGCAGCCATCTATTCCACTTGATCTAATGGCCCATATTAAAGATTACAATAAAAGAAAATAAAATTAAAAATACACCAAAACTCCCAAATCCCTCACATTTTCTCTCTCCTCCCCCTTCCCTCCTTTCTCTTTCCACGCGCACCTGCCTCGTGCCGCCCACCACCGTCGCCGGCGTGCACCGTCGACAACCTTCGACAGCGAGGGAACCACCGACGACTCGCCTGAATACCGCGAGTCGTCGTCGGCCTCTAGCTTCCTCCGTCGAGTAGCATTCGACCGCAAAAACCACCTTATTCTTCTCACTTTTCGCTTTCGTTTTTTGTTAGATCTAACCGTCATCGATCATTTCCACCGTCGAACCTGTAATACCCTAGATTTCAGAGGAGGTTCCTGAGAAATTATGGGCTCATATGAGGTGCTTAAGAGGATTGATAGTGCTACTCATACCAACAAAGTCGACTTTCCTTTTAGGAAGCCTATGTGATAAGAACTCCACAGTTAAGCGTGCTTGACTGGGAGCAATTTCAGGATGGGTGACATCCTGGGAAGTTTCCCAGGGTGCGCATGAGTGAGGTCAAAATGCACCGAAAGGACCCGTGTTGGTCTGTGAGGTCAGCCCACAGCCTGGCAAGCTGCCATAGGTGACTACTCTTAGCTCATGCGATGAGTCGGGGTGTTACAAATGGTATCAGAGCAACCCTGCGACCGTGTGTTGATCCTGTGGTCAGGAGTGCCCAGGTCAACAGCCTAGCGGGGGAAAGATCCTGGAGCTAGTCTATGGTAGGCTGCCAGTCGCAACGAGGACGTTGCTTTCTTAAGAGGGGGTGAGTGTAATACCCTAGATTTCAGAGGAGGTTCCTGAGAAATTATGGGCTCATATGAGGTGCTTAAGAGGATTGATAGTGCTACTCATACCAACAAAGTCGACTTTCCTTTTAGGAAGCCTATGTGATAAGAACTCCACAGTTAAGCGTGCTTGACTGGGAGCAATTTCAGGATGGGTGACCTCCTGGGAAGTTTCCCAGGGTGCGCATGAGTGAGGTCAAAATGCGCCGAAAGGACCCGTGTTGGTTTGTGAGGTCAGCCCACAGCCTGGCAAGTTGCCATAGGTGACTACTCTTAGCTCATGCGATGAGTCGGGGTGTTATAGAACCACACCCTCGCCAGCGTCCTCTCTCATTTCCGCACCTTTTACGGTCATATCCTCGGACTTTCCACTGCCGTTGAAAGAGAAGAAATGCGTGAGAGAAAGAGAAGAGGAACGAGGCGGCGGCGATGTTGGCGTCGGGGTAAGAGGTCGGGGACTGGTTCGCCGGAGTTTGGTGGTGACTGAGGTGGTGCAGGATGAGGTGGGGGTGAGGCGGTGCAGTGGCGGACAGGTGAGAGAGAGGGGAGAAATAAGAGGGGCGGCGATAATGGAGTCAGTTATCGGTGGTTGGAGCTCGGTTCGCTGGATGCGGCCGGTCCTTTCTCCGGCGATTGAGGTGGCTCTGGGTGAGGATGGGACGGAGGTGAGGCGGAGCAGTGGGTGGTGGGGGAGGGTAGCCGGGTGGGGTTTGGATGGTGTGAGAGGAGAGAGAAAACGGTTGAAAGTTGTTTTGTTGATTTCTTGAGTTACGTGTTTAATTCCTAGAGTTACGGGTTTTAGTTATTAGAGTTAAGTTGGAGTTACGGGTTTTACTTAATGGAGTTAAGTGAGAGTTATTTGTTTACGTTGATGGAATTAAATTCGAGTTACGTATTTTAGTTGGTGAAGATAAATTGGAGTTTGTGTTTTAGTTAGTGAAGTTAAGTGATTTAGTTAATAGAGTTAAGTCGGAGTTACGTGATTTAGATAGTGGAGTTATTAGAGTTACGTATTTTATCTAATGAAATTAAGTTGCAGTTATGTGTTTTAGTTGATGGAGTTAAGTTGGAGTTACGTGATTTAGTTAATGGAGTTAAGTCGGAGTTACGTGATTTAGGTACTGGAGTTATTAGAGTTACGTGTTTTATTTAATGAAATTAAATTGGAGTTATGTGTTTTAGTTGATGAAGTTAAGTTGGAGTTACGTGTTTTAAATGATGGAGTTAAGTTGGAGTTACGTGTTTTAGTTCATGGAGTTACATGTTTTAGTTAGTGGAGTTAAGTTGGAGTTATGCGATTTAGTTAGTGGAGTTAAGTCGGAGTTACGTGATTTAGGTAGTGGAGTTATTAGAGTTACGTGTTTTATTAAAGAAAATTGAGTTAGAGTTATCTGTTTTAGTTATTGGAGATGCGTTAGAGTTAATGAGTTTTCGTTGAATTTGGTGAAGTTAATAATAATACTCGAATTAGACAATTTACTTTATGGAGTTAGTTTACTGGAGTTAGGCAATTTGGTTAGTATAGTTAGGTGACTGGAGTTAAGAGTTTTAGATACTGGAGTTACGACTGGAGTTATGGAGTTTAGTTACTGTAGTTATGCGAAATCAATGGTTGAAATTACTTCTCACTTCTCACCAAAGCACCACTTTTCACTGGATAGAGCCCATATATATATATATCAGGAATTGTATCAGGTCAGAAATAAAGTTATGTCAGAATGTCAGAAGTAATCTCAGCCACACATCTTGATAATCCATTAACTCTCATAACTTTAGTTGCTCCGTAACTCCATTAACTATAGCGCATAATTCCAATAACTTTACAACTCTAACTTAACAATATTTAACTAAAATACGTAACTTCAACTTAACTCTAATAACTTCAACAACTAAAACACGTTTTTTAATATAATCCCAATAACTATAAACACGTAACCTCGACATAACTCCGATAACTTTAATAACTCAAATAACTTCAATAATAATAAAAAAAAAAAACAGAAAAAAAAATTAAAAAAAAAAATCAAAAAAATTAACATTTTTTTTCTCTCTCCTCCCATTCCCACCCACCACCACCACCACGAACCACCTAACCACCGCCGGCCACTTCACCGACCACCACCTAAGGCGATGACACCACCACCACCTTACTCGCGCCGGTCAGGCGTCCCCACATCGGCATCAATCTCCCCGCGCCACCTCCTCCATCGTTCTCCACGCCCCTTTTTCTCATTTTCTCTCTCCTCTTTCACTCCCTTCCCCAGCCCGTATTGTCAATCGTCGCAACTCAAACACCGTACCCCAACCCTCGCCCTACGCCGCCGACCACATTCACTACCATAATCGCCGCAAATAAGGATGACAAGGGAGATCGAAAAGTTGGTGAAGGGGATAATGGGGGAGAAGGAGGGGCCGAGGCGTCGCGTGTGGGCGGAGTGGCGGTGGCCGAAGCCTCGCGATCACGGTGGTAGTATCGCCGCCATCTATGGTGGTGGTTGGCGACGGCCTCCGGTGGGGCTTGGGTGGTCGGGAAGGATTGGGGAGGAGAGAGAAAATGGAAGGGGAGTGGGTTTTTTCTTTTTTGTTTTTGTTTATTTGATTTAATCTTGACTATTGATCTAGAATTAAATGTGTGGCTCAGATTACTTCTGACCTTCTGACATAAGTTTACTTCTGACCGGATACAGCCCATATATATATTTATATATATATATATATATATATATATATATATAGGAAATCTATCAAATGAGAAGTATTAGTTCCGTGAGAAGTGAGAAGTGATCTCATCCCTCCATTCAACCTAGATCAATGGCCTACATTAAAAAACTGAAAATAAAAACAAACAAACTGAAAACAAGAAACCCAAACCCAAATCTCACATTATTTTCTCTCTCCTCCCATTTCCTCTCTTCTCTCTCCACGGACCTACCCCCGCGCCGCCCACCACCACCGCTGCGTGCACCGGCAACAACCGTCTCCGATTACGACACCACCGGCCGACTCGTCGGACTACCGCGAGTCTTCGTCGCACACGAGACTCCTCCGTCGAGCTTTGTTTCGCCGCGAAAACCGTCTTCTCCCTCCCTCCTTTCCGCGCTCGTTTTCCAGATTCCGGCCGCCTCTTGTGTTCACCGCCACCGCGGGCTTCGTCGCAACCAGCCGACTTCACCGATGACGGCGACGCTTCGTCAAACATCGCCGATCATCATCTTCCATCACTTCGCCGTGCACGATGGATTTTCTCTCAATTTTTTCCATTTTTTTTCCACATTTGGACGCCGCGAGGGCTCACCGTCGCCGACCTTCGCCTTTGCCGATAACCTCTCGAGTTTCCGCACTGATTCCCGCCGCACGCATCCTCTCGCTTTCTTTGCGTTGGTTAAATTAGATCGAGTGAGATGAGAGGAGAGGGGGAAATGAGGGGGATGGTGGCGTCGAGGATTATAGGAGGGGCTCGGCTCAGTTGCGGTGGCTGAAGAGGCTTCTGGCAACGGAGGTGGAGGTGGAAGGGGGGCTGGGCCAGGCGGAGATATGGCAGGGGAGGGTGGAGGTTAGGTGGTGTGGGAGGAGAGAGAAACTGGTAGAACATTCGGTTGTTTTTGTCAATTTCGTTTTTAGTTTTCTTTAATTTTCTGTTTTTTTTTTTCTCTCGGTTACGTAATATAATTGGTGGAGTTATCTTGAAGTTACGTGTTTTGGTTGGTAGAGTTAAGGTGAAGTTATGTGTTTTAGTCAATGGAGTTAAGTTGGAGTTACGTGTTTTAGTTAGTGGAGTTAAGTGTATTAGTTAATAGAGTTAAGTCGGAGTGACTTGATTTAGATAGTGGAGTTATTAGAGTTACGTGTTTTATTTAATGAAATTAAATTGAAGTTATGTGTTTTAGTTGATGGAGTTAAATTGAAGTTACGTGATTTAGTTAATAGAGTTAAGTCGGAGTTACGTGATTTAGGTAGTGGAGTTATTAGAGTTACATGTCTTATTTAATAAAATTAAGTGGAAGTTATGTGTTTTAGTTGATAGAGTTAAGTCGGAGTTACGTGTTTTAGTTAGTAGAGTTAAGTTGGAGTTACGTGTTTTAGTTAATAGAGTTAGGTTGGAGTTACGTGTTTTAGTTAGTAGAGTTAAGTTGGAGTTACGTGTTTTACTTAGTAGAGTTAAGTTGGAGTTACGTGTTTTAGTTACTAGAGTTAAGTTGGAGTTACGTGTTTTAGTTAGTAGAGTTAAGTTGGAGTTACATGTTTTAATTAGTAGAGTTAAGTTGGAGTTACGTGTTTTAGATGATGGAGTTAAGTTGGAGTTACATGTTTTAAATGAGGAGTTAAGTTGGAGTTACGTGTTTTACTTCTTGGAGTTACGTTAGAGTTAATGAATTTTCGTTGAATTTAGTAGAGTTACTAATAATAATGGAGGTAACAATTTACTTATGCAGTTAGCTCACTGGAGTTATGCAATTTAGTTAGTAGAGTTAACTGACTGGAGTAAAGAGTTCTAGATAGTGGAGTTAGCGACTGGAGTTATGCAGTTTAGTTAGTGCAGTTACGCAAAATCAATGCTTGATATTAGTTCTCACTTCTCACCAAATTATCACTTCTCACTAGATATAGGGGGCCTATCCAGTGAGAAGTGATAATTTGGTGAGAAGTGAGAACTAATCTCAAGCATTGATTTTGCGTAACTGCAGTAACTAAACTGCATAACTCCAGTCGCTAACTCCACTATCTAGAACTCTTAACTCCAGTCACTTAACTCTACTAACTAAATTGCGTAACTCCAGTAAATAACTCCATAAAGTAAATTTTCTAATTCGAGTATCATTATTAACTCCACCAAATCCAACGAAAATTCATTAACTCTAACGTAATTCCACTAACTAAAACACGCAACTCCAACACAATTTCCCTTAATAAAACACGTAACTCTCATAACTCCACTGCCTAAATCACGTAACTCCGACTTAACTCCATCAACTAAAACACATAACTTCAACTTAATTTCATCAAATAAAACACGTAACTCTAATAACTCCACTAACTAAATCACGTAACTCCGACTTAACTCCATCAACTAGAACACATAACTCCAACTTAATTTTATCAAATAAAACACGTAACTTTAATAACTCCACAACCTAAATCACGTGACTCCAACTTAACTCCACTAACTAAAACACGTAACTCCAACTTAACTTCATTAACTAAAACACGTAACTCCAATATAACTCAACTAATTAAATACGTAACTCCAATAACCCCCTAAACCCCCTACCCCACCCGACCACCCCAGCCCCGCCGGAGTCCGTCGCCGACCACCACCGTAGACGGGCCGGACCAGTCCCCCATGATCTCCTCCTTTACGCGACCTCCCATCCGCCGTTCCCACACACCGCCGCACCGTCCTTCTCCCCCATTTTTTACTTCACCCATTTTTTGATCTCCTTAAAACATTTCTATTTGCGGCGATGATGGTGGTACTTGGGGACGGCGACGTAGGGTGAGGGCCGGGGGAGGGTTTATGGGTGGTGGCGGTCGAGAATAAGGGCTGGGGAAGGAAGTGAAGGAGGAGAGAAAAAATGAGAAAAAGACGAAGTGGAGGACGATGGAGGCGATGGCGCGGGCTCATGGGGTCCGCCGTGGGGTCGCCGGAGCGGCGCCCACCTAATGATGGCGGTGGCGTCGCGTGTGGTGGTGGTCGGCTCAAGGGTGCGGTAGTGGTCAGGTGGTTTGTGGTAGTGGCTGTGGGTGGGTGGAGAAGGGGAGACAAAAAAAAATGGGGGTTTCTTTTTAGTGATTTTTTTATTTATTAAAGTTACGTATTTTAGTATGTGAAGTTATTAGAGTTGTTAAAGTTATCAAAGTTATTGGAGTTAAACCGGGGTTACGTGTTTTATAGTTATTGGAGTTATTATAGTTACGTGTTGTAGTTAATGGAGTTATATTAAAAGACGTGTTTTAGTTATATATATAGAATTAGGTTCAAATGAGTCCTTTAGGTTTAGATGAGTCCATGAGTCCTCATCTTGACCATTCATTTGCCCAGATCTAACGCTCCTAAATCCGCCATGACTGAGGGGTAAAAGCGTTATTTAAATTATAGATATATAACCTTTATCAACCGTCTCCCACCTCATTTTTGCATTTTCACTTTCTCTCTCTTCATCCTTCGTCTTCCAGATTCTCTTCAAAACCGTTCCATTTTCTCTCTCTTCATGCCGTTGCTCGCCGCCGCTCTGCACCGCCACCGCCACTGCCACCGCTACCGCTACCGCTAACTCTCTCGCTCTCCACCGCTTTGCCGCTGTTACTCTCTCGTGGTTTCTCTCTCCTCACCTTCGCTCCTAATTTTTCTCTCTCCTCGTCGCCGTCGCTCTCCCTCGCCACCGATCTCTCCCCCCTCAGTTTTTTTTTTCAGACGACTTTTAGCGATGGCGTAGCTCCGTCCACGGCGAATTCTGGCGACGTCGCGTGCTTAGGAAACTCCGTCGACAGTTTAATCATGTAAGAAATTCTTTTTCGACAAACCCTAGATTCTAAAATCTTGTCATTTCATGTGTTTTACACTTTAATTTGACATTTTTCGATCTCATTAGGTGCATTTTGAGATCGATGTTTCGAAAAATAACTTTTGAGGTTAGCAGTTAATTCTCTGGTTATTGTCCGCCGGCGACGGCGATGGTGCAAAGTGACTGTGCAATCGGAAAATCTGAGTAAGTTGAACCTACACCTTCCGCCTATTATGTGTGTGATTCAATTTGTTAGTGTGTGATTCAATTTGGTATCGTGTGATTTTATTTGTTATCGTGTGTGATTCAATTTGTTGGTGTGTGATGTTATTATGGTATTATGTGTGATTCTATTTGGTATTGTGTGTGATTTTATCATGGTGTGATTCAGCCTTACTCATGAGGAAGATTATATTGAACCATGGGTGAAGTAGAGGATTGTAGCGTTTGTATTTACTTGGCATGATTAGATTAGTTAGTGTGATTTTTATGAAATCAGTGTGATTCTATTAGTTGTTGATGTGTGGTTCTAAAACTATGGTGGTGCCATTCTATTTATACACGATGTGATACCGATAATATCTAGTGTTATTCTATTTATAGTCGTGATAACAAAATAGAATCACTAGTGAAGTTGTGATATTATTTGGACTCGTGAGATGTGCTCACTAGTCTTAAGTTGACTCCATTATCTTTAGGATCACACTCGTTAGCCGTTGTGGTCCTTTCTCCATAAAGGCCGGACTTCAGAGTCGCAATTGATGTGATCATTTTGCTTAAGAATTCTGAAACCTTGAGCTGCTTCTTCTATGGTTCAAGCTTCGAGCACAATTAATTTCTATAGAACTCTTAGAGACTGTGTATTGGTTGGCTGTAGAACAGTTTTCAGATGTAGATGTTTAATATAGAACAGTTTCAAGTGCTCCCACTACTACTGACTTGTCCCGGATGAAACCTGCAAGTTCGTAACACAGAATCTGATGCTAGATTGTCAGTGGCATCTAAATCATGCTACAGTTTTAGTCTTTTTGGTTCCTATCAATTGGCTTGTGAGTTTTGTCCAGCCTTGAGTAGTCCAACAGTCCAGGAAATCGATGTTAGCAAATCTGACTACTGTGAGTATAGTAAATGACTTGCAATGCCATTTTCAGGTTATTGTAGCTTTTTGAGATGCTGTACAAGCAAACCTGCAAAGTCTTGACAGTCTTTTGGTTAAAATGTCCTATCACGTCTATTAGCTCAAAATGGTAGAGCATTGTGCTGTTGCACAAGGTGTGGGTTCAAGTCCCGCATAGACGAATGTATGTATATGCGAGGTGGCCTGATCACTGAAATTGTGAACCACTGCTTTCAATTTCAGAAACTAGTACCAATTATTTCTATTACCTTCTTCTTTGGCCTGATGTGAAGGGTACACTAACATATCAATGGACTGTTGTTGGCTCAAATGATCAATTTACCTATGTTATGTCTAAAACATACAGGTATCGAAAAGGTAGTGCTTGACTGATAGTTGAATAGAGTCACGTATAAAACTGAATTAGATCTTAGTTGACGATTTTTTAGTATTTCACAGCCGATATGGGAATCGAACCCACATCTGATCTTGTGCATTGCACAACGCTCTTCCGATTGAGCTAATCGGCTTCCATTTACTATCAGTATAAACATCTACTTGACGCTCATATACTTTGAAGTATTTGCCATCCCATGTCACAGCTTCAGAACAATCATTCTCAGTCTCGCGGTAAGTCAGTAACCTTGTCATTGGGTGCTTTCTATAATTCCAGTGAGCCACTAGCAAGACATTATTCCATTTCGTCGATTTCGACGATCTAGAAGTACCTCCATGAATTGCCTCTGATCTACGGACTTTCATAAGTTGTCCTTGCGAATCTTGCATAAATCACACCCACTACTAATAGATACGCAACCACCAACTAGTAGAATCACACACACATTAATAATGGAATCACACACGCTATCTAATAGAATCACACACACTACTAATAGAATCACACACACTAACTAATAGAATGACACACACTAACTTAGAGAATCACACACATTAACAAATGGTTTCACATACACTAACAAATAAAATCACAAAGACTAACATATAGAATCACAAAGACCAATAAATAGAATCACACAAACTAACGAACAAAATTACAAACTGACAAATCGAATCCTAAAGACTAACAAACAAAACTACAAACTAACTAATGGAACACAAAGATCATGCTTGCGAGCTTGCAAGCACATTCTCAAATCCACCAACATTGCCATTAGTAGGCTGACAGTAGACACAATCAAACGTACCATGCCGACACACCTCTATCCTACCTACAAATCACATTCACCAACGGATAAAATCACACACTCCATCCGATAGAATCACATACACCATCAAATAGAATATCACACACCGCCGAATAAAATCACACACACCAACGGATAGAATCACACACTCCATCCGATAGAATTACACACTCCATCGAATAGAATCACACACACTACTTCAGATAGAATCACACGCACAATTGAATAGAATCACACATGGCTAATAGAATCCTACACACTAACGAATGGAACCACACACACTAACCTATAGAATAATACACATAGAATCACACACCATCGAATAAAATCACACACACCATTGAATAAAATCACACACCATTGAATAAAATCACACGCACGAAAATAGAATCACTCTTACTAGCAAATTGAATCACTCTTACTAACTAATAGAATCAAACAAATCACCTAACATTATTGACTCTACGAAGGAAGAGTACAAGTCTGCCAAACATTATCAATATAATGACATTCCTTCAGAATATAACGCTACAATGTTAGAATCACAAAGACTAACAAATAGAATCACAAAGACTAACAAATAGAATCACACGGTTTAACAAATAGAATCACAAAGACTAACAAATAGAATCACACGGTTTAACAAATAGAATCACAAAGACCATGCTTGTGAGCTTGCAAGCACATTCTCACATCGACCAACATTGCCACACATAAACTAATCGAATCCCAAACTTTTATGACTCTATGTTATGGCCTTTGTGATTCAATCCGGACTCTCTAATTTTCTATGTGAGGACCTTCCTGATTCTTCGTAGGACACCACACACCACATCCAATATTCTACAATCTAACCACATTACCACAGCCATCACATCACAAACTCAGAATCACGATGTGATTCGAAAGACAAATTAGTATGATTCCAAAATTGACTTCAATTGAAAAATTACGATAATGATTCCGCTGATTATGATTCCAAAATCATTTTTTATAGCGACCTTCGAAGGCAGTGGAATCGACAAGAACATGTGATTCAATAACCAACACCTTGTGATTGCAAATTCTATTTAAAAGTCGAGAACGTGTGTGATTCAATAACCAACATGTTGTGATTGCACATTCTATCAAAAAATCGAAATCATACAGAAATTTATATAAAAACACGATCGAATTTGGGATTTCATCAAAGAACATGTGTGATTCAATTACTAATACTGTGTGATTGCAAATTCTAATCTAAAAATGGGAATCATAAAGAACTTAAAAAGCGATCAAATTTGGGAATTAATCAAAATAAAAACAAAACCGACCTGATTCAGATTAATTTGAGCTTGAAACGCGCCACCTTTTCTCGATCGATCATTAAATTCGCAAAATGCTGCGAATTCGCCTGTTTATCGTGCTCAAAAATGCTGTTAATTTGCCTCGTGAAATTCGATTGTTTTTCCTAAGTTTTGATTTGGGGAAAAACTGGAAATAAAGAGAGAAGAGAGAGAAAGAGCAGAAGAGCAGAATAACTATAAACACGTAACCCTGACTTAACTCCGATAACTTTAATAACTCCAATAACTTTAATAAAAAAAAACAAAAATAAAATAAAAAAAATCAGAAAAATGAACATTATTTTTTTCTCTCTCTTCCCATATCCACCCACCACCACCACCACAAACCACCTAACCACCGCTGGCCAACAGCAGCGACCACCACCTCACGCGACGGCGACCCCACGACGACATCCTTCTCCCCGCGCCACCACCTTAATCGTCCTCCACGTCCTCTTTTACTCATTTTCTCTCTCCTCTTTTACTCCATTCCCCAACCTTTTTTCTTGACTGACGCTGCCCATAAACCCTCCCCCCGCCCTCGCCCTACGCCTCCGACCCCAAGCACCACCATTATTGCCGCAAATGAGGTATATCAAGTGAGATCGAAAAGAAGGAGAGGATAATAGGGGAGAAGGAGGGGGCGGTGGCGTCGTGGATTGGCGGGGGGAAGGTCGCGGTGGGGAGGCGATCAAGGTGGGCATTTCAGGGCCTGCTGTGGTGGTGGTCGGGGCCGGCCGTCGGCGGAGCAGGGGTGGTCGGGAGAGGTGGAGGGGGGGTTGGGGGAGGAGAGAGAAAAAGGGGAATGGGTCTTTTTTTGTTTTTGTTTATTTGCTTTAATCTTGAGTCTTGACCATTGATCTTGGGTGGTTGTGTAGCTCAAATTACTTCTGACCTTCTGACATAAATTTACTTCTGACCGGATGCAGCCCCTATATATATATATATATATATATATAGGGGGCCTATCCAGTGAGAAGTGGTAATTTGGTGAGAAGTGAGAAGTAATCTCAGCCATTGATTTCGCATAACTGCAGTAACTAAACTGCATAACTCCAGTCGTAACTCCATTAACTAAAACCCTTAACTCCAGTCACTTAACTCTACTAACTAAATTGCGTAACTCCAGTAAACTAACTCCATAAAGTAAATTGTCTACTAACTCATAACTTCAACTTAACTCTACTAACTAAAACACGTAACTCCAAATAACTCCACTACCTAAAACACGTAACTCTAATAACTCCACTACCTAAATCACGTAACTCCGACTCAACTCCATCAACTAAAATACATAACTCCAACTTAATTTTATCAAATAAAACACGTAACTCTAATAACTCCACAACCTAAATCACGTAACTCCGACTTAAGTCCATCAACTAAAACACATAACTCCAACTTAATTTCATCAAATAAAACACGTAACTCTAATAACTCCACTACCTAAATCACGTAACTTCGACTTAACTCTATGAATTAAATCACTTAACTCCACTACCTAAAACACGTAACTCCTATAACTCCGACTTAACTTTACTAACTAAAACACGTAACTCCGATTTAACTCCATCAACTAAAACCCGTAACTCCAACTTTACTCCACTAATTAAAACCCGTAACTCCAACTTAACTTTACTAACTAAAAGCCGTAACTCCAACTTAACTCCAATAACTAAAACCCGTAACTCCATAACTCCAATAACTAATACTCATAACTCCAATAACAAAAAGACTTAATTCCAAATTAATTTCATGGCTAAAACACACGTAACTCCCAAAAACAAATAAAAAAGACATCTTTTTTTTTTTCTCTCTTTCCTCCCTCATCACTCAACCCCACCCTCCCCTCCGCAACTGCTCCGCCGCATCCCCCCCCCCGCGTCAAAAGGAACCACCAACATTGCCGGAAAACTGGCGGACCGCATCCGGCGAACCAACCCCTGACATCCGGCGGCCACATCTGCAATATTTGTTGCGAAAAAGAGGGAGGGAAGATGTCGTGGACGGCGAGGTTGTGGAAGATGGAGAGCAGTAATGGTCAGAGAAGTCTCGAGGTCGGAGCGCAAGGTGAGAGGAGGCCGGCGACGGTGCATCTCGACGTCGGAGCGCAGTCAAGACGGCGGGATCTGACAAAAAACGTGCGAAAAATCGGAGAAAGAAGACGGTTTTCGCGGCCAAACGATGCTCGGCGGAGGAGGCTCGTGTCCGAAGAGTTGTCCGGTGGTGTCGTAACCGGAGGTGGTTGTTTCTGGTGTACGCAGCGGCGGTGGTGGGCGGCGCGGGGGTAGGTCCGTGGAGAGAGAAGAGAGGAAATGGGAGGAGAGAGAAAATAATGTGAGATTTGGGGGTTTGGGTGTATTTTTAGTTTTAATTTTCTTTTATTTCTGTTTTTAATGTGGGTCATTAGATCAAGTGAGATGGATGGATGAGATTACTTCTCACTTCTCACGAAACTAATACTTCTCATTTGATAGATTTCCTAATTTAAAGTCAGAAATAAGAAACAATCTCAGCCATTGGATCGCGTTCATCAACAGCCCAGGATGAGCGCGGATTTTGGTAAGGGGAGGGGTACGATGGTCTAAAAGAAAAAAAAAAAAAAAAAAAAGAGGGAAAAGACAAAAAGAGGGAGGGAAAAGAGAAAAAGAGGGAAAAATATCTTCTCCGTCGATCATACGACAAACAGCTGCAAAGAGAAGCTTCAAAGAGAAGCTTCAATCATACGAATTCAATCCAAATTCGAAATTTCAATTTCAATCCTTCACTCGATTCCTCCCCGAATTTCCTGGTTCTATGTCGATTTCCCCCAAATTTGCATCTCACAAAAAGAAGAGAAGCTTCAATCAATCAGGTATTTGATTCTATAACAATCATTGAATTTGAATTCAATAGATGTAGCTAACACTCGCGAAAATTATATGTTCTTTGATTTTGCTCTTCGATTTTTCTGCGTTTTTTGGAGTTATCAATAGTTACTGAATTATCCTTTGGAGTTACTAAAAGTTATTGTCATTAAGTATGGAGTTACGAGAGTTATGTCTTGTAAGAATGTTTGTTTCCATTGTTAATTGAATCATCAAAACTTATTGAAGTTACCGTTTAGAGTTACTAGAGTTAACAAAAAATTATTAAAAGTTAATATCAGCCAGAAATTAATTATATGTTCTTTGATTTTCCTCTTCGATTTTTCTGCGTTTTTTGGAGTTATCAATAGTTACTGAAAGTTATTTTGACTCTAGTATGGAGTTGCAAAGAGTTATGTCTGATGAGATTGTTTGTTTTCATTGTTAATTGAATTATCAAAAGTTATTGTAGTTACCGTTTAGAGTTACTAGAGTTAACAAAAAATTATTAAAAGTTAATATCAGCCAGAAATTATTTGTTCTTTGATTTTCCTCTTCGATTTTTCAGCGTTTTTTGGAGTTATCAATAGTTACTGAAAGTTATTTTGACTTAACTATGGAGTTGCAAAGAGTTATGTCTGATGAGAATGTTTGTTTTCATTGTTAATTGAATTATCAAAAGTTATTGTAGTTAATGTTTAGAGTTACTAGAGTTACAAAAAGTTATTAAAAGTTTACTATAGTTATCTAAGTTATTCGAGTTACCCATAAGAGATACATTAGTTACTAAATTTATCTAAAGTTATTGAAGTTATCCATAAGAGTTGAAATAGTTACATAAGAGTTGTAAAAAAGTAACAAAACTTCACAAAAGTTTCCAAACATGTTTTTGGAGTTGCACATTGGAGTTACTAAAGTTATCAAAAGTTACAATAGTTACGCATTAGAGATTCATTAGTTATCAGAAGTTATAATAGTTACTAAGTGCATTTTCTTTTATATGATTTCAGGAAAATATGAATGTGCAAACTCCAAACGAACAAATGCTTGCATCAAGCTCTTCTACTCAACCACAAAATTAGGCAAGACAATCATCCCACCATACTCCAGGAGGCACTGAGGAATGGACTTCAACAGTGGAAAAAGAATTTATACCACACATGTGTGAGAAGTTTGCAACATTGGAAATGGCAGAAGAATTCTATTATCGGTATGCAGCTGCTTGTGGCTTTGATGTAAGAAAGGGCACTCGCATTTCAAAGGATGAGACAGTCATCCTGAGATATATACACTGCAATAGAGAAGGGGAGAGGCGCAAAGCTGCTGTTATTAGTTCGATACCCCCGGAAGCAGTAGGTGATGAGACTGGTCAAGTTACTAAGGTGCGTAGGGTCAGGAGGACCACTCGGGTAGGCTGTAAGTCTATGATAGCCTTTAAACTTCAAGGGAGACAGTATGTGGTATATCTATTTTACCCAGGTCATAATCATGGATTGGTTTCTCCTAGATATGAAAGATTTCAAAAGATCAACAGAAAGATTTCTTTCTACCATAAAAAACTCATGATCCAAAACGCACGAGTTAATGTTGGGACTGCAAAGACATTTAAATGTCTCAAGGAACAAGCTGGAGGATATGAGAATGTTGGGGGAACTCTTGTTGTCATGAACAACTTCAAAAGGGACATGAAGCGTGAAATTGGTGAGAGGGACGCCCAATTTTTTTTGGATAAGCTACAAAGACTGAAAAATGAATCGGAGTCATTTTACTATGCTGTAGAAAAGAATGAGGATGGAATTTTGACCAGAGCATTTTGGGCAGATTCTTGTTCTAGAAGAAATTACCAACTGTTTGGAGATGGAATTTCATTTGATCCCACATACAAGACAAATAAGTATAAAGCTGTTTTCACACCTTTCACGGGGGTTGATCAACACAAAAGGTGTGTTACATTTGGAGCTGCTTTAATAGCAAAAGAGGACATAGGGTCATTTGTTTGGGTATTTGAGAAATTTTTGGAGAAGGAACCTAAATGGATAATGACTGACCAAGACCCGGCTATGAAGGTTGCTATACCTTCAGTTTTCAAGACTGCATTTCACCGTTTTTGTGCTTGGCACATAATGGACAAATTAACAGAAAAGGTTGGTCATGGTGTGGCAAATGATGACATGGGTTTTCTGTCTCGCTTCACTGGGCTGGTTTGGAATACTAGAATTGAACCTAGTGAATTCGACACTGATTGGGAAACTATAATTCAAGAGTATGAGTTGGATTCGAACCCACGGTTGATAGATATATTTAATATTAGACAACAGTGGGTTCCTTCTTATTTCCGAGATACATATCTTGGACTAATTCTAAGAAGTAGCCAACGGTCAGAAAGTGAAAACAGTTTCTTCAAGACATTCTTGGATGAGAGTGCTACTCTCATTGAATTTTGGATGAGATTTGAAAGTGCAATTGCTCAACAGAGGGATGCAGTAGACAGACTTAACTATGAGTGTGAGAATTCAATGCCTGTGCTACAAACTCCCAACCCTCTAGAGAACCATGCTTCTCAAGTTTACACACACAAAGTGTTCTACTCAATTCAAGCAGAGATTGTGGCAACTTTAATATGTGGAGTTGGTGGGTTCAAAAAAACAGATCAATATGAGGAGACAGTTGTAAGGGACTCGATAAGGATGGATGAGGTAACCTATTTTGCTGCTTGTGTGCTTTTTTCTTCACTTTTGTTATTGTTGTTGTTATTATTGCAGTAAGTAAATATGTGTGATTGACTAGCTAATTGTTGTAATGGTCTATTTTCTTAACTCTAGAGTGTTTTGTGCAGGTTCAAGTGGTTTTTGACACTTCCAACAACAATATACAATGCTCCCGTAAGCTATTCACTAGAAAAGGCATATTGTGCAGACACGCCTTGTGGGGTTTGGCTGGTATGCAACAAACAAGATAAGCACAATGCAAGAACATGTCCTATGAAGGCAAAATCACAGGTGGGGATAAAAAGAAACTGTTTTTTAGAGAAGGCGAGGATGTTGTAGAATGGAAAATTGTTTAAGTTGGTGCTTGCCTGATGGGGATGAAAGTGTAATGATTTGGTTGTAGTATGATTTGACTTTGGCTGATAGGAGCAGTGTTATTAGAGGAGATGGTTTGTCAGGCCTCTCAGTTCTGCCTCTTGGGGATTTAGTGAAATTAGGATTGTTGATTCTCATTCGTTGACTTTTGATATATAATTTGGGTGGGATATTAAGTTCTAATGGGTGAGATATGTTGCTAATTCTGTGTGTGTTGCTAATGACAAGGCGTTTGAGTTTCCTCATGGCTATTGATCCATGCTGTGTGGTCATTGAACTCCCAAATGAAAATATATTTAGTTCTCATATAAAAAAAACTACTTGTGACAGGTGCAAAGGGATGACGACAATGAGGAGAGTCTCGAAAGTGACAGTGATGGAAGTGACGAAAACGAAGATTTAGAATGATAGTCAGAATACTTTAATTGTAGATTCAGAATATTTCAATCCATATTTAATAGTTATGGATCTTTTTGTAGCTATGGAATAACTTTGATAACTTCCATCTATGGAATTCAATATTCAATAATAACTTTGATAACTTGTTTCCTTCGGTTATTAGCTTCTTTTAACTATTATAACTTTACTAACATCAATAATAACTATAATAACATCAGTAACTTTATTAACTATGATACTCCAATTGTTTAACTCTTGTAACTCCAAAAACGTTAAAGAATACTGACATGGCGTGAAGTGTTAATACGTATAATTTTTATCTAACTGTAGTAACTGCACTAACTCTAATGTTAACACATACATAACTACGATTCTAACTGTAGTAACTGTAGATTCTCCAGGGGATATCTGTTGTAACTGTAGTAACTCCGATAACTCTTAATAGCAATAACTCTAGTAACTCCATGTTTACCAGTTGTAAATCCAACTTCTAAGTGTATATAACTTTAATCGTAACTGTAGTAACTCTGATAACTCTTAATGCCTTGATATAAATAACTTTATTGCTTAATTTCAATAACTCTATTAACTCCAGGTTACACGGTGTAAATCCAACTTCTAACCGTATATAACTTTAATAACTCTGATAACTTAGGGAAGACGCTCGCATACCGTACTATTTAACTGCGATAACTATATTAACTGCAGTAACTCTTCATTGATTGTAATTTCAAGAGAACGCATTTTAGTCCGAAAAAATTCTGTCTACCGAAATAGGTAATACTGTCTTCCGAAAAATGTACAAAATCATCTTGATAGGACAATTTACAATCAAAATGAAGCTCTAATGCTATCTTTGTCACTTTGTTGAGGTATTCTTCTTCGTAAATTTACAATCAAAATGAGGTATTCCTTACTATTGCAAATAACTTTAATAACTCTGGTAACTATACGCAAGAAAGAGGCGCTCACACCCTTTACAATGCCAATTAACTTTAATAACTCAGGTAACTTTAACATACACTTTCTCTAAAAGAAATTTGTTTTACTACAATAACTTTGGTAACAACAGTAACTACTCACTAATTGTAAGAGAAATACATTGCAGTCACGAAAAATCCTAACTGCCTTCCAAAACATCGTCTTAAAATGCTAGAATTTGGAAAATCCGATGAAGCTCTAACATTATCTTTGTAATTTTGTTGCGCCATTCTTCATCGCATGAACATCTTTCTCACAAACGGTTTTGTTCCTGCTCCTACACAAACAAACGAGACAGAAAAAACAATTAATTTAAACTTTGAAAAAAAGTGTCGTATTAGACCAGAATTCCCCAAAAACCCATCACAAGAAAAAAGTCCCAAAATCCCCTAAAACATATAACTGTCCAAGCAGGGATCGATGCAACATAGACTAGGATCGTCTTCAATTCACTGACAATAAGGAGAATTGACAGATTTGCTACCCTCCACTTCCAGTAGCAGATCACAGCACCCAAAAAATGCTTTTACAGCCAACAAAAGTTTGCTATTCCGATAGAAAAATAATGTAACAAAGAAAGAAGCAGATGGTTATTACCTTGGTACAATCTCTAATGGATTTACGGGACATGGTGGAGGCGGCTTGACTTTGAACTTCAACTTCGGTATAATGATATCTGATAAAGCGGTTTTCTTGGTTTCCTTCAATGGTACAGGAGCCTGTTCTTTACTCTGATCATCAGCCTCCCCATCTCTAAGTTCTCCCATTTTTGCCCCAAAATTCTCAAACTTAACAACCCTTTCCAGCACCCCATCTCAACACATGTTTTTGTCACTTAAAACAAGCGAAGCACAAATTTCAGCACGGAACACCTTCCTCTGTTTTGGCTTCCCCAGCTGTGATTTAAACACCTCTCCATCATAGTTTAGGCAATGAACCATGGCATAAACTGCCGAATCAAAGTTTGAGTTCTTAATTTGCCATGGCAACTTCACAAAGTTCCATTCAAAATTAGCTAGTTCCCCAGTAAGGGGATGATTGTATTGCACAAGATATTGATGGAAGCTTTTCATCTACAAAAAGAATCACCAAATAGGAAAGAAAATTAGAAGAAAAAGATAAACGAGAAAGGAAAAAGTGAAAATGGCAAAGCAAATGTTGTTTTATTCTAGTGAAAAAGTGCATAACTGAGGTACATTTTCATTCATTTGCCTCTGTTGATTCTCTTAATACCGCATCCTAATATTCTCATTTGGCAGCATGGGCGCACTAGTAGTGCATATACTGGAATTAAGGATAACAACTCGCATGCAATTGAGGAGGCTCTAGACATGTTCCAACACCTCCTCCCATTCTTACTTAAACCCAATTTCATGTATTTATGTCTGTGTGCTATTTTTAATCTTTAGTCTATACTCTTTTGGTTCACTGTGATAGAAAAAGGATAGCTCCATATACATAGAGAAAGACAGTGGCTTACCAAAATTTCTGCATTCATTTTGCAAGCTGCAGTGGACCAATCTGTATATTTCAGATTGTCTAAAATGTCAAACCGCTTTGCCATGAAGTTCACCACAACAACAGAAAAGTGGTCCTCATAGTCCATTGGAAAGAAAACCTGAAATAAAACCGTATTTCATCATTTAAATTTGATTACCTTAAGCCCATAAATGAAAAGGGGGGAAAAAACACAAACATACAAGGTGCTTTTCATCCAAATCAGCAATCTTCGGGTGTAGCTCCAACCATGAATCCCAGATGTCATGCATTTTCTTTTCCGGAGTCGTTTCACTTTCAATACACGAGATAACATCATGCACAACATCCTGATAAACAAAAAAAAAAAAAAATAGCAGTTTATGACCAACACAAAGAAAAGGAGAAAAAAGTTGATCTCGAAAAAGATTAAAACAGGGGGAGTTTCACTCACCATATGACCAAGTCCAAAGAAAAACCGAGAGGGTTCTACGGCATCTTTATACTCCATCTCATTGAGAAGCAAAGACCAACATTCCACAACAATACTGAAAACATCCCCATTGCTGCCCAATGTCAACAAATCTTCCCTCACCATGCCAAAACTAGATCCGTAATTAAGCAGTTGCTCACTATTAAGTAAAAAAGTTGTAATAGATGGTCAAAATCCAAAAAAAAAAAAAAAAAAAAGACAGAAAAATGGTATATACAAATAAAACAAATAACTGCAGTAACTATAACACCTAATATATACATAATCTTCATCGCATCTCCAAAATAACATAACTTCCCGTAGAGTTATCTAAGTTATATGAGTTATGCATTTGAGTTTTACCCATAGGAATTCCAATAGTTATAAGAGTTATCTAAAAGTTATTTAAGTTACGCATAGGGATTTTATCAATTAGAGTTATCTAAATAGTTATTAGAGTTATCTAAAGGTATTTGAGTTACGCATAGGGATTTCATCTATTAGAGTTATCTAAATAGTTATTAGAGTTATCTAAAGTTATTTGAGTTACGCATTAGAGTTATCTAAATAGTTTACCCATTTATTAGAGTTATTTAAAGTTATTTGAGTTACGCATAAAGATTTCAATAGTTACAAGAGTTATCTAAAAGTTATTCAAGTTATCTAAATAGTTACTAGAGTTATCAAAAGTTATTTGAGTTACGCATTAGATTTATCTAAATAGTTTTACCCATTAGAGATACCAATAGTTACTAGAGTTATCAAAAGTTATTTTGAGTTACGCATTAGAGTTATCGAAATAGTTTTACCCATTAGAGATGCTAATAGTTACTAGAGTTATCTAAAACTTATTTGCCTTATGCATAGGACTTTCAAAATAGTTACAAGAGTTATCAAAGTTATTTAAAAAAAAAAAAAAAAAAAAAAAGACATAAAAAAAGGTATGCATGATAAATATTAAAAAAAGTGTGATTGAAATAACAATAGAATTTTACCTTGGATCGAAAATACTATCGTCTTCCATGAAACAATAGTCACAAACAATTTTGCGACGATTTGGCATATACAAGAGCAAATCACCGTGTTCTATCATAAAATTCGAATGAACCACAATATTCTCGTGCCCAAGATCCATGGGTAGTGAGCACCCAAACCCATCTTCATAGCTCCGACAAGATCGAGATGCAGACATTAGAGGGCTGCGAACAATATGTGCAGAGGGGGGTGGGCTTTTATTAATGCTTGAAGTTCCAAGTTCAATATTTTCAAAACGCACAAGTGAAACAACCTTGACTTCAGTTACACCCTCAGCTCTTCCACCACATTTCGTGGCATTCACGGCTTTGTCCAAGGCACAATCAGTAAGTTTAGGACGCCTGGAATAAGTATTCTCTGCATCTTCTATGCTCTTGTTACTTCTGTCCTGATCACAGGTCTTTGTGTTTCTTCCCCCATCAGCCAGCTCAGCCTTGTCAAGCTCATTTGTCGTAGAATTATCACCACCTTTTACCAAACAAAAGTCAGCCAATAAATGGTCAGATACACTATGGTCACAAACTAGGTTATCCAAACCTTCCACATCTAATGAAGGTTGATCCTTCATCATCCCCACTTCTTTCAGCATACTCCCAAACGAAGGCATGGAATAACACTGACTACCCCCACTATTACTCATATCGGGTACAGATAACTCCTCAAAAGAAGGCATGGAAGCAGCTGCCTTCTTGCACACCTCATAAGTGCTAGACGCATTGTCAACCGCTGCCAAGATCTTCATTTGTCACACCACTATCACGAAGCTCACAAGTAGCATCATTAACAACACTCGGCTGTGCTTTATTGATAACACTCGGCGTCGGCTCTATTCCATTCAAAATACTGTTCTTCAGGTTTAAAAGCTGCCTCATGCGATTCTCGGCAACTGCAGTGAGGTCCCTCTTAAACAACATCATCTTCTTCTAAAAATCCTGTTAATATAGAAAAGTACGCAAATTTATAAGAACATTATTAATAAACAACTTACATTAGACACTAGTTATAAAATAATAGAAATGCAACTTACATTGGACTCTAGAGCACTGATTTCTTCATCAGTTGGCAGTCCTGGAGGTAACACAATGGTAATTAACCTTTGTGTAGAGTTCGAGGCAAAACTAGGCAATGCAGGGGCACCCAAAATGCCCAGTCCAGGAGCACTCGCTCCACTAGATTCATCCAAGATCGTACTTGTTGCAGCACCACAACTTTCCCCTCCCACAATAAGCTTTGTTCCCTCACCTTCCTTTAAACATACAGGATACATAGTCATGTCTAAAGTACCATTTCCAATAACCCCGCTACTCATTTCATCATTTACCCTTAATACCAACTTTTCCAAAGTCCAATGCTGGACCAAGGAGAGGGTATTCGGTGAGCCCTCACCTCTAAACTTGAGCCTATGGAAGTATACAAGATGCAAAAAATAAAGGCAGCCCCCTACATTAGAAGTTTTGCGCTTATAATGATCCGTAATACCCTCGCCTAATCTCTTAATAACATAAGAACACCAGTCTAGCTTTGGGACTTTACTAGTATTTTCTATGGCATGTAGTAGTTTCATATCAACCAATCGGTTTGAGGTTGGAGCCAAAAACTTCCCAAAAACATACAATATAAAAAGTTGGACAAATTTATCACCATGGCCACATTCACAAACCCTCTTTTGAATTTGACTTAAACTTATCAACCCACTATCATTATCAACCCCAAACTCAGCCCACCACTTCTTTTTAATTTGAACATCAGCCTCACTAGCATTAGAACCAGTTTCAGTTTCTACAACCTTATCTCCATCCATCGGCAACATAAAAAATTCAAACACGTCCTCTTTCATCACTTGAAATTCCTTACCATTGCCAAACTTAAAAAGATAACTTGTTGCATTGAAAGCCTTAAGCAAAGATGAAAGCAAATCTAGAGGAATTGTTGCACTAGACACTTTGAACAAGCCCCCAAATCCAATATTGTGCACACCCTTCTTCTGATCTTCACTTAATTTTGATAGAAAATTGTGTAACTCATCTGGCCGACATTGAGAACTCAACACGATACTACACAGAACAAAATAAAACCACACAAAAATAAACACGCCAGCCAAATGATGCGTACCCCCAAACAGCACATAAAATCAGCAAAAACCAGTAACTTTTGATACATAACTCTATGAAATGAAAACATATAATTCCAATAACTCTCAACACATAAATGTAGTCAATCATAAACAGAGAACTCCAATAACTTCAACAAATAAAACAAATAAATGCAATAACTATAACACCTAGCAAAAATCCATCACTAATATATACATAATCTTCATCGCATCTCCAAAACAACATAACTCCCCTTTAGAGTTATCTAAGTTATATGAGTTACGCATTTGAGTTTTACCCATAGGAATTTAAATAGTTACAAGAGTTATCTAAAAGTTATTTAAGTTACGCATAGGAATTTTCATCTATTAGAGTTATTTAAATAGCTTACCCATTAGAGAGACTAACAGTTATTAGAGTTATTTAAAGTTATTTGAGTTACGCATAAGGATTTCAATAGTTACAAAGAGTTATCTAAAGTTATTCAAGTTACGCATAGGAATTTCATCTATTAAAGTCATCTAAAATAGTTACTAGAGTTATCAAAAGTTATTTGAGTTACGCATTAGAATTATCTCAATAGGTTTACCCGTTAGAGTTACCAATAGTTACAAGAGTTATCAAAATTTATTTTAGATACACATTAGAGTTACCAATACTTACTACAGTTATCTAAAGTTATTTCAGTTACGCATTTGAGTTACCAATAGTTACTAGAGTTATCTAAAGTTATTTCAGTTACGCATTAGAGTTACCAATAGTTACTAGAGTTATCTAAAGTTATTTCAGTTACGCATTAGAGTTACCAATAGTTACTAGAGTTATCAATGTAGTTATCAGAGTTATCAAAAGTTATCAAAGTTATCAAAAAAGGGATCTTACTCTTTCTTGTCCTTCTTTAGTTGTTTATTTGGAGCACATTTCCTTGGTACATGCACTTCAACATTAAGTTTCACTCCACCAGGGCTACCACCACCTTCTCCCCTTACATTTACATTAACTACCCCATCAACATTCACTGTAGTTCGCGTAACATCAGCAGACTCGTTAGTGCTCATCTCAGATTGCACTGAAGCGAGTTGAGTGTTCGAAAGCCGGTCACCTTCATCGTCATCATCAATCTGTCTCTGTCCAGGCACTGAAAATGTAGAAATTTGAATCAGAATACCCCTAAAGATCAACAAAATAATAAAAAAAAAACACACAGACAACAGATCATTAAGCACTAATACCAGTCATAGCAGCATTCGCGTCAGAATCCGCATCATCTACGCACTGCTTTTTAGAAGAACAATCATCAGCAACATCACTCTATTTTTGTTTCTTCATGACTGCAAACTAACGAACAAACATTGAACTAAAAATCATAGAAATTTTGGATTATCGAAAGTTAATTGACAAAAAACACGAAAAACCCTAGATTTTGGAATTTTATGAGATCTATGCGACGATAATCAATAAAATATGAATTAAACCCAAAAATAACCCCTAAAACCTTCGATTAGCGAAATTTAATCGATGAAAAACACGAAAAAAAAAACTTAAAAGGTGCAATTTTATGAGATCTACGCGACGATAATCAATTAACCCCTGAAACCTTCGATTAGCAAAATTTAATCGACGAAACACGAAGAAACCCTAGATTTACGAATTTTATCATATCTACTCGAAAAAAATTCATAGAAACCTTCGATTAGCGAAATTTAATCGATGAAAAACACGAAGAAATCGGAAATTTAACAGATCTACACGACAATAATCAACAAAATATGAATTACACCTCCGATTAGCGAAATTAAATCAACGAAAATGAATTAACACATATACAAACCCTAGAAAAAATTAGATTACGAAAATGACATGTATCTGCGTACGTCCTTGTTAACAACGAAGAATTGGAATTGCGACGATTGATTTCGATCGAAGAGAGAGAAAATGACGGTGGAGAGATGAGAGATTTCGTTCGAAGAGAGAGATGAGAGATAAAGATGAGAGAGAAAGAAAATAGCGTAAATGAATGAACCAAATTTAGCCCCTTTCTGATTTACAATTAGAATAACCAAAATAACCCTCGGACCATGGAGTTAAATGTTTTAGGGGATAGAGTTACGGGGAAAAAAAAAATCTCGCGTGAGATCTCAGCCGTTGATGAACGCGATCCAATGGCTCAGATTGTTTCTGATTTCTGACATTATACAGGCGGGTTCAGATGAGTCCGCCTGCTTAGATGAGTCCATGAGTCCTCATCTGAACCGTTAGATGCAGAAAAATGAAAGGCCACGATTTATTGAAGAAACACACGGCCACATTGATGCAAGGGTTCGTAAACCTCGTCCTCATTTCTGCAAAAATGCAACTCGTCCGCTCTCTCACACTCTATTTTCTCTCACTTCAGCCCATCTCCCCTCCTGCTCGTTTCCTTTTTTCAATCTTCATTCTCACTCTTCCAACTCCTCCTGATCTCAATTCACGATTCTACACTGAAAATGGATGAAATCATCGATTCATTAAGTTTCTCGCGACTATGCATTTGACGGATTCCTCATTAAAATCAGGTAATCTCGGGATATTTTAATGTAATTTCTCTAGTTTAATTTTCGTTTTTACTAGTTATTCTATCTAATTTAGGATAATCGAATCCCCAAATTTGTTCCTTTCTCAATTTATATCTGATTTGTGTTTGTAGCAGCTTCAATTATACTCCATTGATTTGTGTTTGTAGAATCATTTTTTTCCAAATTCCCAAATTCGTTAGTTTTTCAATTTCTGTGTGATTTTGATTTTGTAATGGAATTTACAATCACAGTGTATTGTATATTGAATCACACAACTCTTTTTTTTCAATTTCGATTTTATAGTGGAATTTGCAATCACACTCAATTGAATAGTGAATCACACTAGTGTGATACAATTTGTTATCGTGTGTGATTCAATTCTCATAGTGAAAGTGTGTGTGATTCAATTTATTATCGTGTGTGATTTAATGTGTTCGTGAGTGTGATTCAGTTGGTTATCGTGTGATTCAATTTTGTCACTGTGTCATTCAATTTTGTCACTGTGTGATTCCATTAGTTTGTGTGTATGATTCTTTAGGTTAGTGTCTGTGATTCTATTAGTTCGTGTGTATGATTTAATAGGTTAGTGTGTGTGATTTTATTTGAAGTGTGTGTGATTCTTTCTTTTAGCGCGTGTGATTGTATTTCTCGAGTGTGTATGATTTTATTGATTAGTAAGTGTGTTTAGTGTGTGCGATTCTATTTGTAAGTGTGATTCTGTGTATTGGTTACTATGATTCAATATGTTAGGGTGTGATTCTATTTGTAGGCGTGAGTGATTCAATTTCTAAGTGTGTGATTCTATAAGTTTGTGTGTGTGATTCCATGAGTTTATGTGTGATTATATTTGATAGTGTGTGTGATTGTATTAGTTAGTGTGTGTAATTCATATGAAATCATCGATTCATATGTTAGTTAGTGTTATTGTTTGTTATTGTGTCATTCAATCTGTTTGTGTGTGATTTTATTTGAGATCATATGTGATTCTATAAGTTTATGTGTGTGATTCTATTTGTTAGTGTTTCGAGTCTTTGATCGTGAGTGGAATTGGTTCTTTTGGGGTGGGTGGGAGGGTGCTTTCGTGTTTATGGCTTGTGTTTGTATAATTTGTGAAATCTATATGTCCTTGTGTAACAACCTTTTGATCCCTTTTTGGTTTATGCAAATAATCCTTGACGTCCCAACTGTTGGAGGAAGGCTGATGCTTACTGACATGGTAGGATCAGAGAGAATATTGAGTAAGCAGGTTGGGTTGCTTCCTTCTTATTCTACTCGGTGCTTCTCTGATTTTGTCTTACACAGGCTGGCAAGATTAAGGGAGTTGTCGAGTCTATTGCTAATGGCGATTCTCCTTGATGGAGTTCTCTGGCAGTAGTGCAATGCCAGCAGAGCCAGTGATTTCAAATGAGTATACCAATTATAAGCTGTAAGAGGACATCAGCCAAATGATCTTAAATGATTTTAGATTTTATGAAATTCTAGCTCAATTGGTATAACACTTGTGCAAAATTGCATAATTGTTGTAGGTTCGATTCCTACATGAGCTCTCTAAACATTGATTGGGACTCCTCTCTAAACATTCACCACATAGGTGCAATCACAATAGAATGACAATCAGAAGCAGATTAAAATTTTCTAGAACTTTGTAGCCGGTGTGGGATTCGAACCCACACCTCGTGCATTACAAGATGCTCTTCCGATTGAGCTAGCCAGCTTTCAAGAGAAAGTATTAGGAAATTCACCTCAACTTCCTAACAGGTTCAAAGCCGATGCTCTAGATTTTACACAATCTACTGAATTTTTCGAACACACAAGTCAGAAAATCAAAAGTACCTATACTATCCAAACTACCTTTCCTAGGTCCTTTTAATTGTGCTCGAAGCTTGAACAATATAAGAAGTAGCACAACAACCCTATGATCAACCTCCATAACAGTCATAATCAGTATAGAAGAACCAGATTTCATTCAAATAACCTGTTTGTTTTAGTACATTATTGCAAGATGCAGACCCCTGGTTTAAAAAAATGGACATTCTTCTGAACTTCTGCCAACTGCTTTCATTGCACTAAATCTCTACAAGAAAAGAAAAGAAAAAATCTTGAAGTCACAATGCTGAATTTTGAAGTTTAGTCTGCACCAAGCATTCATGTGGTGCAATTCTTCTGCACAGGACATTGGTTCTGTGGGAGATTTAAATCAGACATCTGAGAAGACCACACATTCATAAATGCAAATGACATCATTTTATCACGTTCCACTTAATCCACATATGCCACAGCCTGAATAGCTGCTGCGAAGTGAATCATACTTGCAAGAAGAATTCACTTAATCCACATGTGCAACCACCTAACGATTTCGACCACAAACCTGATCAACCCAGCAGAATTCACAAGCAAAAGCCACACCTGGTTACTAAACCACAAAATTCTAGCCAAACAAGAAATAAACAAACCATAACATCAGCATTTGATATCAATGATTAACTGGATTTTTTGAAACTGCACATAAAATTTTAGCAAATTTACCTGATTTTCAATACAATAATTTCGCATGAAAGCAGCCGACGACCAACAACCGAAATCGAATGTCAGAGATATGTCTAGAGGAGCGCTAACGTTATATTCCAATTACGCCTAAAATGAACATATAAGCATCATATAAAACGAAATTGAAGCAATCAAACCCAAAGGAAAACCAGAGAATAATCAAATCACCATCTCATACTCAAATTCAATAACAAAACAGACATAAGTTCAAAATTCCTTTCAAATTAGAACTCCATCGCTGAATCTATCAGATCAAAACCTATAACAAATGCTGATACAAATTAGACATATAATACACGAAACCAAAAACAAATGCAATACCAACCTCAAACTCAATCAATCGGAAATCAACGAAATTAACAAATAATCAGGCACATATATATCTGCAATAATCAAATCTAGACCAAAATTTCGATTTGAAAAAAAATTAGAACTCCATCACTGAATCTTTTTAATCGAAACCTATAACAAACGCAATCCAAGCTCTAATCACAAACCTCAAAGTTAATTAATCGAAAATAACAAAATTAAGAGGTAATTAGAGAAATCAGGCAAATTTCGCCTAAAAAAAACTAGAAATCCTAAAATAAAATGTCGATCTGATCGAAAAATAGAGGTAAAATCGATCAAATCGAAATATCGATCTCAAAATGCACATACAAAGATCGAAAATGTCAAATTATGGTGGTAAAACACATGAAATGACAAGATTTTAGAATCTAGGGTTTGTCGAAAAAGAATTTTTTACCAGATCGGGTATTTGAAGCGGTGGCGGGAAAAGAAATTGAAAGTGATTTAGCCGACTCCTCTAATTAGTACTTAATTACTCCTAATTAAGTTTAGTTAGGAATCTTTAGTTGCATGTAAGATTAAAGCATAAATAAGGTAATAAAACATGTTTTTATACCTTAATCAAAAGGAATTTTGACCTTCCTTCAAATGAAGGATCTTGGGCTGCAAATTATTGGGGATCCTCCTCCTTAATCTTGAGTTTCCAAGTTAGGAAACCTCCTCCCTTGATCCACCAAAGAAGCTCTCCAAAAAATCTCACTAAAAGACTAGTTTTTATGAGATTTTAACTCTAAAACCTTATATATAATTAGCCAACAAATTAGCTAATGACATATTAAGCTTAGATAAGTGTTTTGATCAAGTTTTCATTGACATGCAATGAAGAAAACTTGATTTAGAAGGTGTTGTAACTTGGCTGATTTTTTTAAAGAAAATGAAGGTTTTTCTCTCTTAATCCTCTCTCTAAAACAAGTTGTATTTCTGAAAAATGATGTAAAATTGTGTGTTTTGACCATAAAACAAATTATATATAGTGGTGGTGGCAAAATGACTATTTTGCCCTTACTAAATATGCCCCTTAACATCTTATGTTACAATTTGGGTATAATTTGTACACTTATTTCTTTAAGTGTTAGTTAATTATTATATCTCTATATAATAATTAGTAATTACATCATTTTAAGCTAAAATTACAACTCTTTGTAATTTAAATAGCTAATTGTCAATTTTGACAATTTACACAAAAACCATAATTTATTCGACCTGAATTCCGAACTCATAAAACACTATCCGATATAATCAGTTAACTCTTTAACTGATACATTAGAGTTTATATTATATTGTATTAAATACAAATATAATATCCTTTAGAGAAACTATCTTTATCGGTGTGATCGAGAGAGATCAGTTGATTACTGCCGTCAAACGACAATAACGTCAAACTCTAGCCAGCTAAGCGTTATCGATTTACGTTAATCAACTGACTTAGTATATATAATATATCCCAGGTTTATTCCTAATTAGATTTAATTAGTCAACGCATTATTGTCGGAGGACACCTACTCCAACAATCTCCCACTTGTCCGAGACAAGTCATGCATTACCGACTCTCTTGTCCGTTATATCTCCCACTCAATGCGAAGTATCTTTCTGGTCGAACTTGCATTGGATCTTTATCAAAAGTGGTTTTCTCGATCTGGATTATGACTGTCTGACCGGAATATCTATCATAGATCTCTTCCGAGCGTGGTCACGCATTTCCAGTCACAATTCCTCGAGTGGCCCAAAGATATTATACCCTGACGTGGGTGGACAATCCCTTCTTGACTTATTTTCTTTGTTTCATACAGTCGGTAATGACCCAATAGATGCCCTTTTAGCCTCCTTTTACGGCACGACTTAGGACATAAATCAAAGTCACCGCCTACTGCATAAACTCAGACAAACAATCTCAGGTTGAAAGAATCGACTAATAGGAATAATATAGATTACCTTGTCACGACCAGACTTAAAGGTTCTATAATTGATCAAATGTCTGACAGAGTGTCATCTACAGTTTGTCTATGTAATCGGTTCTTCATCTCTATAAATCCATGACCATTGAACTAGTCATCAACCGACTTACAATCTAGTCAATTAAGACGTCACCTCATTTTATGACTAGAGACAAAATACACTGTTAATCCTGTTCACTTAATAGGGTTCAAATCGTCTCCACGACCTATTAGGAATCAACAGAGCATATATGTAATTCAGAATTTTATTAAAACTGATTTAATAAAAGAGTTTAATAAAACTTAAAACGATGAATTTAATTATCATATATGTAAAAGGTAATACACTTATTAACTATTACAACATATAATCTAACACATGTCAGGCATACGCCTCAAACCCTTCGCGACAATATGACCATTGTGTTTAGCCTGTGATAATGGCTTGGTTAAAGGATCAGCGATGTTATCTTCTGTCCTAACCTTACAAATCGATATATCTTCTCGTTCCACAAAGTCTCTAATTACATGGAACTTCCTGAGTACATGTCTAGATTTGTCACTAGATTTAGGCTCTTTAGCCTGAACAATTGCTCCACTATTGTCACAATAGACTGTAATAGGATCCGCTGCTGTAGGGACTACATTTAATCCTTTCAGGAACTGCCGGATCCAAACTGCCGCTTTTGCAGCTTCTGATGCTGCAAGATACTCAGCCTCCGTTGTAGAATCTGCAGTCACCGATTGCTTGGTGCTCTTCCAGCATATGGCTCCTCCATTCAGTATGAAAACATATCCTGATTGAGATTTTGAATCATCTCGATCTGTTTGGAAACTAGCATCCGCATAACCCTTTACACGAAGCTCAGAATCCCCTCTAAAAACTAAGAACGTGTCCTTAGTCCTTTTTAAGTATTTAAGGACGTTCTTAACGGCTATCCAGTGGCTCTCGCCTGGATTGGCTTGGTAACGACTTGTCATACTTAAAGCATATGACACGTCAGGACGCATACACATCATAGCATACATGATCGAACCGATTGCGAAAGCGTAAGGTATCGACTTCATGCGTTCAATATCCTTAGGATCAGTCGGGCACTGAGCTTTACTCAAAATTATCCCACTTCCCATAGGTAAAAAGCCTCTTTTAGAGTCTTTCATATTGAACCTGTCAAGAATTTTATCAATATAAGTTTCTTGACTTAACGCTAGCTAGTATTCTTTTGATCTATCTTTATAGATCCGAATACCTAGGATGCGTTGCGTTTCTCCTAAATCCTTCATCTGGAAATGTTTCCCGAGCCAGTCCTTAACGGAGTTAAGCATGGGGATATCATTCCCAATGAGTAATATGTCATCTACATATAGGATTAGGAGAGTTACTTTACTCCCACTAAATTTCATGTATAAACAAGGTTACTCGACACTTCGGGTGAAACCATTTTGTTTAATCACATGGTTGAACCGATGGTTCCAACTCCGAGATGCTTGCTTAAGACCATAAATGGATCTCTTAAGGTTGCAAACTTTCTTAGGATTGTTTGGATCAATAAAACCCTCAGGTTGTGTCATATATACTTCCTCTTCCAGAAACCCAATTAGGAAGGCGGTTTTAACATCCATCTGTCATATCTCATAATCATGAAAATCACCAATCGCTAAGATTATCAGAATAGATCTAAGCATTGCAACTGGCGCAAAGGTCTCGTCATAGTTTAAACCATGAACTTGCGTGAAACCTTTAGCTATCAATCTAGCTTTGAAAATATCTTGATTTCCATCCATGCCGGTCTTGATCTTAAAGATCCATTTGCACTGAAGAACCTTGGTTCCTTCAGGCAAGTTAACCAAGTCCCATACATGATTCTCGTACATGGAATCTGTCTCGGATTTCATTGCCTCTAGCCATTTAGCAGAATTCGGTCCAGTCATGGCTGCTCTGTAGGTTGCAGGCTCATTACTTTCTAGAAGCAAAAAGTGATCACCACCATCCTCGATCACACCTAGGTATCGATCTGGTGGGTGGCTTGATCTGCCTGACCTTCTAGGAGTGGAGAATGGAACCACAGAGTTAGACGATTAAGGAATGTCTTCTGGCAAAACATCCTGAGCCTCATTTTGCATTTGTGGCTCTTGAACTTCGCTAAGTTCAAATTTTCTCCCACTCTGTCTTTTAGAAATAAATTCATTTTCTAAAAAGACAGCATCTCGAGACACAAAAACTTTATTCTCTAGACGATTGTAGAAGTAATATCCTCGAGTTTGTACAGGATAACCTACAAGGATACATTTATCACATCTTTGTGCAAGCTTATTGTCAGTCTTGTTTTTAACATATGTTTCACAACCCCAGATCTTGATAAATGAGAGGTTAGGAACTTTTCCTCTCCATAACTCATATGGAGTTTTCGGAGCTGATTTAGTCGGACATCTATTGAGTGTGAAAATGGCAGTTTGGAGAGCAAAACCCCAGAATGAATCAGGAAGCTCGGTCTGACTCATCATTGCACTACGCCAAAAACGGCATTTAACACCGGTACATATGACACCGGTAGGCTTAGAACCGGTGTCTGAAAAACATAAGACACCGGTTTTCAATCAACCGGTGTCAAATGCTTCCCCAGTCCATTTGTGCGCAATTCCTTACTTAGCTAAAAATAATAAAGAATAAAAAATTGGACATACGACACCGGTTATAAGAAAACCGGTGTCATAAGTTACCAAAAAAAAAAAAATTAAACATAAGACACCGGTTTTGAGTAAAACCGGTGTCATATGTTACCCCAGAGAAGATCATTAACCCACTCAGCGAAAAAAACATTAAAAAATTTATCTTGTTACAGAAAAAAAAAAAAAAATTGGACATAAGACACCGGTTTTGAGTAAAACCGGTATCATATGGTACCCCAGAAAAGGGTATTTTTTTTAAAAAAATATGAAAAGATAAAAAAAAAATAAAAAAATAAAAATAAAAATTGAGGAGCATATTTGACACCGATTTTTTGAGAAACCAGTGTCGTAGATGTTCCCTAAAAAACAAAAAAAAATGCGTAGTAAACACATAAGACACCGGTTGTGTCTGAAACCGGTGTCTTATGTATCATTAAAAAAAAAATTGTAATATCATTTTGTTTTATCCGCCTCTCACCCATCTCCTTGTACGTATAATCACCCCATCTCGTTCAACAAAACAAACCCCTTTTATCTCTCTTCTCAAATCCTCAATCATCAACTCCATCTCCTAGCCTTCTCCAAATATATCAACCCTCATCTTCTTCCTCAATCATTTACCCTTCTTCCAACACCCTCATCTTTTGAATCTTCTCTTCGTCATCTCTACATGATGGTACAACTATTTGACGGTTTAGGTAAAATGTTGTTTTTGGTATTTAATTCGAGTTTTATGTTATTTTAGATAAAATTAGGGATTTATTTAGGGTTGAGATTGGGGAGGGGGGAATGTGTATTGTGTGATTTTTTATAGATCTAGAAATTAATTGTGTTCGTTTTTATTTGTTTTAACAGTGTTTGATGTTGTGTTGTTATTCTAGATCTCTAAGGAAGTTTGATTTCACTATCATGTTTCATGATTTTAGTGACAGGTACGTTGGTTTTTCTTTTTTCGTTTTTAATCAATCACTTATTCATTTTTGTTTGATCTCTGATCCTTTTTCATTTACTACTCTTTTGATTTCAAGTGCGTGTATTTTTCTACTCTAAACCCATATTTTCTAAACATCAACACCATATAGTGATTGTTTTCATTTTTAATTTCCTTGTGATTTTCTTTTATTTGTTTCTTTTTTATGATGATTTTTTTGGTGTTGTGTTTGATTATGTTTTGTTATCACATTTTAGGTCTATGTAGTAGAGGAAACAGAGAAATCGTTGCAAGATGAGATGGAAAAGTACTAGAAGGCAGAAGGAGAAGCTAAGATTTGGAAGGAGTTGATGATGATAGAGAACAGTCTGAACACGATAAACCTAAGATTTTTTTTTTTAACATAAGACACCGGTTATTTACATACCCGGTGTCATATGTGTCCTCAAATTTAATTCGCAATTAACACAAAAGACACCGGTTTTGTACACAACCGGTGTCTTATGTCTTCATTTTTAACACCGGTTTTCCCATTGTAACCGGTATCTTATGATAAGACACCGGCAGTCAAGACACCAGGTATAACCGGTGTCTTCTTATTTTTATACCCGGTGTTATATGCATTTTTTGGCGTAGTGTTGATCTTACCATATCCAACAGGGTACAGTTTCTTCTTTCGGCTACACCATTTAATTGTGGTGTACCAGGTGGTGTAAGCTATGATATGATTCCACAGTCTTTCAGATGGATATCAAAGTCATTACTGAGATATTCACCTCCCCGATCTGATCGTAAGGCCTTGATCTTCTTTCCTAATTGGTTTTCTACTTCCTTTTGAGATTCTATAAATTTCTCAAGTACCTCACTTTTGTATTTGATTAGGTAGATGTAGCCGTATCTACTAAAATCATCTGTAAAAATGACAAAGTAGTCATAACCACCTCTGGCAGTGATTGTCATTGGACCGCAAACATCTATATGAATGAGGGCCAACAAATCACTAGCTCGTACTCCTTTTCCTGAAAAAGGTGCTCGAGTCATCTTGCCTAAAAGACAAGATTCGCATGTTCCATATGATCCAAAATCAAATGGTTTGAGAACTCCATTGGCTATGAGTCTCTCAATGTGTTTTTCGTTTATATGCCCTAAACGACAGTGCCAAAGGAATGATTGATCGGGATCTTCTATTTTGAGCTTTTTATTTGCTACATGATAGACCTCATTTTTCAAATCTAAAACGTAAATACCGTTTATAGATTTGGTTGTTCCGTACACCATATCATTAAACAAGAAGGTACAACTGTTGTTTCGTATTGAAAATTCAAAACCTTCAACGTCTAAAACAGAAACCGAAATTATATTCTTACTTAGAGTTGGTACAAAATAGCAGTTATTTAGATACAACTCTAGCCCTGAGGGAAGTGACAGAATATATGTTCCTACTGATATTGCGGCTACTTTAGCTCCATTTCCCACACGGAGGTCAACTTCACCTTTTGCTAGCTGACGTGCCTTCGTCAGCCCCTGCAAGTGATTACAAAGATGAGATCCACATCCAGTGTCTAATACCCAGGGCGTGGTACTTGCATAATTAATGTCTATCATATATATACCTGGTTTCGACTTCTTCTCCTCCAGATATTTTGGGCAATTTCACTTCCAATGGCCGAAATTTCCACAACTGAAGCATTTCTGTTCAGGTGTCGCGCCTCTCTTAGCAATAGAATTGTTGCCCGAAACAACTTTTCCTTTTCCTTTGCCACGCGCGGGTTTCTTACCCTTCCCCGCACCTTTCTTGAACTTCCCCTTTTGTTTTACCGCCATGGATAAAACATCTCTATTCGCGCTCCCACTTGACACCAAATCCCTCTCATGTTGTACAAGCATGGCATGCAATTCATGAAGATTTTTCTTTAAATCATTCATGTTGTAATTCGTCCTAAAAGGACCGAATGTTGCAGGCAAAGAATTAAGCAGACGGTATACCGCTAAATCTTCAGAAATTGGGCAACCTAACTTTTCAAGAGTTTCAACATTCTCAATAAATTTGAGAACATGAGCACCAACTGGTTGGCCCTTTGAGAGCTTAGTCTCAAAGAAACTCGAAGCTGCTTCGTAATGAAGTATTCGCGGCTTTTGCGAGAAACTAGTCGTTAGCCAAGCGAATATTTGATATGCACTGAAATCAATCATGCGTTTATGTAAACGCGGGTGCATAGCAAAAATCAATTCATTCTTAATCTGGTCAGATTCATGCGCGTACTCTTGATACATTTGTATCATTTCAGGGGTGGCGTCAGGACCTGGAGCAGGAATCGGGGGTTCATATAGAAAACGTTGTTTTCTATCAGATTGAAGGGCTAATCGCAGGTTTAACTCTTAATCAGTAAAATTGCTTCCATCCTCCTTTAGTTCATTTTTTTCCATAAAATTACGAAGCCAGGAGTCTTTGGATATTACTGAATTGGACGTTTGAGCCATTTTCGAATTTTAAACTACAAAATGGGAAAAAACAATCGATTAAATTCATCGTTAAATTCACATTAAAATAATTATTTGTGAATTTAGGCATTTATATAATGATCTCTCTTAATTATATAAATGATTCCGAGATCCGATCTTATATAAATTTAGGTACGCGGAGGGCGATACATCCCAAATTTATGTAATTTCGGTGAACCAACTCATGAGTGATTCTACACTTAGAACTCTCGGTTGATCGATTTCAATAAATCAATCCTTTAGTCCCGGATTGCAAGACTTGTATTGCAAATCACGTCAAGATTAAACCAAAATTCACTCGTAATAACTCTTTATTAACCTACTCCCCAAAGGTAAAAAGGAAACACCCCGCTAGGGCGAGCGTGCCCCTAATGAACAAGGGTTGCATAGGCCTGAATTGTGGAAGGACTAAATCTCGATTTTACGTTTTAGTGAGAGATCTTGTCATATTTTATCTATCGCTTTTAAGTGAACTAATTCTAGCGAGTCGCGGATAATGAATATGACAATGTGGGATTACGTTTGGTTATAATTGTGCAAAAATTAAACCAAGCATGCATCAAATAAATCCAAGTCCTAGTATGGCCATAAGACTAGAACCTAACAAAAGCAGTTAAACCTAAACTAGGCTTCAAAAGCTTCAAAGGCTCCGTCTACACTTCGTTCTCGATCCGCCAACCATTGGCTCCGTTAAAATGCTGATCTTCAATATAAACAAATGTACATATGGACTATCCTATTATACATTTTGAAAAATAAAAAAAATTAAAGTATTACAAACCGGCGATACGAGATCTCAATTATTACAAATCAATCGGATACCGTCCTTACATTTCGGTACAGTACCGATACTATAGTACTCTATGGCCATACTATACTTAAAATCATGCAAATAAGACCGAAAATCAGATTTTCAACTTTACAGTTCAACCAACCCGGTAAATTTAGGAGTTTCTGATTCTAACTTATTAGAATCAATAATCAACACTTAAAACACCTTTTAAGTTTAAACTAACCACCAACTAATTAGTTTTTCAATATTTAGTCTCCACTAAAATTGAATTTATTAGTTTAATTTGATTATGCTTGCTAACTATTTGTCCAAAAATCACATAATAAACCCGAAATTATCTAAATAAATCATAACTAATTATAAAAAAAATTTAGAAATTATTTCATTAAGTGATTTAAGCTCACAACCAGTAGCTAATTAAGGACAAAAAAAATTCAAATTATTTTGGTCATTTTCTCTTAAGAAATCAATTTTCCACCATTTATATCATTACTAACTAATAACAAATGGCCAATAAAATTATGAAATAATTTCTGGAAATTATACTCATTATAATTCTGGAAAACATTATAAATTTATAAAATTAACAAAATCAATATGCATGTTAATCTAATTACCAATTAATTAGAAAATAGCATAAATCTTGTAAAAACAACCAAAAATAAGCAAAATTAGAAAATAAAATCCTAAAATACCATAATTTCGGTTGAAGCATCCACATGCCCAAAACATCACATGCAACTTTAGTTTGTATGATAAAACCAATTTTTATCATTAAAAATTAATTAAGTTACTAATTAACCTAATTAAAGCTTAAAATTAACATGCAACTTAAATTGATGCTCTGATATCACTTGAAAGTTATTTAGCCTCTAATTAGACTCCTCTAATTAGTACTTAATTACTCCTAATTAAGTTTAGCTAGTAATCTTTAGTTGCATGTAAGATTAAAGCATAAATAAGGTAATAAAACATGTTTTTATACCTTAATCAAAAGGAATTTTGACCTTCCTTCAAATGAAGGATCTTGAGCTGCAAATTACTGGGGATCCTCCTCCTTAATCTTGAGTTTCCAAGTTAGGAAACCTCCTCCCTTGATCCACCAAAGAAGCTCTCTAAAAAAATCTCACTAAAAGACTAGTTTTTATGAGATTTTAACCCTAAAACCTTATATATAATTAGCCAACAAATTAGCTAATGATATATTAGCCTTAGATAAGTGTTTTGATCAAGTTTTCATTGACATGCAATGAAGAAAACTTGATTTAGAAGGTGTTGTAACTTGGCTGATTTTTTTAGAGAAAATGAAGGTTTTTCTCTCTTAATCCTCTCTCTAAAACAAGTTGTATTTCTGAAAAATGATGTAAAATTGTGTGTTTTGACCATAAAACTAAATATGCCCCTTAACATCTTATGTTACAATTTGGGTATAATTTGTACACATATTTCTTTAAGTGTTAGTGAATTATTATATCTCTCTATAATAATTACTAGTTACATCATTTTAAGCTAAAATTACAACTCTTTGTAATTTAAATAGCTAATTGTCAATTTTGACAATTTACACAAAAACCATAATTTATTCGACCTGAGTTCCGAACTCATAAAACAATATCCGATATAATCAGTTAACTCTTTAACTGATACATTAGGGTTTATATTATATTGTATTAAATACAAATATAATATCCTTTGCAGAAACTATCTTTATCGGTGTGACCGAGAGAGATCAGTCGATTACCGCCGTCAAACGACAATAATGTCAAACTCTAGCCAGCCAAGCGTTATCGATTTACATTAATCAACTGACTTAGTGTATATAATATATCCCAGGTTTATTCCTAATTAGATTTAATTAGTCAACGCATTATTGTCGGAAGACACCTACTCCAACAGAAATAACCGTGGAGAGCGGCGCCGAATCGGAGGAGAGCGGCGGCGAAGTGAAGGAGGGCGGCGGCGTGAAGAGAGAGAAAGAAGAAGCGTCGATTGCAAAGGATTCGGGGGAGACGACGGGTGAGGAGAGAGAAAATGAAATGTAAAAATGAGGAGAGAGAGGGTGGAGTCTTATTTTATATTTGCGAAGTAAATGACTAGTATGCCCTTGAGTGCATAGAGAAATAAGGAACGTTAGATCTGATTAGATGAATGGTTAGGATGAGAACTCATGGACTCATCTAAGTCTTAAGGACTCAATTGAACCTAATTATATATATATATATATATATATATAGGGGGCCTATCCAGTGAGAAGTGATAATTTGGTGAGAAGTGAGAAGTAATCTCAGCCATTGATTTCGAGTAACTCCACTACCTAAATTGCATAACTCTAGTCCTATAACTCTAGTAACTAAACCGTTTAACTCCAATGATTTAACTCCATTAATTTAACATTAATTATCTAACTCTAGTAATATTAATAATTCCAATAATTTAACTAAATTATCTAACTCTCGTAATTCTAACATAATTCCACTAACTAAAACACGTAACTCTTACATAACTCCACCAACAAAACCTCATAACTCCAACTTAACTCCACTAACTAAAACACGTAACTCCAACTTAATTTCATCAAATAAAACACGTAACTCTAATAACTCCACTACCTAAATCACGTAACTCCGACTTAACTCCATCAACTAAAACACATAACTCCAACTTAATTTCATCAAATAAAACACGTAACTCTAATAACTCCACTAACAAAAACACGTAACTCCGATTTAACTCCACTAACTAAAACACGTAACTCCAACTTAACTCCACTAACTAAAACACGTAACTTCAACTTGATTTCATCAAATAAAACACGTAACTCTAATAACTTCACTAACTAAAACACGTAACTCCGACTTAACTCCACTAACTAAAACACGTAACTCCACCAACTTCACACTACGCCAAAAATGACATTTAACACCGGTACATATGACACCGGTAGGCTTAGAACCGGTGTCTGAAAAGCATAAGACACCGGTTTTCAATCAACCGGTGTCAAATGCTTCCCCAGTCTATTTGCGCGCAATTGCTCACTTAGCTAAAAATAATAAAAAAAAAAGTTAGACATAAGACACCGGTTTTAAGTATAACCGGTGTCATATATTACAACAGAAAAGGGTTTTTAAGCGCAATTCCTCACTTAGCTTAAAAAAAAAAAAAAAAGTTGGACATAAGACACCGGTTTTAAGTATAACCGGTGTCATATGTTACCCAGGGGAGGATCATTTTCTCCCACAGCGAAAAAAACATTAAAACTTTATATTATAACAGGAAAAAAAAAATATAAAAAAAAAAAAAAAACATAAGACACCGGTTTTAAGTATAACCGGTGTCATATGTTACCCAGGGGAGGATCATTTTCTCCCACAGCGAAAAAAAAATTAAAACTTTATATTATAACAGGAAAAAAAAAATATAAAAAAAAAAAAAAAAAAAAATTGGACATATGACACCGGTTTTCAGTATAACCGGTGTCATATGTTTACCGAGGTTCATTAAAAAAAAATAAGGACATAAGACACCGGTTTTTAGTATAACCGGTGTCATATGGTACACCAGAAAAGCGTATTTTGCCTTTGTCATATGCTTATTCATTCTAAAAAACTATAACCCCCAAAAACCTGAAACCCAGAAAAATAAAATTCTAATTCGCCGTCGCCGTTCTTTCTCCGTTGTCGTCGCTCGCCCCTCGCCTGCCGCTCGCAGCTCGCCCCTCGCCGCTCGCCGCTCGCCCCTCGCCGCTCGTTGTTCGCCTTCGCCGCTCGTTGTTCAGCCCTCGCCAAGCGTTGCTCGGTGCTTGCCGCTCCCTCGCCGTTCTGTGTCGCCGCCGCTATTGTGCCGCCCCTCCGTTGTCGCCGCTCGCCGCTCGTGTTTTGGTGTCTCTTTCATTCAATTAGGTTTGTCGCCAATTACTGTTTTTTCATTCAATTTTGTATTTTTGTTTTTTCGTTCAAATATTGTTCGCCAAAATTGAATGTTTAATCGCCAAAATAATGAAATCTTCGCTCTGTGTCGCCGCTATTGTTTTTTTATGTGTTAGTTAGTGAATTGTCGTTAGTTGAATGGAATTATGTGTTAGTTAGTGAAATGCCGTACGTTAGTTGAGTAGAATAGAGTACAACTTTAGATTGTAGTGGACAAAGACACCGGTTATACATTTGACCGTTTTCTTATCTATAATAATGTTTTGTTTAGGTATTATGAATATAGTATGATAGTAGTGCGTTTAGTGGTATCAAAACAAAATTAAAGCATTATAGATTAGTGGACAAAGACACCGGCTATACATTTGACCGTTTTTTTATGTTTGATTTTTTTTAGGTTGAATTTAGAATAATTGGTTAATAATTCTAATAGTGAGTTTAGTTTGATTAAAACAATAAAATTTAGATTATTGAATTGGTAGTTTTAATTAGTTATGTTTAGGTGTTTACTTTTTTTAGGTTGAGCTTAGGATAATTGGTTACTAATTTTGGTTTATATAGACATGGATCGAAAATGGATAACAATGTCAAATCAAGGAGACCGTGATTATGAGGAGGGGATTCAAAAGTTTATAAATTTCGCCGAGAAAAATTGTGAAGACTTAAAGTGTATGCGGTGTCCGTGTTGTAATTGTTATAATATGAGATTTCACTCTCTTGATACGGTAAAAATTCATTTGGCTAAGAGCGCTTTTGCTTCAACTTATACAAAATGGATTTTTCATGGGGAGGCAACACATGACTTGAGCATGGAGAGTCAAAGTAATAGAGAATTTGTCCAAGAAGATATTGGAGAGGATGATGATGACTATATTGGAGAGAGTGTTGAAGAATATATTGGTGAGGATGATGATGTCGAGAATATCGATGCCACTAGTGGCATTAGTGGAGAGGCTGGTGGAGAAGAGGAGAATAATGATCCGAATGACGATGAAATTGATGTAGATGTAAGTGGTGATGACCCGAATATGATGGAGAACTTGTTGAATGAAAGTGAAGATGAGTTGTATGAAAATTGCAAAAAGTATACTAGATTGTCCGCCGTTCTAAAGTTGTATAATTTAAAGGCGGCAAATGGTTGGAGTGACAAGAGTTTTACAAGTTTGTTAGAGTTGTTGAATGACATGTTACCAAGTGGTAATTCTCTCCCTACTCGGACTCATGAAGCCAAAAAAATGTTAGCTTCAATGGGTCTAGGGTACCAAAAGATTCATGCTTGTCCAGATGATTGTATATTGTATCGCAAAGATTATGAAGATGATGTTGTTTGTCCTACTTGCAATGCCTCTCGATATAAGGAGAATAAGAATGGTGTTCCGGCTAAGGTTTTGTGGTATTTTCCCATTATACCAAGATTGAGGAGACTCTTTGCCAATCCAGAGGATGCGAAATTGATGACATGGCACAAATCTGGTGTCGACAGAGTTCATGATGGTAAGTTGAGACATCCGGCTGATGCTGCTCAATGGAAATTTTTTGATGCAAAATACCATGATTTTAGCAAGGATTATAGAAATTTGCGACTTGCATTATCTACTGATGGAATGAACCCATTCGGGAATATGAGTAGTGCACATAGTACATGGCCCGTTATACTGATTACTTATAATTTGCCTCCAAAATTATGCATGAAGAGAAAGTACATGATGTTTTCTTTGTTGATTTCTGGCCCAAAGCAACCGGGTAATGACATAGATGTTTATTTGGCTCCCCTTCTTGATGATTTAAAATTATTGTGGGATGAAGGAGTACAAGTGTTTGATGCTCATGTGGGTCGTAAATTCAACTTACGTGCTATGTTGTTTAACACTAGCGAAGATTTTCCCGTTTATGACAACTTGTCCGGATATAGTGTAAAAGGGGACAATGCATGTCCGATATGTGAAGAAGATGCAACTAATCTCTATCTTAATAGATCTCACAAGAATGTTTATCTTGATCATCGTAGATTTTTGCCATACAATCACCCTTATCGTAGACAACGAAAAGCTTTCAATGGACAAGTGAAAATGCGTGAGCGTCCAATTGTTTTGACGGGTGCTCAAGTGTATGAGAAGGTCAAGCATTTGAAAATCACATACGGGAAAAATGGGTCGAAACTTTCATCCAAGGGTTATAAGAAACGATCTATATTTTTTGATCTTCCTTATTGGAAAGATTTGACCGTTAGACATTCTCTTGATCTCATGCATATAGAGAAAAATTTTTGTGATGCTATTGTTAACACATTGTTGGATATTCCGAGCAAGACAAAGGACACTTTAAAAGGAAGAGAAGATATGTTTGAAAAGTGTAAAGTCAGAAAAGAGTTGTTACCGCAAAAAGTGGGTTCACGAACTCGTTTACCTCCCGCTGCTCACACTCTCTCTAAAAATGAGAAAAAACAATTTTGTGAGTGTCTCAAGGGGATAAAGGTCCCGGAAGGTTATTCTTCAAATATTAGCAATCGTGTGTCGATGAAGGATTTGAAACTTGTTGGATTGAAATCTCATGATTCTCATATACTCATGCAACAACTTTTGCCCGTGGCTATTCGTTCCATTTTACCAAAAAAGGTACGATTTGCACTTACAAAGGTGTGTTTATTCTTTAATGTCATTTGTACCAAGGAGATTAATCCGACTGAATTGGACAATTTGGAGGAAGGGATTATTTTCACATTATGTCAGTTAGAGATGTATTTTCCTGTTTCCTTTTTCGATATCATGATACATTTGCCGGTCCATTTGGTAAGAGAGATTAAAGAATGCGGACCAATCTTTTTGAGATATCAATATCCATATGAAAGATGCATGAAAATCTATAAAGACTATGTGACTAATAGATCTCATCCAGAAGGTTGTATTGCCGAGCGTTATATCATAGAAGAAGCTCTTTCTTTTTGTTATGAATTTCTCTCTGATGATGAGCGTGTTGGTCTTCCAAAGCCACGTCATGTCGACAAAATGGAAGGCAAAGGAGTTAGGGGCCACAAGATTATCCAACTCAATGCCGAAGAAATGAATTCAGTTCACTCATATGTTCTTCACAATGATAAAGTTGTCGATTCTTACATTGATGAGCATAAAAAGCATTTGAGAAATCTTCATAGAAATAAGAGTGACATGTGGATTGAGAATGAGAACAAGAAGAGATTTGGCTCTTGGTTGAAGAACCAAGTTGTAAGTCAACCCATTAATAAGTTCCCTGATTATGTGAGAATTATGTCTTTTGGTCCATCTTTACAAATTTCCTCTTATAGTGGATATGCCATCGGTGGATATACGTTCTACACCAAAGAACAAGATTCAAGAAGCACTATGCAAAATAGTGGAGTTTCTGTTAAGGCCACTTCTATTCATTTTGCAAGTGCTAAAGATAAGAAACCAAAGGAAGAAAAAATGATTTATTATGGGCAAATTGAAGAGATTTGGGAATTATATTACCAAACTGTTCGAATTCCCGTTTTTAAATGCAAGTGGGTTGACAACAACAACGGTGTTAGAAGAGATGAGTTGGATTTCACTTTGGTAAACTTTGATAAAGTTGGGCATAAAGATGATCCGTTCATGTTCGCAAGCCAAGCAAAACAAGTTTTTTATGTCAATGACCCTTTGGATAAGAAATGGTCTATTGTTTTATCCGCTCGACCTAGACATGAGTTTGATTATTATGTTGAAGATGAGATTTTAGAAGGTTTGGGTGCTCCGAATGCATGTGTCCAAGTGATAGAGAATGATGATAACTCCTTATCATATGTTAGAGATGATCATGATGAGGGAGTTTGGGTGCAAGATGATGCAAATGTAACAAAAAAACGTTCTAGGACTAACGTAAGTTCTCTAACTAGTTGGGAAATTTTGGTTTTACATTTACGTAATTATAATTTTCATTAATTGCACAAACTCCTCTTTATCTTATTTGTGTTACTTATGTTTATTATTTACTTACACTTATTATAGTTATTTTATTTTATTTAGCTTTCTCTTATGTCTTTTAATACTTATAATCGTGTTTATATTTTGTGAATATAGGTTGGATAATGTCGACTCGAAGAAGAAGAAAGCCTAGTGATAATTCCGATTCCGATTCCGATCATGAAAGAGGTCAAACTTTACTACGCGCTTGTGCAAAAGCATTACAAGATGGTTCTCCTTTTCAGCTACAATGGAGTACGGACGGGTTGTTAAATCCGATTGGCGAACATCGCCAAAAGTTTAGTAGTTGGATACGCGCAATCGCACGTGCACATGTGCCTATTACTTTGAGAGAGTGGAAGAAGCTTGACGAAGCCACAAGAGAACGTGTCTTACACAATATTGAGGTTAGATATAATATTCAATTTATTTCATATGTCTTGTCTATAAAAGTTATCTAAATTCTTATTTTTTTTTTAATGTGTTTTTTTTTTTTTTTTGTGTTTTGCAAGGGTGCATTTTATGTTCCTCCCGAACGTAGAGGACGTTGGGTGTTGAAGATAGCCGGTGAAAGATGGAGAAATTGGAAGACCAAACTTCATCTTAAGTATATGTATGTAATTGACAAGAAGACCAAGGAAAGGGAACTTGTAACGAAGCCACCGGGAAAGTATCCACAAATCACTCAAGAGCAATGGGATGCTTTCATTGAATATCATTTGAAAGATCAAAAGTTTCTTGTAAGTTTACATATAATTTTATAATTTTATTGAAATCTTAGCTTTAATGAATATTCTAATTTTTGTTTGTTTTTTTCACGGTAACTAGTCGCTTAGCAAAGATGGTAAAGAAAATGCTGCAAAAAAATAGACTAAATACTTTGGCTCTCGGAAAGGATATATTGGGATCAACGAAGAAATTGTAAGTAAATATACACCTTTTTTATTTTTTCCGTTATTATTAACAAATTAGTAATCGTTTATTTTCACTAACACAAAAATGTAATAGATTGAGGAATATGCCACTAAAGGGTTGCAAATCAAAGAAGTACCACATCATGTGACTTGGTTGAGAGGTCATAAATCCAAGAATGGGGCAATGTCCGAGTATGACGAGGAAGTGGTGAAAGAAATTGTAAGTTATTTTTTTTAAGTGTAGAAATTGTACTTATTTTAAAATCGTTTCACATATTAATTCTAATTAAATTGTTATTGTCACTTAGGGTGAGTTGGAAGAAGCCGTGAAAGAAGGAAAGTTTGTTCCCCAAGGTCGAGATGATATATTGTCTCGTGCAATCGGCAAAGAGGAGCACCCGGGTCGTGTTCGTGGTGTAACCAACATGAGCAATTTGTCAAATGTTTTTGGTAGATCCACGAAAAAGATGTCCGAGGTAAAGTTAGAGAATACGGTGCGAACAATGCAATCCCAAATGTTCAAGATGAGTCAAATACTTTGCAATTTCGTAGCCGGAGAAACTCCGAGTCAAGCTGAAATGAAAGAATTGATGAGTGCGATGATGAGTAACGATTCGCAAGCAATAGAAAACAATGAAGAGGATAGAGTGTCTAAGGATTCTAATGTTCTAAGAAAGGGAAAAGAAGTGAGTTTAAATGATGATCGTGAGCCTCCTGTTTCCCATTCATCTCCGAGACAAGCTCGTAATATCCCTCTAACGTCGATCTCATCAATTCAAGATACGTGTGAAGGGCCGGTTCAGGTATCTAATATAATTGTTATATTACTTTACTTTATTAATCAATTCAACATACTTTATCTCAAATGAATTATATTTTCTAATTGTGATAGTTGCACCAACAATTTACATTACTTTATAAATAATGCAGGGTTGGCATAAGTGTCAAATGTCACTTCCTAGCAATTCACAAGAGATGGTAGCTTTAGGAGAAGTGTATGTGCCAGGCGCTTCGGAGGTACTTACTCTACACAATAACATTGTACCTCCCGGTTATAGTAGAGTGAGTATCTCTAAAGATTTGGTGCCAAATGCCGAATTGCCAGTTCCAACCCCGGAAGCTTGTTTTCTCTCTTCGGCCCTTGGTGGTTATGTGTTGTGGCCTTCTCCTTTCATATATATATTGTCTGATACGGTAATTTATACTTCATTATTGAAATTCTTATATTATCTTTAATTTATATTTAAATTCTAACAAGTGTTTTATTTTGTTTGATCATTTAGAATGAAACGGATAACTCTACGAATAAGAAGAACACACCACCAATCAACAATTCGACACCTACTTCCATTTCAACATCCTCTTCGGAATTCATAACACCGAAAGATAAAATGAATATGAGAAGAACTGTGTTGATGAAGTGGCTTTGTAAGAAAGCTCGAAACATGAAGAAAACCGGAGATGAGGGAAAAGTTTTGCATGTACCCGAGCATGTGCTTCATAATATGCAAGACTTGTTTGTGACACCGGAAGAGATGGAGCAATGATGTTATCAATGGCAAATTCAATCTACTCACATTACGGCATTTATCTTGTAAGTCACTTTTTATACATTTGTTTAAGAAAAATAATAATTAGTTTAGATATTCATATATATTGGTAAATTGATTCATCTGACCACTTTCTTTTTGTGGTTTTTTGTCATAGGTATTTGAAAAAGTTCTGTGAAAGGACACGTGTAGATGGTTTGTATGGTTTTTTATGCCCGGCATTTTTGTCACCTATAACACCGGTTGATGATGAGGATGATCGTGCGAATTATATTTTTAGTGCGTTTGCTTGTACAACATGTGCACACGAGCAAAAGATATTTTTCGCACCTTATAATGAGAGGTAACTAGTTTTACAAATTCTAGATGATTTTTTTATTTTATGTTTCATAACTTATATTATTTTGATAATTTGTAGTTCACATTGGATGTTAGCTGTGATTCATCCACCGTCAGGAACGGGGTATTGGTTAGATCCATCCAGAGGGAGTAAGAAACCACCCGAATTTCTTCGCAATCTAATACAAGAGTATGTATATATTATATATTTTTAAACTCCATTGTTCTTTAAACTCCACTGTTATTTAATTATATCTTTTAATTATATTGGAATACCGTGTTATTTAACTAGCGCCGTAACGAGGATCATGACTTTGGATCCCCTAAATAAGTTGAATATGAAGTCGACGCTTATGAGATGACATACTATAATGGTACGTTTGAATTTTTTGTGTTTATTAACTATACTTTTCATATCCTATTTATGCGTTCGAATTTGGGCTTATTTATTTTTTATTTTGTTTTTTAGTGTCCCCGTCAACCCTTAGGAAGTAACGATTGTGGATATTATATTTGTCGTTACATGTTCGAGATAATCCAAAATAAAGCCACAACTATTCCAATTACGGTAAATATCAAAACATATATCTATCATCCTATAGTAATTTATAAATGTTTAAGTTTCTAAATTCATCAATTTGTCGTTTTAGTATGTTGTGAAGGGATGCAAGCAATTTACGAATGAACAAGTGGATGAAATAAGAGATCTTTGGGCTACATATGTCTTTGTGGATGGAGATGAAGAAGGAGACGATGATGATCTCTAACTACCTAGCGAGTTTTGCTTGTAAGTGCTCAAATCTACTTTGATTTCTTGAAACACATAGATTCTCATTAAGTTAGAAATGTTAGTAAATTTTAGTTAGGAAATTAGAAACTAGGAAAAGCAAAAGATCTCCATTGTTGTATTTTGGAGAAATGTTGTGGATGGAGTAATTGAGATTGGATGGATGCTTATTATATATAGAGTGAATTTGAAGCTCCATTGTTGTATAGCAAATAATCGACTTGGTTTCTTGTAGTCGAGGTTTTGGGAATTGGTGTCGTTGAAACGGCATAATCGTAATGTATGTTTATTTGTAATGTGGGAATTGGCGACTAATTGTTGTAGTCGCCAATTCCCTGGCAGAAGCAGAAGCAAGCAAACTAAAAAAAAAAAAAAGTCTACCCTATGACACCGGTTTTTTAAACAACCGGTGTCAAATGTCCTACTGGAAGGAAAAAAAAAGAACAACATATGACACCGGTTATTTAAAAAAACCGGTGTCTAAAGTCCAACTGAAAAAAAATGAAAAAAAAAAATAAACCAATATATGACACCGGTTGTTTGGAAAAACCAGTGTTAGATGTCCACCAGCGAAAAAAAAAAAAAAAAAAAAAAAACAACATATGACACCGGTTTTACCTAAAACCGGTGTCGTATGTATTGTTTTTGACACCGGGTATTTTTAGAATAACCGGTGTCTTAACATAAGACACCGGCAGTCCAGACACCGGTTGCAACCGGTGTCTATATTGTTTTGCACCCGGTGTCTTATGTATTATTTGGCGTAGTGTCAACTTAACTTTCGTAACTCTAACATAACTCCGCCAACTAAAACCCGTAACTCCAATAACTCCAACTTAACTCCATTACCTAAAATACGTAACTCCAATAATTAAAATCGGTAACTCCATTACCTAAAACACGTAACTCCAACTTAACTCCATTACCAAAAACACGTAACTCCGACTTAACTCCATCAATTAAAACACATAACTCCAACTTAATTTCATTAAATAAGACACGTAACTCTAATAACTCCACTACCTAAATCACGTAACTCCGACTTAACTCCATTAACTAAATCATGTAACTCCAATTTAACTCCATCAACTAAAACACATAACTCCAATTTAATTTCATTAAATAAAACACGTAACTCTAATAACTCAACTACCTAAATCACGTAACTCCGACTTAACTCTATTAACTAAATCACTTAACTCCACTAACTAAAACACGTAACTCAAATTTAACTCAATCGACTAAAACACATAGCTTCATCATAACTTTACCAACCAAAACACGTAACTTCAAAATAACTCCACCAATTAAATTACGTAACCGAAAAAAAAATAATAAAAAAAAAAACAAAAAATGAAAGAAAACTAAAAACGAAATTGACAAAAACAACCCAATCTTCTACCATTTCTCTCCCTCCTCCCACACCACCTAACCTCCACCCTCCCCTGCCACATCTCCGCCTGGCCCAACCCCCCTTCACCTCCACCTCCGTTGCCAGCAGCCTCTTCAGCCACCGCGACCGAGCCGTGCCCCTCCTATAACCCTTGACGCCACCATCCCCTCATTTCCCCCTCTCCTCTCTACTCACTCGACCTAATCTAAGCAACGCGGCGAAAGCGAGAGGATGCGGCGGGAATCAGTGCGAAAACGCGAGAGGTTATAGGCAAAGGCGAAGGTCGGCGACGGTGAGCCCTCGCGGCGTCCAAATGTGGAAAAAAAATGGAAAAAATTGAGAGAAAAGGCATCGTGCACGGCGAGGTGATGGAAGATGATGATCGACGATGTTTGACGAAGCCTCGCCATTATCGGTGAAGTCGGCTGGTGGAGACGAAGCCCGCGGTGGCGACAAAGCACGGCGGCCGGATCTACAACATTGAGAACGAAAAGAGGGAGAGAGAAGGTGTTGTGCGCGGGTAGGAATCCGGGATGGAGGTGGACGAGGACCGACGAAGAGTCGCTGGAGTTTCTCATGTCGGCCGGTGGTGTTTTGACGACGTTGGTGGTTGTCATATTCGCCAACGGCGGCGGCGTGGCGGCACAGGGGGAGGATCGGGGGGAGAGAGAGGGAAGGAGAGGAGTGAGAAAATGTGAAGAAATTGGGGTTGGGTCTTATTTTATTTTAATTTTTCTTTTATTTCAGTATTTAGTTTGAACCATTGGATGAAGGTGGATTGTGTGGATGAGATTACTTCTCACTTCTCACGAAATTAACACTTCTCATTTGATATATATATAAATTACATCAAGTAAGAAGTGCTCTTAAAGTCAGAAATAAGAAACAATCTGGACCACTCATTTTGATAATTCTCATAACTTCAATTTTTCAGTAACTCCAGTAACTACTCCCTCCGGTCCAGATTAAACTTCTCTCTCCCTTTTGCGCACTTCTAAAGGAGAATTAATAACTAATTCTTAATGATCCATTTAGCAAATAAATTTAAAAGCTAATTATCACCAACATCTTCATCTTGGCTCCCTAATTATTCACTCGACAAAAAACTTAATAGTTTGGGAATGGGGAAGACAAAGTTGAAACCCTAAAAAAGAGGATGGGAAGTTTAATTTGGACCGCAGGGAGTATAACACTAATTCCAATAATTTTGCAACTCTAACTTAACATTATCGTAACTCTAACTTAATTTTAGTAATTTCAACTTAACTCCAATAACTTTAACATAATTCCAATGACTAAGGGCCTGTTTGGCCAAGCTCCAACTTCTGCAGAACTACTTGTCAGAAACAGTTTCTGGAGGAGAAGCTCCAAATTGGAGCTTCTACTTCTGAAGAGCAAATTTACACTAGAAGTGTTTCTGAAAAACCAGAAACAGTTTCTCAGTTTTAGGTGTTTGGCCAGTTTTCAGTTTCTAGGACCCAGAAACAGTCCAGAAACAATTCAGAAGCTTGGTCAAACACACAGTAAAAGACGTATTTTAATATAACTCCACTAACTAAAACACGTAACTATAATAACTCCACTAACTATAACATGTAACTATAATAACTCTACTAACTAAAACACGTAACTTTGTTAACTGTACAAACTCAAAAAAAAAAAAAAAAAAAAATCAGAAAATTAAAACCCACCCTTTTCTCTCTCTCTTCCTTTCCCCAACCCCTATCCACTCCCGTCCACCACCACCCACAGTGGCACCCGCACCGACCACTACCTGGGGCAGCCTCACCACCACCACCAGATGCGTGACCCTCACGCGACCTCAACCCCGCCCTATATTCTGCCCAACACAGCCCCAAAACCACCGCGCGACCACTTTTGTCCTCGCTTCTCTCTCCTCTCTTATAACCTTCCCCCGCCCCTATGGCCTGTTTCCGCCGCCCAGAAATCGTCCCCCGCCCCTTTCACATGGTCGCGGACATCTAGGACGCTGCATCTTCTCACTATCGTCACCGTGACAGTGGTTTTCATTAATGAGAGAGGATTTGGGGGAGGAGGAAAGGGCAGTGGCGTGTAGGAGTGGCGGAGGTAGAGTCGCCGGAGAGAGGCGCCTACGGTGGTTAGTTCCGGGTCGGCTATGGTGGTGGGCGTGGACGTTCTCCGGCGAGCCTGGGGTGGTCGGGGGAGGAGGTTGGGGGAGGAGAGAGAAAATGAAAGGGGATGAGGTATTTTTTATTTTGTTATTTTGTTAATTTAGTTTAATCTCATCCATTGTTTTGGGGTAGATGTGTGGCCCAGATTGTTTCTTATTTCTGACGTTAAATTAGTTTCTTATCGGATATAACCCCTATATATATATAAAATATATCATGTTAGAAGTAATGATTTTGTCAGAAGTCAGAAGCAATCTCAACCCTCCATCTTGATGATCTGACGGTTCAGATCTCACGCGAGATTTTAATTGGGCAGCTAACTCTTATTTACTCAGATGCTAACTCTAAGCTTTAGGAATATTTTGGTCATTCATACTAAATTTTTGACGGGGTAATACGCGATTCTCATTTCATTTCTTTCATTCTCCCTTCTCTCTCTTCTTTCTCTCTCCTCTCATTTCCCCCTTTTCTCTCTTCGCTTCGTCATAAATCGCGTCAATCTTACGACTCCAAATTTAGGTACAAATTCAAACAGATCAATCACGTCAATCTTACGGCATCAATTTTAAGGACAAATCAAATCTACTAAGCAGGTAATTTTTTAAAATTTTGAGATTTTCTTTTCATTTTTCTTAGGGTTTATGGTCATTTTTGGTTCGAATTAGGAATATACTGAATGTGTTCAACTTCTTGGTATTATCATAGACTTATTGCTCCCATGCATCATTCTCCCCTTCTTTGAAAGATTCGTCCTCGAATCTGGAGTTCTTGAGTAGATCATCATCATGCTCACAACCACCCAGATCAAATACAAAGATGACAAAGAAAATAAGAACTAAGAAAGATATTGCACATGTAAAATTTGTAATGCACAAGTCTTTCAACTCATCATCTGCAATGTACTGGATCATCTTGTCAACACTATGGTCAGCAATCTCAATTCTATTACCACTAACCACTCCATGGCAAAGAATCTTTAGATCATCTTGCTTAACTTCATGTAGTTCATCTTTGAGTTCAATACCATTGTTATAAAAAAAAGAAAGACAATCAAGGTTTACCTTTGACATCTTCTACAAGTCTCTCATCAATATAGAGATCAATTAATGATTTGTATGAACTCTTGTTCTCAAATTTGTGGTAAACAAATTTGTCATCTATCTCATCTTCAATTACAACCTCAGGTTCAATCAAACTCTTTATTTCGTTTTCCACAAAAGAATTTGTTGACGAAATACTGATTTCTCCCAAGGAATAATAAAAAAAGAACCACATTTTGAGCATCCTCCACTTTAGTCTCTTCATCCTCTTGGTTCTGTATGAATTTTACTTGTGAATCTTCCTCATTGCTTGAGAATGTAGCATCAACTATGTCATGAACAGATTCCATGGTTACTTCTTTGGTTTCTTCTTTGCTTTCACACGAATCACCTTTTTCAGATTGTGTGCTCTCAAGTTTGTTCAAGCCATCTTCCATACGTTCAAGTAATCTCATCATGCCTAGTAAGATGACATCTTTTCTGTCTTGTTCATGCTCAACACAGCGCTCATCTGATTTTGATTGTTTTTTAGGCAACACATCTTCCATAAAGTTCTTTGGCAAATATTGTTTACGTAACTTACACTTAAGTACTTCCCAAGAACGAATCTTGCACTTGCCTTCATTTTTGCGCGGCTTTTTATCCTTTTCAAACCAACGGAAAGCATCTTCCACCAAAATATGTTTTGCATGATTGAATCTCTCACGATCATCAAAACCAAAGCGATCAAATTTATTCTCAACCTTTCTTTCCCAATATATGTAGTCATCAGGATCACCATCATACTTAGGAATTTCGTACTCCAAGATCGTCATGATTTAAGGAAATCAAGAGCCGTAGCTCTGATACCACTTGATGCGTACGACGCTCCACTTGGATCGTATGCTACTCTATATTTAACAAATTAAAGCGGAATTAAACTAAAAGACTTATTTTTGTGTTTTTGTGTTTATATGGAACGAAAAATAAACTAAAGATATGAATGGTGCTCCTAGTTACCAACTAAGAACCCAAACTACAATGTCAAAGCTTGATTCTAAGTTACCAACTTGTATGAATCTCACCTATCAATTGGTTGTCTAATCCCCTAGTCAATCTTTAGACTAGTGATAAACGTGTTTGTAAACGCATCCACTCAAATCCTTGCAAGGACACAAGATTGAAGACACCCTTTGACTCTTCGATATTAATTCTTAATGTGTGTGTATTCTCAAAAACAATACAATAAGACTCTCTATTTATACTAAATAGACTCCTCTAGACCTTAGGGAATAAGGTAAGGTTCTAATAGAACTTTCCTTAATTCCGACTTACTTAAACTAGAACAACTCAGAAACCTCATAGGCTGTAACAACCCTAAATTTTCGCTATCTTTAAATACAAAAATTAAGGATTGTTATGCCGCCATTGACTACCAAGTCAACGGCAAGGCTAATTTAAAACAAACTTGATAAACAAGAAGAACAAATGACAGCGGAAGACTTCTAGCTGAATCTACAAATCGGAAATTAAACCAAAAGATAAACTACAAATCGTCCCCAATGCAAATATCTGACGACTCATCAAAGTGTCGAACATGTAATGACGCTTCAACCATACAATGCATCTCAATCTGCAAACCTATCAACTGCGCCACCAAAAGGATGACACAGGCCCCAGAATAGGGTAGGAACACAACCCAAACAGAAAGAACGTCAGCACTGGCTGAGTAAGAAAAGAGAGAGCAACAAAATAAGGTAAGATACGTGCCTTAAAATGGCGCGTAGCTACAAATAACTGAGCAAACTACGCCAAGCGACGAAGACAACGAAACATTGGACACGACTCGTGCACTTCTCGTGCACGACTGGTGCTTAGTTCAGAAACTCACAGAGCAAAGGCAACAGTGGACACGACTCGTGTGTCGGATTACACGAGTCGTGCAAAGGTCAGCCCGGGGCTGCCTAAAACGTAATTCAATTAGTCTTTCTTTCAATTCTTTTATCAATAATATACGTTATTCGAGGGCCTCCGTGAGGTCCCTAAAGACAAGCCAAGGGTCCTACCCCAAGACTACCACATCTAGAGTTACATAGTAACGCAACCTAATGACTCGAGTGTGCACACCCCTCACTAGAGGGCCGGTAGAACGAAACCACCCCTAGGAGGAAGTCTATTAGGGGGTTCGGTAGCTGATCTCCGACCCACAATAAAACCTTGATCAGAGGTTCAAACAAAAGCCACATCCTCGTGATGTGGTGACGGCTCCTATGTCCGTCCCTCTAGATGGGTTTCATTTATCATTCCGTTCTTTCGATATACTTTCGGTTTGTCATTTAAGTACATTATTTGTGCTTGCGCTTTTCAATTTATAAACGGCCGTAGCCGGAACAACGATATAGAATCAACAACAAAGGGTGGCATGGCCACATAAGATAGTATACATATGTACAAGTATGAATCTCAAGAATTATGTGCGAACAACAATGAGTAGCTAGGCAATAAGAGATGAACGAATGCTAAGGATCATGAGTTTGAACAATACAAACATGCTCAACTTTAGAGGGTCAACGTTCTTACCTTATACGCTAATCCATTTCTCCTTATTACTCTCACATCTTTTTTTTTTTCCATAAACAATCATACCTACTCCTTAAGCCATGAATCATAGTCTTCATCAAGCCTAATTACAAAGTACACAACCACAAATGATACTAATTGAGTAAGAACCCAAATCAGGGCAGTAGCAAAGAAATAGGCATAACTAACGTTTAAGAGATGTTTTGATTACCAAATTTGAGTAGATCATAAAAGCTTATGTCAGAAACGTCTCTTCCAAATTTCGTCCACAAACTCCAAGCGGATCAACGGGAATCAATCTCACACTGAACCATAAACATGAATTAGGGTTTACCCACGAATTCGCATATAACTTTTGATACACAAATATAAGTCTTACCAATTTTTTATATGTTGTCAAACCTAGAGTCAGGAACATCTCCATAAAATATCGTCCTTAAATACATTAGGAATCAACGGTAATCATCAAAATACCGAGTGACGGAACAGTTCTCAGGTAGATAGACACAGCTCCACTAAAATACCTGGACAGAGAGCATCCGGTGGAATCTTGGCATGATCTACATGTTCCTGGATTCGTATCGAAAGCACGGTTCCAACGCCACCAACCACGTACTAATCAGAGATCGTATGTGAGATTTGTGTTTGTTTGAAGTTGACGCAGTAGTGCTGAGCACTTATGCGGGTGGAGGCTACGAAAAGGAGAGATAGGGAGAGGAGTGAGGCCAAACTATTATGAAAAGGAAGCAAGAGTTTTCTTTATTTTACATAAATGGGTATGTGGGTAGACTCGGGTTTGCGTTTAGCTAGTTAGGTGAGATGCGTGATCCACAAACCCGATCCAAATGCCCATGACTAATGAATCCACTTGTGTAATTCTATAATTAGAAATACCATAATAATTCAATCGAATTCTAATAAAACCTTAATATAATCCTCAATTACATTATAAAACGTAACACCCTTAATTATTTAAGTTCCCAAAAATACGGGGTGTTACATAGGCTCCTTTATTATTTGGAAACTAAATAATAGTAAGAATTATATCTACTAAGAACTTCCTTAGCTTGGACGTTCATAGGTTGGGAATTATAGCAAATTCGGTCATCCTCGTGTACCCGTGTAGAAACTGGACAACTCGACTTAAAACAGACATATCTCCTTCGTTACTCAACCGATTAAGGCATATAACCACTTTTCGGAAAGCTTAGATCATGAACTCTATTATTCAATTGATTTCATTTCGAAATATTGAATGATCCGTTAGATATTTAAGCTGGAAATTGAACTTACGAATTAGGAATATACTGAATGTGTTCAACTTCTTGTTATTAGCATAGACCCATTGCTCCCATGTATCAATGTCGATGAGGAAGTTTCTAAGAAGCAATGCGTATCAGTCACGAATGAAACATCTGGTATGTGCTTATTCATCAATTGATTTAATACGGTTTGTGATATTAATTGAATTTTTAGGGTTTATGTTAGTGTTTAATTTGATTTTGTTTCGATTTTGTTCATTTTCATCTCAGGTTTTCTTACTGTTTGATTTTTGTTTTGATTTTTGATTTTCTTTCGATTTTTTACGGTTTGATTTTCTTTCGATTTTGATTTTGTTTCAATTTTGATTTTGTTTTGATTTTTTACGGTTTGAATTTGTTTCGATTTTGTTCATTTTCATGTCAGATTTTTTAGGGTTTAATTTAATTTTTTAGTTAGTAGAGTTAGCGAGTTTAGTTGTTGGAGTTAGGAGTTTAAACAAATCTTAAGAAAAATGACAATATGTTTTTATTATGCACAGAGAACGATATACCTAACGTCATTTGTACCGATCTATCTGTTACGAGCGCGAACAATAATCCTGATGTAGTAAATGTGAATGTAAGTGGAGATAGTGCTACTGGTGGTGGTGGCGTACGACTACATGTTGCAGTCCATTTACCGAAAAGACGTGCTCCAAATAAAGTACTAAAAAAGGATGAGAAAGAGTAAGATTATTTCTCTATATTTTGTGCTTTTGTGATTTCTCTTTGGTATGTACTATGTTAAGGAGAGTTGTGAATTTCATGTAGTGGAGTTTATGTGTTTGTTGTGTGATATTATGTGTACATTTTTACACTTATGTGTTTGTGGTGATGGAGTTAGAGATTTGAGGTTGTGGAATTTGGCATTGTAATTTCTATAGTTAAATGTTTTCAGTTTGGTGGAGTTTTTTTGAGGTGATTTAGGGAAGTTTTGTTTTTGTAATTGGAGTTAGGGACTTTAGTTAATTGAGTTGCACTGTTTAGTAAGTAGAGTTATGTGTTTTATTTAGTGAAGTTACATAGGTTTGTTACTGATGAGGTTTTGGTGGTAATTCTGGTTGCCCTTTTTTGGAGTTATACATTTTAGCTATTCGAGTTATGGATTTTAGATATTGTAGTTAGTCATTGTTCTTACTAGATTTATGTCTTATATTTATGCAATGTTAGGTTTCTATTGTCCTCCCAATGTCGACCAACGGAGCTAAGAAAGTTTCTTGACGGCTTGAGAGAGGATCGGACCATAAGAAGGTTGTGCGACATATTGGGTTTGGAGGTTTGTTTGATGTGTGTCCAACATCATTTCCTCTTGATTTACTGCCATCACTACTTAAAGTTTTCAATGGGACTAGTTATTTTTTTAAAATTGGGGACAGTAAGGAGTTTCAAGTAGTCAAAGAGGATGTCTTTGATTGTTTCATGTTGCCTATGAATGGGGATAATATTGTGGAAACCGTAACTGGACCAAATGCATGCCCCGGGGATGTTGCTCTTAAAATGAAGTGGCGGGCAGATTTTGGGCTTACAAAGGGAAATGATTTAATTTCTCTATCTAAAGTTGCTGATAGGATCAGTGTTTGTGAAGATGATGATCAGTTTATTAGGCTTTTTATATTCTTTGTTTTTGAGAAGTTTTTGGCTTCAACCTCTAACCGAATGTAACACCCCATGTTTTTGACGGTTATTTTAATAGGGGTGTTACGCGTTAATTTGGTCATCGAGTATATAGTCGGGTTGTCATAATTGGTTTTGAGGTTTGATTTGTAAGTTTAATTTAGCTTTTTACATATAAACCTACCAAATAATACCAATTCTACAATGACTACCAAGGTTTGGTAGCCATTGTAAGGGGAGTAATAATGGTCATTGATTTTCATCAGATAAATCCTAGCCATCTATTGCTTTGACCATAAAAATATTAAAAGTAATTACTTAAATCAAATATTTTTACAAAAATTAAATAATTAAATCACTAAATCACATTTCTTATTTTTGGGAAATTAAATGGCAATTTCTTGTCTCTCTCTAAAAAAAAAAAAAAAAAAAAATCTCTGGCTTTTTCGAAGACACTACATCCTCTCTCTCTCTCTCTCTCTCTCTATCCCCATACCCATGCATCATCAATGGCGCGTAGATCATCAGTGAGAGGAAGGAGGCTAGGTAGCGTCCCGGGCTGAAAAGACCCATCCTTTTGTCTTGGTTTCGGTTCAAACTTCTCTCACCTGGAGCAACCGTCATTTCCAGGTTCTTAAGTTTCTCTCTGTGTCCCTCTCCTTAATCCCCATGTTTGATTGTTTTAATTTCATTTCAATTGATAATAAGAAATGGGGTATGATTTGATTGATACGAAATGGGTGAAAGTTTGGATCTTTAATGGGTCAGCTTAGTCATGTTGCAGGAATCAATGGCTGCTCTATTTTGTCTAAAAACGTCATCATATCATCAACTTTAATCGGGGATTCCATAGCTCGTTACTTGTAAGATTATGGATTTTCTGGGTTTGAGAAAAAGACAAAAAGAAATTAAAGATGAGTTTGGGGATTTTTTGGGTGGGACTAATTGAGTTTTTTTTTTTTTTTTTTTTTTTTTCTGGGTTAATAGGAATGAAGAAGGGGAGATGAACGGATGAAGGGATGAGTTTTCTGGGTTTATAAAAATGAAATTCTGGATTTTCTAAGAATGTAAAGAAAAATAATGGTATGAATTTGGTTTACTGGGTTATGGAAGGATGAAGATAGATTTTGTAATTGGGGATTCTGGGTTTAGAGAGATGAAGAGATGATTATTATGGGCTTAATTTGGGGATTTTTGTGTGGGTGTTTTCTGGGTTGAGAATTTGGGAATTCTGGGATTAGGGAGTATGGAATAAAGATGAAGTTGTTGTTTGCACTGGAAATAGTAATCACATTATGAATTTGATTATTAGGCGTATGTAGGTGAGTACATGTTATGAAGTTAATCTGATATATGCATCAATGTGTTTTGTGATTCTTGTTCTGTTTTCATGACAATTATGCGGAAAGTTATCAATGTGAATTGGACGGTTGTGTTGCTGAAACTTGAAATGATAGATGTACATCATGTTTGATGAGTGATACACATTTCAGATACTGATTATACTCCTAGTTATGGATTTTGAATGTTAACCTGCTTACAGCATGAGATTGAAATGTTGCCAACGGTTTTAGACGATGTAATTCCATGGCTACTGTCTAGACTCTAGTGTCTAGATTCATAGCTTTTCTGAAATTGAAGTATGGAACGATGTATAATCTGATGTGTAACAGTACTCAACTTTGTTCTTTTGGTGGACGGTGGCATTTGAGTGATCTGACTGATATTAGTTTCTACTGAATCGTGCTGGCTGTTACATACGCCGTATAAGATCTATGTTAAAATCTTAGTAATATTCGGTGAACAAATTATATTGGTTGTAAAGTTCCTTTTTATTTTTATTTTTTTTACAGAAGGGGTTTTGGTAGTAAAGTTTAATCGTTGTTGTCATTTATGTGAAAGCTGTCTAATGTAGAACCTGAGAGGCAGAAATATGTAGTTCAGTCACATGCGCAGCTATGGTGTTTTTTTTTTTTTTTTTTTTTTTTTTTTTTTTTACAATGTCTCGAAGATATGCTTAGAAAAATTAGATTCTAAATGTTTCCAGAGTCAACTTTCGTTTGCTTGATCTGCCAAGAATGCTGCTTGTCCAACCAAAAAGAAAAAAAAGTACAAGGAGTTCTTCGAGGGATCATAATCGCAGTTTGATTGAACAAGCTTAGTGTAGTAATGATGTAAATAACTAGGAGTTCGGCTACTGTCTGCTTTTATCTTGTGAAAGTGAACGATACTTCATCAGTTTGGGACATTAAGATCTTTGCTCTTTTGGTAGTCTTTCGTATATGATTGAATTTTCCTGCTCAAATGGTGGTTGGTCACTTATGAGACCAATAGTTGAGCTTTCAGTATATAAGATAGATCAAATAATTTTTGGCTTAAAGCTTTGTTGTTATTATTGTTTTCATTATGTCAGAAAGGTCTTGGGTAAACAATCTTTTTGCTAATCCTAATGTGGAGGCACAAAAATGTGTGATCTAATTACCTGCACATCTTTGTATTGCTTCGAATGCTAGCCTTGTATTGTAGTTTATAGGCATAGCTTTGTATTTATGTTGATATGTGTATAATGTATGTTCTTTCTCAATCCTGCTTATAATTAGCTGTGCTTACAGACCTCATGGAATATTTTATGCGTGGCCTTAATTTGAACATATGGAAATTAGGGATGTCTTAGTTATTAGTTACTCAGTGATGTAGTTATCAGATTAGAGATGACCGATATGTCGTTTTAACATTTTCGTTTGCTTGATCTGCCAAGAAAGAGATTCCTGTACCAAAAAAAAAAAAAAAAAAGACGTTGTTTGAACATAGAAGTGATCAGAAAATGAAGGCCAGCACCAGTGTTAGGCACATTGTCATGCCTTGTTGTGTATCTGCTAGGCCTGAACTCATCCCTGACATTATCCGTTGCTATGCCAGGTTTTATCTATGTCCTTTTCCTTTTTTTAATTACTTGATGTCGGGTAGCCAACCAGCTATTAACTTACTCATAACGTGATTATTCAGTGGTGGTCGGACAATAATCTTTGCGGAGACAAAAGAGTAGACTTCCCAGCTTGCTTTTATAGGCTTTTGTACAAGGTGTTCGACAGCTACACTAGTTGCAAGAAATACAGAATGCACGTATAAACCAATACTAAAGCCTAGGCTACAATAAGCATAAAGAAATGAGGTTTGCCGCTGCAGCTGCTTCCTCCATTTGCGCCAGTCGGATGGTTTCTTGAAAAGAAAACGAAAACCATCTAAGGGAGCTTCTAGCTTTAGTCTTTGAGCTTGCTTCATGCTTAGAGATGACTCCACTACATTGTGCTACCCAGAAAGGTTTTCAGATTTGGATTGCTTTGTTAATATACGTTGTGAATAGGTTTTTAGATTTGACTCTTGAGGAATCTATGTCATTTGTCAGCCTTTATATTTGAAAATTTTCCTCTGTGGCACTCATTTCTGTCCTTTACATGTGCCCTTCTTATGCCAGGAAGAAAAGACCAAATGCGCTTGCTGATTTCGAAAGCTGCTGATCTAAATGCTGATCTTTTCTTCTGGTACACCATTGATGTGTGCAGTACAAAAAAAACATGAAAGATGCTGCGGATATCTTACTCAAACAATGGAGCCAATGTAAGTGACAGGCATGGAAAGGCTCTAATGAAAGAGTATAATTATTTCAAAGGCTATAATTATTTCAATATACAAAGGCTATTAGCTTAACGGTAGAGCTTAAAGGTGTGGGTTCGAATCCCACATAGCCTGACATAGATGATGATGCCCATAGGTAAGTATTGTATAGCCATTGCCATTCTAATGAGTCAGCTTTCATCCCTAGATTCAATTTGCATATCCTGCCAAATTGAAACACCTTCCAGACAACATTCTCCCAAATTCAAGGTTTACGCAGCAAGGAGTGAATGAATATATATAAATTCCTGGTCTACAGTTTCACAAGCAACATGATCGAATGTAAACCGAGTTTCAGGTTGGCCAATCCAAATAATACTCTGTTACATGGAGATGGTTTATCAAAGAAATGAACGGCATGAACATATGCTGCTAACTATATACTCATTGGTGCCTAGTACCTCTAGCAGCCTAAAACATCAGTCACCAGCGCATATCCAGAGGACAACGATCACCCAATCACTTCGTCCCAGATTGGAAACGACCACCATTTCTCAAACGTGCCCTTCCCGGCTTAGCATAAAGAATTGTGTCTACATGCATGAAATGGTAACAGGCTTAGCAATATAAGATCATGCTCACGCAGTATTGAATGTAAATCGGATTTCAGGTTGGCCAATCCAAGTAATACTCTGTGCACTTTCCTGCCTCAAAAACCTATTGTATCCACACATACTTCTCTCATTGCCATTCAGGGGCGTCAATAGTAGGAGTGTAGTTATACCAAGTAGAACATGATATTCCACAAGTACAACCGTAAAAACAAGTATCAATGTTCATCCCATTATGATTTGAGTCAAGTTTAAAAGAAAATTACTACATCATATGGCCTGAAATAGCCTGCAATCTCGAAAACATGAATTAAAAAAAACAATATGAATGCAACGCACACACTGTCTTCTAACAGAGAAACAATTCTAAAGTAGTCTGATATTCTTAATCAACCAAATTAATGAAATCCGGGAAGCCAAAATGCTTCGAATTGTTGTTTTTGCTCCCCAAAAGCTTGGCAAGTGCCTTAAAGCGCTCCACACGCATTTGTTGAGTCTACAAACAAATGAAAATAGTTATTATGCAAAAACTTGGACTAAGCTAAAATCAAGCATGAAAAGTTGGTAAACTTACCGTGTATGCTAAGTCGCTCCAATCTGTATTTTTTGATGCCTCAATATATTTCAAGACATACATAGCACTATCAAACCTACATAGATCATGTGATTATATCATGTGATTTTTTATCTCGAATAATTTTTAGATCTTACAAAATAAATTTGGGAAAAATGGTGTACCCTTTATCTTGCTTGTGCACGCTGGGCATATCGAATGAAAAGCCAAGGAAGTCATAGAAAAATCTACCCAATCGTGGATCATTTCCAAATAACTTGGAAGCCTTTGACATCTATGAAATGAGAACATTAAGTTCATGTACTCACATAATATCATAAATAACAATTATTTTTGTTAACATTTTAGAACAATAATTTGAATAGGGACAATTAAATTAACTCACGACATCTATTGCAAGGCTGATTCGACTTGTACGCGTAACCGATGAGTCTAATAAGTACCACCGTTTTTCAATAGCATTGATCACAAGCAATATCCAGTGTTCGTCGACGTTATCATATATAGGAATGTAAGCCTATAGATAGATTGAAAAATAAAAGTGATTACTAGTATTAATAGCATGATTAGAGTTTAAAGTTAACTTATAATAAGAAATGAACCTTTTCAATGTGGCTAGTGTTCTCAGGGACAAATAAGTTGAAAAACACTCTCAACGCGGTTTCACCCGTAGGACTCTTAGTCCCCAAGACGTGAGACACTTCGGTCACCATTTCCTGCAAAAGGAAAATATTATAAAGATAAACAATAGATTAAGAGTACAAGATAAAGATAAAGTGTTTATATGACATGATTACCTGAAATTTCACCGGCAAATATAGTTTATTAGTGTGCTTTTCAAGTGCCCTCAAGTATAGATCATACATCAAAACATCCATGTGCTATAACAAGTAAAGCAGTAGCTTTAAGAACAACTAGTTAATAATATCAAATCCAAATAAGCATGTAGGGATAGTGTATGCTACATACATATGGATCCAAATCATCATAAATCAGCATCCCACGAGCCATTTCTACGGTCAATATCAAGTGACACCCACAATGTTTGTATGCCTGATCATCTAAGCTTCTCCAATTGAGGAGCTTCTCTAATGTTTGGATCTCCTCTTCTGTTAAAGAAGCCTTACACTCCTTGAATAGTACATCAAGTTGATATTGGTTCTCCTTGAAAAAAAAAAAAAAAAAAACACAAAACAGAAAGAAAAAAGGGTTGACAAAGTAAGGCCAAAATCCAATCTACACATAATTTTCGTCAATCAAAACTTGAGAAGAAGAGGAAAAATGGAACTTTAAAGCAAATCATGGTATTTTAGGTACGACACAGACTAACGAGTCACAATACTGAAAAGTGGCTTTAACATTTTGTGAACAAAAGGCAAAGCTCAAAAGACACAAAATACTGCTGCTACGTCAAACTATAGCAAAATCCAACCCATATATCATGTATGATTCATGTACATTACAACCTGCAGAGATGTACCTGCTCAAATAAGTTCCCTTCCCAATGTACCATTGATGAGACGACTTTCTCGAGTTCTGCAGTACCTTCCTCACCAAGTCCTTCTCCTGACTATCAACAAAATATCATTAAAGGGTTTGTACAGGTCAAGTATAGTTTGCTGCATTTTATGCTACTTTCGTCCGCAAAGTATGAAGAACAAAAGTTGTGCAAGTTAATGGAGTAGGAACAGTGAATCCTTCATCATGGGAAAAAAAGGAAGATGTTGTTGAAATGATTTGCATAATAATATTTGTGTTTCTGGCCTACTTCCAGTCTTCCAGTTTACAGGCTTTAACTCAACTAAGTGAAACTAATGTGTCTGAATATTACCAGTAGTAACACCCTAAGAAGAAAGTTACATAGGAAGAGGACTTGACACAGCAACTAAATAAAGTTGAAATCTCAAGTTCTGATTTCTGGATAAAATAACTACACCAATTCTGTCCAAAAAAAACCTACACCAGTGCGTCTTTGAGGGAGGAAAAGGTACAAACTTGTCACTTGCCAAACAGTGTTTGTTGGGATGGGACAACAACAATTAGTCAACGAAGAAATGAAATTTGAAAAGCAATATCAAATAGCTGATGGATTGTGGAAAGACGATCATCCAGCCAATGACAATACAATACAATACAGGAGGCGCGTAAGTAAATGCCTCAGCAAATTTTGCACGAAATCTAATTGAGCAAAGTTTTACGATATACTTCATCATCAGACTATTCATATCTCCTTTTGCCGCTTACTTTGATTGCCTTGTCTTTCGGAGGAGTCACGAGAACAACCGCATCCTGTTCAAGGTTTGGGATTTTCGATACATAATTACTACCCATTTTCACAATTAAAATTTGGATTTGGGGATAATGATGTGAGGAATATGAGTTTAAATGGAAAGTTTGTTGTGAAGCTAAACATACTCTCACTTACGGAGTTATGGGGATTATGGTGTTAGAGAGTAGTGGAGGTTGAGGTAGTTTAGAGTAGTGGAGGTTGAAGGAAGGATGGGTTTGACTGTGCTAGAAATTAGGAAAGAAGCTTTTATGCTTCTTCACACATGTTTTTTTTTTTTTTTTTTTTTTTTTTTTTTTTTTTTTTTTTGTTGTTGTTGTACACAAGATGTTTCATTGTCTGCTTCTTCACACGTTTTTTTTTGTCTTTTTTGTCTTTTTTGTTTTTTTGTTTTGTTTTTTATTTTTATTTCTTTTTTGTGTTGTTCGAGCACACCATATATGGGACTATGGGTCATTGCTTTTAGGGGTTTTCGCGTACAGACATATCGACCTAGAGACGATTATGACATTAGAAATTTAGAATCACTTGACCCGCACATACAAATAGGACGCGGAATTGATAAACCGGAATGACTTAACCCGATCCAATATTTATTGAATTTCGTTGGACCCTATATTGACCCATACCAACTATGACCAGATCCGAACTCACCTAACTCTAAAATTCAAACAATTAAAATACTCGGTTGAGCATAAAATGAATCGAATTAACTACATTGCAATTTATGAAATACTTTTTCTAACGATGTATTTAGTCGTCTTAGATGTGGAGGTAGCTATTAGCTAGGAATCGTTTGTAGTAGCTGGTAGTAAAGAGTTGTTAGATGTTCACAGTTAGTAGTTTGTTGATATATACTACAAATTTTAAATAACATGGTTAATAAGATTAGGTGTTGAAATAACAAAATTAACATGAAATGCTACTCCCACCTATGAAATGCTACCAAATTGTATTTTACTTTATAGTACAATTGAGACTCTATGGATCTGTTCGTTAGTTCTAGAATTGTAGCTCTTCAGGTAACTTTTAGCCGTTGGGCTAGTTGTTAGTTGGATGAAAATTAGTTTTAACAATGACATTTATGACATGATCACTAGTCGTTAAGTTACTAAAATGACATATATTATAAAATAAGATGATTAAAAATGCTTCGTATATCATAAAAGGTATGAGGTAAATCTATCGATGGGATGAAGAGAGAGTCGAGTAGAGAAGCTCCCGTAGGTGGAGGGTTGTCTCCAAACGTTGAAGCAATTGAGAGTTGGAGGCGCTAGCTAGAAAAGACGACGAGGTGGTGGATTGAGGCACACGAGACATCGGGAATAAGGCAAAAAAATTTGCGATGATTGGATCGCCGATTAATAAGTTGATGTCAAGGGGGTATGAGGTGTCGATTGAGGGGAAAGATGATGATTTTTTTTTTTGGAATTTAGCGGTTATGTTATAAGATTGTACTTTGTTATACTTATACTCCCTCCGTCCGAGTGTGCGTTTACACCCTCTTTCGTGAGGGTGCGTTTTTGTTATGGAGTATTTAAAATCGGACGGTGGGAGTATCTATTACGAATTAAATGATATGATATAGAATTAATATATCTAAGTCAACCCAATAAAATGAACGCGTTATCCCTAAGCATACTGTAGCTAGATTTCAGAAGATACCGTTTTCTTTGGAGCCAATGTCAAGTCTCCATTACTTGCCCCTGGTCTCTGTGTCCAAAACGTGAGAGATACGGACTCGTAACCCTTGAAAAGATTTAACGTGATAGACACGGACTCGTAACCCTTCAAAAGATATCCGTGTAACCTAGCTAGGACCAACCATGGACAAAGTCAGGATTCCACAATAGGGGGGTTCGGGAAAAAAATTAAATGTTGATGGAGAGGGATTGAACCCGTGACCTTCCAAAGGTGTTCAAAGGCAAATGCCGCTACACCAGCTTCTTTTAGATGATTCAAATATACTCAAAATTTTATATACCTGTTAACACAACAGTAACTAAATTTAAAAAAAAAAAAAAGGCCCAAACGTCAACTTCCTGGCTCGCCTCTACCTTCAACTTCCCACCATACTTTACGGCTCAACTGTCATTCAAGTAAAAAAAACTGAAAAATAAAAACCAAAAGCTTATTCACCGATTCTTTGCTTGATTAGCACTACGCCAAATAATACATAAGACACCGGGTGTAAAACAAAATAGACACCGGTTGCAACCGGTGTCTGGACTGCCGGTGTCTTATGTTAAGACACCGGTTATTCTGAAAATAACCGGTGTCAAATATATATCCAGAAAGTCAACACTGGTATACATATGACACCGGTTTTGTGTAAAACCGGTGTCATATGTTGTTTTTTTTTTTTTTTTTTTTTTTCTCTGGTGGACATTTGACACCGGTTTTTACAAAAAACCGGTGTCATATATTGTTTTTTTTTTTTTTTTTTTTTTTCAGTTGGGCTTTAGACACCGGTTTTTTTAAATAACCGGTGTCATATGTTGTTCTTTTTTTTGTTTTTTTTCCTTCCAATAGGACATTTGACACCGGTTGTTTAAAAAACCGGTGTCATAGGGTAGACTTTTTTTTTTTTAGTTTGCTTGCTTCTGCTTCTGCCAGGGAATTGGCGACTACAACAATTAGTCGCCAATTCCCACATTACAAATAAACATACATTACGATTATGCCGTTTCAACGACACCAATTCCCAAAACCTCGACTACAAGAAACCAAGTCGATTCTTTGCTATACAACAATGGAGCTTCAAATTCACTCTATATATAATAAGCATCCATCCAATCTCAATTACTCCATCCACAACATTTCTCCAAAATACAACAATGGAGATCTTTTGCTTTTCCTAGTTTCTAATTTCCTAACTAAAATTTACTAACATTTCTAACTTAATGAGAATCTAAGTGTTTCAAGAAATCAAAGTAGATTTGAGCACTTACAAGCAAAACTCGCTAGGTAGTTAGAGATCATCATCGTCTCCTTCTTCATCTCCATCCACAAAGACATATGTAGCCCAAAGATCTCTTATTTCATCCACTTGTTCATTCGTAAATTGCTTGCATCCCTTCACAACATACTAAAACGACAAATTGATGAATTTAGATATCCAAAACTTAAACATTTATAAATTACTATAGGGTGATAGATATATGTTTTGATATTTACCGTAATTGGAATAGTTGTGGCTTTATTTTGGATTATCTCGAACATGTAACGACAAATATAATATCCACAATCGTTACTTCCTAAGGGTTGACGGGGACACTACAAAACAAAATAAAAAATAAATAAGCACAAATTCGAACGCATAAATAGGATATGAAAAGTATAGTTAATAAACACAAAAAATTCAAACGTACCATTATAGTATGCCATCTCATAAGCGTCGACTTCATATTCAACTTGTTTAGGGGATCCAAAGTCATGATCCTCGTTACGGCGCTAGTTAAATAACATGGTATTCCAATATAATTAAAAGATATAATTAAATAACAGTGGAGTTTAAAGAACAATGGAGTTTAAAAATATATAATATATACATACTCTTGTATTAGATTACGAAGAAATTCGGGTGGTTTCTTACTCCCTCTGGATGGATCTAACCAATACCCCGTTCCTGACGGTGGTTGAATCACAGCTAACATCCAATGTGAACTACAAATTATCAAAATAATATAATTATAAAATATAAAATAAAAAAATCATCTAGAATTTGTAAAACTAGTTACCTCTCATTATAAGGTGCGAAAAATATCTTTTGCCCGTGTGCACATGTTGTACAAGCAAACGCACTAAAAATATAATTCGCACGATCATCCTCATCATCAACCGGTGTTATAGGTGACAAAAATGCCGGGCATAAAAAACCATACAAACCATCTACACGTGTCCTTTCACAGAACTTTTTCAAATACCTATGACAAAAAACCACAAAAAGAAAGTGTCACATGAATCCATTTACCAATATATACGAGTATCTAAACTAATTATTATTTTTCTTAAACAAATGTATAAAAAGTGACTTACAAGATAAATGCCGTAATGTGAGTAGATTGAATTTGCCATTGATAACACCATTGCTCCATCTCTTCTGGTGTCACAAACAAGTCTTGCATATTATGAAGCACATGCTCGGGTACATGCAAAATTTTTCCCTCATCTCCGGTTTTCTTCATGCTTCGAGCTTTCTTACAAAGCCACTTCATCAACACAGTTCTTCTCATATTCATTTTATCTTCCGGTGTTATGAATTCCGAAGAGGATGTTGAAATGGAAGTAGGTGTCGAATTGTTGATTGGTGGTGTGTTTTTCTTATTCGTAGAGTTATCCGTTTCATTCTAAATGATCAAACAAAATAAAACACTTGTTAGAATTTAAATATAAATTAAAGATAATATAAGAATTTCAATAATGAAATATAAATTACCGTATCAGACAATATATATATGAAAGGAGAAGGCCACAACACATAACCACCAAGGGCCGAAGAGAGAAAACAAGCTTCCGGGGTTGGAACTGGCAATTCGGCATTTGGCACCAAATCTTTAGAGATACTCACTCTACTATAACCGGGAGGTACGATGTTATTGTGTAGAGTAAGTACCTCCGAAGCGCCTGGCACATACACTTCTCCTAAAGCTACCATCTCTTGTGAATTGCTAGGAAGTGACATTTGACACTTATGCCAACCCTGCATTATTTATAAAGTAATGTAAATTGTTGGTGCAACTATCACAATTAGAAAATATCATTCATTTGAGATAAAGTATGTTGAATTGATTAATAAAGTAAAGTAATATAACAATTATATTAGATACCTGAACCGGCCCTTCACACGTATCTTGAATTGATGAGATCGACGTTTGAGGGATATTACGAGCTTGTCTCGGAGATGAATGGGAAACAGGAGGCTCACGATCATCATTTAAACTCACTTCTTTTCCCTTTCTTAGAACATTAGAATCCTTAGACACTCTATCCTCTTCATTGTTTTCTATTGCTTGCGAATCGTTACTCATCATCGCACTCATCAATTCTTTCATATCAGCTTGACTCGGAGTTTCTCCGGCTACGAAATTGCAAAGTATTTGACTCATCTTGAACATTTGGGATTGCATTGTTCGCACCGTATTCTCTAACTTTACCTCGGACATCTTTTTCGTGGATCTACCAAAAACATTTGACAAATTGCTCATGTTGGTTACACCACGAACACGACCCGGGTGCTCCTCTTTGCCGATTGCACGAGACAATATATCATCTCGACCTTGGGGAACAAACTTTCCTTCTTTCACGGCTTCTTCCAACTCACCCTAATTGACAATAACAATTTAATTAGAATTAATATGTGAAACGATTTTAAAATAAGTACAATTTCTACCCTTAAAAAAAATAACTTACAATTTCTTTCACCACTTCCTCGTCATACTCGGACATTGCCCCTTTTTTGGATTTATGACCTCTCAACCAAGTCACATGACGTGGTACTTCTTTGATTTGCAACCCTTTAGTGGCATATTCCTCAATCTATTACATTTTTGTGTTAGTAAAAATAAACGATTACTAATTTGTTAATAATAACGGAAAAAATAAAAAAGGTGTATATTTACTTACAATTTCTTCGTTGATCCCAATATATCCTTTCCGAGAGCCAAAGTATTTAGTCTTCTTTTTTGCAGCATTTTCTTTACCATCTTTGATAAGCGACTAGTTACCGTGAAAAAAACAAACAAAAATTAGAATATTCATTAAAGCTAAGATTTCAATAAAATTATAAAATTATATGTAAACTTACAAGAAACTTTTGATCTTTCAAATGATATTCAATGAAAGCATCCCATTGCTCTTGTGTGATTTGTGGATACTTTCCCGGTGGCTTCGTTACAAGTTCCCTTTCCTTGGTCTTCTTGTCAATTACATACATATACTTAAGATGAAGTTTGGTCTTCCAATTTCTCCATCTTTCACCGGCTATCTTCAACACCCAACGTCCTCTACGTTCGGGAGGAACATAAAATGCACCCTTGCAAAACACAAAAAAAAAAAACAAAAAACACATTAAAAAAAAAAAAAGAATTTAGATAACTTTTATAGACAAGACATATGAAATAAATTGAATATTATATCTAACCTCAATATCGTGTAAGACACGTTCTCTTGTGGCTTCGTCAAGCTTCTTCCACTCTCTCAAAGTAATAGGCACATGTGCACGTGCGATTGCGCCTATCCAACTACTAAACTTTTGGCGATGTTCGCCAATCGGATTTAACAACCCGTCCGTACTCCATTGTAGCTGAAAAGGAGAACCATCTTGTAATGCTTTTGCACAAGCGCGTAGTAAAGTTTGACCTCTTTCATGATCGGAATCGGAATCGGAATTATCACTAGGCTTTCTTCTTCTTCGAGTCGACATTATCCAACCTATATTCACAAAATATAAACATGATTATAAGTATTAAAAGACATAAGAGAAAGCTAAATAAAATAAAATAACTATAATAAGTCTAAGTAAATAATAAACATAAGTAACACAAATAAGATAAAGAGGAGTTTGTGCAATTAATGAAAATTATAATTACGTAAATGTAAAACCAAAATTTCCCAACTAGTTAGAGAACTTACGTTAGTCCTAGAACGTTTTTTTGTTACATTTGCATCATCTTGCACCCAAACTCCCTCATCATGATCATCTCTAACATATGATAAGGAGTTATCATCATTCTCTATCACTTGGACACATGCATTCGGAGCACCCAAACCTTCTAAAATTTCATCTTCAACATAATAATCAAACTCATGTCTAGGTCGAGCGGATAAAACAATAGACCATTTCTTATCCAAAGGGTCATTGACATAAAAAACTTGTTTTGCTTGGCTTGCGAACATGAACGGATCATCTTTATGCCCAACTTTATCAAAGTTTACCAAAGTGAAATCCAACTCATCTCTTCTAACACCATTGTTGTTGTCAACCCACTTGCATTTAAAAACGGGAATTCGAACAGTTTGGTAATATAATTCCCAAATCTCTTCAATTTGCCCATAATAAATCATTTTTTCTTCCCTTGGTTTCTTATCTTTAGCACTTGCAAAATGAATAGAAGTGGCCTCAACAGAAACTCCACTATTTTGCATAGTGCTTCTTGAATCTTGTTCTTTGGTGTAGAACGTATATCCACCGATGGCATATCCACTATAAGAGGAAATTTGTAAAGATGGACCAAAAGACATAATTCTCACATAATCAGGGAACTTATTAATGGGTTGACTTACAACTTGGTTCTTCAACCAAGAGCCAAATCTCTTCTTGTTCTCATTCTCAATCCACATGTCACTCTTATTTCTATGAAGATTTCTCAAATGCTTTTTATGCTCATCAATGTAAGAATCGACAACTTTATCATTGTGAAGAACATATGAGTGAACTGAATTCATTTCTTCGGCATTGAGTTGGATAATCTTGTGGCCCCTAACTCCTTTGCCTTCCATTTTGTCGACATGACGTGGTTTTGGAAGACCAACACGCTCATCATCAGAGAGAAATTCATAACAAAAAGAAAGAGCTTCTTCTATGATATAACGCTCGGCAATACAACCTTCTGGATGAGATCTATTAGTCACATAGTCTTTATACATTTTCATGCATCTTTCATATGGATATTGATATCTCAAAAAGATTGGTCCGCATTCTTTAATCTCTCTTACCAAATGGACCGGCAAATGTATCATGATATCGAAAAAGGAAACAGGAAAATACATCTCTAACTGACATAATGTGAAAATAATCCCTTCCTCCAAATTGTCCAACTCAGTCGGATCAATCTCCTTGGTACAAATGACATTAAAGAATAAACACACCTTTGTAAGTGCAAATCGTACCTTTTTTGGTAAAATGGAACGAATAGCCACGGGCAAAAGTTGTTGCATGAGTATATGAGAATCATGAGATTTCAATCCAACAAGTTTCAAATCCTTCATCGACACACGATTGCTAATATTTGAAGAATAACCTTCCGGGACCTTTATCCCCTTGAGACACTCACAAAATTGTTTTTTCTCATTTTTAGAGAGAGTGTGAGCAGCGGGAGGTAAACGAGTTCGTGAACCCACTTTTTGCGGTAACAACTCTTTTCTGACTTTACACTTTTCAAACATATCTTCTCTTCCTTTCAAAGTGTCCTTTGTCTTGCTCGGAATATCCAACAATGTGTTAACAATAGCATCACAAAATTTTTTCTCTATATGCATGAGATCAAGAGAATGTCTAACGGTCAAATCTTTCCAATAAGGAAGATCAAAAAATATAGATCGTTTCTTATAACCCTTGGATGAAAGTTTCGACCCATTTTTCCCGTATGTGATTTTCAAATGCTTGACTTTTTCATACACTTGGGCACCCGTCAAAACAATTGGACGCTCACGCATTTCCACTTGTCCATTGAAAGCTTTTCGTTGTCTACGATAAGGGTGATTGTATGGCAAAAATCTACGATGATCAAGATAAACATTCTTGTGAGATCTATTAAGATAGAGATTAGTTGCATCTTCTTCACATATCGGACATGCATTGTCCCCTTTTACACTATATCCGGACAAGTTGCCATAAACGGGAAAATCTTGGCTAGTGTTGAACAACATAGCACGTAAGTTGAATTTACGACCCACATGAGCATCAAACACTTGTACTCCTTCATCCCACAATAATTTTAAATCATCAAGAAGGGGAGCCAAATAAACATCTATGTCGTTACCCGGTTGCTTTGGGCCAGAAATCAACAAAGAAAGCATCATGTACTTTCTCTTCATGCATAATTTCGGGGGCAAATTATAAGTAATCAGTATAACGGGCCATGTACTATGTGCACTACTCATATTCCCGAATGGGTTCATTCCATCAGTAGATAATGCAAGTCGCAAATTTCTATAATCCTTGCTAAAATCATGGTATTTTGCATCAAAAAATTTCCATTGAGCAGCATCAGCCGGATGTCTCAACTTACCATCATGAACTCTATCGACACCAGATTTGTGCCATGTCATCAATTTCGCATCCTCTGGATTGGCAAAGAGTCTCCTCAATCTTGGTATAATGGGAAAATACCACAAAACCTTAGCCGGAACACCATTCTTATTCTCCTTATATCGAGAGGCATTGCAAGTAGGACAAACAACATCATCTTCATAATCTTTGCGATACAATATACAATCATTTGGACAAGCATGAATCTTTTGATACCCTAGACCCATTGAAGCTAACATTTTTTTGGCTTCATAAGTCCGAGTAGGGAGAGAATTACCACTTGGTAACATGTCATTCAACAACTCTAACAAACTTGTAAAACTCTTGTCACTCCAACCATTTGCCGCCTTTAAATTATACAACTTTAGAACGGCGGACAATCTAGTATACTTTTTGCAATTTTCATACAACTCATCTTCACTTTCATTCAACAAGTTCTCCATCATATTCGGGTCATCACCACTTACATCTACATCAATTTCATCGTCATTCGGATCATTATTCTCCTCTTCTCCACCAGCCTCTCCACTAGTGGCATCGATATTCTCGACATCATCATCCTCACCAATATATTCTTCAACACTCTCTCCAATATAGTCATCATCATCCTCTCCAATATCTTCTTGGACAAATTCTCTATTACTTTGACTCTCCATGCTCAAGTCATGTGTTGCCTCCCCATGAAAAATCCATTTTGTGTAAGTTGAAGCAAAAGCGCTCTTAGCCAAATGAATTTTTACCGTATCAAGAGAGTGAAATCTCATATTATAACAATTACAACACGGACACCGCATACACTTTAAGTCTTCACAATTTTTCTCGGCGAAATTTATAAACTTTTGAATCCCCTCCTCATAATCACGGTCTCCTTGATTTGACATTGTTATCCATTTTCGATCCATGTCTATATAAACCAAAATTAGTAACCAATTATCCTAAGCTCAACCTAAAAAAAGTAAACACCTAAACATAACTAATTAAAACTACCAATTCAATAATCTAAATTTTATTGTTTTAATCAAACTAAACTCACTATTAGAATTATTAACCAATTAGTCTAAATTCAACCTAAAAAAAATCAAACATAAAAAAACGGTCAAATGTATAACCGGTGTCTTTGTCCACTAATCTATAATGCTTTAATTTTGTTTTGATACCACTAAACGCACTACTATCATACTATATTCATAATACCTAAACAAAACATTATTATAGATAAGACAACGGTCAAATGTATAACCGGTGTCTTTGTCCACTACAATCTAAAGTTGTACTCTATTCTACTCAACGAACGTACGGCATTTCACTAACTAACACATAATTCCATTCAACTAACGATAATTCACTAACTAACACATCAAAAAACAATAGCGGCGACACAGAGCGAAGAATTCATTATTTTGGCGATTAAACATTCAATTTTGGAGAACAATAATTGAACGAAAAAACAAAAATATACAAAATTGAATGAAAAAACAGTAATTGGCGACAAACCTAATTGAATGAAAGAGACACCAAAACACGCGGCGAGCGGCGACAACGGAGGGGCGGCACAATAGCGGCGGCGACACAGAGCGGCGAGGGAGCGGCGAGCACCGAGCAACGCCTGGCGAGGGCTGAACAACGAGCGGCGAAGGCGAACAACGAGCGGCGAGGGGCGAGGGGCGAGCGGCGAGCGGCGGGCGAGGGGCGAGCGGCGACAACGGAGAAAGAACGGCGACGGCGAATTCAAATTTTCTTTTTCTGGGTTTCGGGTTTTTGGGGGTTATAGTTTTTTTTAGAATGGCAAATGACAAAGGCAAAATACCCTTTTCTGGGGTAACATAAGACACCGGTTATTCTTAAAACCGGTGTCTTACGTCCTTATTTTTTTTTTTTTTTCGGTAGATATATGACACCGGTTATTGTTACAACCGGTGTCTTATGTCCTTTTGTTTTTTTTTTTTTTTTTTATATTTTTTTTTTCGTGTTATAAGATAAAGTTTTAATGTTTTTTTCGCTGTGGGAGAAAATGATCCTTCCCTGGGTAACATATGACACCGGTTATACTTAAAACCGGTGTCTTATGTTCAACTTTTTTTTTTTTTTTTTTTTTTTTTTTTTTAAGCTAAGTGAGGAATTGCGCTTAAATACTATTTTCTGGGGTAACATATGACACCGGTTATACTCAAAACCGGTGTCTTATGTCCAACTTTTTTTTTTTTTTTTTTTTTTTAAGCTAAGTGAGGAATTGCGCTTAAATACCCTTTTCTGGGGTAACATATGACACCGGTTATACCTAAAACCGGTGTCTTATGTCCAACTTTTTTTTTTTATTATTTTTAGCTAAGTTAGGAATTGCGCGCAAATAGACTGGGGAAGCATTTGACACCGGTTGATTGAAAACCGGTGTCGTATGTTTTTCAGACACCGGTTCTAAGCCTACCGGTGTCATATGTACCGGTGTTAAATGTCATTTTTGGCGTAGTGTAGGGAACATTCAATTGATTCATTGTTGCAATATTCTTGATTTTCAACTATTGCTGAAGTGCGGATCAGCGATATCTTATATTTGATTAATTTGGTTTGGCGGCACAAGCGAGCAGTTGAAGGTATGTGTGTACTAGTTAAATTCTGCATCAATATCTACGTTTGGTTGGAGTAGTTGCCTAGTTACTGCGTAAGTTGTTGCTGACACATGATTGATTGGTTTGTGAGTTGTATGATATGTGTGTACTGGTTAGATTCTGTAATCCCGGCTTCCTGATTAATTTATTTCGCTCTCCCTACAACACCACCAATATATAGAGGATTCATCAGTACTATTGAATAACTTACTGGCTGATCATTAGGCATTAATTTGTGATAAATAAGAGTTTAATTTGTGCTGCTGCTGGTAATTGTGGTGCTCCAGGCCTTGGAGTCTCACTTATGTGATAAGTAAGAGTTTTAAATAGCATTGAATGAATTCTTTTGATGCTTGCCAGACGAGGATCGATAAGGGACTTTTATAGGGAGGATGGGCTGACATAAAATGTTAACTCAACTTCAGTAGGATAATAATAGGCTAGTTGTTGGTTATTGACTCAATGTGCTAGAACGGTCTGGAACAGACAAGTGATCAAACATCAGCAGTGTGGTTGTGTTTCTTTATAGCTACGAGATGTTAGCTCAGTTGTCAAAGCTTCTCGGGATGAGGTTGGAGTTTGATCAAGGTACATTTGCAGAGATGTTAAGAGTGGTTTCTCAGCAGAAGGAGCTAAAGGAATATTTGGTTAAAGGTTTTCTGTGTGTGAAACTAATGTGTCTGAATATTACCAATAGTAACACCCTAAGAAGAAAGTTACATAGGAAGAGGATTTCACACAACAACTTAGGGAGTGAAAAACCTGTCATTTCAGCAGCACATTGCGGTAACTAAATAAAGTTGAAATCTAAAGTTCTGATTTCTAGAAAAAATAACTACACCAATTTTGTCCAAATAAAAAAAACTACACCAGTGGATCTTTGAGGGAGGAAAAGGTACAAACTTGTCGTTTGCCCCGCTACTATATTTTTGTTAAACAATGTTGGTAGTATAACAAAATACATCGCTGAATACAATTATTAATAATTACTATGTCACGGTTATTCTCTATTCAGGTTAATTTATTATGGCAAAGCAGATTAGGGGGAAGGCAAAGCAGAGTAGTGGGAAGGCAAAGCAGGTTAATAAGAATGCACAGGAAGATATTTTAGTGCCAACTTCTGAGAAGACCCTAGATTATTTTTTTGATGATGATACTTGGAGCAAAATTGAAAAGGATCTTGGACATTTCACCGAGAAAGATATGAAGAGCTTACGATTTCAATCTTTGGAAGGTTGCATACAATTCTACTCGTTGTATGCAAAGATTAAAGGTTTTGTTGTCCGACGACGTACACCAAGATACAGCTCAGTAGATGGCGAGCCATGTTCTTGCCCTCTTTTGTGTGCGGCTGCTGGTGTACGTGACGAAACATGGCTCAATCTAGAAAATCGACAAAGAGAACCAAAACCAATAACTAGATTTGATTGCAAAGCAGAAATTCGGGTGCAACGAGACCGGAAAACAACTTATTGAAGGATATACTACTTTGTTGATGAACATTCACATGATATGGTGGAGCCGAGACATGTGCAGTATATAAGGTTATTATTGTCAACCTTATAGAGCATTTCAGCATTTTTGCTTTTTTTTTTTTTTTTTTTTTTTTTTTTAACAATGAAAGAAGTACGTTGTTGCTTGTTTTTATCCTTTTTCATCATTTCTTACAGGTCTCACAGGAAAATTGAACACGCTGATCGGATATTCATTGCTCAAATGTACAACTCAGGCATCAATCAAAGCAACATTAGAAGAAATATGGTTCAGCAAGCAGGGGGCTACAAAAACGTCCGTAGTACGAAAAAAGACTTGTACAATGCTGTTGATCGAATTAGGAAGGAAGAGATTAAAGATGGAGATGCTGAGACGGTCATGGCTTATCTAGATGGAAAAAGTGATTCAGATCCGTCACTCTATATTTCTCACACTCGTGATGAAGAGAAAAGATTGGAAAAGCTATTTTGGTGCGACGGGAAATCTAGGAATGATTATCAGAAGTTTGGGCATGTCATGGGAATTGACACCACATATAAGTGTAATGCTTACAACAAGCCCTTTATTGTCCTTATTGGAGTTAATCGTCATAGGAAGACCGTAGTATTTGGTTGTGCATTACTTGTAGATGAGAAGGAGTGTGCCTTTACTTGGGTGTTGGAGCAACTTGTGGCCGCAGGAAATGGGCAAAAGCCATATACTGTTTTGACAGATGGAGATAAAGCATTGGCAAACGCTATAAAGGTTGTTTTTCCCGAAGCTAGGCATCGACTATGCTTATGGCATCTAATGAGAAATGTCAAGGGAAATGGGGGGCCGGATTTTGCCAAGGGTTTCATGAAATGTGTTGACAAGTATAAAACAACAGATGACTTTGAGAAAGCATGGAAGAAACTAGTGGTGCAACATGGTGTTCAAGGAAAAAAATGGGTAAATGATTTGTACGAAGATAGACATAAGTGGGCAGAAGCCTATTTGCGCGGTCATTTCTTTGCGGGTAAGAGCATTTGACGAATGATCTCTATGACATTGATCTTGGATATGTTAGGGGTTATATAACATTAGTTTACCTTTAAGATTTCCATTTTCCATGATACATACATATATGTAAACCTGATTCATCCATTGTTTTCTAACTTTTCGCTATTATATTGATATCAGGCATGAGGAGCACACAACGATGCGAGTCAATGCATAGCTCACTGAAAAAAGTTTTAGATCAAAAGGTTATGTTGTATAGGTTCATACGTTTGTATGACTTGTCTTTTGGGGAAATGCGATTCAAAGAAGGGAACGATGATTATACATCTAAGCACACTGAACCCGTCATCACAGGAGCTTTGCAAAGTGTTAAATCTCATGCTTCCTCCCTTTACACTAGAAATGCATTTCGGCTTTTATGCAAGGAGATGGAGAAAGAGGCTATGTTTGTTGTACGAAATGAAGTAGTTCGTGAGAATGAGATAGAGGGACCTATATTCTATATGTTAGATGAAGTTGATGAAGAAGAGAAGCAGTACCTTGTCATTCGCCATGATAAATACAACATAATGTACTGTTGTTGCCTAAAGTTAGAGTCGGTTGGATTTCCTTGCAAACATATGTTTGCCGTGATGAAGTTTGCCAAGATGAAGGAAATACCAAAATTATGCATTAAAAAGCGGTGGACCATTCAAGCAAAGGATGAGCTGGACTTTGATGAAGGTACAAACAAAGGTGAAGAGGATGACCATACACGATTCACAGCTAGGTTTGCTCGACTAAATTCATTCTCTATGAAAATTAATCGAGAGACAGCTAGGAGAGATAAAGTCTACGACAAAGTGATTGACTTCTATTTGAAAATATTGGATTTACTTGGTACCGTTGAAGAAGAAGAGACCGGACTTAAAAGTGCTTGCATGAAGAAGAGTCCAATTGGTATTGGTGATCCTAAGGTTGTCACAAGTGTCAAAGGGAGGATGAAAAAGCGTAAGCGTACTTGTGGGAAGTGTCATCGATCAGGACATAACCAACGTACGTGTCCAGGCGAGGGAGCCAACATTCCACAAGCAACTCAGCCTCAAAATACACATGACGACTTTGATGACCCTTCAAGTGAGAGTATATGTGAGAGTAAGGCAACTTATGAAGAAACAAGCACTGCAGACTCTATGGACTCTATGGAGTCATTGTTAAAGTCATTGTCTTTAATAGGTGATTGTATGCCTAATACATATGCAGACGGCGACATGACTGAGGTAATAATTGAACTTCTTTCGATTATAGTTTGTATAACTATTTTTTATATTCTAAACAGTGAGACATTTTGTAGGTTGCACATGAATACGATATTGCTGATTTAGAAGCTAATCCTTTGAAATATGATTGGGATCCACAACGGGATCACTGGTAGAAACCTAAAGATGTCAAGGAGACTATTGTTCTAAAAGGTATGAATAAGAAAATTTCAGCCTCTTGGTTGCACTCAGATGTCCTGTATATTTTTTTAGGGTCACTTATGTCCTGTACATAATCCTGCATAAATTCTATCAAATGGAATTTTGTTTCAGACATCGATGAATCATGCTTCGAGTTTCCTTTCGCACCAAGAGCTAGCAGTCTCATAAAGCTATTTCAAAGCTTAAACTCTGATGTCTGGGCTCTGATTGACAAAGAAATATCAACTTGGGTAGTTTTTGAGTTTTCTTTTGTGGAATTCTTAATGATTTTGGGAGTAACGATGTTGGGAGTTCTAGTCTTCTAGACCCTCAATTTTGCTGGTGGTGCTGTGTTATTTGAAACATATGTGTTGCCAGTGGGCGCAAAGTAAATACAAATGAGGTGGTATTGAGTATTGACCAATGCTAGATTACAGGAACTGACTCTTCCAATATTCACAGAATCTAAGAACCAAAATGGCATTCAATTTATCAGATCCTTTTCGTTCCCTGATTTGCATTTCCCGTTATCAAGTTTTTCTTGAATTTAATTGTATATCATCAGAGCTGTTTCTTGCTGATTGCAGGTTGATGGAAGTGCTATCAAGGAAGACGTATATGCTCAGCTTGATAAGGCACTCTCAAAACTTGTGGAAGAAAGGGCTGCTTTGGCAGCTTAGTCTTAAAACCAAGAACAATCAGATGTACGGTGGTCTGCTCCCCCTGCTGACCTCAATACCCATACTTCCCGTTTGCTTTAGACGACCCTTTTTCCAGGGCTTTCCCAAATTTTAGATCATTGGTTTTTACTTTTTTTATTTGAAAGATCATATTGCATATATATAGCCCTACAGTTATTGTAATTCTTTGAAGGTTTGATGCTTACCGTGATAGCTGAACAAATGACAAAAATCGAAGTTTATAGTAGTCAATTTTCATTCGTTTCCACTGAATTTCTTTCGTATTTCGTGGGTGAGATATTAGTTCTTTGTATGTAGCAGTACTTACAAATTTTATCTACAAGAACCAAAGAATGTTTTACGCTTCTATCTACAATTGGCCGTAAGTCCTTGCCGTTGAAAATGGACTTGGTCGAAAATGGACTTGGTCCAAGAAATAATTAGAACTATATGCACCGATGACATGACCGATGATAGCAACGGTCATCTTGAGGACGTATCAGACGATGACATGCTTTAACATGTGTGGTCTTGAACATGTTGAATTACAGAGATGTCACCCCAGGTAATATAAACCGGAATCTATATGCCGATGAAATCTTTCAATAGGGTATGATACATTCAAAATCTGCAAATAGGAAATCATAGAGGACTATATTGATTCTCACTACAAACTGAAAAGATAGCCTCAAAGGCGCAAAGTCGTGACAATGGTAAACAAAGCGACCACAAAATTGAGCACTTCGCTTCCTAAACCTTTTCTTCTGGTTAGAGCTTTGGGGAGTTCTAGCACCCACTTCTGTTGATTACCTAGCACCCATCTTCCGACAGTCTCTTCTTAGAATGCCAATAGCATCTGACCGGTAACTATCATGCTAGAGCCCTACAACTGCTTCAAATACTCCTAAGTACCATAACCCTGACGGACGAGGAATTTAATTCTTCGATTTCACGGATTCAAGCAGTCGTGTAGTAAAGTTGTAAGGTTTACTACAATCGTTGAATGGGCTTCTCAAGATTTTTGAAATATACCGTAATCGTTCAACTCGCATTTCCTCGGTCTAAAAGCATCGAAACAAACCATTCAGCATAAGCACTAATAAATGCGAAGATAGACAGACCTCCTTTTTCAAGGTATGTGTTCACTTACCCCATATCTAATCTCAGACCACTCAGACTTTGAATGAGCCTCCATATACTTTATGACAAACATGCCGCAGTTGTATCTAAAACAAATTAAGCTAAAAGTTATACTTGGATATTAAGTATTAACATAACAAAAATGACAAAAAATTTATATACTTACCCGTTTGTTTGCTTGTTGATATTAGGTACGTCCATTTCAAAATCCAACACATCTTTGAATACTCGCCCTAAATGGGCATCCCCAACACACTTTTTTGAGGCTTCTGCCAACTATTATAGACAAAAAAAAAAAAAAAAAAAAAAAAAAAAAAAAAAAAAGTCAAACATGAATTCCAAACTCTATATTAGGAAATAGTCACAAAATATAAGATCAAAAACAACTTGCCAAAGTTCTTGCTAAATCTTTTCGTTCTTCTGTAGGGCCTAATGAGTCCAAAAGATACCATCTTTTTTCACACAAATTAATCACGATCAAAAACCAATGGCCAATTTCACCTAAGGACTGCAACACCGGAATGCATACCTATCCCAAAAGTAACGAAGTAGATATTTTAGCACATGTTTGTGAATACACAAGTCGGTATGCAATGTTGAGCAATATTTTACCTCTTCTATCAAACTAGGGTCCACATCTCTTGAAATAAAGTTGTCCAATATCTTTGCGCTAGATAACCTTCCATCAACGAAAAACTACAATTTGCAGTAAGGGTTTTGTTACTAGTTAGTGAAATTTCTAAAATATCACTAAAACAACAACAAAGCCTTAGTCTCGATATCATTTTCTCAAGTACCCTAAAGAAATGAATTCACTGCAGGAACAAATAGCACTTTGTTTATAACCTGGAAATGCGAAGGCATATGCAACTTTCTTCCCCTCGTCTTCATACCCAAGTCAAACGAGAACATGTCAATTACCTGTTAAATGACACCATTGAAAAAATTGCATATTGACAAGTGGAACAACCAACAGCAAATACATAAAAGTAATTATTAGTAAATAAACATGTACTCCGTAAAAGATATTAACTTACATCGTTGCTCAGCTCTAAATCAGGAAATAAGAACTGAACATCACACATTCTCCAGTGAACATGATAGCGGGAGTAAACAACCGACTTCTTATTTTCCCACTCGTAAAAAGCAACGCATATTTGCGCTTCTTCAGCATCTAATCGATAAAGATACTGTTTGAACAGAGAAGTGGGAGTGGCAGCTCTAGTATGCACCAGTTTGTTCTGCAACTAAAACTAATTTAGAAGTTAGAAGCCCACGAAGAGGGTAAGTCATCCTCAATCAGAGGCACCAAAGCATAGCAAAGTTCAATTCCGACATTTTTACTCACAATAGGTGAGTTAACTAAGAGTCTTCTTGTAACAAAAAAAGTCTTCTTCGTGTTTAAAAAAAGAGCAATTTCTGACATTACTTATTTACTATCCCTCAACTGGAATTACCTTGATTGAATTTGACATCGATGAATATAACTTATCACATACTTTCTCTTTGCCTACATTGTGATCCTGCAAAAATATGCAATAATCTTAAAGTAAATATTTCACTTTGAAAAATAATACTACCTTAAGCAAACACGGAATACACCAGAATACGATAACTTACCAAGTCAACTTTCTTTTTAATCCCAATGCTACTTTGAAGAGATGCATTTTGATCTTCAGGCCTATTGGAATCCTCCTCCTTTAACTTTTTCTTAATAGGCCCAGTTCTTAGCTCGTTTGAAGTTACATTTCTTTTATTGGATGGTGATTTTCTAGTAGATTTAGCTTTCTCAGCGAGACTGATTGGTTCTAAACCTCTAGGCAACTTAGGTTCTTGAAAATTAAAATTTTCAAATATATTTAGGATGCCTTGACTACTCATTTTACGAAAATTCTTGTTTGCGTGACTACCTAATCCTTTTTCACAGCTACGAGGAAAATTATCAAGATTATTTTCAATGAATGGGAAATTTGGTTGAGATACAAGTTCACTAGGACGTTGATCATCCTCTAAATCAATTTTGGATGAATTAACATGTTTGGTATCGTGGTCACTAGTATTAGGCACATTCTTCTCTCCTTCAATACCGCCATCAAAACTACCCTTCATAACCAAAGTTGGACTTGGACAACCATTCTTAACAAGCATGTTAACCAAATTCTCACAGTTTGAATTTAACTTTGCAAAAAGATTCTCTAAATTCTTTAACCGATCATGATAGATGCATATAGTACTACTAATATTATCGACTTTTGAATTTAATTTGAGAAACAAATTTTCTATCTTGTTATAACCATCTTGGTCTATGCCCAAATCCTTGGCACTTTGGATTGAAGGTTGCTCCAGATAAGTTTCGGCCAACTCATTGTTTTCCTGCTACAAAACAATGCCAATAAAAAATGAATATGAACTCATTTCTTTTAATTGACGATCAAGTATATATCGAACAACACACCTACAAGTGATATTTGTAACAAAAAATAGAAGAAACAAGAAACTTTAAATTCTCTACAATTACAGGAACAAACGTTAAGTTACCTCAACATTCTTCTGAATCCTCTCATAAACATCATCTCTATCATTATCGTTGAAGGAATTGAAGCATGATGGGTTCTTTGTCTTCTTCCTTCCTCCTTTCCCCTATAATCAACAAAGAGAAAAACTGATAAGATACCCAAACGAATTCATAATCAACAAACACACAGAGGAAATATTATATGGTAAGATAGTGCTTCTGTTACCCGAAAATTTTTGTTTAGAAAGTACATCACAATGTTTCACGGTTTGTGAACCCCCTTTCCAAAAGGGCGGGCTTTATGCATCACATTACCATGTGGAAAAAGTTTCTTGGACTACATAGTGACATACATCGACACTTAGCACCATCTATCAGGATGGATGCATTAAGATGAGCTTAGAATAGCCACGGATCTTAAAGACAAATTCTAAAGTTGGAAGGATAAGAGTGACGGCACAATTTGATGAGTATTCTGGGACTACTAATATAAGTACTATAAGTGCAGCATCAATTTGCTCATCACCAATTTCTTGGATGCCGGAACTTGAGTTAAATTTTAACACTATGCTTTAAAGATCGATGTAACAACTAATTATGGATTTAAGAAATTAGCTATTCATGATAGTTAAACTTCATGTATAGTACATTCATGCTTAAGTAAGCCAGGTCATGTGGTCCTAAAATCACATCTTCTTCATTTCAACATAATATGCCAATGAAACAAATAAAAATCCGTCGTAGAAGAATGAAGAACTTCCTCATGGAAAAAATGCAATGACTATGCCTAGGACAGAGGGTACAAACCACCCAACTCACAATGTTTCTTAATCCAGCAAGCAGTATGGAATATCATATTTGACGATTAATTAAAGATAACTCATATCGTACTACTAAGGCATAGTAAATAGAACATGAATGCACAAATGTACAATATAACCCTGTCAATTAGGGTTATACCTGACTCATTTTGGGGTGAGTCTCAGAAATGTCGAAAACACACCCCCAATCTTTATAAAGTTGCTTGTACATTGTACTACCTAATGTGCCGGATAATGATAAAGTTGCACACGATACAGCCCTCCCTGGTATATCAATACACCTCGTCTAGGGTGAGACTGCCACATACGATGACACGAAAAGGAAGATGGACAGATGAAAAGTCGAAAAGATGAGATAGTGGTGAATTATTAGTACTATAAAAATCACAGACCCCCAAACGCCTACATGCCATGAGAACATCAACCCAAAAACCCATCAATTTCTCAAAAGAGAAAAGCAAAATTAAAAAGAAAAAAAAAGTCAAAATAATCCAAACTTGTAAGACTGAACTTTGTTGCAAACAATCAGTAAACTACATCTTTGAAAAAACATCAACTCATCTGCTTTGACAACTATGAACTGTCCTAATTTCCCCTTTTCTCCAATTCTTAATCAACAACTAACCACTTTAAATCTTCACTTTTTGCTCAATTTATCCCCACTTTCAACCAATTGATCTCTAACCAAAATTTGACGGACAACCATATTCTAAGTACGACGAGAACTCAATTTTAATATAACCAAAGTTCGAAACTCGTCTGCACATGCACAACTTCACCTCACCTCCACACTCTTATATTACTTACACTAAGCCAAAGCTCATAATGACTCAAAAGGGAGAGCAAAAAAAAAAAAAAAAAAAAAAAAAAAAATGGTAAATTGATGGAATTACAGGAAGAAGGGAATTGGATTATTTAGCAAGAAAGTGATGATGGACCCAATACCAATGGTAATAAAACGACCCAGGTAAGAATCAACAACAAAAGCGGCAGCAATGGTAAAAAATTAAGAGTTGTATTCCAAAAATACAACAAATTCTGGGCTTTTGCAACACTCATCTTGTAATCAGTCATCAAATTTTAGGATCAGTTTATATTCTTTTGAAAGGAAATCAGATAAATTAGCGAATAGTACAGTTAAAAAAAAATCATAATAAAGCTCAAAAACTTGACCAAAGTAATACCTGTTGCATTGGTTCAGAGGATGAAGAACTTTGTTGCGGCGGAGTATGGAACGATGGCGTATGGTGGTGCGCGAAACTCATCCACTACAAATAGTTCTACAATCATCATTGATTATCTATCCTAAGTAGGATCTAAGTAGAATAAAAACACGATTAAGAGAAGTACCTGAGAGGAGAGCCAAAGAGCGTTTGCAAACGATGTTGATGTACCGGTGGAGTATCGGGGAAGAGGACGAGGATGAAGAAACCCAATTTGGGGTTAGCAGCGGCCAGTGGGATATAGTTTTTTTTTTTTTTTTTTTTTTTTTTTTTTAAGGGAACAACGTCATTATTAGAATAGTTACTGCTGGGATTTGTAATATTAATTATTGAGAATTTAATTTCTTTTTAAATAAAAAATATAATTTAAATTATTTTTGGGATTTAATAAAAACAATTAAAATTAATTTAAAGTCAAACTTTACCATGGCTACCATGAGTTGGTAGCCATTATAGAATCACTGACCAAATAAACCTTATTACATTTTCTCCCTAATTATGAAATTACACTTTCGCCCTTCCTTATTCCTAAAAAGTTAATTGACCATATAAAAACCCCCTTTATACCAAATACATTCCTTTGCCATTATGCAGCACGTATCATCACCATCGTCGCCATCTTCGACCAAACTCGCCGCCACCTTCGTCCTTTCACTCCCGTCGATTGCCAACCCCGAATTCAGCAAGGACACCACCGTTCAATTCATCTCTCTCCCCTCACACGCACAACGGTGTAAGTTTCTTCTCATATGGTTTAAGCCTTCCCGTTATCGTTATCACATATTTTATGCGTTACCCTCGGTTTATAAGGGTCATACAGTTTTGATTCTAATATACATGATTAACACGATTTTGGGAAGCTAGTGTCTCGGTTTTAAAAGCCTTGTTTTGGGTTGCTGGTTTGAAGGGTACTTGCTATGTCCTACATGATTGTTGTGTCGTGTCGTGTCGTGGTTGTCGAGGATGCCTTTAGTGTCTTTGAGGGTGGCGTGTGGTAGTTGTTATTGTTATCGATGTTGTTGATATTGTGATGGGTGATCGAGGGGATTAGCGAGTATAGGGCTAGTTGACTGGTTATTCGCGTTGTTGATTTTAGGAGTTGGCATTGTACTGGCATTTCACTAGCATTTTGCATAGGCGTATCGTTGCCGATAGTTGTTGTCGTTGAGTTGCCATGGTTGTTTTGTCGTGAGCATGTGTGCCCTTATGGCTAGGTTTGACCATGAGTTTGGTGGGGTATGGCCTTAATTAGGATTATACAATTAGGAGATGTTAGCAATAATTTAATTGGGTTTAGTTATATTTGTTACTTGCGGTTTTGATGCTTAGTACGTGAGGATTTACTACTTCAGTTTCGAGAGTGTTTTGGGATGATTCGTTAATAATGTGGTTAGGGTTCATGGTCCATTGTACTAATTTTAGTTATCAAATTGGTGTTATACAGCTTATGGGTTTGAGGAGGTTCAATTTGTGGATTTCGAGAAAGATAATTAAAGGAAAGTTTAGCTATTACGGTAAGAACGTTGATCAAATACTTGAACTTCACATACTATTATCACACTGATGGTGATTCGATTCTTACCCCTTTGTTACCATGTTTATTGCATTTGGTTTCCCTACTTAGAATTATTCGTTTCTGACATAACACAAATGCTTGACCTTGCCTCCCTTAAGGCCCTTCGGCCCTGGCCACTCGGCTTCTCGTCTGAGTGGTGTGTTTCTTCAATAATCTTGAATTGTTATTCGCTTGTATTGAATCTTTGACTCCGGCTACGGACGTTTATAAATTGTATTATCGATTAACGTACCATCGAATAATGAATGTAAAACGGATGAAAGAAAAGAACGATAAATGATTACCACCTAGAGTGATTGTGATGCGGCCCTGACCGATCACCGTTTATACCTCTGATCAAGGTACTGTTTCGGTCGTAGTAGCTATCGACTGCCTATTAGGCTTTCCTCCTAGAGGTACGCATCCTACTGGATCTCTAGCGAGGGGTGTGCACATTTTAAGTCTTTAGGAATTGTTTATATGTACTCTAGCTCGCGCCGGTTCGAGATTGTGGTGGCTGTGGGGTAGGAACCCAGCCTTGTATTAATGTATATAACAGTACTCTACGATTTCGTTAGCGATATGATGGTTGTCGCACCGATCTACTGACTCTCTATCTTTACTGATGTAACTATCGTTTGTTATTTGTTAGCTACGCGCCTCAAGGCGCGTATCTTTGTTTCCTTGCTTTATGTTTCTTACTCAGCCTGTGCTGACGTTCTGTTTTCTGGTTCGTTCTCTACCTTATTCCGGGGCCTACGTCATTCCCAATGGCGTATTTGAGAGGTTTTGAAGTGGATGCTTGCTTGAGGGTCGTTTGCATGCTGGGGATTTATAAACATTTATTGGACTTATATTTTTATTTGGACTATGTATTTTGATTTTCGTTTTGAGAACTGTAGTTCGACATTCTAAGTCTTCCGCTGCCGTCTTTTCTTTTGTTTGGATTTATTAAGTTGTATTGAATTTTAAGCCTAGTAGTTGACTCGGTAGTCAATTGCGGCGTAACAGTTCTATAGTATTTCCTTATTTGTTATTGCGAAAATTTAGGGTTGTTACACCGAAGGGCTGATTTGAAATTGTTAACTGCCATAGATGATGTGAGTAAGGTAAATAAATTGGATTGGTATTCCTATGTGCTACAGAGATTAGGGCAGGGCATTAGTGATTATTCGAAGAAGAAGACTGAGAATATTGGAGGTTGCATATTTTTGTTGCACCTTGTATATTTTCATAGACTTAAGTTTAGAGGGGAGTCCATTCCCACTACGCTCCTTTTGGTTAAACATTGGACAGTTGGGAAATTTGAAGCAAGGATAACAGATGAGATGGAGAGTGGAGGAATTGGAAATGGGACATTGGATATGAGCACATATCCTGTTTGTTTACACAAACCTGAGGGGGCACATAAGACTTTGCCATGGGTAAGTTGTCCTGCAGGAGGGAGTAAGGTTGTGCATCCCTTGAGTGCAGTGGGAAGTGCCCCTACTTCGGTGACGACGACTGCTCCTTCTTTGAAAGCAACAAGTGGTGGAATGAGTAGTACATCTCCTGGGAAGAGTTCAAGAGATGCTGCCTCAGAAGATACTAATAAGAAGGTGATCAAAATAATTTTAACTCCCGAAGTGGCTACTGATGAAGAAATCAATGCAGTAGCCATGAATGTAAGTTCCTCTTCTTTTTTTAGAAGTAGAGTTATTCTGATTCAGTATACTCAGGTCGATAAACTTTGATCTTTTTCATTGAACAGGATTCTCATAAGACGATGTTGTTGTATAAGAAGGACATGGAGGCAGTTCACATTGTCCGGATGTCTCAACTCATGAACTCGAGAAACAGTGTCATGCAATCATTTACAAATTTGGCTGGTGGTATTAATGAGGAGGCTCAGGGGGCTGTGGATACCAATGGGGAGAATCAAGAGGAGGCTGGTAATGAACTGTCAGATTCGCAATGGTTTAACATGCATAAGGTTGAGATCAGATCAATGTTTGATGATGTATGTGCGCGATTTGAGTTATGCAGGAAGGCGGCTGCTGATATGCCTTTGTTTGAAGTTTTAACCCCATCTGATAGCAGTAAGAATCATGAGAGTGATCTTTTAAAGGATATACTAATGGAGTCAGCTGATGGTTTACACAATAGTTGATGAGACATCCTTGGGTTTGGAAACTTTAGATAGTATAATTTGCAATCAGGGTTTGAACAAATTGGTCGATTGTGATGTATCCTTTATACAGGTCGATGAGAGTTCTAGGAAGTTGGAATCTACTGATGGTGTTTGTGGCCTGAACAATGAAGGGACCTCTCTCCAGGTTGACAGGGAAAGCAGTAGAGTGGAAAATTCTGCAGTCCCTGCTTTTAATAGTTGTCATACAGGAGCGGGTTCTGGTGTTGACGAACACACATCCATCCACACTGTTGAAAGTGATATTATGCTGATTAATATATCACATATTTAATTAATTAAATTATCATTTAATTAAGAAAAAAATCATTTTTATAGAAGTTATTTTGGGTATTTTTTTATTTATCCAGTGCATGACGGGTTGGAATATTCCAATTTACCACGTATAATATTGAAAATTTAGGCAGCTTTCCTTTTACACTAGTTTTAAGCCCGTGCGTTGCACGGTTTATATATTATATCATTTTTAATAATTTTTATGTTTATAACCAACTATGCTATCATTTCAATTAAAATAATCCATACCAATTGTTGTAATGTCGCTTACATGTATTTTAAATTTTGATCAATTCAATAAATAAAAAAATACAAAGTTGTCTACACTGTCCATTTATAAATTATACAACAATATTTCTTCTATTCTCTTAAAAAAACCCTATTTTTAATAAAAACCGTGTTTCTATGATATACCTTTATGTAAAAGTATCACAAAGATAAGAATCTCTGTGTGAATTGTTAATAATATTTTTTATTCTTTCACCATACACTAAACTCTTCAGCTATTTTCTCAAATGATGGATTCTCTCTATTGCTCTTTCAACATACACTAAACTCTTTCAGTATTTTTCAAATGATAGACTCTCTTTACTGCTCTTTCAACATACACTAAACTTTCTCAATATTTCTCAAATGATGGACTCTCTTTATGCTCTTCAAAAATCTCTCTTTTATATATATATATATATATATAATCTATCAAATGAGAAGTGTTAATTTTGTGAGAAGTGAGAAGTAATCTCAACCCTCCATCTTATTTAGATCAAAGGCGTAGATTAAAACTTAAATAAAAGGAAAAATAAAAACAAACCCAAACCCAAACCCCAAAAATCACTCACATTTTCTCTCTCCTCCCATTCCCCCTCCCTCTCTCCACGGCCTACCCCAGCGCCGCCCACCACCGCCGCCTTCCTACACTATCACCACCCGTCTCCGGCGAAAATACCACCAGCCGAATCGACGGACCACTGCGAGGCATCCTCGGACATTATCCTCCACCGTCGAGCATCTTTTGGCCGCGAAAAACACCTTCTCCCTCACTCTATTCCGCGCAAAATTTTTCAGATCCGGCCGTGGTGGTTGATCGCCGGCTTTGATGCGACCGACCGACCGCACTAATCATGGCGAGTCTTTATCGGCCATCCTCGACCTCCGTCGGCCTTCACCACGCGACGTGCAACGCCTTCTCTCTCCTTTTCGCTCCTTTTTTCCAAATCTGGCCGCCGACATTGATAACCATCGTCGATCAACACATCCACCAGCGTCGCCTCTCTTTTGCGCACAGATTGACTTCGCAACTTCTCGTTTTCGCCTCCGTGGACGGAAATGAGAGGGCGGAGGTGGTGGAATAAGTTGTTGGAATAAGAGGGCGGAGGTGGTGGTATAAGTTGTTGGAGGGAGGGGCTGACTTGGCGGTGGTAGCTAGACTATTTTGGGGGCGACTGCAGGGGTGGTGGAGGTGGTGGACGGCAGGGGGAAGGCAGGGCAGTGGCGGGGGGGAGGTTGGTGGTGTGGGAGGAGAGAGAAAATGGTGGATGATCGGGTTTTTTTTGTTAATTTTTTTTTTTTTTTTTTTGTTACGTAGTTTAATTGGTAGAGTTAGCTTGAAGTTACGTGTTTTAGTTAATAGAGTTATTGGAGTTACGTCTTTTAGTTGATAGAGTTAAGTTGGAGTTACGTATTTTAGTTAGTAGAGTTAAGTTGGAGTTACGTGTTTTTAGTTGATAGAGTTAAGCTGGAGTTACGTATTTTTGTTGATAGAGTTAAGTTGGAGTTACGTATTTTTGTTGATAGAGTTAAGTTGGAGTTACGTGTTTTAGTTGGTAGAGTTAACTTGGAGTTACGTGTTTTAGTTAGTGGAGTTAAGGTGGAGTTAAGGTAGAGTTACGTGTTTTAGTTAGTGGAGTTACGGTGGAGTTACGTGTTTTAGTTAGTGGAGTTAAGTCGGAGTTACGTGTTTTAGTTAGTGGAGTTATTAGAGTTACGTATTTTATTTGATGAAATTAAGTTGTAGTTACGTGTTTTAGTTAGTGGAGTTAAGTTGGAGTTACGTGTTTTAGTTAGTGGAGTTAAATCGGAGTTACGTGTTTTAGTTAGTGGAGTTATTAGAGTTACGTGTTTTAGTTGATGAAATTAAGTTGGAGTTATGTGTTTTAGTTGATGGAGTTAAGTCGGAGTTACGTGATTTAGGTAGTGGAGTTATTAGAGTTACGTGTTTTATTTGATGAAATTAAGTTGGAGTTACGTGTTTTAGTTAGTGGAGTTAAGTTGGAGTTACGAGGTTTTGTTGGTGGAGTTATGTAGTTAGTGGAATTATGTTAGAATTACGAGAGTTAGATAATTTAGTTAAATTATTGGAATTATTAATATTACTAGAGTTAGATAATTTTTGTTAAATTAATGGAGTTAAATCATTGGAGTTAAACAGTTTAGTTACTGGAGTTATAGGACTACAGTTATGCAGTTGGTAGTGGAGTTACTCGAAATCAATGGCTGAGATTACTTCTCACTTCTCACCTTCTCACTTCTCACCAAATTATCACTTCTCACTGGATAGGCCCCAATATATATATATATATATATATACAGGCGGGTTCAGATGAGTCCGCCTACTCTGGTGAGTCCGTGAGTCCTCATGTGGACCGTTCGATGTAAAGCCGATGATGGGCTGAGATGCAGCCAAATAGAGACGCGGACAAATAGAGCTAGGGGTCAGCGAGAGTAACGTCATTTCTTTCCAAGTTGTCTCTCTCTCTCTAAATTTCTCTCTCCTTGTCTGCGCTCTCTCTCAGCCTTTCCTCTCTCCTCTAAAATCCCCAAATCAAACCTAAAAACTTATATTCGATTAAATCCCCAAATCAAGCTCAAACGATCGAAAAATGACAACAACTGCAGCAATTGACGGCTCAATTTTTCTATAGATCCTCTAACAACGATGAACAAGGTAATTTCGAATAAATCTTGTAGTTAATTCGATCTTCTTTTTTTTTCGAAATGGCGTTCAATTTTTGTTGTGAACCAGTTGTTTCTGCTGCTGTGTTTGTTGTATGAACATTAGGATATCAATTCCCGATTTCGATCGTTTTCTAAATTTCTGTATGATTTCGATTTTTAGATGGATTTTGCAATCACACGTGTTCTTCCTTCGATTTCAATTTTTGATAGAATTTGCAATTCACGGTATTGGTTATTGAATCACACATGTTCTCCTTCAATTTCGATTTTCAGATAGAATTTGCAATCACACATTATTGGTTAATGAATCACACATATTCTTCCTATTAGTAAGGGTGTGTGATTTTTATTCAATGGTGTGTGTGATTTTATTGGATGGTGTGTGTGATTTCATTCGATGGTGAGTGTGATTCTATTGGATGGTGTGTGTGTGATTCTATTGGATATGGGGGTGTCTAACTAAGGTAGGTTCACCTTCCATTAGGCGAGAAACCATTGGCCCAAAGACTGTTGATGCTGTGTTTATTAGCAAAGCAGAGAATCGTGCAGCTTACAGGTTCATGTATATCTTTGTCTGATTGTTCCATTGGTGATTCTCGTGATGCAGAATTTATCGAACATATTTTTCCGTTAAAGAAAAAAAAATATGGTAAATAATGTGCCTCAAATCAGTGATGTTTCCCTCTTTATCTTACCTTCCTTAAGTGTTACTAATAATTATGTGATAGGAGGAGTAAATGAACAAGAACTGAGACCAATTTTGGACCCGAGTTTGTATCTAACTTTTTGATAGAAATCAATGATTCTGATACTATAGATAAATTGTTAGTCTCTGCGAACATGGTAGAAAAGCAACCAAAAACATATGTTCTTGCATATTTGGATCAGAATGACTACACATGTGTTTGGTATATGTTTCTTTGGAGGTTTTATGAATGAGAAACCTGAAAATGTGGTAGGAAAGACAGGGTGCATGATGATTTCTGGAAAGCTTCCGATTCAGTCTGTGTGTGCATGGTCGAAGAGGAACCAAAAACATATGAGCTGAGAAAGCTATGAAATGTGTTGCTTCTAGTTTTTCAAAGGAGACTATGAACAGTGGGTTAGATTCAATGATGTCTAATCACACACGGGAACCAACGGAACTGCCTCAGTGTTGCAAACCGATTAACAGTATTGGATTTTGAGTGAAATTGAAACCGTTGTGCAGGTACATTTACCTGTAGTCAGGATCAAGTACAGGACTAAATACAGAGTCTTTTGTGCTATTATGTTCTGATGAATTTTTTTCTGTTTATTACTCCTTTATTTCACGAGGTACTAGAAGATTTCTATAGTAGAGTAAAGCTAACTGCTATAGCCTGGAAACAAAGAACCAAAATCAGAATTCTGAAGTTGGTCACTGAATGTTACGTTTTGTGGACCAGAGTGTGGACGGACTAGTTCCTTCTCATGTATGTCCTTCGTAGAAAGTATGTGTTTGCCTACCCGATAGCATATCTGCGCTCAAGGGTGGTGGAATCTTGCTCTGCTTATTTGATGGACAACTGTATCGATTCTGAAATGTCATTTTATACTTTATTTCTCATTGAAAGCTGGCTAGCTCAATAGGAAGAGCATCGTGCCATGCACGAGGTGTGGGTTCGAGTCCCACGTCATCTATAAAATTCTTGAAAACTTTAATCTAGTATAGATTTGTCTGATTTTCGATTTTATGATGGAATTTACAATCACTCTGTATTGATTATTGAATCACACTCGTTTCTATTATTGATTTTCCAAGTACTCGATTTTATAATTGGTTTGATTATAGAATCATATTGGTCGGTATATAGAATCACATTGGTTATTATATGGAGTCACATTGGTCAGTTTATGGTATCATATTGATGAGATTATATATGTTAGGCTGTGTGCAATTGTATTTGCTTATGTGATTCTATCTTATAGGGTGTGTGATTCTATTCGATAGAGTGCGATTTTATTGGTTTGTGTATGATTCTATTTGATAGCTTGTATGATTCTATGTGTGCGTTAGTGTGATTCTATTCATTAGTTTGCGTGATTCTATTCGATAGGGTGTGTGATTCTATTCGATAGGGTGTGTGTAATATTCGATAGTGTGTGTGATTCTTTCGGATAGAGTGTGTGATTGTATTCGATAGTGTGTGTGATTTCATTCGAAGTGTGTATGATTTAATTCGTTAGTGTGTGATTCTATTAGAACTGTGTAATGCCCCTCCCTACTGATTTCCCGAGACTACCTAAAGAGGGCTGGTAGATCTGTCGGTACATGTCAATCTCATGTTAGGGTAAAATTTATATGACATTGTTTTCATGTAGGTGTCAACTGTGAATTAGAGAGCGATATTAATTAGTTAGCTGTCATTATTAATATTAATGCATACAATGTCATTGTGCTTGTATTATTAGTGCAACAATAGAAATGCGCATCTCTTTCTATCTGATTGTGAAGCTGTGTAGGATTTGCTTTATTTCCTCATACAGAACAGATTAGGCCGACAGGAATACATGCGTATTAGTAAAAATTTATTCAGATATAGAATTAATATTGATTTTTTTTCATGCTGTAGGTTAAAACAAAGATTTTAGGAGAGCAACAGAACTTGCCTAAAGGATTGGGACTCCTCTCTAAACATTCACCACATAGGTCCAATCACAATAGAATGACAATCAGAAGCAGATTAAAATAATCTAGAACTTTGTAGCCGACGTGGGATTCGAACCCACACCTCGTGCATTACACGATGCTCTTCCGATTGAGCTAGCCAGCTTTCAAGAGAAAGTATTAGGAAATTCACCTGAACGTCCTAACAGGATCAAAGCCAATGCTCTAGATTTTACACAATCAACTGAATTTTTCAAACACACAAGTCAGAAAATCAAAAGTACCTATACTACCCAAACTACCTTTCCTATGTCCTTTTAATTGTGCTCGAAGCTTGAACAATATAAGAAGTAGCACAACAATCTAACACTGATCAACCTCCATAACAGTCACAATCAGTATAGAAGAACCAGATTTCATTCAAAAAACCTGTTTGTTTTAGTACATTCTTGCAAGATGCAGACCCCTGGTTGGACATTCTTGTACTTTCATTGCACTAAATCTCTACAAGAAAAGAAAAGAAAAAATCTCCAAGTCACAATGCTGAATTTTGAAGTTCAGTCTGCACCAAGCATTCATGTGGTGCAATTCTTTTGCACAGGAGACAGGACACAAGTTCTGTGGGAGATTTACATCAAACATCTGAGCAGACCGCACCAAATGACATCATTTTATCACGTTCCACTTAATCCACATATGCCACAGCAAATAGCTGCTGCGCAGTGAATCATCAATGCAAAAAGAATTCACTTAATCCACATATGCAACCACCTAACGATTTCGACCATAAACCTTCAAACCAGCAGAATTCACAAGCAAAAGCCACACCTGGTTACTAAACCACAAAATTCTAGCCAAACAGGAAATAAACAAACCATAATACTACTCCAGTGAAACAAAAATCGAATCTCGCAATCACATTTGATTATTTGCCACATCAAACCTAAAACAATCAAACCAGAAACTGCAACATTCACAAAACATAATTCAGACTAAAATTAAATCACAAAACATAAAAACACACCATAAAATTAATTCAGTCGAATGAGATGCTATACCTGAGAGCAGTAAAATCGCGACCAGAACTCCGATAATAGACCGCTGCCGACATCGAAAATGTTCATCCAAAATCATCCCGAAGGACGTATAAGGAGCTTAAACCCTAGATTTCAATTAAGATACCAAAAAAATGAATCGAAACTCAGAAATCACTCGACAACATCATAAGTTTCAGAAATCACAAAAAAAAAAAACACAATTGATACTAAAACAAACCTAATTAATCTGATCGAGGAGAGAGAAAAATAATTACACAGTTAAACGAAAATGAATCTGTCATCGGTAAATCTGCCAAACGAAAACCTAAATCTGTATTTCGAAAGAAAATGAATAGATTGCCGGAGATATTTACCAGATTTCGTCGCCGTTAATATCGCCGGAGAGCTGTGGATAAAATCTAGCGAAACTTCGAAAGCGCGGGAGTTTTCCGCCGCCGGAATTGGTCGCCGCAGTTGCTCGCAAGTCGGATAGCCGCCGTATTTGCTCCGATTTCTGAAATGCCGCCGTAAACCCTAGATTCAACCCAAAATAAACATATCAACATCAACTTATGACAAAAATTCATTAGAAATTCAAAATAATTAATTTAATCAAATCAAACCCTAATAATCGAGGAATTTGTTGTTAAATTCATCAAATTATACCTTGATTATAGATGCGCCACAAATAATTAATTTAATCAAATCAACGCCGAATACGAGCAGAGGGCGATAGAGGCGGCGGAGTGGTGGAGATCGGCGGCGAATAGGTGGAGATCGGCGGCGAAGCGGAAGAGAGAGAAAGAAGAATCGGGAATCAATGAGATTTTGGGGAAATGGAGGATGAAGAGAGAGAAATCGAAACTGTCAAAATGAGGAGGAAGCGTTTGATTCGTGGTTTTATATTTCTGAATGAATTGACATTTTTACCCCTATAGCGCACAGTGAATATGGAGCGTAGGATCTTGAGCGATGAATGGCTGAGATGAGGACTCACGGACTCATCTAACCCTAAAGGACTCATTTGATCCTATTTATATATATATATATATATATATATATATATATATATATATATATATATATATATATATATATTAGATTGGTACAATATTCTTTTATGCGTGTGAATACATCAGGGAATTAAATATTTTTCCTTTTCTAGCTCGATATTTTTAAATTAAAAAGCGGGTGGATTTAATTAATTATGGAATCACATTTATTCTGTAGATTTTACTGCCTAAATTACGGAGTGTTGACATCAGCAATGACATGACGTTGATGTCAAATCTGATGTGGACACCCTAAAATGCTTCTAAATCAACCGCTATTGTATTTATATTTATATTTATATATGATGATACTAGGTGAAAAGTCCGTGCATTGTACGAGACACTTCACCATAATCGACTATTCTTGTATTTTAATTAGTTAATCTGAAAACAAATAAATAAATCATGATAAAATTAACATGGGACACTTTTCATATTGTTTTTTTTATTAATTACTTAATCTCAAAAAAAGAATGATAATTGATTAAATGTTGGTTAGTTACGATGTCTTCTAATCTCACTAAATCACTTACGGATACTTTTTTTTGGTTATTTTTTAAGTCATTTTTCACAAAAGTCTAAAACTTGTCGACATATATCTACCAAAATCATACTTAACTTTTCAAAACTATGTGTAAATGGATCTTATATTAAAATACATTTCGACACGAACTTAATGATACATGTATGGAAAATTACATTTCAAAATCTAAACTGTCGTTTCGAACACCCGTGGGATATTTGTCATGTAATTAGATGGAAAGTTACATTTTTTGTCCGAGTTCAAAGTCATGAAAAAGGGAAGCTTTCCCACTTAGGCGACTGTACGGGAATAAACTAGTTACTAAGCGTTCATGGCGAAACGAGGGAGACCAAGGAAACAAACTACACCAACAGCTGCAGCATCACATGAGGAAAGTAATTATACCAATATTGAAGGGGATGGAGCAGAATCGGGGGAGAAAACAGAAACCCAGCGCGAGGAAAACATTAAAGAGCCAGTCATCCTTAACGATCTGATCAATTCGGCTTTGATCATGTTGGAATGACAACGACCCAAATATGAGTAGTGGGATGATGACAACGACCCAAATATGAGTTGTGGGATGATATCCCACATTGGAGAAATAGTAAAATAGGGACTAGTTTATAAGGTGGTGGATTACTTCTCTTATTGCCAATTGGTTTTAGGATGGAACCCCATCAGCTTGTGAGCTAGTCTTCCACGAGGGGGCCGATATTAGCCCATAACGACTCTGACATGGTATCAGAACCCAAGATTGGTCTTGGGTCCGGTGATCTGGTCCATGGATGGATTTACCCAATTTGGGTGCGGCGAATTTGACTGAGGTTTGACCTCAAAAAGGGGCTTTGCGAATTAACTTGACCCGGGCAAGGGCGTTTGAAGAATTTGAGTGTGAAGAATTTAATGGGCTCACATGTGAGAGGGGTTGTTGGAGTGACAACGACCCACATGTGAGTTGTGGGATGATATCCGATATTGGAGAAATAGAAGAATGAGGACTAGTTTATAAGGTGGTGGGTTACTCCTCTTATTGTCAATTGGTTTTAGAATGAAACTCCATCAGCTTGTGAGCTAGTCTTCCACGAGGGGGCCGATATTGGCCAATGACGACTCTGACAAATCAAAGCAGGTATGAATAAAAATATACCCAAATCTCTTGAAATTGTTAAATCAGTGGAAGTAGAGGAGGGAAGCCCAGGAAATTTGAATGCTGAACCTAAGAAGCCATGGAACTCTGTTGTTTCGGGTAAGAAGAAGGTTGGGATGCAACTGTTTTATGACAAATCTACTGCAGATAGTGAGGAAATCACGATAGAGGAATGTGATGTTTTTTATGAATTAGAGAAATGGAAATACACTCTAATTGGGAATGTCATTGGATTAAAGCCAAAACTGAAAGAGATGGAGGAATATTTGAAGCGAGTTTGGAGTAACATTGAGGAACCAATTGTTAAGTATTTTAGGCGTGGCTGGTTTGCTTTCCAGTTTAGTTCAGAGGCTAATATGAATGATGTGCTCAAGGGTGGACCTTGGAAATTGGGGGAAAACCCACTAATTCTGAATTCTTGGGCACCAAATATCTCACAAGAGCTAGATTGTATGTCAGTAGTTCCTATATGGATTCTATTGCCTGATCTGGACCCCTGGTTGTGGAGTGATAATGCCTTAAGCAAGATTGGAAGTAAGATTGGTAAGCCTATGTATGCAGATAACACTACAACAAAACAAGAGCGGCTCACTTTTGCAAGAATTCTGGTGGAGGTGGATGTTTCTAAGGATTTACCAGCAAGTGTTGTAATTAACACGCCTCATTGTAGACAAATTTGTCAAAGGATTGAGTATGAATGGGTGACGCATTACTGCAAAACCTGTGGCAAGCTTGGGCATAAGACTCAAAACTGCAAGCTTAACAAAGACTGTTACCAAGACTTCAATAGTCTATAAGCCAAAAGCCAAGGTTGTCGAGCCTGAACAACCAACAAAGAGCCATCAGGAGACAGTCCCTGAGCCTGCAGAAAATAATCTACAAGATTAGGTGGTTGTGGAGGACACCACACATGATCCCTTCACACCACCGGTGACACCAAGTGAGGCGGGGCTGGAGGATGAAGGTTACAGGAAGTATAAAAGTGCTCAAAAGACAGGGAAAAGCAAAGGGGAAATTGTTCCAACAATGTTGAGTAATAGCTTTTCTGTTTTCTGGATGATGAGGAGAACAATGCAAATAAAGGATTGAAGCAATGTTTAGGGGAGGAGGTCAATACTGGGCCACCACCTTTAGCATGATAATTTGAGCTTGGAACACTAGAGGGCTAAATGAAGCCCTCAAACAGCAAAAGGCTAAGAGCTTCTTGCTAAAATATAAAATTAGTTTGCTGGGGTTATTAGAATCAAGGGTGAAAAGCAATAAGATAGAGAGAATTAGTAGAAAATTGTTCAATAATTTCAATGTTAGGACAAATCATGTGGCGCACTACAATGGTAGGATCTGGTTGATATGGAATTCCACAGTGAAGGTAGACATTATTGCAATAACTAGTCAGGCCATTCACTGCAAGGTGAATCACATCATTTCAAAAGAAGAGATGATGGTAACTATGGTGTATGCTAGTAATGATGCCAAAGAGAGGAATGCACTTTGGAATGATCTGAGAGGGTGGGTATGCACTAATACCCCGTGGATAGTTATGGGAGATTTCAATGTAGTAAGAAGTGGGATGGAAAAGGAGGGAGGAAGTAAGGTCTCGAACTCTGATATAGAAGCTTTCAATGATTGCCTGGCTGACTGCACACTGGCAGATATGAAAAGTAGAGGTTGCAGTCTCACTTGGACAAATAAACATGAAAAGCCTGACAGAATTTGGGCTAAACTTGATCGTGCCTCGGTCAATAATGCCTGGATAAATCTTTTTGCTAATTCCATTGCAGAATTCCTTCCTCAAGGGGTGTCTGACCACTCTCCTATACTTGTCACAGTAATGGAATCGAAGCAGATCAGGAAATCTTTTAGATTTCTGAATTATTGTAGGGAGCATGTAGAATATGACTCCACTGTGAACAAAGCCTGAAAGAGAAGCTGTACAGGTAGACCTTTGGATAGATTCGTTCTTTGAAAAGTTAAGGAGAACCAAGAGCTCTCTAATTTCCCTGAACAAAAAAGAATACTCCAACCTCACAAATAGGGTTAATGATTGCAAAGCAAAGTTGAGCAGCATTCAGATAGATTTGGAGAGAGATCCAAGAAATCCTAATCTCCAGCTCGAAGTGGATGAAATAAAGGAAATGTACTCCAGATTGAAAAAGGCTGAGATAAGCATGCTTACCCAAAGGGCAAAAATCACTCACATCCAATTATCTGATAGCAGCACCAAATACTTTTATGCAAAAATTGCAGAGAGAAAGCATCAGAATGTGATTCTAAAGATAAAGGATGAAAAAGGCAAAGAGTGGTCAAATTCAGAGGATGTTGCTGCAACCTTTATTAATTTCTACAAAGGCCTTCTTGGAACAGATTCTCCAGTGGATGACTTGGACATTGAGTTTATAAGAACAGGGAATTGTGTTTCAGAAGAAACCCAAAAGGAATTAGAGAAAGCTGTTAGCAAAGAGGAAATTAGGGAAGCTTTATTTAGCATTCACCCTGATAAAAGCCCTGAACAAGATGGCTTTAGTGCAGGATTTTTTCAGGGAGCTTGGGAGACAATCAAGGAGGATCTAATTGCTGAAGTCATGGAGTTCTTCAACAAGCTCCATATGCCCAAAAAACTCAATGCAACAATGATAACCTTGATTCCAAAGAAGCCAAATGCTATGCAGTTACTGATTACAGGCCAATTGCCTGCTGCTCTACATTGTACAAGGTAATAAGCAAGATATTAGCATATAGATTGAAAACAACTCTTCCACAGTTGATTGGGGATGAACAAGCAGCTTTTGTAGCAGGGAGGAATATTTTCGACAATGTGGTTTTATCTTAGGCATTGACAAAAGGCTATTCTCAAAAGAATGTTTCTCCTAGGTGTCTTATCAAAGTGGACATTAGGAAAACCTTCGATTCTCTGAATTGGAAGTTTATTAGAAGCATGTTGGAAGCTTTCAAATTCCCTGAGAAGTTTACAAACTGGATTTGTCGCTACATCACTACTACTTGGTACTCCATCAAGATAAATGGAGCTTATGAGGGTTTCTTTCAGGGGAAAAGTGGAATTAGGCAGGGGGATCCCATGTCACCTTATATATTTGTGTTGAGCATGGAAATCCTTTCAAGATACCTGAGGATTATGCAGCATAAGACTAATTTCTCTTACCATCCAAAGTGCTCGAGAATTAAGGTCACTTATCTACTTTTTGCAGATGATTTAATGGTGTTTGTCAGGGGCGACTCTCCCTCTGTAGCAGCAGTAATGGACTGTCTCAATGTCTTTGCTGGCATATCAGGATTGCACGCAAATCACTCTAAAACAGATATCTATTTTGGAGGGGTCAGAGAAGAGGTAAACGAGATTATTTTGACTCACACAGGGTTTTTGGAGGGAACCTTTCCTTTTAGGTACTTGGGAATCCCCCTCAACACTGCAAAGCTTAAGGCTAATATGTATACTCAGCTTATTTTGAGAATACAAAATGCAGTTAAGCACTGGACGACAATCACTCTTTCTTATGCAGGCAAATGTCAGGCTGTCAGCTAATAAACTCTGTTATTTTTGGGGTGGAGAATTTTTGGTGCTGTAGTGTGCTGCTTCCCATTGGCATTATCAAAAGGATTCACAAAATCTGCAAAGATGACCTGTGCAATATAAGCCCTGGCCAAAAGAAGATCCAATACAAGAGCTGGCTTAGTGTGTGTGCTCCAAGAACTGAAGGGGGAATGAACATTTTGGAAGTTCTCTCATGGAATAAAGCTCTAATGTGCAAATGGTTATGGAGGCTGCAGTGTAGGAAAAAGGGGATCAGGGAGAGATGGATTAAAGCTTGTAAGCTTAAGAGTTGTGCCCTACAGGATATAGCTGCTAATGATGCTGATTCTGAAAATTGGAGAAGCATTGTAAAGTTAAAGAATGAGCTGCTGTTGAATCTAGGAGAAGCTGAATCTTTAGGCCAGCTGCTGGAGATGTGGAGCAGGAATGTCAAATTTAGCACCAGTGCAGCTTACAACCACTTCAGGCATAAGTATTCAAGTGTAAGTTGGCACAAAATTGTATGGAATAACATTAATCTTCCTAAGCACAGTTTCATAGTTGTGCTTGCTATTCAGAGGAAGCTTGCTACTCTAGATAACATGAGCAAGAGAGGGATTACTTTGGTTAACAAGTGCTGTTTGTGTAAGGCTGCTGCAGAAACAAACAATCATTTGTTTTTCAAGTGTAAATTCTCAGCTAGGGTTTGGGATGAGATAAAGCAGTGGATTGGTATGAATTGGAAATACAGTGACATTCATTTGGTGATCAATTGGTACAAGAGGAAAGAAAATCGAAAGCATTGGAAGTACAAGTGGGCAGTTTGTAGCTTCATCACCACCATATATCTCATTTGGAAAGAGAGAAATTTGCGGATTTTTGAGGAGAAGGAGCATAAGGAGGATTGGATAGTTAGACAAGTGAAGTTCATTGTTTGTGTTAGATTATATTATTGGAAAAGAAATTGTAATTTAGAGGAGATTATTGATCATATGATCTCATAGTCTCTCTTTAGGGGTTATTTTTGTAATTTTTCTGTCTTTTATTCCCCTTGTGGATGAATAAAAAACCAAATCTTATAAAAAAAAAAAGTTATTCGCAGTGCAGGTAGGCCTGGGCAACGGGGCAGGCCCCCGTTAAAAGCCCATGATCGACCCTCTTTAAGAGGGTTAAAGCCCGGCCTATCTAATAACGGGGCGGGTCGAGAAAGGACCAGACCCTTTAAGTAACGACGCGGGCCGGACCTTTTTTTAAAAAAGAAAAAACGGGCCCAAAATAAAAGCCTGTTTATTGACAGTTATCACGATGTGTACGGGACTGACTAATATCAATCTTCCGAGAAACTTCACCACCTGAATGATTCCCAATGACATCAACATTGCATTTCAAAGTGTTTGAAGACTTCACACCATGAACACACCCAGAATGAGATTCCTGAGCACCATGCAAATGGTGAAGATGCTTTGTGAACAAAGAATTAGGTTCCTGGAGAAACTTGAGCAAAAGATCTTTATTAGAATCAAGCACCTCAAGTGCATCATGAAACTCCTTGGAATGCCGAACCTTTTCATCAGTAGAAAAACGATTGACATCGATAAATTTCTGTCTCACAAATGCGACTTCATCTTCGTCACTGAGATTCCTATAGGAAGGTGCACGAGATACGGTGCTCCCAGTTTCTGAATTTGACCTCTCCGAAACTTCATACACATCTTTACACTTTCGCTGCCCCTTCCCATGCTTCCTATGTGATCCACTGTCATTTCCTTTGACACTCTTTCCTAATCCATCCGAATTACATTTCTTTTGATAACTATCAGAAACCCTCTTATGCTGCTTGCTAGAATTATGTTGTGCCGGCAACCAATCAAGACCCATCACATCGCCTTCCCGATTCACTATCTTTTCTCATCTCATCCGCCAATAATTTCTTCATCGTTGTACCAACCCCCAACCTCGGCGACACACTCACCATTATTGATCTTTGTTATTGATTGAGATCTCTAGATGAGGAATTTTTGGCTTCTTTGTTTGGTGAGATATGGTGGACACAGAGAGAAGAAGAATCCATAAAAAAAAAAAAAAAATAGAGAGGCCTGTTAAGAGGGGATGAAACGGGTCAGGGTCGGGTCGGGTCAGAATGGGTCATGACCCGCCCCGCCCCGTAAAAGCAAGCTGGTGACCCGCCCTGCCCCGTCCCGTCTCAGATTGACCCTGACCCGCCCCGCCCCGTTGCCCAGGTCTAAGTGCAGGGGATATGAAGATTCGAACACAGGACAACCCAAATACAAGTTGAGTTATTAATCAGTAGGCCAACTTTGATATTTAAGTCACATGTTTGTGAAAGAAAAGAACAAGAGGGAGAGAGGTTAGGGTTTTTCGTCGAAAAGGAAATTATTTCCTACATTATTTCCTAGTACCTACTCCGTATTTAGAATTTTCATTGACCCAAAGGCTGGTTCATTTCCCGTGTTTAAAGAAGGAACATTTGAAACAACAAAAACCCACCGACAACCACAGACAAACCCAATTCTATCGGTATTTCAATTTTTCTTCGAATCTTACGAATTGATCGCTGAAATTTAAAAAAATAATAATGGATGATTTAATAGAGAAAAATAATTTGGTTGAAGTTCTGGATGATTTAATAGAGAAAAATAATTTGGTTGAAGTTCTGGATGATTTAATAGAGAAAAATAATTTGGTTGAAGTTCTGGATGATTTAATAGAGAAAAATAATTTGGTTGAAGTTCTGGATGATTTAATAGAGTTGCCATGTTTGTGTTGTGGATTTAGGGTTTGTCAAGTTAGGATTTTTCTGCTTATTTATCATATCTTTGTCTCTTATTTGACCAGAAACAACCTAGTTGCAGCACGGTTTCAAATTTCCCGAATTTCTCCTCTTCAGTTCCCAGGTTCGTCGAGTTTAATTGTTTCTTCTCAATTTTGTTTTTTTTTAAATGTGTGTCATTACGTATGCTTGACCAACAAGGATTTTGGTTGATGGGTATTTCATATTGTGAAGGATTTTGATTTAAATTTGTGTTCTTTGTGGAGTGGTTATTGTGGTCCTTCGCTTCGTTGCTTCGAGAATGTGGGATTATGCCTAATTTTGAGGTTATAAATCATTGAATCTGTCGCCGGTTTTGTTTTCGTGCAAATATTTGACCAACAGAATTGTTGTTTTATGCTTTTGCTTTATAGGAGACCAAGGTCTGGTCATGTTGTGAGAATCCATATGGGTATATCCACCTGTGTTGGGATTCTTGGAAATGATAAGTTGACAGTGCTTACCATTATTACTTGTCATCATGTAGTTCTCAATTCCATGTGAAGTACACTATATAATGGTTGCAGAAACTGTAAAATTCTGTTGTGGTTAATAGGACATGTCAATGTCTGGTTTCACAGTTTCTATTTCATCCTGGTTCCGAATAATGTCATCTTGAAGTCCTGAAGTTATTAATCTGATCGCTGCACAAATAATGGTTGTGATATGCTTTTACTGGTTTTTGATACCTTTGATCGAACTGTGTCATTAACTAAACATGTTTGCCTTTGGGATATAATGGAATACAGCAAAATGGCTTATAAAACTGTATGTGCTTCTTATTGTGTGAAGTAGCAGTCAGTCGGCGAGGTTTTCGAATCAATTTTCATTTTGGGTCATCCGTGTGTAGCCTCTCTATGTTTCAATAGGGGTAAGGCTTGCGCGCATCCGATCCCCCCTTACCCCCGCCTTTAAGGCGCTGGGGTAAAGATGTTGTTGATAAAGTTTCATGAACATTCTAAAAAAGTAGATTAATATTCTCTTTCATGGTGAAAGAACGTAAGCAATGTCAATTGACGGGGTGGCAGCTCCAGGTTTAGTTAGTTGTTGGGACGATGCTATAACTTGGAGGCGGTGAGGTGAAATTCTTAGGAGGCTAATTTTTTTGTACTTCACCTTTTAATTTCTCAATTGCAACGACAATTCTTTCAATTCTTGCAAGGTGGAGAGAGTGAGAAAATACAATTGTGCAAGGTGTTTGGAGAAATGATCTCTGCTTCCATACATTGTTTTTGTGTTATAGGAATTCCACTATTTGTTCCTTCTGTCCCAGTGGAGGTAATGCATGGGGTCCTCACTTTAAAAGTGCCCCGTGTTGCTGTGAACTAGATGAGCTTTCTGCCGTTATCTCTGCCCTTGAGTTGGTATCTTTGTCGTAGGATGAAGATGTTAGGATATGGAAGGCAGGTTTTTATATGACACTCTAATTTCAACGAATTCTATGAACTATGCAGGTTTGCACTATGGCAGGTAATCATCGACAGAAACAAAATCCACGTGGAATATTATTGAATGTTAAATGTAAGTGGTTTGCTTACTGCCTCCAACTATCTTTGTCGGTATTTTTTTCCCGTAAAAAAAAATCTCTTTGTAATTGTGATCTTTGATTATTTCAGATTTGGATTTTGTTGAAAGGCTCGAGGAATATTATCTGCAAAGGAATTGGGAAAATCTGCTAGATGAGATTGATTCTAATAAGTCTGATCCAACTTTCATGACTTCTGTTGTTTGTGAATTGCAAGCTATTTCATATTATATGATAGGCCGTCAAGAAGGTAGTTATCTTTTTTATTAGGGTTTTTGTTATTTTATAATTGTAGCAATTTTGATGTCTTTTGTGTACTAATATTTACTTTAATGGTGCCAAGATGCATTTGAAATTGCAAAGGAAAAGTTAGTGGGCGACAAGATTGCTTATGATGTTTGTCCAACTTACTTAACAGCTGGTTTAGTTCTTGGGTAAGATTTTGTGTATTTAATTTGCATGATCCGAAGTTTATACTATATTACATAAAAACGACTATTAATTTTTATTTTGCAGAAAGATGTGTTTGAAAGAAAAAAAATATGGACCTGCTTGTCACTTCTTTCGCATGGCTTTTAATGTTAAAGACTTAGAGGAGGAGGCCAGACGTAGTGTTGCTGCTATCCTAGAGCTATGCAAGAATGATAGTAAGTTTCTTTGTTTCACGCTAGAGGTTACTATATTAGTTTGTAGCTCTGGTGTTGATACTATCCTCTGTATGCTCTAGTAGCAACACCATAGTAGGCTTATACTATCCCAGATCATCCTACTTCCTTGCAGTTTCCTTGATTATTCCTGATAAACATAAGCCAAGCCAACTACAAACTTACCACCTTTCACCCAGCCATCGATTAGCTGTTCTGCTCCCTGCTCACTACCTGAAATGGTAAGAATCTCGTCCCTGATCCTTAAAAACTCCTCCAATTCTCAGAATCCTGTGCTCTAGCCTTCACTCTCCATATGTCAATATTATGCACCAAGTAATTCCTTATCCAGTTATGCCAAATGCTCTAAAATCACTTTCCACATGTCAATTTTTTGTTCTTTTTTAATAATTTTTCAAATTCTGTTTTATTACAGGCGACGTGCCCTCAGGTATTAAAGGGGATATGGCTGTAACATATGCTTCGATGGGCTTCTTTGATGATTCGATAGAGTTTCTAAACAATGCCAATGGTGTAAGCCCATCTCTAGCTACCCAATATGAGGTGTACATTCTAGTTGAAAAAAAGGAATATCTAGGTCAGTGCCTGGAAGAAGTCAAGTTAGATGTAGAAAAACATATATTTCGGAATGTACTTATCAATTGTTTTTTTGTGTAGATGCCTATCTCCTTGGGCTGACTGTTGTTGACAATAAGAGCCTGGAAAGTTGTTTAAAAAATAAGAACTTTAGTTTTTATGTCGCTTCTGCGCTCGGGTATGTCTTCTTTTGTTTCTCGTATACTAACGAATTTGTTCAATGAAATAATTCTATTAACTTGTTTGCAGTATACCAAGGAATTTTATCAATGAAATAATTTGTTACTGGGTTTTCAGTGATTGCATGCAACATTTTGCTATGTATAAAGAGGCCAGTGATTGGTATACGGTTGCTGAAAAAAAGGCAATAGAAATGAAGTCAGATGATGTAGGGAAAATGTACAGCAAAAAAGCAGACTTCTCTTTTAAGAAACATCTACAGACTGGTAATATATCCCTGTTCTGTTTGTACCAATGGAACGTATATACTTAAAATAATATACAACTGATCTCATGTCTTTGATAATCTAGGGACTTGGTTTCTGTCGCAGACGTTGGAAAAGAGTCAACAAGAGCTTTTGCCAAACACAGCTTCAGGTGGTGATGTCGAAGATCATGGTGGTGATGTCAAGACCAAGCAATAGGTAAAAAAGAGACTCAATATAGAATATTTAAGCACTTCTTTCGTAGAATTTGATGCTGTTATAATTTTCTATGTATGTATTGGGTCCATGATGTGAAAAATCCTAATTTAATTAACTGTTTTCTTTAGTTATTCTTCCTGATCCTCAACACGACGATGATCCATTTTTGCCTTTTGAGTAAACATTTTTTATGAAATACTCTCATTCGTACATGACATTTTTATTGTTTTTGACATTATTAACTCATTCACTGATGACCTTTTTAATGTTTTCACTATGCAGGACTGTGTGTCAAAGCTACAGTTTCACAGTCGCGTTGTTGTCAAGTGTTTCAGAAGATCTAAGGAAATGATTCGGGTTTACCAGGGTTCCATAATAACCAGCTGTTGCAGCTATGAAAGATCTTTTGTGGTGGTTGAGTGTTTTCACCAGGGGCGTGTTCAGAAACTCGTGTCTTTAAGGAGAAAAAACGAAACAATTTTAGAAGTTCATATGGAAGACTTTTGTCCACGTACTGGTGAATATATCATCATTTGTGAACCTGTCACTCCGTTAATTTCCTATTTCGATGATCTGGCCAGAAACTACAAGAGCAGTGCCAAATCAAATCCTAAAGGCTGGTGGCTGATGATTAAGAATAAATTTTGGCAGATATTTCGGTAGGTGATATGATATTGGGTGTATTTGTACTGTAGGAACAATTCCTCACCTGGTGCTAGTTTGATATCGAGAAAATTACCACATAGTTTAGAGTGGGGGCTTACCTAGCAGTATACAAACATGATACTGTGAATGTTGTTCAGTTTCAACAGGGGACTTGACCATTAATGTATCTGGAAGTCCCCTTTTCTGCTAGGAAACTTGGAGGTCAGTGTAAGCCTCTAGTTAACAAAATCACAAGTACGGTGAGATCTTGGGTAGTCAAGTTCTTAGGCAGATAGTGATTTGAGGTCTCACTAGCTTTTTATTCTTTAAAACGGTTTCGTGCATATGAACTTGATTAATTATGCCAATATATGGCTAAATTTTTTCTAATTTTTTTTTCTTTAATCTGTTGCTGGAATAGGGATGTTACCATTGGTCTAGAAGTCTTGTTCGGTGAGGGTTCAGCCTGCGGAAACCTTCGGAAGGGTATATTTGTCACTAACGATGGCCGGGGAAGAATTTTGCCCAGTTACAATTGTGGTCTGAAACTTGAAGATGATGTAAGAGTTGTTGATATACAGAAGGATGATATTCGAGCTGTGAGAGTTCAGATGTTGGCCGTTTTGGAATTACCTTTCCCGAAAGGTGCAAGGGTTCTGGAAAATTTACCAAAGCTGCCAGCGGATTTACAGTCTTTTTTCAACCTGGTTTACCCTGATAAACTGTAAGTATGGGCTTTTCTTTGTTTAATTGTTGGTAGTAGTTTATACGAAGTTTGATTTTAATTTTTTTCTGTCTTAGGGAGGATGTTCCCGCTAAGTGGCTCATTCGACACCCGTATTTTCGTAATTGCGATGAACAAATTTCTTTTGTTGGGAGGTTGCATGAGCTGATGGAGTGCAATACTATTAGGCCATCTGTGCTAAACATAATTATGTCTGGAACTATCGATCACAAATATGACAATTGGAGGAACACCATTCCAGATGGGCTGTATAAGAAGATACTCGATTATAATGAGTCTGCAATCTACTCCAGGCCTGTAGGTATTGTACGATTTATGATAAATTCATACAAACATAAGAATGATGATACACACCGGACTGAAGTAAGTGAGTTTGTGTTGCTTTGTTTTGCTGTTTGTAGTATATTAAAATTTCTGTCAAAAAAAAAAAAAAAAAATATATATATATATATATATTAAAAGTTGATATTTGGGTTTTTGTTTTTACTTGTAGGGAACGTACCCGTATTATACCAATGCTGAGACTGAGGAGGTTTTAAGATCGTATTTCCCAGACATTTACAATGATTTGTATAAATACTTGTGGCTTTATGCAAAAAGAACGTAAGAGTACTTCAGTTCTGATTACTCCGTACTTAACAACATCGTATTATAATGGTAATTATAATTTTGCACACTTCTTTGTTGCAGTGTGACTGGGGTTGATGATCCCTTGGAAATTTCCCGTTTCTTCGATGGACTGTTAAGTAAGTCCTCTAATCCTTTTTCTTAATCAAAAGTTGGTGCTTGAAGGCCGTTGTTAGAGGTCTCCTGAATGCTTTGGGTTAATAAAAGAGGGTGGAGAATCGCCTCTTACTAGTCTTCGTTCTTCACTTGTGTATATGCTTTCTTGTGCGGGAACCAAACTTTGAGATCCTTAGCCAGGTGTTTATAACGATTTATGTTTGATTTTGGACAGCGTTATCAGGCCAAGTTGGTTGGTTAAATGGGTGATCTTCCATGATGCAGAATTGGTGTGCTTGATGTGTTGTACAGACCAGAAGAAGTCATTGTAGAGGACAAGTTTTTGATCCAATGATCCCATGTTTCCACAGCTCATTAGCATTAGCATCGATGGAGCATATAGGAAGACAGCATTTGCCCTATGTTTCAGGAGTATAGTAGAATCAGTATGTGGTTGCTAGATAGCACGGAATTTGTGTCTTAACTCTTTCTTCTGTGCATTGCCCCCGTTACAGATAATGTAACCTGCATACTTTACATGCCTCAGAGAAAGGGGGCATTCTCTAGGAAGCTGATACAGTTACATCTCATGTAAAAAGGATATTATTACATTGCCAAATGTCACAGTTTGTAGCATGCCACTTCAGCAAAATGAAATTTTGGGTTGGAGCCGTGGAGGGAAAGCAGGTTCAGTTTGGCGCAATAATAAGTCTATCTTGCGCCTTCCTTTCTCATCTTTCCCCCAACGTTTCTCTCTCCTCCCCTCCTACCTAACCACCACAGCCGAGTGGCCCACGGCCACAACGCCTTAAGGAGATCCCACGCCACTACTTACCTTCCAGCGCCTATTCTCTCTCCCCCTATTCTCACTCTCACCACCATCATTTACCACCATCATTTCCACATCCACTAAGTTCGCTGTGGTGTCTTCGAAAACAACCACCACATGGATAGTCGTATTGGCCTAGCCACCATGATGGTTGTAAAGGTGGTGCGTATGGTGTTGGTGTTCGGTGGCGGTGGTATGTTGATGATCGGAATAGTTGGATATAAAGCGAGATGATCGGAAAATGATGATAAACCTAAATGAAAAAAAAGTATTGAAACCGACGGAGGAAACAATGTTGGTGGATATTGAAAAATCAATTTTTCCCCCTTACAAACACATGCCAAGAACACGCGGAAGATGCCTTGTTTAACTTAACTTAATATTTTGGGCTTTTGGTCGAACCACACCTATTAAAACTAAAATTTTGGTAGACCACACCTATTATAATATTTTTTGTTTAACCACACCTAATAAAATCATTTTCTTTGTTAGACTACACCTTATATTAACTTCCGCCTTTCATCCATCCACTGCCGCTACTTACCCACCCACTGCTGCCTCTAGCCACCACCCCTAGCCACCTATTGCTGCCATTAGCCACCCCACTACCATCACCACAAATTTTTTCCCCCCAAATTTGATTTTCTTCTCCGAAAATTTCCCCAAAATCGATTTTTTGTATGTAGGGGGAAGAAAATCGAATTTGAGGGGAAAAAATTCGTGGTGGTGGTAGTGGGAAGGCTAGCGGCAACAATAGGTGACTAGGGGCGGTGGCTAGCGGCGACAGTGGGTGGGTAAGTGGCGGCAGTAGATGGATGAAAGGCGGACTTTAATATAAGGTGTAGTCTAACAAAGAAAATGATTTTATTAGGTGTGTTTAAGGATGGCAATTTAGTGCAAATCCGAACCGAACCCGACTCGACCCGAGAGAAAGAAACCGATCCAAACCCGAGGTTACGGAACCCGAATCCAAACCCGATATCACATAACCCGAATCCAAATCCGAAACGCTAAGGCCCGATCCAAACCCCACACCGATCCGTAATGTACCCGAACCCGACCCGATCCAAGTCTGACCCGAATGTGACCCGATCCAAAGCTAACCCGAAATTAAAATTACGTCAAAATTTGTACATTTTTTATTTTAATTTTTTTTTTGTATTATTTATTGTATGCCTTATACTCCGTGTATATATAAATATATAATTTACATTTGTGTACCCGTTTGAATATTAATATAGGCAAATTTAATAAAAATAACTCAACGTTTGTCTTGTCTTCTAAAAATAACCCAACCTTTTGATGTTAACAAAAATTACTCAACCTTTGACCTTAAGTTACAGAATTATCCCGAAACCCCTTCGAAAGAAAAATCTCCGGTGAACATAATATAACGTTGCTTATTCACCTTTCCCTTCTTCTTCCCGTATATCCATTACAAACAAAACAAAACAAAATCCCCCAATTATTAGAGTTCAAACAACCACCAAATGTTCGATTGAGACCGAAACTTGCACGACAATTTTGCGAGTAGCAGAGAAGACAACCCCGTGATGATTAGAAGGTTTGTAATATTTCTTGCTTCGACTATTTGATTGTCAGTTACATGGTTCATGATCGGATGATGAGGAAGAAAGTTTTTAAACCAGAGGAGTTGCAGGATGAAGTAATAACGTTTCATGCCTGCTTTGTAGGGTATAAAGTAGGTATCTTAATCTTCTAACTTATTAGGAATAAGTTCAAATTTTAACGCTATTTTAAAAGCCACAACGGATTGTGTTAACCGGAGATCCTTGCTCTGGATGGGTTTTGGGATATTTTTGTAATTCAAGTTCAAATGCCGGGTTATTTTTCTTAACGTCGAATAAAAGGTTAGGTAATTTTTGGAAGACAAGGCATACGTTGAGTTATTTTTATTAAATTTTGTCATTAATATATTATACATGTACAACAATTATATTACATGCATGATTTTTGCCGAAGACAATTTCAACGAATTTGTTTTCCAATGTATAGGTTCTAATTTTACTTAAATTTACAGTAGAGAAAATTAGACAGAAATCTACATGTTGAATTTAAACGAATCAGTTTGGGTTACGGATCGGGTTGTGTCGGAATTTGGATCGGGTTATGAATCGAATTTGGGTCGGGTTATGGATTGGGTTTGGATCAGGTTATGGATTTGGATCATTCAAAAATGGCTTGGATAGGGTTTGGATCATGGGGGTTTGGATTTGGGTTGGATCTGGATTACAGTATGCAATCCAATAAGAACTTGGATCGGATTTGGATTGTGTATGATCCTATCCGACCCCGATCCATTGCCATCCCGTGTTTGGACAAAAAAAATTATAATAGGTGTGGTCTGACAAAATTTTAGTTTTAATAGGTGTGGTTCGACCAAAAACCCTAATTTTTATGAGTATTCTGTTTTAAAACTAATTTTAGCGCTTTAGGAATTTTTATAATAATTTGGGTGTTACATGAGTTGGTTTGGATTTGGGTATTGTTATGTTCATACACTGTATATAGGATAATATTAATATATATTGGTTGAGTAAGATTGAGTGTTGATTTGGGAATGCCGTTTGTGTAATTGTAGAATCCGAGTTCGTAGACGAGGAGTACTAGTGATTGTTATGCTATTGATTTTCCGTTTTCTTAAAAGGTAGGCTAGCATGCTCAACCTTTCTTAAACTGTAGAAACCTTTCAAAACTATATGCTAAGTGATTGGTGTGTTGGATGAAAACTTAGTATCATGATAAATGGAGAAAGATTTATTGTTTGATTATCATATCTTGTTGGATTGAATTAGCGTATTGGCCTGGTATATGGTTTGGGTTATGATTCAAGAATGTTGTTTGGAATTATGGTTGATTGGATGTTGGTATTGTTGTGGTGGAATTATGAATGATTGTATGCTCATTTGAATACAAATTTGTTAAAGAATCGGTATTGTGAACAGAACAAATAAACTAAGTATGAAGATACGCGATAATTAATGGTTTGAGTCGCATCGACTCCACTTTATTGGTTTGAGTCGCATCGACTCCACTTTATTGCCCCACCGCATCGGTCATTAAGTGGGCTTGGCTCTAATACTACTCTATTGGGTTAGCAATACTTAATAGGGGGTGTGCACACTTAAGGTCTAGTAGTCTTGTATGGTATGGTTTGGTGATTCAGCAAAGATTCGGCTCACCCACGTATATAATGATATGGTTTGGTGAGTCGACATAGATTCGGCTCACCCATGTATATAATGGTATGGTTTGGTGACTCGGTAAAATCCGGCTCACCCACTTATAAATATATGATTAGTATGGTTTGGATGAATTGGAAACAAATTCGACTCATCCCACTTATAAAATTTGGTATGGATTCCTCATTAAAGATATAAAAGAATGGACTGGATTATATTAATGAAATTTTATACACTTGTTGAAGGTACTGTGATATTTCTATTTTGGTGATGTAGTTTGTTTTGATGAATGGTTTATATGTTAACGTGCTAAGTGTGGTTTTCGAAAATAAAATTAAAACGTTTTCAAAATCCAGGTAAGGGTTTTGGTTTTCTACGAGTTGGGGTGTTAGCTTACTCAATTTCACTGACTTTTTCAACTGTGGTTTTTGTGTGTTAAATCCACCACAGGTTTGGAGTATTTGGTTTGGAGTATTTGATGCATGCGGGAATCGACGACTCATTAGTTATTAGTTGGACTAAATAAATTTAGACTTTCAATTATTAGACCATTAATGATACTTAGACAATTTCATATTTCATATTTCAGATTGTTGTAATTTAATTAATGGATTGTAATAGACTATTTTAGACCATTAGACATTGTAGTTCGGCTTCTGAAATCTCCTTGCATTCGGGTTTTTGACTCGAGTGCGGAGTGACACCTCTAAATTTCCTAAATTTGTATTTTGGATCATTATAAAATGTTTTTAAAAAGGAAAGAAAATTTTGGGGTGTTACAAAATGTCTTCTAAAACATTGTTGGATTGAGGGCGTTGGTTAGGAAAAGGAGTCAAGTGGAGGTGTTTGGCAGAAGATTCGAAGGGGGTGGTGATTGTCGATTGGAGGTCTGAGTGTAGACGGTTTAATGTATGGGGAGTTGAGGTCACATGGAAGTTGACGCGGAAAATGTGCCTAATTAAGAAAGTTATCGAGGGTTGTCGAATACATATAAAAGTTAGTGGGTGGTTTAAGGGTGGAGTAACAAACTCATTAGGTTGGTATATATGGAGTCAGAGTCATAAGACTAAGGACACGAAACTTTTGATTTCGTAATTTTAATCACGATTTCTTTTACTTTTCGGTTTAAATTTCTTAAGAGTGTGTTTGAGAATGAGGTTTTCCTTCTCAATTTTACCCAAATCACATGTTCGACCATCCTAAACAATTTAGAATTTGAATTTGTGTCAAATTTACAGAATATGAAATTTGTAAACCAAATACCACCCCCAAACCACCTCATTTGCAATCCGTGCTTTCCCAAATAAATGATTTGAGATTGTATACCACAATCCCAAATAACAAATTTTGCAAATGATCGATCACCATAATTTCAAATTGTTGTTTGCACTTACCTAAAATGGTTGTCTTAAATATCGTATTGTGACATTGATAATACTTTTTAAACAAACATTATTAAATCCCGTGCATTTGCACGGGTCAAAAAACTATTTGCTTTTAATAATTGCGTGCATGAAAAGCTGACATGGACAACAGATAAAATGAAGCTGACACATGTACAAAAACAGATATTTGATTGGTTACAAATCTTTCCGTATATTCCAATGATGTCTTAGCAGATTTCCGTGAAATACAATATTTATTAAATGATATCTTTTGTAACCAAAAATAAATAATATGATATCTTCTATGAACAAATATAAAATGATGTGCTAAATATTTAATTTATAACCAATAATAAAATGATACATACACCTAACTACCCAAGGCATCGTTTGATAGGATTGCATCTTTTTGATCTGATTCGATTGCTCCTAATCTAATCTGATATGATTTAAATGACTCTGAACTGATATGATCTGATATGATCTGAATTTGTTGAAAATTTGATTGAATTTCAACGGATTAGTATCAATAATGGAGCAAATTCATTGAACATTATTTGAGCAATTCTGATTTAATTAAGTCATATCAAACAGGGTCAAACTCCCTTCATAAAAGTATATATAAGTCGTTCTCACATTTTGAGACAACGATTTGACCACTAATTTAAAGAAAAAAGTATCTGGCCAAAAACTATAAAACTTATATTGTTAAATTTGTAACGAAAAATCCTATCACATGAATATGTTTTTATTTTTTTATTTTTATGATTTTCACCCGTATATATTTAAAAATATAGGGCAGTCAAACCACTTTCTCGAACAAAGAGAACGGCTAATATTCTTTTATGGAGGGAGTATGATATCTTTTTTTTTTTTTTTTTAATAAGTGGTGTGATCTTGCACATAATAAATTGCCTTCTAAAATTGCCATGATACAGTCAAGCCACTTTCTCAATAGCTTTTTTTTTTTTTTTTTTACTTCAAAAATGTATCAGGGTTTCGTTACATCAGATATATAAATCAATATGTGATGCAAGTACGCTTGATTAGGTTGTTGACACTCGCACAGAATAGATGGCTAGTCTATATCGCACTGGCACAGAACAGATATCTAGTCTGTACACAGATACTCGTTTCAACCTAGGCGTTGGTGTATTTCGCATATTCGGACCTGAGTGATGCGAGATCACCTTCCATATTATTAGCTAGTGTTATTTACCTTATTATTGTTAGAATAAAATTAAGGGATAAGCAGTATTCTTATTTCCTTAGGAGTCTTATTTTCCATATCGTATTAGGTTAGGTTAAGGAATATTTTAGAACTTATGTTTACTATTTAAACAAGTCTAGGGCGTTTATTGTATCATGTATCGTTGAATTCAAGAAAAGTAATAAAAAGAGTCTGAGAAAGGTTTTCTCACCCATTTGCATTCGTTTTAAGTTCTAAAGGTAATTGAACTCAAGACAGGGAACGGAAGACACTCGTTCTATCGTTGATCGGCTAGAGATACTAGAGGTCAAGGGCTAAAACTAGACGACTGTACTATTTAGGGATTAGCTTAGCTCGATTGGATCTCTAAGGGTTGAGATTCATTCGTTCATATCTTTATTTTCCGTTCTCTAAACTCAAAACAGCACAGACCAGCTGTAACAGCCCGATTGTCTAAGCTAGTTTTAAAACTTAATTAACAGTATTAGCAGAAGAATCATTAGCCTAAATCGGACCTGTTACCGCTGTCTCTCCCATAAAGGAAGATACAAGGCTCTCCAAAACACACAACACTAATAACTCAGTTACAAACGATTATTATATTATACAAGTATATCAAAAGCTTCCACTGTTTACGAGTTATAACCTTTGACATACCAATACTAAAGTCTAATACAACCTGACTTCTACGTACTAGACTTGGTGATTCGTCCTCTCCACTAGTATGTGACCCTATACTCGTACACCTGCACATTTAAAAAAACACGATACTGCCCATTCCAATGAATTGAATGGACAGGGGTAACTCAGCAAAAGCTGGTAAGTTCATCGTACTTACGAAACACATATAGGACCACCGAGGTACACCTGCCCTCCTTTGTCCGACATATAAAGGTCCTGAGACCGACGACGATTGGCTAATTAACCAAACCCATTAATCATTTGCTAACCATATATAGAATAACATATCATGCTAGCAATACACATAACACGACCTTGGCAATACGACCATACACACCAATAAACACAACAAGACATTGTAAGGGCTCGTACGACATAGCATGGATCATAGATAAATAACAAAGATCACCATAACAGACAAGCTCATGTCACATTTGATTTCATATGCATCCTACTTGTCATGCAGAACCCTCCGACAAGTACACTAGATTATACATCAAATCATGCTGGATTATAATATTAACACTTTCAATTAAGGCTACGTATATGAGCAGGAATATCATATTCCACCTCTAAGCACATCTCGAATTCAAGACACATAATTCATAAAATCACATAACATATCATTCATAGTTCTCTTTCAGAACTAGACTATACGTTTCACATAGCACAACCATGCTCAAAGGATAGCTCAATACGATACATAACTTGCAATATACAATTTATAGTTTCGTTGGCAATAGGTAAGGGAAAGACGCGAGGGCGGCAAAGAACTCATTGCGGGCTTACTCGCTTGTTGGGGAACGTCTTCCCCTCATTTACGCAGGCCTTAACAGTCATTAGTGTGCACACCCCTTGGAGGTCCTTACCCAAATTCGAGGTAATCTCTCCTAAGGCGACAATCAATATTGCCCATCAGGGTCGTTTCAATCACGTAACCAAAATTCGAGGTTACGACTTTCTGTCATACGTTCATCACCTCATGGTACTCCCCCATCAAACCACTGAGGCTCCTTAATCAAATTGCCATCTAACTTATACATACGATAATTAGTGCGTCAATTATCAATTAATAAGACATCGAACAACAGGTGATTAGTCCGTCAATCACCAGCCACAATACATTTACATCAGGTGAATAGTTCGTCAATCACCAGTTACAATTCATTTACATCGGGTGATTAGTTCGTCAATCACCTCTTACTATACAATTCATTTACACAGGTGATTAGTTCGTCAATCACCAGTCACAAACAGTTTCACATATACGCCTATACTCATGTATATGAACTACAATTCAAATAAATTACGTTTCCACACATGTCAATTTGATTACTCAATCTATCATAGAAATCACTTACTTAACAACATACAAATACAAGAACACATCATGTGTATTCAAGCAATTCAATAGATCATGCGGACACAGACCACGTTCACATCTCAAAAACCATCAATTAATAGTATTATCTTATAATAATGCACACCGTGTGCATAACCATGCACTACTCGCCCTCAAAGGGTTCTATCCACATAAATTATGACTCGAAGCATCATATACTATTCACATGTACTAAACAAGGTCATGTGAGTCATAACACCCCTCATATTATCCATACACATGAAAGTTATTTAGCCCCTAATTAGACTCCTCTAATTAGTACTTAATTACCCCTAATTAAGTTTAGCTAGGATCTTTTGTTGCATGTAAGATTAAAGCATAAATAAGGTAATAAAACATATTTTTTATACCTTAATCAAGAGGAATTTTGACCTTCCTTCAAAAGAAGGATCTTGAGCTGCTAATTAATGGGGATCCTCCTCCTTAGTTTTGAGTTTCCAAGTTAGGAAACCTCCTCTCTTGATCCACCAAAGAAGCTCTCCAAAAATCTCACAAAATGGACTAGTTTTAAGAGATTTTTTTTTTTTTTTTTTTTTTTTTTTTTTTTTTTTTTTTTTTTTTTTTTTTAACCCTAAAACCAAAATAAAATTAGCTAACACTTTAGCTAATGTTATTCTAGGTTTAGTAAAGTATTTTGATCAAGTTTTTATTGACATGCAATGAAGAAAACTTGATCTTAAAAGAGTTGGAAGTAGGCTGAATTTTTAGAGAAATTAGAGGGTTTTCTCTCTATTCTCTCTCTAAAATCAAATTTTTGTGTATGTAGAAATGATTTGTTGTGTTTATTTGACATAAAACACTCTATATATAATGGTTGTGGCAAATGACCATTTTGCCCTTACTAATTATACCCCTTAACATCTTATGTTACAATTTGGGTATAATTTGTACACTTATTTCTTTAAGTGTTAGTTACTTATTATATCTCTATATAATAATTACTAATTACATCATTTTAAGCTAAAACTACAACTCTTTGTAATTTAAATAGCTAATCGTCAATTTTGACTATTTACACAAAAACCATAATTTATCCGACTCGAGTTCCGAACTCGTAAAACACTATCCAACATAATCAGTTAACTCTATAACTGATACATTAGGGTTTATATTATATTGTATTAAATACAAATATAATATCTTCTGGAGAAACTATCTTTATCAGTGTGACCGGGAGGGATCAGTTGATTACCGCCGTCAAAACGACAATAACGTCAAACTCTAGCCAGCCAAGCGTTATCGATTTACGTTAATCAACTGACTTAGTATATATAATATATCCCAGGTTTATTCCTAATTAGATTTAATTAGTCAACGCATTATTGTCGGAGGACACCTACTCCAACAATCTCCCACTTGTCCGAGACAAGTCATGCGTTACCGATTCTCTTGTCCGTTATATCTCCCACTCAATGCGAAGTATCTTTCAGGTCGAACTTGCATTGGATCTTTATCAAAAGTGGTTTTCTCGATCTGGATTATGACTGTCTGACCGGAATATCTATCATAGATCTCTTCCGAGCGTGGCCACGCATTTCCAGTCACAATTCCTCGAGTGGCCCAAAGATATTATACCCTGACGTGGGTGGACAATCCCTTCTTGACATATTTTCTTTGTTTCATACAGTAGGTAATGACCCAATAGAAGTCCTTTTAGCCTCCTTTTACGGCACGACTTAGAACATAAATCAAAGTCACTGCCTGCTGCATAAACTCAGACAAACAATCTCAGGTCGAAAGAATCGACTAATAGGAATAATATAGATTACCTTGTCACGACCAGACACAAAGGTTCTATAATTGGTCAAATGTCTGACAGAGTGTCATCTACAGTCTGTCTATGTAATCGGTTATTCATCTCTATGAATCCATGATTATTGAACTAGTCATCAACCGACTTACAATCTAGTCAATTGAGACGTCACCTCATTTTATGACTAGAGACAGAATACACTGTTAATCCTGTTCACTTAATAGGGTTCAAATCGTCTCCACGACCTATTAGGAATCAACAGAGCATATATATAATTCAGCATTTTATTAAAAATGAATTAATAAACGAGTTCAATAAAACTTAAAACGATGAATTTAATTATCATATATGTAAAAAGTAATACACTTATTAACTATTACAACATATAATCTAACACATGTCAGGCATACGCCTCAAACCCATCGAGGCAATATGACCATTGTGTTTAGCCTGTGATAATGGCTTGGTTAAAGGATCAGCGATATTATCGTCTGTCCTAACCTTACAAATCGATATATCTTCTCGTTCCACAAAGTCTCTAATTACATGGAACTTCCTGAGTACATGTCTAGATTTGTTACTAGATTTAGGCTCTTTAGCCTAAACTATTGCTCCACTATTGTCGCAATAGACTGGAATAGGATCCGCTGCTGTAGGGACTACATTTAATCCTTCCAGGAACTGCCGGATCCAAACTGCCTCTTTTGCAGCTTCTGACGCTGCAAGATACTCAGCCTCCGTTGTAGAATCCGCAGTCACCGATTGCTTGGTGCTCTTCCAGCATATGGCTCCACCATTCAGTATGAAAACATATCCTGATTGAGATTTTGAATCATCTCGATCTGTTTGGAAACTAGCATCCGCATAACCCTTTATACGAAGCTCAGAATCCCCTCCAAAAACTAAGAACGTGTCCTTAGTCCTTCTTAAGTATTTAAGGATGTTCTTAACGGCTATCCAATGGCTCTCGCCTGGATTGGCTTGGTAACGACTTGTCATACTCAAAGCATATGACACGTCTGGGCGCGTACACATCATAGCATACATGATCGAACCGATTGCGGAAGCGTAAGGTTTCGATTTCATGTGTTCAATATCCTCAGGTTTAGTTGGACATTGAGATTTACTCAAAATTATCCCACTTCCCATAGGTAAAAAGCCTCGTTTAGAGTCTTTCATATTGAACCTGTCAAGAATCTTATCAATATAAGTTTCTTGACTTAACGCTAGTATTCTTTTTGATCTATCTCTATAGATTCGAATACCTAGGATGCGTTGCGCTTCTCCTAAATCCTTCATTTGGAAATGTTTCCCGAGCCAGTCCTTAACGGAGTTAAGCATGGGGATATCATTTCCAATGAGTAATATGTCATCTACATATAGGATTAGGAGAGTTACTTTACTCCCACTAAATTTCATGTATAAACAAGGTTCCTCGACACTTCGAGTGAAACCATTTTGTTTAATCACATGGTTGAACCGATGGTTCCAACTCCGAGATGCTTGCTTAAGACCATAAATGGATCTCTTAAGTTTGCAAACTTTCTTAGGATTGTTTGGATCAATAAAACCCTCAGGTTGTGTCATATACACTTCCTCTTCCAGAAACCCATTTAGGAAGGCGGTTTTAACGTCCATCTGCCATATCTCATAATCATGAAAAGCAGCAATCGCTAAGATTATCCGAATAGATCTAAGCATTGCAACTGGCGCAAAGGTCTCGTCATAGTTTAAACCATGAACTTGTGTGAAACCTTTAGCTACCAATCGAGCTTTGAAAATATCTTGATTTCCATCCATGCCGGTCTTGATCTTAAAGATCCATTTGCACTGAAGAACCTTGGTTCCTTCAGGCAAGTTAACCAAGTCCCATACTTGATTCTCGTACATGGAATCTATCTCGGATTTCATTGCCTCAAGCCATTTAGCAGAATTCGGTCCAGACATGGCTGCTCTGTAGGTTGCAGGCTCATTGCTTTCTAGAAGCAAAAAATGATCACCACCATCCTCAATCACACCTAGGTATCGATCTGGTGGATGGCTTGATCTGCCTGACCTTCTAGGAGTGGAAAATGGAACCACAGAGTTAGACGATTCAGGAATGTCTTCTGGCAAAACATCCTGAGCCTCATTATGCATTTGTGGCTCCTGAACTTCACTAAGTTCAAATTTTCTCCCACTCTGTCTTTTAGAAATTAATTCCTTTTCTAAAAAGACAGCATCTCGAGACACAAAAACTTTGTTCTCTACACGATTGTAGAAGTAATATCCTCGAGTATGTACAGGATAACCTACAAAGAGACATTTATCAGATCTTTGTGTAAGCTTATTGTCAGTCTTATTTTTGACATATGCTTCACAACCCCAGATCTTGATAAATGAGAGGTTCGGAACTTTTCCTCTCCATAACTCATATGGAGTTTTCGGAGCTGATTTAGTCGGGCATCTATTGAGAGTGAAAATAGCAGTTTGGAGAGCAAAACCCCAGAATGAATCAGGAAGCTCAGTCTGACTCATCATTGATCTGACCATATCCAACAGGGTACGGTTTCTTCTTTCGGCTACACCATTTAATTGTGGTGTACCAGGAGGTGTAAGCTGTGATATGATTCCACAGTCTTTCAGATGAATATCAAAGGCATTACTGAGATATTCACCTCCCCGATCTGATCGTAAGGCCTTGATCTTCTTTCCTAATTGGTTTTCTACTTCCTTTTGAAATTCTATAAATTTCTCAAGTACCTCACTTTTATATTTAATTAGGTAGATGTAGCCATATCTACTAAAATCATCTGTAAAAGTGACAAAGTAGTCATAACCTCCTCTAGCAGTGATTGTCATTGGACCGCAGACATCTGTATGAATGAGGGCCAATAAATCACTGGCTCGTACTCCTTTTCCTGAAAAAGGTGCCCGAGTCATCTTGCCTAAAAGACAAGATTCGCATGTTCCATATGATCCAAAATCAAATGGTTTGAGAACTCCATTTGCTACGAGTCTCTCAATGCGTTTTTCGTTTATATGCCCTAAACGACAATGCCAAAGGTAGGATTGATCGGGATCTCCTATTTTGAGCTTTTTATTTGCTACATGATAGACCTCATTTGTCAAATCTAAAACGTAAGTACCGTTTATAGATTTGGCTGTTCCGTACACCATATCATTAAACGAGAAGGTACAACTGTTGTTTCGTATTGAAAATTCAAAACCTTCAGCGTCTAAAACAGAAACCGAAATTATATTCTTACTTAGAGTTGGTACAAAATAGCAGTTATTTAGATACAACTCTAGCCCTGAGGCCAGTGACAGAATATACGTTCCTACTGATACGGCGGCTACTTTAGCTCCATTCCCGACACGGAGGTCAACTTCACCTTTTGCCAGCCGACGTGCCTTCGTCAGCCCCTGCAAGTGATTACAAAGGTGAGATCCACATCCAGTGTCCAATACCCAGGACGTGGTACTTGCATAATTAATGTCTATCATATATATACCTGGTTTCGACTTGTTCTCCTCCAGGTACTGTGGGCAATTTCGCTTCCAATGACCGAAATTTCCACAATGGAAGCATTTTTGTTTAGGAGTCGCGCCTCTCTTAGCAATAGAATTGTTGCCCGAAGCAACTTTTCCTTTTCCTTTGCCACGCGCGGGTTTCTTACCCTTGCCCGCACCCTTCTTGAACTTCCCCTTTTGTTTTACCGCCATGGATAAAACATCTTTATTCGCGCTCCCACTTGACACCAAATCCCTCTCATGTTGTACAAGCATGGCATGCAATTCATGAAGATTTTTCTTTAAATCATTCATGTTGTAATTCGTCCTAAAAGGATCGAATGTTGCAGGCAAAGAATTAAGCAGACGGTATACCGCAAAATCTTCAGAAATTGGGCATCCTAACTTCTCAAGAGTTTCAACATTCTCAATAAATTTGAGAATTTGAGGACCAACTGGTTGGCCCTTTGAGAGCTTAGTCTCAAAGAAACTCGAAGCTGCTTCGTATTGAAGTATTCGCGGCTTTTGCGAGAAACTAGTCGTAAGCCGAGCGAATATTTGATACGCACTGAAATCAATCATGCGTTTCTTTAAACGCGGGTGCATAGCAAAAATCAATACATTCTTAATCTGGTCAGATTCATGCTTGTACTCTTCATACATTTGTATCATATCAGGGGTGGCGTCGGGACCTGGAGCGGGAATCGGGGGTTCGTATAGAAAACGTTGTTTTCTATCAGATTGAAGGGCTAATCGCAGGTTTAACTCCCAATCAGTAAAATTGCTTCCATCCTCCTTTAGTTCATTCTTTTCCATAAAATTACGAAGCCAGGAGTCTTTGGATATTACTGAATTGGACATTTGAGCCATTTTTGACTTTAAACTACAACGTGGAAAAAAAAACAATCGATTAAATTCATCGTCAAATTCACATTAAAATAATTATTTGTGAATTTAGGCATTTATATAATGATCTCTCTAAATTATATAAATGATTCCGAGATCCGATCTTATATAAATCTAGGAACGCGGATGGCGATACATCCTAAATTTATGTAATTTCGGTAAACCAACTCATGATTGATTCTACACTTAGAACTCTCGGTTGATCGATTTCAACTAAATCAATCCTTTAGTCCCGTATTGCAAGACTTGTATTGCAAATCACGTCAAGATTAAACCAAAATTCACTCGTAATAACTCTTTATTAACCTACTCCCCCAAGGTAAAAAGGAAACACCCCGCTAGGGCGAGCGTGCCCCTAATGAACAAGGGTTGCATAGGTGTGAATTGTGGAAGGACTAAATCTCGATTTTAAATTTTTTTTTTTTTTTTGTGAGAGATCTTGTCATATTATATCTATCGCTTTTAAGTGAACTAATTCTAGCGAGTCGCGGATAATGGATATGACAATGTGGGATTTGAGTTTGGTTATAATTGTGCGGAAATTAAACCAAGCATGCATCAAATAAATCCAAGTCCTAGTATGGCCATAAGACTAGAACCTAATAAAAGCTATTAAACCTAAATTAGGCTTCAAAAGCTTCAAAGGCTCCGTCTTCAATTCGATCTCGAGTCACCAACTTTTGGCTCCGTGAAAAGCGCCGGTCTACAATATAAACAAATGTACATATGGACTATCCTATTATACATTTTTTGAAAAAAAAAAAATTAAATATTATTACAAACCGGCGATACGAGATCGTTATTATTACAAACCAATCGGATACCGTCCTTACATTTCGGTACAGTACCGATACTATAGTACTCTATGGCCATACTATACTTAGAATCATGCAAATTAGACCGAAAATCAGATTTTCAACTTTACAGTACAAGCAACCCGGTAAATTTAGGAATTTCCGATTCTAACTTTAAAAATCAATAATCAACACTTAAAACACCTTTTAAGTTTAAACTAACCACCAACAAATTAGTTTTTTTTTTTTTTTTAATATTTAGTCTCCACTAAAATTGAATTAATTAGTTTAATTTGATTATATTTGCTAACTATTTGTCCAAAAATCACATAATAAACCCGAAAATATCTAAATAAATCATAACTAATTATGAAAAAACATTTAGAAATTATTTCATTATGTGATTTAAGCTCACAACCAGTAGCTAATTAAGGACAAAAATATGCAAAATTATTTTGGTCATTTTCTCTTAAGAAATCAATTTTCCACCATTTATATTATTACTAATTAATAACAAATGGCCAATTAAAATTATGAAATAATTTCTGGAAATTATACTCATTATAATTCTGGAAAAATTATAAATTTCTTAAATTACAAAAATCAACATGCATGTTAATCTAATTACCAATTAATTAGAAAATAGCATAAATCTTGTAAAAACAACCAAAATTAAGCAAGAAAATAGCAAATAAATTCCTAAAATACCATAATTTCGGTTGGAGCATCCACATGCCCAAAACATCACATGCAACTTTAGTTTATATGATAAAACCAATTTTTATCATTAAAAATTAATTAAGTTACCAATTAACCTAATTAAAGCTTAAAATTAACATGCAACTTAAACCGATGCTCTGATACCACATGAAAGTTATTTAGCCCCTAATTAGACTCCTCTAATTAGTACTTAATTACCCCTAATTAAGTTTAGCTAGGATCTTTTGTTGCATGTAAGATTAAAGCATAAATAAGGTAATAAAACATATTTTTTATACCTTAATCAAGAGGAATTTTGACCTTCCTTCAAAAGAAGGATCTTGAGCTGCTAATTAATGGGGATCCTCCTCCTTAGTTTTGAGTTTCCAAGTTAGGAAACCTCCTCTCTTGATCCACCAAAGAAGCTCTCCAAAAATCTCACAAAATGGACTAGTTTTAAGAGATTTTTTTTTTTTTTTTTTTTTTTTTTTTTTTTTTTTTTTTTTTTTTTTTTTTAACCCTAAAACCAAAATAAAATTAGCTAACACTTTAGCTAATGTTATTCTAGGTTTAGTAAAGTATTTTGATCAAGTTTTTATTGACATGCAATGAAGAAAACTTGATCTTAAAAGAGTTGGAAGTAGGCTGAATTTTTAGAGAAATTAGAGGGTTTTCTCTCTATTCTCTCTCTAAAATCAAATTTTTGTGTATGTAGAAATGATTTGTTGTGTTTATTTGACATAAAACACTCTATATATAATGGTTGTGGCAAATGACCATTTTGCCCTTACTAATTATACCCCTTAACATCTTATGTTACAATTTGGGTATAATTTGTACACTTATTTCTTTAAGTGTTAGTTACTTATTATATCTCTATATAATAATTACTAATTACATCATTTTAAGCTAAAACTACAACTCTTTGTAATTTAAATAGCTAATCGTCAATTTTGACTATTTACACAAAAACCATAATTTATCCGACTCGAGTTCCGAACTCGTAAAACACTATCCAACATAATCAGTTAACTCTATAACTGATACATTAGGGTTTATATTATATTGTATTAAATACAAATATAATATCTTCTGGAGAAACTATCTTTATCAGTGTGACCGGGAGGGATCAGTTGATTACCGCCGTCAAAACGACAATAACGTCAAACTCTAGCCAGCCAAGCGTTATCGATTTACGTTAATCAACTGACTTAGTATATATAATATATCCCAGGTTTATTCCTAATTAGATTTAATTAGTCAACGCATTATTGTCGGAGGACACCTACTCCAACAACACATTCATATACGCATGCCCTAGTAACCAAAAGATACATTATTTGGTGCTATACCGTGTTCTCATACACCACAACATGATTGAACTCATCAATTATCATTCATTCATAATCGTAACATCAGATCATTCATAAACTTCCTTTGTGCTTCCTTTATATTACTCACAACACCCAACGGACATAGTAAGTATGAACTTACGCTCTTAGCTATCCCGAACGGCTTCATACCGCGAACCAAGCATCCAAAACCTCGATGAATTGGCCTCCAACGAACCATATAATCATGGGACATCAAATTACTATACATCAGTATTTAATTCACCAAAATTCTCCCAAAGAAACCAAGTATAACTTGTCCAAATCGAATATAACAGTAGGCTGCATCCTCTTCATGATTCGGAACACATGACTGCTGTTTAGATGCTCATTTGGAAAATAATTCCTCATTATTTAGATACAACACCAACTTCACATTATAAAACTTCCTCTTAGGAGTATTTCAACACATTAAACTTCAACTTTCATTCACTATTCAAGGATTTATAACCCAAATACCACAACTGCTCCAAAACAGAGTACCATATGCGCATCCAACTTCTAGGGACAATAAAATGATCATAACGACAGGTTTTCAAGCATTACAAAAGCCTAACATTAATATCTTGAAATGAAGTTCAACTTAGGGTTTTGTTTCGATTAAATACATGAATAAATAAGACTTTTATGATCAAATTACGAAGACCCTATGTTCATGAGACTAGCCGGCAAGGAAACGAAACAAGGGTTTACTTTAGAATACTATTTCGACAACTAAATAATAATGAAAATAAAATTAACCAATTTGGGTTTATTCCAATATATCTTAAGAATAAATAGAAACAATAATCAAGGATTGATCTTACCAAATGAAGGATATATGACCAATATACCAAAACTGGTCCAGAAACGAGTTCAGAAAGACACCGGAAATTGTGGAGCTAATAACACGATCATAATGAACAAACTTGGGCTTGAAGTCTTCTGTGAATTTGTATATAGAAAAGAGTAGTTCAATTTAGGTTTTTTTTTTCGCCATTTTTGGGTGAGAGACGAATGAGAAAAATGATGTTGAAGATTAACCTGCTGCAGGTCATTCCAGCGGCAAGCAAGCAGGTAGCTCGGTGGCTCGTTCTAAGGCTTGGTTTTGTCGACTAAGCACCAAATTTGGGGTCCAATTACATACCAACAGAAGGTATGATCATCTATGATTGATTATGTACTTCCCGGCACCTCGTGCTTATGAAATAAGATCGGTTTCTAGTCCCGACACTACACACAAACTTCTAAAATTGTGTAAATTGAGATTGTGTAAGTTGAGAATGGGCTTATAACTTGTGCCATTTGACTTCATATGAACCAAGGAAAGCTCCTCAAATAATACAATGGAACAATCACAATTTTGTTCCGGGTTTACGTTAAAAGATTACTTAGTGACTAAGAAAACGTTTCTTCACGATTAAGAAAGCTATCAAAAGACAATGGATTGAGAATGTAACTGGACATTCCTTTAGTAAAAGCTCCTCAATAGACTTAATGGTATCATATAATTCCACAACCGAGATCTCTAATTGGAGATTAGAAGAGTGATTAAGCTAATCAAAGTGATTAAGGAACCGGCTATTACACCAGCAGTCAGTTCTGTACCCACGAGTTTTCAGAGAAGCAGATTCTTGTTCTGTTCTAACGCACAGACCAGAGTTCAGTCCTGTTCGTCCTGACCAGAGTACTGATTACTGTTCTGTACTGCAATTACCTTCCGCACGTATTCGTACTCGTATCATTAGTGGTATCAGAGCTTCGGCTCTTGATTTCCTCAATCATGCACGGTCTTAGAAGACTACTTTGACCCTACAACCATGGAGATCGACTACAAGTTTTTATCTAAGTGTTTGGTAGGCGAAAACAAGTTTGTTGAGTATGGTATTGATCCGGGTTTTTCAAATCTAGCTTCAACTTACTTGGTGGAAAAGTTGGCCTTGAAGACTCATATGCACCCCTATCCGTACTTTCTGCAATGCTCTCGGACTGGTGATTTGTTTGAGGTAACGAAACAAGTGTTATTTTCTTTTTCCTACGACAAGTCCAATACCGATTGCGTAGTTTGTGATGTTGTCCCCATGAAAGACATACACTTGCTACTAGGAGGACAGTGGGCGTGTGAACGTGATGCTTATTATGATGGATCAAAAGATGCCTATGTTGTTATGAGGGGTAATAAGAAACTTGTTCTTCGCAATAGCTACAAGGATTGGCTCAAATCTTTTAGTGAGCGAATAAAATCAGAACTTGAGCGTATAGTTGAGGACTCATTCGGGAAGTTAGTATCTTGTTTGTCTCAAGAGGTTGAAAAGGAGTCTCCAGGGATTGAATCTTTGACTTGCGGTGAAGAAACTTCGATTAAGATTGAAGAGGTCGACAAGGTGATATCTTTTGATTCTACCATAGAAGGCAATCATGTTGAAAGTTCAGATTTGTGCATCAATGTTCGTGAAGAAGACAAGCAAAAGAAGAGCAAAACTTTAACTATGCTTAATTAGAGAGCATGAGAGTCTAAGGCATACCATGAAAGACTTTTCTTCAAAAGGTCTAGACAAGGCTAATCTGAAGATAAGGAGGAGGTTTGAATCAAAACCTAAAGGAAGGATCAGAGGGTGGTTGGGTGGCAAGAGAGTTAGTGTGTTCAATGTTGGGCTGACTTCATCCTATTGGATTCGAGGTCGAATCTTTTCAAGAGGGGGAGGATGATGCAAGTACGCTTGATCAGGTTGTTGACACTTGCACAGAACAGATGGCTAGTCTTTATCGCACTAGCACAAAACAGATGTCTAGTCTGTACGCAGATACTCGTTTCAACCTAGGCGTTGGAGTATTTCGCATATTCGGATCTGAGTGATGCGAGATCACCTTCCATATTATTAGCTAGTATTATTTACCTTATTATTGTTAGAATAAAATTAAGGGATAAGCATTATTCTTATTTCCTTAGGAGTCTTATTTTCCATATCGTATTAGGTTAGGTTAAGGAATATTCTAGAACTTATGTTTACACTATAAACAAGTCTAGGGTGTTTATTGTATCATGTATCGTTAAATTCAAGAAAAGTAATAAAAAGAGTTTGAGAAAGGTTTTCTCACCCCTTTGCATTCGTTTTAAGTTCTAAAGGTAATTGAACTCAAGACAGGGAATGGAAGACACTCGTTCTATCGTTGATCGGCTAGAGATACTAGAGGTCAAGGGCTAAAACTAGACGACCGTACTGTTTAGGGATTAGCTTAGCTCGATTGGATCTCTAAGGGTTGAGATTCATTCGTTCATATCTTTATTTTTCGTTCTCTAAACTCAAAACAACACAGACCAATAGTCAGTTCTGTACCCACGAGTTTTCAGAGAAGCAGATTCTTGTTATGTTCTAACGCACAGACCAGAGTTCAGTCCTGTTCGTCCTGACCAGAGTACAGATTCCTGTTCTGTACTGCAATTAGTTTCCGCACGCATTTGTACTCGTATCAATATGACTTTTTCTTATTCATTTCTACGGTTTATGTTTCATTATAATTAAGTAATTATTCTTTGTTTCAAACTTAAAGTTGATCAAACATAATTGAAACCCAATTTGAACACCATTTGGAAAATGTTACGGGTATTGAAGTGCAAATTAAGAAAGTCAGGTAAGAAGATTGCGAAAAATAATAGTTGGCTAAAACATTTGATTGGGGGAAACTGGGTGTTGAATACAATGTTGTCAAGTGATAGGGGTGTTAGCTTAGCTAAGGAGGTGTGTGAAGTGGGGTTGTCAATTTAGAAAGTTTGTAACATGGGATAGAGTTGTTACGTTGAGATCTGTGTATACGAGCTAACAACGGATTGTAGGAAGGCCCAAGAAAATTGACCGGTGGGGGGAGTCAACTAATAGCATCATAAGGGTTGTCGGTACAATAGTTAACGAGTGCTGAATGGGTGGAGTAGGAGATCACATAAGTTGGTAAGAGGTTAGGGAGGTGAATAAGAGTTTCTAGATTTTAGATTCTACTTATTTTTAAAACAAAATAAGATCACAAACAAGTAAACCTATTAAACGGGTTGGATCAGGTTAAATATTATTGGTCATTTCATTACAGGTCGGATCAAATACAAGTTCGGGTCGCGCTTGGACTTTTAGAACCAACCATATAAGACTAAAATTTGTCCTAATTTTGTTTTAAATACGAGTCAACGAGTCGATTCGGATTTGACCAACAAATACGGGTAACAAACGGATTCGAGTCAGAAAAAATGGCTCTTCACAAAAAAAAAAAAAAAGCGGGTCGGAATAGGTGTTGGCGGGTCTACAAAAATTACACAAACTCAATACTTCCTGTCTTTTTTCAAACTCCCCATTGAGGAGGGCATACACACTAATCGGTTAATCTAAGTTCCAAAAAAATTGCATGAAAATTTTGCTAAGATTCCTATCTAACTCGCTATGTAATTGTTTTGAAACATATATTAACTGATTATTGTGTCCTCCCTCCTTAATATAGGGGTATTTTGAGTATGGGGTGTTCAAAGAAAGTCAAAGGGTGCATTGTATTTGGTGTTGTTTTGAATTCTTATAGGTGTTATTATTATATCAGTGAATTTTAAATTTTTATTTGTAAAATAATTAGGTTTAAATTTGCAAAAGTAGATTTTTTTATATTTTTCAAAAGTAACATTACATAATAGAATTTTAAGTAAGCATTAAAAACTAGTAGAAACTTAAAGAGATAAATAGGGTCCCAAATAATGAGAGATGTAAAAAGGAGGTCCGATTTTGCCTATTCCTAATCCTGCATTTTCATAGCTTTTGCACAAGCTTCCTCCAATTTTGCTGCTTCTTCGCACAACCTCGGCACACCATAGGTATGTTTTTCTTATTTTCGATTTTTTCTATAGTTTGTCAATTTTTTTGTTAATCAACAAATTTTTGATGATTTTTTTTAATTTACATTTTTTTTGTATTTATCTATCGCTAAATCGACTAATTTTAAATTTATACTTACTTGCCTTATAGTTAATTTGTACATCTCAATTTTTTTTAGGGTTCGAGTTGATGTAGTTGTTGACTTTTCTTACTTGATTTATTTGTGTTTTGATGTATCCATGTTTAATTTGATTATATTTTGTTGTTAATTTAAGGTTTTTTCTTCAGTTTCGAATTTTTAGATTTTGATTCAGGGATTTTTGTTTCTCAAATTTGAAGGTTTCGATTCTGAGATTTTGGGATTTTGGTGTTTCTCAATTTTTATGTGAGTCATATATTGTAATAGCCCAATACATCATACGTCGCAACAAAAAAAAAAGATGGGAAATCACTTTCTCAAGCCCAAATATCTTCTCATGGGATTTAAAAGGTGAATGTCTTATTGGTAGTATGATGGTAGAAATCTATTATAAACTAATCATATGAGCCTTAGTTTCTCAATGTTAACAAATTCCATAAACCACTTTCCATAATACGTAGTGTTACATATATTCTTCATCATATTTATCATACAAAGTGTTATATTCATGATTTTTTTTTAAACTGGAAAGCGAGATACATCATAAGAATTAGGTGACCCTTCTAGGCAGGGTATCACCTTCCTTATTAGAGTTAAGGATAGATATCAAATCAGGATTACATAGCCAGGAAAGAGGGGGGGCACTCGTCCTGCTTATTAAGGATAAATTGCCCTAAGTTGCCCAAACTATCGGCTGCTTTATTACCCTCTCTATAGATATGGTGGATTTCCCGGTGACTAAAAGAATTGAGTAACGTCTTGATATCTGTGATTATGTAATCAATGGTCCATGGGGTTTTGTAGTTGCCTTTGCCTTCAATAATAATATATTTGAAACCATTGGACTTAGCTTGACTGATACCTACTTGCGTTGCTTGTAGATGTTGGATATACCCGCGGGATTCACCTACAGGGCACCTAAGGTAACGACTGCGGGTTTCCCGTGTCATTAAAAAAAAAAAAACTGACACAATGATTTCGCTGCCCTAATTTCTCAATCTATGGAGCAAGATTGCAATGTGATATTTGAAACAAGCGATAAGGCATTGATTAGGGCATGAGGGGACTTATGTGATGCCGTGATGGGTCATTTGAATGGGGGAAGGAAGTAGAGCGTTATAGCTTTAAGAGGGGGCAGAGAATTGATCTTGATGGAGCTATTGCAAAGTTAGGTTTGGTGAAAGTTGAGAAACAATAATAATAAAGGTAACAATAAAAATCGTCTATGGAAGTAGTAGGTGGATCAAGTGCCACAATCAAAGATACGCAAGGAGAAGTGAAAAATCGCTCTAGAGCAGCAGAATTCCAAGTAAGTTCACTGGGGGTGGAAGCTGGGGAGAGGAGGGATGAAATTAAAGGTGGTTGGCTTGGGGTCGGGGAAACACATTCAGGAGATTTTCCGTTAATCCAGGGGTCAGATAGGAGGTTTACCCGAGAGTCATTGCAAAGGTTCCAAGCAATGCCATGGCGGAGTGAGAAGGTCGCTTTCTTTATTCCTTGCCACGCCCAGGATGGTCGGGAGTGAGAGCTACGGGGGCTGGTAAAGTGATAGATGTCACGAGAGTATTTGGCTTTGATGACCCTAGAGACTAAGAGCTGTGGATGAAGGTGGATGCGCCAAAAATTCTTGTGAAGAAGGGACTGATTTAGGTTTGTGATGTTACGGAGAGCTAGATCACCATGTTGTTTAGGTGCATAAAGTATATTACTCGGAAGCCACATTATGCCCCGAGAGGAAGCACGATTTTTCCAAAAGAAACTGAGTATAAGTGCCTCTAGTTTTTGGCAAATTTTTGCAGGCAGCCGAAAAATGGAAAGATTGTAGTGGAGGGATGCAATGAGGATCGCATTAATGAGGATGATCTTTGTGGATGGGGAGAGATGTAATTGGTTCCAAGCAAGGACTTTGGTGAGGGCTTTGTCGAGAAGATGTTGGAAGAATGGTGATTTCTTGCGCGGAAGGTCAATAGGAACTCCTAAATAAGTGCCAAAGTTTGAGCAAGATGAGATTTGGAAGATATTGCACAGGTAGTGTTTGTAATCGGATGGGGTATTTGGGCTGAATTTGAGGTAAGATTTTTGGTGGTTGATCATCTGACCAGAAACTTTACTAAAATCATTCATAAGGTCTCTAACTACTGTACAGGATTCTGGGGTAGCACGGAAACAAACGAGAGAGTCATCTGCATAAAAAAGGTGGGAAATAGCCGGACTGCCTCTTGAAACTCGAATTCCTTGTAAGATACCTGCATTTTCAGCTCGGGAAAGCATCAAGGAGAAGATGTTCATGCAAAGAATAAATAGATAAGGGGAGAGAGGGTCACCCTGTCGGAGTCTGCATAAAGGAGTAATTGTAGAATATGGTTCCTCATTAATGAGAACGTGGTATGTAACTGTACTAATACATTGGGAAATCAAATGAAGCCACGATTGGGGGAAACCGTACCTCTTTAGTATTTCGAACAGGATGGCCCAAGAGACCCCGTCAAAAGCTTTGTTCATATCTAACTTTAGCATGCCGTAACAGATGGTGCCTTTTGTGCGCTGGTTGAGGTGTGTAATAAGCTCATGTGCCAGAAGACATCCGTCGGTAATTAGGCGTCCTGAGACGAAGGCGAGCTGAGAATCAACCACTAGGAAAGGAAGTACTGATTTTAGGCGTGTGGCAATGACCCGGGATAGTGCACGATAAAGCACATTAGTAAAGCTGATTGGGAGAAATTGTGTAATTTCGCATCCTGATGATTAAAATAGTAGATAAGGTGCATGTAGATGTAGTATATCGCGAGCTAACTCACGACTTCTCCGAGTTCATTACAGAGTTTGAAGGTATGGCGCTAGTGAGCCATTCTAGTCTAAATGTGTAATCTTATCCCAAAAGACTCTTATATAAACAATCATTAAAGTATCTGCACACCTATACTTTACCCTATCAAACTCTCTTCATTCGTGCCTTCGTTAATCGAAAGTTCCCCAAACGAGAGACAAGAAAATGTTTCTTCACATTAATGTTGTCGAAAACATTTACAGGAGATGAAGCATATAATGCTATAAATATGAACACTATGGCGGGCGCTATAGTCTTCGGATGACCATTGGTTTTGACCTATGTTTCCCGTAGTACTAATGTACAGTAGCAAAAAGCTAGGAGAGCCAAGCTGGGACTGCCGTCAGCTGCACACATATACAATAAAAGGATGCAGTTAGTCTCATAAAGCAAAAGAGAGTGTTTCCTAGACAGCAAAAACTAATGACCAATTACACAAGCTTGTCATATGAGTTGAATGCCTACGACATTGTGAGAAACCTGATGCATAATGAAGGTTAATAGGACCGGATGGAGCCAGGCTAAGAAATGTCCAACAAAAAGTATGTACATAGGGAGTGTAGTCGTATACATTAAGGTAGGAATATTTTATAGGCATTCCATAAAAAATCTCCACCAGTTTGGTAGTAATATACTAATCGTAATAAGAAAAAGGAGAGACTAATAGAGGGAGAGAGATGGGAAACAAGGAAAGAGAGAAGATGGTAAAAAAGCATTATATGAAATGACAGAAAACGTGCAGAATGAAGCACCCAACCCAGCACTCTGTGCTCTACATTCCATTCTTTCCTATATGTAAAGAAAAACTCAGGAGCCCAAAGACATGCAGCCTTACACCATACACTACAGGACAATTTACCCCAAACAAAGCACAGCCACACAAAATGCCAAAGCAAGATTGATTGTTACCATGCACGAAGCTTTTGACAACGTAGTGCCTTCATTGCTGCTTCAGCAAAAGCTTGTGCTGCCTCTGCCTCAGTTTCTGCTGCTTGTGCCTCCTTTGCTGCCTTTTCAGCCTCTGCAATGGCAGCCTCTGCATCAGCAACTGCTTGAGCAGCAGCAGCAGCAGCTTCCTGAGCAGCCATGCTTTTCATCTTCTCCAAATCTGCAGCGACCTGAGGCCTAGTAAATATTTTAAGTTCCTTCTTCTGTGCCGTAGCAGAATCCATAAGTCTGCTATCTGAGGGAGAGCTTCTTCTAGTCTCAGAAGATGGTAAATTTACGGAGATCCTATACTTGTGCTTTACCTGGCAGAGTGAACACCATGACAAGCAGATGTTATGTTCCCTAAAGGAGAGCAACAAAGCACCAGTTATGACCATTGGCATCTGTAATGCATGGAAAAGAAAGATCATAGGCAAACCCTATATGAGTGCTGAAGGACTATTTCTAAGGAAAAAAAAAAAAAAAATACTTGGTTATGCGGAAAATCCAGAAATAAAGACAATGTAGCTGCTTTATAATGAGTGTCATTATCTTTCAACTATGCTTTCAAAGAAAATCCAAAATGCAAGCCAGCATGAGTCTGGTAAAAGTGCTAAAGGGAGTCTAAGGATTATATGATCAGGTATATCCCTTGTACTCCCTCCGTTTCTTTCATTTGTTTACGTATTCCTTTTTCGGCAATTTCAGTCAATTGTTTACGTTTCTATTTTGAGACAAAATTAGGCATTTGAATTTCCCACTATACCCTTACTAACCCCTTAACACTTACTTTACTTGGGTCAATTAATCTGACAAACCCTATTGCTAAATACAATTAAGCCTAATTCCCCTCCAAATATTATCAATAGGTCCAGCAACATCAATTCACCCAGCAACATCAATTCACCCACATCATTCACTCTGTTCATCATATTCCTCAAACTTTCTCACTCTTTCTTACCTCTAAACTCTCCAACCCGACCTTCTCTCTCCTCTAAAACTGTTACTTCTTCTCTCTTCTCTTAGAATACAGATGTGATGCTCTTTCGAATTTCTAAATCTTTGTCAAAAATTTCGTGTGATTCGCACCTTTTGATGTCAATAATCTAGGTTCTTAGGTGGGAAATTTGTTTTTTCTTGTTTGCATCGATATTTTTTTTTTTACTAGGGAATTTTCATCTGGACTATTACGAACCAAATTCGATTTTTTTTGGGGGAAATATGGGGTTCTTAGGGAAGGAATGCGTTTATTTAGGGAAAACCATCTGGGTATTAAGGGGGGGAATTGGGCAAAAATCTGTGTTTTATTTACAAAAAAATCTGGGTGTTTTTTGGGGGAAATTTAATTTGGGATTTTGGGGGAAAAAAATGTGTTTAATGGATTAAAGATGAGTTTAATTGGAGGAATCTGGGTATTTTGGAGGAAAGTATGCATGTTGATGGTGGTCATAGTGAAGATTCTGATGGAGAGTGAGAATGAGGAGGGACGGAGAAAGATTGGGTGAAGAGGGGTTGAAAAATTTGAGTATTATTTAGTGAAGTAATTAACAATTAAACTTTCTTCTAATCCACCCCACATACTCCATCCTTGGTTTTTGTGCCAAAAGGCAACGTAAACAACTCACTGAAATGGAGGGAGTATAAAATTTGATAGGCTTTGAATTAAGTATCAACTCAAAAGACAAATGTTGCAAGAATAGGCGCCTAGGATGGATGTCCAACAACTAAGAAGGTGAAGGGGTACCAATTGAACATAAGACGAGATAAAACAGCTAGTGTTAGTTTTACAATGTCAACGAAGGCTAAATGCCACGCTGGAGAGGGGAAAAAAATGAAAATGTGCCAATGGGTAGTATAGGTTATATAAAGCGAAGTGAAGGTAAAACGCACACCCGTGACGGTATTTGAGTGCATATGTCGTTTTACCTATTGTTTCCAATTTCCCCCAAAAGTTTCTCACTTCACATTTCGTACAAAGTATGGCATCAGATAGAGCAGAATCCACGTAGATTACAAGCAGATACAATGTTCGAGGTTATATGTTGATTCACCCATTATTTTCCACCTTCTCGTCTTCCCCATCATTTCTTTCTTATTTTAATAAATTATGAAGGATATTCTCAAAGATTCATAGGACACAAATGAGGTCACTATCATGCACAAAAGACAAGGGGTTGAAACCATGATACCATATACAAAATGAGCAATGGATGTATGCTCCCAATGTCCATTTTCTCCTCTTGATTTCTCGCATTTTCACAACTCGCCATTTACATTACTTTCTTTTTCCACTTTCATCTTATTGTGGTTCATGGAAACCAAACCAACCGGGACTACAGGTATATCGTTATTAGTATTATCAGCCAGCACCAAGCCTCTAGATAAAATAAATAAATAAATAAATAAAAAAGAGGAAAAATTCACATTGCACATTTTTTGGAGTAGGATACCTGCTTTAAAAAATAGAAAGTAAGGTATAAGGTCTCAAGACAACTACAAGAGTGAGAAATGCCTAAGGTCTCAAGACAAAGAAATGCCTAAGGTCTCAAGACAACTACAAGAGTGAGAAATCAGACTTACATCAAGATATGTAGACAACAGTCACAACAGAAGTTCGATTTTAAACGAAAACAGATATCACAGTAAAATATAAGAGCCTACTTGGAGAGACGGAAACCTGAAGGAAAGGAGGAGTTCAGTTTCCAAGGATCAGGTAGGAAACAAGAAGGAGAGGGAAGCAAATTGGAGGGGAGTATATTACTATATTTCCTTCCTTCAACAGTCACTTCTTTAAGAAGAATAAGACAAAAACTAAGTCACCCTCTGAAATGACAGTGCCATGATGAAATATGAATCAGAAATTACTCTTTTTCCAAGTGAAACTTTTGAGTGAAACCATTGCATACAAATAATTGTGCAAAGGTCACTAATAGACCAAAATCCATCACCAATAGGCCAAAATCTGTCACCGATTTTAAGGCTTTAAAATCGTTGACAAATTTTAACCTATTGGCGATAGATGTTGGCATATGAGAGGCAGGATGAATGGAAATGATTGTGTGCAACAGTTGCATCCAAATAATTGTGTGCAAGAGCACTCAAACACTTCAGCTTTTTTTTCCCTAGCCTCAATCTCTCCAAAGTTTCTGGATGAATAATATTAGGGTCTGGGGTAAAATAAATGTTAGGCTTTTCAATTTGATATTTTGAACGAAAGAAAGACAATAAGAGAGTTTAGTCTGACATAGGGTAAGAAGGTATACTCGACCATGAGTTTAGCTCTCCTGTTTTTGCATCCGCGTTCCTCTTCCATCATTTCCAATGCATCTGTTCCCTCCCTTTCCCTCCTGATCTGTCCCTACCCATACGCCACCTTCCCCTCCATTTCCCTCCCTACTATGACCCACCCCTCTCATTGCCACATCCTTTTTCTTTTAGCATCCAAACAACGTGAGTGCATTGAGCCTAAAATTTAGGAGTTACTAAAGTAGCCTTACACAGCAAGTATTACAAAAGAGGCCAAAAGGAAAGAACCAGGAAACTTGTACTTCGAACAGCATCAGCACAAGCAGCAGTGTTAAAACCTATACCTATTCACAATCATGATACCTATTTAAAATAAGGAAGCAAAACATGATATAATTCTAGCCTCCTTGTAGTAGCTGTGTAAGTAAATGCATTGAAGGAGCCCATCCTACAGAGCATGCATGGTGAAGTTAAGCAGCATACCACAGTGAAGCACAGGCATCATACGATAATCATCTTTTTTATGGTCAAACATACACAAAACCTTTCATAGAACCAGTGTTGTAGTAACTGTTACCTTTAATAACTGACCATTAGCAGTTAGAGACTTCAATTTTGAACTCAGCATCGTATGAAAATTCGGAGGCGTCTGGTACCGCTCCTATAAGAAGAATCATACAAGTCAAGCTCGAGGTTCACAAACTACCCAATTATGAAACAAAATTGGCACAGAAAAGGGGTACCGTTAGGTAAGAATAGGGGGTAATTTAGAGAAGGAAAAACAGCGTTTAACAAAACAGGGGAAGGAGTTATGTCAAAGGCTTAAATTTCTTAACCCAATCTATGTTTGACATGGGAAAGGGTAAACAAAGGTTCACACAATTTTGTATGTAAAACGACAGCTTATAACGCTGGGAGCACTGTTTACAAGATTAGTAGTTCAAATTATTGGCAATAATGTTGAGAATTTGGGACCAATTTCATAACTCTGTTAGAGTCTCAACAGCCCAGGAAAACTTAACATAAGCTGAGTAGCTCAGCCAGGTGAAGTAACAAAAAGAAGCTAGATACCTCGTTAAGCACCAAGTATACGAATGGAGTTCATAACCAGGTAATGTAGGCATGTAGAATGGTGAATCATGAAAGAACGCATTATTTCTTGGAGAGGACACACACAAAAAAAAAAAAAAAAAAAAAAAAAGAGAGAGAGAAAGAAAGAAATCTGAATGAAAGAAATGTGTAAGCTAAATCTAACTACAACATACACAAAGGACCAGCCACATTACATCAGGACGCTCAAGGTGTATGTGTTGTTAAAAGGTACATAAGACATTTGGATTTGATCTACACATAAGTAGATCAAAGCTATACCCATGTCGGCCATGTGGCGGGGAAAAGAAGGACCGCCAATGTGAAGGAAAGCGGAGAAAGTAATGAGTGGTTGTTAGAGAAAGTGAAGACTGGATTGAGAGCAGAATGGCGATTTTGTGTTCGGTGATGATCCCTTGGCTTTGAGTGCTACAGCTGCAGGAGCATATGCTTTATGTTCTGATATTAGATCATCAACTTTGAGAAATGATGGATACGGACCATCAAGAAATGAAAAGGGAACCAGTGTTGCTTCAAATTCTAAGCAAACTACGCATAGGTTGATGATAGAGGACGAGGGTATTGGATTGTCTTCTGACGAAGATGCTATGTTCAACTGTTGGTCTTTAGGCTTGATGATGTCATGACAAGCAAGACAACAATATCACTACTTCAGGTCTCCTTAAGTTTCAAAGTGGAAACTCTAAGCTTAAACTTTTTCAATTTTCTGTTCTTGACTTACGGTTTTATACGAGTGTTATGAATTTGCGCTCGAATTCTTTCTTATGCTCTATCGAAGTTAGACATTGATTTGTGGACTACTTAAATTCTGATGTTATGAGCCTTTATTCAGCACTTGCGAAATGAAATTATGACTTCCATTAGTTTACTAGCTGTTTTTGGCTAAAAAGTATGCCTCCTGTCCATGAAACCCATGCCTCGTGGCATCGAGACCCACATTGCGCCCAGCCCGCACCACCTTTCTGTCTTCTAATATAGCCAACTTATATGTATGGCAAGTTCAGCACTTGTTCCATCACAAACTACATCCATCCTTTCACCACCGAAATAGCAACTTGTCCACTACTTATAAAGTTTGTAAGCACTGTTATTAATATGATTCTTTTCTCAGCCGCGACGAGACTTTATTGATACATTAAGGTTTTTGAGTTAACCACGACAGTAATTTTGGGATGTATATGTTACTTTTCGGCTATTTAACCGCAATGAGATTTAGCGTCCTGGGTTATTAGCTGGTCATTCCTATCAAGTCTCTGCATGCCTTCTGATAAGGCAAAAATCTTATAATTTGGCAACAAAAACGCTCACTAAGAGAAAGCAAGACTTACATAAGACCACCTTGACAAGTTTTTTTGTGTGGTATTTGGAGTTTTTTTGTGTGGTTTTTGGAGTTTTTTTGTTTGAGACATTACAGTTCTATGGTAAGATTAAAACATTTGACATGACTTAACCATCTACGTAAGGATTGGTAAGGTTGTCTAAAACTCTTTCCCAAGTTACTGCAGTACAAAAATACGACAAAAGATGAAATATTTCAGAAACAAATGGTACAGCATATTTTTTTTCTCTAATAAACATGAACTTCCTAGATCTAATTGAATCACACAGTTTCGTTGTGCATTAAAGTGACGACATGTTTATAAGATGACTTTGCCCAGTGGCGAAGCCAGGGTAAAAAAATAGTGGGGAGGGGGATTCGAACCCAGGACCAAAGACAAGAATTTCACCTACACAGCCACTAGAGCAAACAGATTTATTGATGTTATATAGAAACATTTTATATAAATCTCAAAAGTCAGGGGTGGCCATGGCCCAGTCCCCCCCCCCCCTAGCTCCGCCCCTGACTTTGCCTGGTGCATGATCAATTTGATGAGCTTATCTTACTTTCGTATTATATCAGCCTTAGAGTACTTAAAAGGAAACACATTACTGACTCTAAAAGATAAATCAATAGAAAAATTAAATGATGGACTAAAAACTAACTCAGTAAGAGGATGATAAATATAACCCCACTTATCACACATGCAAAAATGTTTATTCGTAGTTCTACTGACAGTTGACACTTCTGAATCCAAGCCACAAACCAAAGTCCAGCAGCCAAAGGAACTATGGTTATACATACATTTAAGACTTTAAAATGTAAATTATCCACCAAGAACACTTTTTACCTCTATGTACAGAGCAATTGCATTCCTGTCTGACCCTTTAGGCTCCTTGAGAGTTGTTATAGCCTCCAGAATCAGATTATCCGACCTAGACCGAAAAAAAAAAAATATATATATATATATATATATATGAAATCTAAATTCTCAATGCACACACCACATATAATGTCTCAGATCTTCGAATATTGCTTTCAAAAGCAAAACTCAAAATATTAAAAGCCTAGTTATCAAAAAATATCTAAGACCATAATTATTAGCATGTCATATTAAAATCAAAATTCTACGACAGAAACCAAAATGTAAACCTAAAAGCCAAGTGAAGACTATATACTTCTCTGGCCATTTCAAATAGGACATTTTGCCACCCAACTACATATAGACCGATAAGATTGACTCTAGATTTTATATTCTGTTTGTCTTCCTAGGGCTGGAAGAGGATTAAGCTTATCAACAAGTGTGTCACTAAGTCAAAAATTTACATTAATAAAAACACAGACCTAACTAAAGTCGGCATCCTTTTTATGTTTTTTTTCTTTTTTCCCTCCAGCAAGAAGTAGATAACATATAGATAGAAAGAAAAATTAAACATCAAATAATCAATGAAATAATGTAGATCTTTATGTTAGCAATAGCTCAGTATAAATAGACAACACAATTGCTACCTAGTATACGTTTTCTTTGAATCGGCAACCTTATCTGCCTCGTCAGGCACCACAGGTTTAGCTTCCGCAATTTTTTCGTCAATATGAGAATTGTTCACTACTGTAACCTGGTCATCAACCTTTGGGAGCTGAGGATTCCTCTTAAGTGCAAGCCTGGCTTTTTCTCTAGACCCCAACCCACTCAGTGTCACATTGATATTTCGCCACTTATCCTGAAAGAAGAACAGAACTAGTCTTGTAATGTAACAACATAATGTCAACCACAGGGAGGAATAAAAGTTAAATAAAAAGTTGATCATTGTACGGAAAGAGTCTTGAAATGAGCATTTGATTAAAGGCATAAACACTAAGAATATACCTTCAGATCCACGTTAGAACGTGAGCTCAGAACATCCTTGAAATCTGGATCTCTAAGTATTGTTTGCCATTTTCCAGGGCCATGCTTACTGACCCCAGCTTTAAGTGCTGCTTCTTCCTCGGCGGTCCACTTCTGTTTTGGAGCACCCATTAGCAAGAATTGAAATCTCTTCTCCAGGAAACCATCTGAAACAATGATACCACTTAGACACACACATACATATGCACATTAAAGCTGAACAGTTCAGAGAACAAGCAGAGTCTGTGTCAAGGAACAACACTATAACAAACAGCCTAAGAGATGAATACTCAATACTAGACAAAAGTTGGCAGTCGAAATTCTAGTAACACATTGATGAGGCTTTTAGGGTTACATTACATTCCAGAAAACAGCATAACAGCATACACATCGAGTAAACAACCAACATCACTCCACATTTACAGGAAACTGAGGCCTCCAAAGTGGTATGGCAGTGTAAAATCCAATCCCTACCCTCACTACAGTTAGAAAACAATTATCCGATGAACAGCGTTGCAGTCGGGGCTATAATTTTGATACTATTGTATCACCCCATTGCTTTGTATTGAACGCAGACGAATATCAAAAGACATCAGCTTTGTATCACCCAGACTCAGTTTATAAAACAACCAAGCAACCAAGAAACGAATGCACAGAGAACCTCAACGCAATCAATAGGAGCCTCATTCTTAGACACAAGCCAGACTCAGCTTATAACCCCACCAAGCAACGCAATGATTGTAGTCGAATTCAAACGCAATCAATTGCTAAATACGAACGAAAACGTCGAGTTAACAATGCATGATTTCCAGCATCCTTACAATCATATCCCCAATTAATCACCTTTGACTCTATAAACTTAACATACTCCGTATATATCAAAAATTCGACAAAAGATCCCAACTTTATAATGGCAAATCACATTAAAACTCAAAAACAAAAAGACCCAAATCAATGGGGGTACTAATAACAAGAAAACATCAGACTACGAAAACCAATCAATACAATATAATTGACATTAACAAAGCAAACAATCAAATAAAAAAAATAACAAAATTGAGTGATACGCAACGTCATAAAAAGGGCACACACGCAAATATACGAAGATCAATGAAAGGGAAATTAAAAGGGGATCAAACAGCAAAGTGGTCATCATCAAAACAATTAAAAGATTGAAAAGAGGGATTGATGAAAATTACCTAAAAGAAAAAAAAAAAAAAAAAAACGGAAAGAGAAAACGGAGGGGGAAAGAAGAGTGGTGGTGGAGAAGGTTTAAGGGAGGTGCAGAAACCAGAAGCCAATCAGAGTGCTCGCTACATTTGGAAGCAGAGCGGCCATGGATATCTCCTTTTTTTTTTTTTTTTTTTTTGTTTTCTTGTTTTTTTGTTTCACTAGTTTGCATGCCCGGTCTGCACCCGGACTGTATGTTTATATTGTTATACGCATTTTATGAAATTGTTAGTTTATCTATGTTATAATATTATTAGCAACACTATTATTTTCCATAAATTAGTTTACCACCATAATCACCATAAATTATATTATTTTCCATAAATTAGTTAATAATTTCCATATACATAATTACTTAGTGCTATCCAATTAATGTATGTCAATTGTCGTTGTAGGAAATACTTGGTTTCAGGTTTTAATATATAGTATTAGATTTGTGTTTCTCACTTTTCGTATCCTCTCGGCTTGTCCTCCCAATCTCCCATTCCCGTCTTCGTTGCTTCCGGCCCGTCCGCTTGGCGACTTGGTGTTTCGAAGACTCATAAAATGGATCCCAGTAGCAAAACGGGTCGATCAGGCTCGATCAATTACAGACTCATCGTCAATCTAGAATAGGTCAAGCACAAGGTAATAATTTCTGGATCAACGAGTTTGGTCAATTTCAGGCCGATATCTGACCAAGTCGGTTATACTAGGATAAGTAGAAGCAGGTTGTTTCGAAGCGGGTTGTTTCAAATCGGGTCAGATCAAGTCGGGTGTTTGTCATTATAACTTAAGATCCAAAATTGATGTTTACTATGCATGTCCCGGCGGTCCAGGCTACATATTTACTCTCTCCTACTCCCTTTGGGTTGGGCACAACAACCAACTAAAAAAAATAAAGTAATCTTAATATATTGGCAAGTGGATAATTAATAGGAAATTTTCCAATATACCCCTTAGGTTCCCGAAATTTTCAGGTATACCCCTCAGGTTTCCGAACTATCCAGCGTATCCCTGAGGTTAGCGTTTTACTTTATTTTGACAGTTTTGGCTAACGTCCATCCAAGACTGTTAACTCTTTCTTTATTTTTACCTTATAATTCAATCAAACACCCTATTAACTACTCAATAACATAATTTAAAAAAAAAAAAAAACAATTTTCTCTCACCTCCCTCCCCAACCCCGCCACCCACCCAACACAGCCCCTGCCCCACCGCCTCACCACAGAACCCTATCACCGGCAACCACCTGGGACACCTCCACCACCACCAGCAAACGCGGGTCCCTCCCGCGACCACACCACCACCGCCATCTCCTCGGAATCGCACCCCATCGTCATCTCCTCGGAAATGGGATCAAGCTACCCCATCACAGTTGTGAATCGCCGTCCTCGTAAGAAATCTTGTAAAACCCAGTTGAGGAATCGAACCCTTGAAAAACCCCAAATCCTTTGAAGTCTTTGGTCACTGATTTTCCCACCAAATCCATTTTTAGGGTTTTCTCAATTGAATTGGGGGAAATTGGGAAATGGGGGTTTTTTAAATTGGGGGAAAATTGAAGGATGTTGGCGACCCAGATGGAGGTGGGGTGCGATTCCGAGGAGATGGCGGCGGTGGTGTGGTCGTGGGAGGGACCTGTAATATCGCGAAATTTCAAAGTATTTTATTATTAATGATAATTATATTACTCGAGTAGAAAATGATTTTTAGAAATTATTTTGTGAGTCGTTTTCGAAAATGAGTTCGGAATTGGGTTTTAAATTTAGATTTCTATTTGGGTCTTTGTATTTGTAATTGGACTTTTCATAACTACAACCAAATCAACTAGTCCAACACCTATTGGCCCAAACTCAAAGCAAACCCAAACAAAACAAAAGAAAAAAAAATAAAAGAAAAAGAGAAATCAGAAAACTAAAGAGGGAAAAAAGGAAAAGGAAAAGGGAAAAAAAGGAAAAAACCCCATTACTCTTTTCTCTCTCCTCTTCCATGACAAACCCCCCCCCCCTTCTTCTTCTATATAAAACATCACCCATGCTCCTACCCTACCTTCCTCTTCACGCCGCTCCTGCACACGTACATCGTCCAGCCGTCGCTCGCCACGCTTCTTCAACCACCAGACTTCAGTCATCCTTCCTCTCGTCGACGGGTAACGCCCCTCGCCATCCCTGCCTTCCCCTGTTTTCGCTCATGTAATCGAACACGATTATTGGGTCGTTTTTCTTGCTTTAATTCATGTTTAATTGATCCTAATAGATGTTATACTTGATGGGTAATCAATTTGGGTTAGTTTTATGCATAAAGAAGTGATCTTCATGCTTGTTTTGAGTTGATTTTCACTAATCACGAATTTGGGATTAATTAGCTTAATTATTCGATTTTGTTTCAATTAATTTCGAAAGCTATGAATTGGGTGCTCTTAAAATCTGTTAATTAGGGGTTCTTAATTTAATTAGGGATTTTTGTTATATTTTGTTCATGTTTTGTAGAAATTGATTTTTGGTTTAATTATGAGATTAGTGTTGTAAATTAATTTAATTAGGTCAAATTATAGTAGTAATTAGAATTTTCGAAAATTAGATGAATTATAAATTTATAAAATGATTTTTTTTAAATAAGTTAATTCGAAATTTTGGGATTTTATGGAATAACACATTGTTTTTAATTGATAACACATAATTTAAACTGTTAGATTAATTTATAATTAAATTATAATAATCAAGGGTTGAATTTTATGAGTTATATTTTGTTTTAAAACTAGTTTTAGGCCTTTGGGAATTTTTATAATGATTTAGGTGTTATTTGAGTTACATTGGATAATTAATGAAATAGAATTATACTTATCGGATAATTAGTAATTGTTGGTTTGGATTTGGTATTGTCATGTTCATACATTGCATATAGGATCATACATACTAACACTGTAACACATAGATATGTAGTTGGTTGGTTGATAAGATTAAGTGTTAATTTGGGAATGTCGTTTGTATAATTGTAGAGCCTGAGTTCGTAAACGAGGAGTACTAGTGATTGTTGTGCTATTGAGTTTTCCGTTTGCTAAAAAAGGTAAGCTAGCATGCTCAACCTTTCTTAAACTTGTAGAAACCTTTCAAACTTATATGCTAGATGTGATTGGTGATTGGATGTGAACATAGTATCATGATAGGTGGAGAACAATTCAATTTATACAATTATCGTATTATGATTGGTTGGAATTAATGTGTTGGTATTGGTATATGGTATATGATATCGCTTACGACAAATATGTTATTTTGAAAGGTAAGATTGAATGTATATTGAATTGGTTGATTTGGTTTGGTTTGTGGGCACATAGCCAATTTATATTATGATGTTGGTTTGATATCGTTTTATATGATTTGTGATCATCAACTCTCTCAATAAGATACTGGTTACTTAGACGGAGCAAAAGAACTCCTAATTATTTGTTCGAGTCAAAAGAACTCCTAATTATTTGTCCGAGTCAAAAGAACTCCTATTTATTCGTTTGAGTCAAAAGAACTCATATTTATATGTTTGAGTCGCATCGACTCCTATTAATTTTCCCACCGCATCGGTTTTTAATAGGGTTAAGCTCTAGTCTACTCTACTTGGGTTAAAAACACCCAGTAGGGGGTGTGCACACTTAAGGTCTAGTAGTCTTGGATTATGGATCATGGCTTATGACATATGAATTTCTTATTATCGTTAATCTTTGATTTGTTAGATATGGATTATGGAATGTTTCTTAAGCTATTATTAAATGATGAATTGGATGGTGAATTGTGGAATATGCCTTTGATTGTTGTATTGGAATTATTATTGGATGATTTATATGTTTATGTGCTAAGTGTGTTTTCGAAAATAAAACTAAAACGTTTTCAAAATCCAGGTAATGGTTTTGGTTTTCTAGCTTACTCAATTTTCTGACTTTTTCAACTGTAGTTTTTTTTTTTTGTGTTTTAAATCCACCACAGGTTTGCAGCGATTGATGCATGTGGGAACGACGACTCATTAGATATTAGGTGGATTCTAAGTCATTAGACAATTTATTATACTTAGACAATTTCATATTTCACATTTCGGATGGTTGTAATTTAATTAATGGATTGTAATAAATTATTTTAGATCATTAGACATTTATAGTTCGACTTCTGAAATCTCCTTGCATTCGAGTCTTTGACTCGAGTGCGGAGTGACACCTCTGAATTTCCTTATTTGTGTTTTGGTTCTCGATAAAATGTTTTAAAAAGGAAAGGAAATTTGGGGGTGTTACAGTTGGTATCAAAGCCCAGGTTAGGTCCCACGCTAATATTAAACTAATAAGATTAGGAAAATAAACAAATGAATTAACTAACAAAAACAAATAAAATTAACCAAGCCGTATGGGGGTATATGGGTATTCCTTTGTTTGTATGTGTGTTTAACTTCCTCTTATGTATGAATTGCTACTTGTTCTCACCTGTGAGTTTTATATATAATTGTTATTGGATTATGTGAATGTTTTGATTCGCTTGGAAATGTAAGGTAAAAGTAATGTAGTATTGGGATTAGAAACTATGAAATTGATTTACATTTAGGTTTTGGAAGGTCAAATGTACCTTATTTATTTGGAATGATATTCAATGAATTGGAATGAGAAAAATTGTATGTCTATTATAAGTATGCTTGACATGTATACATTTTCTTGGTTTCCTGGAATGTGCCTCAATTGAGACATATATTATTAGTGTTAGAATTGATACTAAGTACTTGATAGGTAATTACCGCATCATTCTGATACTAAGTACTTGATACTAAGTACTTGATTTTATGCTGTCATACAGCTCATAACAGAGAGCTATTAAACACCTTCATTTTCATATTGATCTGATATGTCGATATTATTTCTATAGAGTGCAATTTCAGTCTTGTCATCATTATCAACCTTGGCACCTGACAACTTGGATTGCCTTGGGAATCTGGGTCTTGGTCATCTACAAAGGTATCTTGTTTTGGTTCAAGTGCTTATCTTCCTTGCTCATTTTTGTTCGCAATCTGCTAGTGCAAATGCATTAGACGCTTTCACTTTTGCGTCACTCCGACTAGCCGGTGTTCGTTGCTACTGCTTGCTTGTTTGTTTTTTTTAACATCAAGCACGACCATTCTGTATTCTGCGAGAAACTTTTTTTTTTTTTTTTTTTTTGAGAAAGTAGCAATATCATAGATTAGCAGTAAATACTAGTAATGAACTAGTTAGATACTGAAAGTCCTATCAGCGAGGGTCGAACTCTTCCTCAAACATGAATCTGGCGGTAAACATTAAGTCATTATGGAAGTACTTTAAGGAGCTGGGAGGGGAACTTAAAGCATTTACAACATGGTGATCATAGACTTCTTTCCTCACCATTTTCATCATCCCATCACCTATGCTATTTTACGCTCTGCGAATTTTGTCACACCTACAGTCATGATGACTGTCAGGAGGTTCCTGCAAACATTATAATGATTTGTGAGCTTATGTTTTATCTCGTGCTTAGAGGTAATGCCTTGTTTGACATATTCAGAGTCATTTAGTATGGTGGGGATGTTGATAGTCGTTGGTGCTTCACGATTTCAGCCCGGTGATTATGCCAAGTATTTCAAGTGGAGAAGCATTAGTCGTTGGGAAGTGTGTGCAAAACAAAGCATTCCATTTTTCAGAGGGTGCTATGTTTTTGTGGCGGATAAACTGGTGAATACCAGAGGTTGTAGTTAAAATGGTTTGAGTTTGAGGTAGTAAAGGTGGTAAGAATGCTAATACTGTTGTTTGTGAATATCCAACTGTTTCTTCGCTTCCAGATGTTCCTCACTAGAAAAGGAAAAGAGGTTGGGGAGTTGAAGTTTTCTGTTGAAACTTACTCCTAGAGAACATTAGTCAATACACATTTTTTAGGATGTTTAAAATGTTTATTGGAGTAATAATCTTAAAGGGACTTTGTTTTTAATGTTTTTTTTAAACATTTTCGTGTGGAATGTGTTTTTGGAACCCTTTCTTTTCTATTTTTCGTTCAGATTCTAAATTATATTGGAATGTAATCAAATAAATGATTAAGAGAGAAACAAGTCCTTTTTAATCATTTCTACTTTGTTATCTTGATTAGTACTAGATTGTCCTATGAGCTCTTGATAGCGATGCTGCTTCTCTAGGGAACTCATATTATTATCATCTGGGTTATCTGACCACTTATGATTTGTTGAAATTTCTCTCAGTAGGAATGTGGAAGCCTCCTTGAGTTGCTTTCAGGATCTAATTCTAAAAGATCAAGGCCATCCTAGTGCTCTTGTCAACTATGCTGCCATTAATCTGTTCAAATATGGTGCAACTGTCGCGGGTTCGAAGTTTATGCTTAATATTATTTCTATGGCTTTGTGTTATAGGTGCTCCATAGCTTTGTGGTGGATCTGGGTGACATTATACATATGACAAAGTCTTAAACCAACTGCATCATACTAAATTTCAGGTGCCGGAGCAAGTGCTGGAAAATCTGGTGCAGTTTCGGATTCTGCTATTGCCATAAGCACGGCGAAGCAGTGTCTATTAGCTGCAGTTAAAGTAGATCCAAAAGCTATCCATGTGTGGGCAAATCTGGCTAGTGCATACCATATTATTGGTGATTATAGAAGCTCTAGCAACTTAGCAAGTGCTTGGAAAAGGTACAGGGTAGCGTTTCTCATTAAACAAAGCATTATTCGTCTGCTTGCAGCTGTTTTTTTTTTTTTCCCCGAAACACGTGGTACCCTCGAACTTTGACAGATTGCACATGGTACCCAACTTGGCAAGTTTGTGCACATGGTACCCCTGAACTTACTACTTTATGCACATGGTACCCAAATAGTAACTTCCATTAGATTATTTCGTTAAGTGATGATTCTAATGGGCATAATTGGTTCTGCTTGTGTACTTATGATTGGCAGTACCTCATTGCTGAACATGTGTTTTCCAAATCTGTAAATGCACGTTTGTATTGATGGAAATTTGGATGTAGAGGATTTGTTTATTTTTCTAATCTCCGGCTGGTGATTTGGTATGCCTTAAATATAGGATGATTTGGTCGAATAGGGGTTTTCCGTAATTATGTGATTTTTTTTTTCATTCGCTGCTAAAGATGTTCATAGCGTTTGCTCTAAATTGTGTTCAAGGTTCTGAAATCTGATAATGTGAAATGTTTTGAATGAAAGTGGAATCTACATGAATAATCTAACCAGAAATGTGGCATTTGTAATAATATTATGGTTGTGCTATTGGATGGTTTACCAGAATTGAAAATATGAGAGTTGGTATGTTGGATACATTTGTATTGATAAAATGAGTGTGCAAATGATAGTGCTTGTCTGACGTTTAAGCTTAGTGCTGTGATCTCAATCTGTTTCGTGTTGATTTCTTTGGTTAAGAACTATTCTCACATAAACGAATGCGAGTGTGATGCTAAATCATGTTTGTTTGCTAGATATTCACTAATGTCTGCCCCTGTCTGAAATTGGATGGTGCAGAAGCTGGCTGGTTGATTGTAGAGGAATAGCAAAGAAAGTAAGACATGCTACTTCATCTTCCACAAATAGCAGACTGTGGAGCAAAGCGTGAATTTCCTAAATGCCATCATTGGGTCGACAATAATGTTGTAAGATGTCAAGGTTGTCCTCAACTGTTCTTTTACATGAACTGCCTTTCGTATTGTTAACTTTGAAAAATGGCCTTGTTTATATGTAGTAGATATGGTTACGAGATGCCTGTGTGGTCTGAAAAGGTTTATTTGTGTGTTTTTTACTGTCTTGGTTTACTGTTGTTATTGTTATTTTTCATGTGCTGGGGATTAGATCATCTTACTCTTGGTCTTTTGAGTGCTCGAGGGGCCTTGTATTTGTTTGGGCTTTCTAATCATAAGTAGATAACTCATACCAGTAGGAGTAGAAGGTTGGCTTTTTTTGTGTATGTTCAATTTTACTATATGTATGGGCAATGTGGAGTCAGAGAACTAGCCCTTGCTTATTCCCCTTAAGAAGACTATAGAGCAATATATATGATTTTAAAAGTCTCACACAAGTCTGCTAAACAAGCAATGCATGGAGCACCAAAGTAGGTATAGGAGGAACCTGTTTTCCGCCATTTCTTTGAGCTTGCATTTAAACATTGTCCAACTCCCAATTTGACTCCTCACTGTTTTTGTGTTTGCATTTCTTCTTTTTAAGTCTCACCCAAGCTCTACCATTACTGAGTGGAGTCTTATGTAGTAGACGGGCCAAGCTCGATAATTTATGGCGTCGCTGTAAAATCGGTTTTCAGACTTCTGCCTTTTTATTTCTTCTGAGTTCTATGCGTCTCATAATGTTGTGGGTGTTTAGGATATGTTAACCTGGCGTTTGTTCAGGTGTGTTGTACGTTGTGATTGTCTCTTATTGTTTGTGGACCATCTGTTTGTATATTAGCACCATGTGATGATATTTTTATGGAGTTCGGATTAGTAGAATAGGAGATGCATAGCTTTGGTTTTATATTAGCCTAATCATGAAGACTCCTACCAAGTACCTAATCATGAAGACTTCTATCAAGTACCAACTATACCAATCATTAAGACACTTTTAAGATATTTCGTGCATATAAACAATATATCAACCAACATTTTCAAAATTCGGTTGGATACAAAGTAATAATTTGCCTATACTCGTATACATTTCTAACCCCGTGTCCGTTTTGCTGCTACTTTTAAGGTACGCGCCGCTCATACGAGTAATATGATCCGAAGAGCAAGAGACGGAGGCGGAGAAAAAAACAAAAGACCGACTTTTTTTTCGTGAAGTATGACTACTTTTTTCTTACTTTCTTATACTCAAATTATAACACCAATTTCCCTTTCGTCACCATTGATACATTCGTTGTTGTGTGCATATTTTTACAAGAGAACTAGGGAACTCTTCTGACTTCCCTACACTAGTCCGTACACTCGTGCTAGCTCCCTCATACATGTCCTTAATGATGTTAATATATTTTTGCGGAACTCCTTTCTTAGTTAAAGCCCACCAAAACACTTCCCTCGGTACCTTATCATAGGCTTTCTCCAAATCAATAAACACCATATGTAGGTCCTTCTTCCTATCCCGATACGTCTCCATAGTCTGTCTTATGAGATGAATTGCCTCCATAGTAGACCTCCCCGGCATGAATCCAAATTGGTTCTCCGAAATCTTCACACTTCTTCTTAATCTATGCTCAATCACCCATTCTCAAAGTTTCATTGTATGACTCATCAAGTTGATCCCGCGATAGTTGGCACACACCTGAACTTCCCCTTTGTTCTTATACAAAGGGACCAAAGTGCTCTTCCTCCACTCCACCGGCATCTTATTACCACTCCAAATCATGTTGAAAAACGTCGTCAACCATTCCACACATTTGTCTCCTAAACACCTCCAAACCTCAATAGGTATGTCGTCTGGTCCCACTGCTTTCTTCTGTCCCATCTTCTTCAAAGCCATCCTCACCTCTCCCTTCTGAATTCTCCGCATGAACTTCCGATTAATAATACCCGGATGAATGTCCACATTTCCAATATCATTCACTCGATCGCCATTGAATAAGGTATTAAAGTACGATCTCCATCTTTCCGTAATCTCTTTATCATCAACAAGGACTCTTTGATCGACATCCTTGACGCATTTCACCCTACCAATGTCCCGAGTCCTCCTTTCCCTGATACGTGCAATTTTGTAGATATCATTCTCTCCTGCTTTGGTATCCAATCTTGTATAGAGGTCTTGGTTCACCTTTCCTCTTGCGTCTCTTACAGCTTTCTTTGCTGCTCTTTTTGCCTCCTTATACTTCTCGTAGTTCTCCTCACTTCTATCTTTCCCCAAACTCTTATAACATTTCCGCTTGTTCCTTATCGCTTGTTGCACCTCCTCATTCCACCAAGATGTATCCTTACTCGGTAGAGCTTTCCCCTTAGATTCACCGAGAACCTCTTTTGCTGCCTCTTTTAACTTATGCGACACAGTAACCCATACTGAGTCTACACCTATTTCCACACTAGTTGACCACACATCCGTCCCATCCATCTTCTCCAAGAAAGCCTCCTTGTGCTCTCCTTCAAGTTTCCACCATTTGATCCTTGGTTCTACTTGTGGCCGCCTCTTCCCGAAGCATCCCTTAACTCTGAAATCCAATACCACCAATCTATGTTGTGTAGCCGCACTCTCCCAAGGTATCACCTTGTAATTCGTAAAACTCTTGCGCCAAGCATTCCTCATCAAAAAGAAATCAATCTGACTCGCATTATTTCCGCTCCTGTACGTCACCAAGTGAGACTCTCTCTTCTCAAACCACGTGTTCATTATACCCAAGTCATATGCCAATGCAAAATCCAAAATGGCCGTTCCTTCTTCATTTTTCGACCCATAGCCAAAACCTCCATGTACGCTTTCAAAACCGTGCCGTGATGATTCCACATGCCCATTCAGGTCCCCACCAATAATCAACTTCTCCCCACTAGGAACCCCTTGCACCACCTCTTCTAGCTCCTCCCAAAATTCCTGACGAATAGATACATCCAATCCAATTTGTGGTGCATAAGCACTTACAATAGTCATAATCTCACTCCCAATCACCAACCTCACTGTCATAATGTGATCGCTCTTCCTCGGAACCTCCACCACATCATCTATGTAATCCTTATCAATAATGATACCAACTTCATTCCTACTCTTATCATCCATCCTTTTGAAGAATCAATCCCAAATATCGAAAGAAATCTGATCCCTGAACAATCTTCCCATCCAACCTGATCGTCTCTGTCTCCGTTCGCCTACTGCCGCTGAACTTACACTCCAAATATTCGGTCTTGTTTCGGCTCAACCGAAACCCTCTAGACTCCAAAGTGTGCCTCCATAGTTCCAACCTCCTCTCCAAATCCTCTTTCGTCTCTGAAATCAACACTATATCATCTGCAAACATCATGCACCATGGTATATCATCCTGGATTGACCTCGTCAATTCGTCCATGACTATAGCAAAAAGAAACGGACTAAGTGCGGACCCTTAGCTTATAACCCAATTTCCCTTTCCAGAGTACCAAAGCTTATAACCCAAGGTGTGATCTCCTTAGCTTTCGCTCCAACCCATTTCGTCTCTTGTAAACACATAATGTGAATCCTTCTCCTCCTCATAACCTCCACAACCTCCGAAGATCTCCCCGTCAAAGAGCCGATGTTCCATGTTCCAAACCTAAGCCTACTACCCTTACCGTTATGAATAAGTTTCCTACCTCGCTCCCGTCCATGATTTGAGAATCTTTGCACATTTGACACCACCCGTGGGAGCCGGAGTGGCGCGTCACTTCGGGGTGACGACCTAGCAACCCTTGCATATTTTTCACTACACCCAGGTCTAGGAAGTGTAGCGCGACCTTGCATATTTGACACCACCCCCGGGCGTCGGAGTGGCGCGTCGCTTCGAGGCGACGACCTAGAGACCCTAGCATACTTATCACCACACCCCGGTCCAGGAAGTGTAGCGCGTCGCTGTGAAGGGAACGCCCCCACGGTTATTAAATTTCGATTCATGTCCATATGATGTGGCTTGTTTTACGCTGGCCGCCACAAACCTACCGCAACTCTCCTCCTTTATCTGGGCTTGAGACCGGCAGTGAATGCCAAAAAACACTCACAGACGGAGTTAAAGGACAAGACAATCAAAGACGAAAAATTACTACGAAAGCATGTATTTCATTCAATGTGGTAGTAAGGCCTCCTAAATAGTATCATTGAGAGTTCAAGTAAGACAATTACCCTTCCTCACCGAAACCATTTAATTATCGTTAGACTTCGAAATACAAAGAGCATTGGCAATCCGTAAAAGAGGATGGTACAAGCTCTAGGAGTAACAACCGGGTGGCTCCTGCAACCTGAGCCATTCATAAAAATACAAGCAATCATCATCATACCCTCCTGAATCATCAAACATAAAACTTCTAAACTATCCTTCTCCCCTACTCTCCCTTCAAATTGCGCCAAATGCTCTCCCAATGTCGAATTCTCATCTAAACTCCTCGCAATACCGACAATTTCCACCAAAATGGCAACCTCATGAGAGCTTTCATTCAAACCCACTTCAATTTTCTCCTCTATATCCTCCCCCAACATACCAAAATCAACTTCATCGCTTTCTTCCACACTATCAATACCATCAGCCAAATGCCACACAGTTCAACGATTTCTTTGGAACGACAACTTGGATTCTTTAGGTGGATCTTGGGTTGAAGTTCGGGACTTGAAGAATTTGTAAATTGGATCATCTAAACCCTCCTCAATTTCCACAATTTCTTGCTCATTTGCGACAAAGGACTGCTCAAGTTCTTCCCTTTCTTCGTCTTCTTCGAGAAACGGAAGGAAAATGGAAGGAGAAGAAGAAGTGGATGGATATGAAGATGCAGAGTTTAAACACAATGGTAAAAATCTGAATCTTTTTCGCCCGCCAAAACAAAAGCAAGATTTTTGAGAGAGAATATGACTATGGTTGATGATCGGGAAACAGAAAACTGAGAAAGATTGGCAGATTGAAGCCATCCTCTACTAACACTTCACTCAATTACTACCAAAAGAAACTTGAACTTCACACCACTTAAACACCAAAAATGAAAAACCAAAAAAGCTCGGGATTTCACGAAAAAGGGAAATTAAAATGATGATTGAACTTCAAAACACACATGAAATTGTTTCATCCATTGTAGAAATTCGTGTAATTCGAGGTCAAATGTATTATAAAAGGTTAGAGTTTCATTCAGGCATTTCGTCGAACATGTGGCTGGCAAAGCTCAACACACCCGAATTTGGACGAGAAGAGAAGGGACAACTAAGTCAGGGATTAAAAGCTTGCTCGTGACGAATGATTTAGGCTGCTAAGTGCTAATCGGACAATTACCCTATTACATTCGTTGTTGTGTGCATATTTTTACATCGGCTCTTTGACGGGGAGGTATTCGGAGGTTATGAGGAGGAGAATGATTCACATTATGTGTTTACAAGAGACGAAATAGGTTGGAGCGAAAGCTAAGGAGATCACACCTTGGGTTATAAGCTTTGATACTATGGAAAGGGAAATTGGGTTATAAGCTAAGGGTCCGCACTTAGTCCGTTTCTTTTTGCTATAGTCATGGACGAATTGACGAGGTCAATCCAGGATGATATACCATGGTGCATGATGTTTGCAGATGATATAGTGTTGATTTCAGAGATGAAAGAGGATTTGGAGAGGAGGTTGGAACTATGGAGGCACACTTTGGAGTCTAGAGGGTTTCGGTTGAGCCGAAACAAGACCGAATATTTGGCGTGTAAGTTCAGCTGTAGTAGGCGAACGGAGACAGAGACGATCAGGTTGGATGGGAAGATTGTTCAGGGATCAGATTTCTTTCGATATTGGGGATCGATTCTTCAAAAGGATGGAGAATTAGATGGAGAGGTGGCCCATAGGGTCAGATCAGGTTGGGTGAAATGGAAGAATGTCACAGGGCTCCTGTGTGATTGAGGAATGCCCAATAAGTTGAAGGGTAAGTTTTATCGTATGGTAATCAGGTCGGCACTGTTATATAGCACGGAATGTTGGGCCGTGAAATAGTATCACGTTCAAAGATGAGTGTGACAGAGATGCGCATGTTACGGTGGATGTGTGGACATACAAGACATGATCGGTTAAGAAATGAAGTTATTAGGGAGAAAATAGGGGTTGCGCCCATCGCGGACAAAATGATGGAGAACCGATTGAGGTGGTATGGTCATGTGAGGAGGAGGCCTAGTGACGCGCCGGTTAGAAGAGTAGAAGGGTGGGGAAGTGATAATATTAGTAGGGGTCGAGGAAGACCCAAGATGACTTAGATGAGGGTGATTAGAAGTGATATGAGCTTCCTAGGGTTTGAAGAGAGTATGGTGTTGGATAGGGCGGCGTGGAGAGACGCTATATATGTGGAGGACTAAATTTGACTATTTTTAGTTTCTTTGTTTGGTTTTCCTAACTTGTTCCAAAACTTTTCCTTACTTGGTGTTCAAAGTTATATGTTTTCGCTCATTTTCAAACTATTTACTTATTTTGAGGATTTTCTAAAACTCTTTCCAAAAGTGTTTCAATGTTTCAAAATGGTTTACAACGTTTTTGAAATTTTATGGCGTGCATAAGACGATTCTTAGATGACGATTCATGTTAGCCGACCCCGAATCATTTTGGGAATAAGGCTTGGATGTTGTTGATGTTGTATTGTCTTGTCCTTTCTTTCTCCTAATCTTTTGGCCTCCCTGGATTGCGCCCGTAGGCTATCCGTTGCTGAAGGATGTACATGTTACGATTCCCACCATTCTCTTAGTAAATATTTATAGCAGTATGCTTTTTTGCTTTGATTTTTCCAATACTTATTTGCTTGAACCTAACATCAATTCTCGCATGCAGTTACTGGAGGCCTCGTATCTTTGGTTCAAGGTTCGTATGAGTACCACCATTATCTTCAGGGTGGTTTCGATAACTCCGTAAGTTGATAACCGGAGCACTTTTGTTTTTTGTTTATTGTTGATGACCAACAGCACAATGATTTGTATAGCTGTACTTCTATCATAGCATTCATAGCTAAGTAAATGACATTTTCAAATGTGATGGTATAAGGAATTTGGTATCTTGCACTTAATTATGTGCTGACTTCCAACATGCTCTATGTAGCTGGCGTAGAAAAGTACTGATGTTCTATGAGTCGTTATAACTACATCTCTTCATCTTTTTGGGTCAAGCCAAATTTTGTTCTAGAAGCATCGTGCATAACTGCATATTATTAGGTCAGTAGGTCACCTCTTGTGGTACAGTTGTAGAATTCTGGCATTTTGTATGTCCGTATGTGGCTCATAATCTCTTAATACATTTTATAAAATAAATCCTCAAGTACGTTAGTTTTGAATTCTTTTGGGGAAGTACTCATTTTTGGACGCTTAACTGCAAGGAGCCAATGGCTAATTATGTTTCTTGACAAAGTACCTTCAAATATGTGGCAGGGGTGGGGGATGTGCTTATCGCTCTTTACAGACCATTATCTCCTGGTTCAGACTCCAATATTATACTGCAGTCGACGTTCCTACTCATAGGTAAGTTTTGTAATGCCATATAGACTTTTGTCTACCAGCCAACTAGGAACCAGATCTCTGCAACTGGTGTGGTGAATCTAATGGAGCTTGTGTTGTTGTTTTAAGGGAGATATAGAAGGCATTAGTGGAGATTGGTGATAAAGATCCTTCTTTTGTTGGGTCACGTGAGTGGATTGGCACAATTGAGTTGAGCTATGTTCTTGATAAACTCTTGGGTGTAAGTATACAAATCAAATTTCAGTTACAGGTTTGGTTGGACTATATATGTTCTGAATAGTGCATGCCTTTCTTTTTTAGACGTCTGTGATTTTCCGTTCATCATATAATTTGAATGTCATTTTGTCCAACATGTCACCTGCAAGGTAATGACCCTGAGGTCTGAAGCTGAGTAACCTGAGAAATGTCGAGAGTTGGCCTTGCAATTTGAGAACCAGGGAACACCTATCATGATTGGTAAGTTTTTGGCCTCCTTTATTGTTATTTTGTCTCCTTGAATGGTCTTATGCATTTGTTCGATTGAACGAGATGAAATGGGACTTTCAAGTTGTGATCTTCCGTGCTGTAATATAAAATCGCTGAAATAATATACCTTATGGTAATTATGAAATTTCTAGTATGTAGGAAACTTTGGCATTAGTGTTCACTTTTCGCAAAACTGTTCGTTAAGCTGCTGTTGGCAAATACTGCCACTCATTAACATTAGTTAGGAGTTATGACGGTGTTACTGTGCATGTTAACACACTCAAGGCCTACTGCAACTTCACCCACACCTAATGGCTAAACTGAAACTGCTGACCTGATTGGACCTTGATGACCCACACCTAATGTTGACCTGATCAGACCTAATTGTGTCCTGTGTGTCTATCTCATTACAAAGCTCCCATGATTAGATTTTTTATGTTACTGAGCAACAACATAGTTACATTTGATTGACTCTTATATTGTCTTTAAAAATGGTAGCAGCCTTGATAACTTCTACTATTATACTGGTAGAAGAACGATCTTGGCCTTTCTAATGTTTTAAAAGGCGAGTTATATTACAGAACTTTCGTAATTTTGTTATGGTGACGTGTGTTATCTTAAATTCACCAAAAACTGGCTTCATATTTCGAACAATTCCTCTGATTTGATATTGTTTGTTGTCTACCTGCCAACAAATGCAGGTGGTGGTGTCCTCGCATATACTCTCTTAGGAGTCGACTACAACGATGCTAGCGGAGATTGTGCATTCTTAATTTTGGATCCACGCTACACTGGTGGCGAAGATCTTAAAAAGATCGTAAATGGTGGTTGGTGTGGGTGGAAAAAGGCTGTTGATAGCAAAGGGAAGAGATTCTTCCTGGCTGACAAGTTTTATAATCTGCTGCTGCCACAAAGACCGAACATGGTTTAGCTTCCTGTGAGGTGGTCAATGGTAGCGTATGTGCTCCAGGGAATCTTCTACTTCTCAACCCATTTTGTTTAACAATTTTTTTTTAGCATTATTTCAAAAAAGCGTTCGAATTTGGAGCAATCGTAATTGTTTGGGTTGAGAAAAAATTGGGGAAGGGTTTGGGGGAAATGAAGATTTAATAGATTCGAAACCGCGCCGCGAGGGAGAAAATAAACCAATTGACCGATTTAGCTCACTAATTTTTCCGGAGAGATGTTATTCATCGCCCGTCATATTACTGGTATCGCTCGCTATATTACCGAAATACCTCTACTTTATTTCCATGCCATTTCAAAGAAAAAAACATAAAAACAAAAATAAAAATCCCTATTTTCCGGTGTAACCATTATTATCATCAAACGTTTTAATATGTTCGTGATCATCGGCAGTTCCTAATAATCATCATCATTGACCACTTCACGAGGCCATCTTCTAATAATCATCCGGCCGTGTCCTAGACCACCGGAAGCCATAGCCAGTCTGCGACACTATGCACTTGGAAATGCCAACCATCATAGACAACAAAGTATGTGCTTACGGCCACATTCAAAACTGTAAGACACAACCATGCTATTGTTGGGAATTATTGTGGTGGTGGTGGCTGTGGTGGTGATGGTAGTGGTGGTGCTGTGGTGGGTGGGAAACTGGGAATTACGAATGACTAATGCCGGTGAATTGAAATGAGTTGGAAGGAAATCATGGTATTTCTTACTTATAGAAGGTAAGGACATAATTGGAAAATACCTAGAAAAATAGGGCGACAATAGTAAAATATGGGTGACAAATAGCTCTTCACTTTTTCCGATGGGTTGGTGAACCAACAAATTGATATACGTGAAGCGCGTGGGAGGACGGAGTACCATGCCCACAGCTCCATGGTATAGCAATTGGGTTCCATGATTGGGTTTGGAGCCTCTGGGTTGAGATGAAGGAGCAATGGGGGTTTAAAGTGTGGTAAGGGCCTAAAGCGGTGTGTTTGTCAAATAATTCTTGCATAACTCACCAAAAAAAATAAAAAAAAAGAATGTAATTACCGAAAAGGGAATTAGAGGGAATAAAAGATTAACGAGATCAAAGTAGCAGCAAACCCATTATACAAATAAAGAGTTTTCCAAGAATACGAACATCAATTCTGACAACGAAATAAAACAAGGGAAGTGAAAAGGGAAAGGAAAAAAAAAAAAAAACAAAAGAAAAAGACTAAACTTCAACTTCCGACCATATCGGCGATCTGTCTGCATACAGACCACCACATTCCCAGGAAACGTCAAGCTCACGGGGATGACAAACTAAGGACATGAAAGTTTCAATTTCATATTCCAGATAAGCATCTTCCTCTTAAATTTACCAGCAAATAAAGCTTGCAATTTGTATGGGCTTTCGAGATAAATTTCAGCACGTCTTGATAGCATGCGCCCATCTTTCCCAAACGCAACGATGTTAATTTCCTATCAGTTTGATCGGTAGGGTAAAGCTGCGACGCCATCAAATGAATGTGTCCAGGTTCAAGCTTCAACCAGCCATCGGAATCACCTAGTGAATGCCATCAAATGAATGAAGTCCGGATGGCACGACCACTTGGAGATCCGGTACAGCATGGGCATGAAAAGCAATGTACAGGAGTTCAATAAAATAGTATTCTACACTCACAGGTGTGCAGCAGTAGACAAGGACATTCATGTTGGGGAGAGGTGGACATAGCGTAAATGAGTTGATACGCTCTTTGAAGCTCTCCCTGGTGAAAGGATATAAAGAGATGCCCCCGCTACGCAGCACTGATTTACCCATTCTTTCCCAAGACTTGCCATCTGGCCTCACAATCATCAGATTGTCTTGAGTGTCATACATTCATAGCTCCCCCAACTGCCGAACGTTCTCATAAATGTAGGGGCACTGCCAGAAAGAGGCTGAGTCCTCAGAAAACCCGAGTCTGAGTTGATCGTTGTCTTTAGACAGGTTTGGGGATACCATGACTATCTCAAACTCGAGATTTCTGGCTTGGCATTGGAGATAGAAGGAAGCCAGCTCCGACATGAAACCAGTATCGAGGCAAAAGTACACTCCCACACATTTCTTCTTGCTCAGTTCTAAAACAGAAATTTCTTCACAACAGCCGGGTCTGATCCATCTCTTGAGCATAAGATTAGGATCGCAAAATAAAAGATGGGCAAGGTTCACGGGTGGAAGCACAGTATCTTCAGGAAAGAGGGAATCAATGTTGAGTTTTCGTTCCAATGCCCTCTTTATTTCTTCAAGGGACTCGGCCTTTTCGCGGGTGAAGGGGAAAAAGGAGGCTCCATATCTAGCAAAACATGTCCCGCAGTAGGATTCCTGGACAACCCTGTGATCCTGATCCAGAATGACACCCACAATAGGTCTGGTTTGGGTTCCGGCCAAGCCCAGACGCTGACATATGGGGGAACGTGACTCTGAGTCGGGAAAAGGGACAGTAAGGCAAGGAAAACCGGAAAAGAAGCTGTCAAAACTAGCCTTGGAATCAGTGTGGGCAACAATGACCACCTCAACATCATATTCAACCAGTCTATGGTATAACTGAAACAATGCACGGCAATATGAAAGTTCCGAGTAGTGGTTACGTAAGATGGGCAAGGAAACACACCAGATGACCAGGTACTTGCCAAGAAGAGACTTGAGTCCGACACGGGTATCGTCGTCAGCGAAGTCCCTGCCAGTATCGAGGTTAGAAAATAGGGAAACAACATCAACATGCTCGCCCTTATTAACTGCCGCTTCAACATCCAAACTCTTTAACATAAGTTGCATTAGAGGAGTTCCTACGAGCATTTAATAGACTTGCGGGTGTTGCAAACCTACGTGGTGGTGGTATCAGAGGGGGTGTATTAGGTCCATAGACTCCATACCCTCTTTTGTTCTCTCGAAAAAAATTGTCCTGTTTCTCTCGATAAAGAGCAACTTGTTTCACACAATCCTCTTTGGAAGGATGTATACTTCCATCCAAAAGCGAAACCCAACGGCCTGAATCACCCAATTTCTGTATAATGTCTATCATTCCTTCCAACGAAGAACTTGAATTGCCTATCAACCAATTAAAAAAAAAAAAAAATTGATTGGTATGAAACAATCGATTCATAAAATCATTAAAAACACATCAATCTCCGCCTAAAAAATTCACACTTTATTGAATAACATGTGGCATCCAAAACGAAGAAACACCAAAACAGATCTAAATTGGGACGATACAAATCAACCCAGGGTAACAATTCAATTTAAAGACAAACAGATTCGATTCATAAAATCACGTATCACAGGGTAACGAATCAACTTAAAAACAAACACACTTGTTTGTTTTTTCTCTTTTTTTTTTTTTTTTTCTTTTTTTAAACTTGTGGGATGAAACAAGTAGGGTAGTTTGTGGGTCAATAGCCGAGTGCAGCCAAATGGCTTATATACCGGTGGCAAGTTCAGGTAAACAGCTCGTCAACCGTTAGATTACATATCTGTGGCCAAGATTAAATGCCAATAGCCCATTAAAATTTTTTATATTCTCTTTTAAACATAACTACTTAATATTATATTACTTTTATATTTTTGCCATATTTCATTCACTTTTATCTTAAATTTGGTAAAAATTAATCTAATCTAATCTTATCTTACTCCCTCCGTCCGAATTCAAACGTCACGTCCCACCTCAAACACCCCATCTATTTTGGGACATATTTCTCTCTCATACTTTTATTAAATTATCACATTATCTATCACATTATTTATCCTACTTTTATTAATCATCACATTCTCTCTCCTCATTTCTCCTAATATTACCCCACTTAACTTATATCTTATCTTATTTTATATATTTATAAATGAAATTTTTTTCGGAGGCATTGAAAAGGTGTAGAGCCTTTCGAATTATATGTAGGTCTATGGTAATTTTGAAAAAATCCATCAATATAAAAGTTTTCTTTTTAAGTTATGGTAAGATAATACGTCAAACCTACATTTTAATATAAGAGAGAATTATATGACATTTTCTACATTTTGGTAAAATATAAGAACCAAATGTTTTTTTTTTTTTAAAATGTGTCTACGGTATTCAATGAAATTTTAATACAATTTAGTGTAGAAGTGGCCCCCAACATGGATAGTCAAAAGCAACAAACAAAAATAAAATTATAAAAAGATTGAAGGGAGTATATGGCAATTAATCACGAAATGGTAAGATAATACGAAAGACTTTTCAACTTATTCATGTGAACTCCCCGATAGTAATAACTACGAGTAAATGATAATTGTTTACTCGCTAAATATATGTGTTATTTTATAAGTCTATTCTTTTTATGTAACCTATGTTTTAGTGTATATATATAAAAGATTGACCACAAACTACGAATAAATGTAGTGTTTATTATTTTTAATAAATCTGATTTTTCAGCATATAACCATAAGCTTTTAATACGTCTAGAGACATTGAAAATTGAAATTGTATTTCGAATTTTATTATGGGTAATGGAAAGATTACATTATATTCCAAATTTAAATTTATTGTAATCATAAAAAGATATGAATTATAACGCAAGGGTTTTAAACTAGTATATATATATAAAAGAGAGATTTTGAAGAGCCTAGAGAGAGTCCAACAAAAGAGAAATACTGAGAGAGTTTAAAAAATGAGAAATACCCACATTTTATTATTAACAACTCACACGGACAATTATTAATGATCCACATGCAGAATCCTTATTTTCGTGAGATTCTTTCATAAATGCATCTAATAGATTTGCGACATAATAACTCATAACAGTGGTTACGTGTATCAGAAAATTTCAAAACATATATCATTAGATTTGTTTTGAAATGTATCTCAATTTGAGATCCATTTATACATTTTTACGATATGCAAAACAATTTAAGAGTCCATTATTTGAGAAATACTCAAAAAGTTTAGTGTATGGTGAAAGAGAAAAAAAGAAGTCAATCATTTAAGAATTACTCAAAGAGTTTAGTGTATGGTGAGATATCAAAAAGAAGAGTCCAACATTTAAAAATTTTACTCAAACAGATCAGTGTATGATGAGAGAGCAAAAACGAAGAGTTTAGTGTATGGTGAAAGAGCAAAAAATGAGAGGATAAATTACGCAATTAATTATTAACCATTCACACTATATTATAGAAACACGGTAATCATATAATTGGTTATGTGTATCAGAAAATTTTGAAAAATATATCATTTTATTTGATTTGAAATGAATTTCAATTTGAGATCCATTTATACATTTTCCGATAAGCAATGCTTAATTACTACAATCGACTTTATATACTATATCTATTAAAAAAATGGTATTTTTGAAGAGTATAGATAAGAAATGTAGTTTGTATAATTTAAACATGAACAATTTAGACATATTTGTATTTTTTTTTTTTTTGTATTGATCAAGATTTTAAAATACACTAGTTTGCATGTTCGTGCCACGTCCGGGCTACATATTTATATTGTATATACTCACTCTATAAGAAAAATGTTGGCTTATCTTTGTTCTAATAAATTACCATAATGATTATATTCCATAAATTAGTTATACTATACTACGGCTTATCTTTGTTCAAATAAATTACCTTAATAATTATTTTTCATAAATTAGCTATATTATACTACTCCATGATAATTTATTACCATATCTTAACCGATAATTATATTTAATGCTATTTTTATGTTCTATCCAATTAATAAATGCCAAGTGTCATTCTAGGAAAGACTTGGTTTCAGGTTTTAATATATAGTATTAGATTAGATGTAAGCAACATCACAACAATTGCTATGAATTACTTTTATTGAAATGATAGCATAGTTGGTTATAAACATAAACACCATTAAGAATGATATAATATTTGAACTGTGCAACGCACGGCCTTAAACAAAAGAGAAATGCTAAGAGAGTTTAAAAAATGAGAAATACCCACATTTTATTATTAACAACTCACACAGACAATTATTAATAATCTGAATCCTTATTTTCGTGAGACTCTTTAATAAATGTATTTGATTGAGTCCAAAATAAGAGAAATGGTGAGAGAGTCCAAAGAATGAAAAATTCTCACAACATTTATTAGTGAGAGTCCATACTTTCATAAAATTGTAATTTGAAAGTTATTTAAATGTGACACGACATAATTAGTCTTAACTTTTATTTTATATTGCAGAAAATTAATACATACGTTTGATAGAAATGCATTAATCAGCAGTCATCGAACGAAAATTGCAAAAATGATATTGTATATATTTCTAAACAACACTCAACAAACAAAATATAAACACTACATCTGCTATCTAAAAAACATGTTTAACGTGAAACTTTTGTATAATAAGAATCATTAAACACGATATAATGTGTACCGTGCAACGCACGTTCCATTTATATATATGTTTGATAGAAATGCATTAATTAGCCGTCATCGAGTGAAAATTGCAAAAATGATATTGTGTCTATTCCTAAACTAAACTCAACAAACAAAATATAAACACTACATCTGGCTAACTAAGAAACATGTTCAACGTGGAACTTTTTGTATAATAATCATCAAACACGATATAATATGTGTACCGTGCAACGCACGGGCTTAAAACTAGTGTGTATATATATATATATATATATATATATATATATACTGAGGATCATAAGAGTACCCATCCTGAGGTGAGTACTGCGCACTCAATCTTGGCCGCTGGATCTTACATCTTGGACGATCCAGATTAAACCACCTCACAAATTAAAAAAATAAAAAATAAAAAAATCGATTCATCACCGTCGGCCTCCCACAATCTATTCTCCTCATTTTCTTTGTCTCCTTTTTTCCTCCTCATTTTCTCTCTCCACTCACCGTCGTTTTCTCTCTCCTCACTCTTTCCTCATTTTTCTCTCAAACTTCTCTGCTTCTCCGTCGTCACTTCCTCACAGCCGCCGTCGGCGGAATCTCTCATCTCTTTGTTGATGTCGCGTTGTATTTTCTCTCTCCTCTCTCTTTCTTCTCAGCGTCACACTCTCTCTCATCGTCGTCACCTTTCGATCGACGCCGCCATCGCGTCTTTCCTCATCGCCGCTGCCATCACGTCTTTCCTCATCGGAGCCGCCATCGCGTCTTTCCTCATCGCAGCCGCCATCGCGTTTTTCCTCATCGCCGCCGCGTTCTCTCTCCGGTAACAGATTTGAACAATCGTGTTCTCCAACTTGTTTTATGTTCACATTTGTTCAATATAGTGGTTTAACAATATTTTCATGCTTAATTTGGTTCATTTCATGTTCGATTTAGGGTTTTCGAATTGTGATTTTAATTGATGCTTGAATGTTTGAATGTATTGTTTGAATTGAAATCTCATTTAATTCAAATATGAGATTTATATTTTGATTTCTTCATGATTCGTCGTATTGTTAATAATTATTGTTAGATTGAAATCTGAGATTTGTATTTTGATTTTCTTCATGATTATTCGATTCGATTGCATGGAAAAATTGATGTTTTTATTTGATTTGTTCTGTAATTTTGTCGGTTAATTGATTTGATTATAGCAAATGATGTATGTTATTTGTTGTTTTTGCGGTTGTTGTTGTTATTTGTGGAGGCGGTGGGGGCGGTCACTGGTTGTGGTGGCGGTGGCTTGGGTGTCAATACAATGATAAAGGGTTGTGCATACAGTGACACAGGGTTGTGCATAGAATGACACATGTTGTGGTTGTGGTTGTTCCGATAGGAGGCTCTGATATGTTTGTCATTCTATGGATAATAGGTGTCATTGTATGGACACTCTCGTGTCATTGTATGAAGGTGTCACTCTATGGACACTCTTGTGTCATTGTATTGGCAGTCGGTGTAATTGGATGGACACTCTTTGTGTATTTTTGTGGTTGTGGTTGTGGTTGTGATTGTGCGGGTGGTGGTGGTGGTGCGGGTGCGGGTGCCATAGAATGACACAGGTTTGTCAATAGAATGACACGGGTTTGACAATACAATGACACTATGGGCACTTCGGTGTTATCGGTGGTTGCCCATATAATGACACAAGTTTGTCAATAGAATGACACAGGTTTGTTCATAGAGTGACACTATGGACACGCGGTGTTATTGTTCGGTTATGAATCCTGGTTTTGATAGCTCATTTGGTAAAGCATTTGTGTACAAACACGAATGTTGTAGGTTCGATTCCTACATGAGTTCTAAATTTTCATGTCATTGCATAGACCTTTCTCTGTCATTGTATGTAGGTGTCATTCTATAGACATTTTGTGTCATTGTACACGGGTGTCACTCTATGTGACACTCAGTGTCACTCTATGGCGGTGCGCAGTTCTCACGCGAGCGAGAGTTCGCACCTGATCTCGCATGTATATATATATATATATATATATATATATATATATATATATATATATATATATATATATATATATATATATATATATATATATATATATATATATATAAATAGGATCAAATGAGTCCTTTAGGCTTAGATGAGTCCATGAGTCCTCATCTCAGCCATTCATTACTCTAGATCCTACGCTCCAAATTTCGCCGCGCCTATAGGGGTAAAATAGTCAATTTATTCAGAAATATAAATACACATATCCAACACTTTCCCCTCATTTTTTCAGTTTTAATTTCTCTCTCCTCAATTTCCGTTTCCCCCAAATTCGTTGCAACCCGATTCTTCTTTCTCTCACCTCCGCTTTGCCGCCGATCTCCATCTCTCCGCCGCCTCTATCCGCCGCTCTCTGCTCGTCTCCGGCGTCCATGTTTTCCTCATTTGTGGCGCATCTATAATTAAGGTATGATTTGTTGAATTTAACGACAAATTCCTCGATTTTTAGGGTTTGATTTAATTAAATTGATTATTTTGAATTTCTAATGAATTTTTGTTATAAGTTGATGCTGATATGTTTGTTTTGGGTTGAATTTAGGGTTTACGGCGGCATTTCAGAAATCGGAGCAAATACGGCGGCGATTCGACTTGAGAGCAACTACGGCGACCAAATCCGGCGGCGATGTGGCGGCGCTTTCGAAGTTTCGCCAGATTTTATCGCCAGCTCTCCAGCGATATTAACGGCGACGAAATCCAGTAAATATCTCCGATAATCTATTCATTTTCTTTCGAAATTCAGATTTAGATTTTGTTGTGGCAGATTTATCGACGACAGATTCATTTTCGTTTAACTGTGTGATTATTCGTCGATTAGATTTGTTCGGAAATGTCACCGGTCTCGATTCACGCCGCCGCCGTGATTCTCATATTGCAATTTTCGTTTGATTTAGTTTGATTCAATCTGTTGGTGTGTGATTTTATTTGATATTGTGTGTGATTCGATTTGGTATGGTGTGTGATTTAATCTTCTAGTGTGTGATTCAATCTGTTAGTGTGTGATTGTATTAGTTATCATGTACAAAGCAAATGTTATTGTTTGTAATTCTATTTTTGATCCAATTTGTATGATTCTATGTGTTACTCTATATTTGTGTGATTTTTATGTCAGCTTCTTGGATAGAATTTCAGGTTGTGGTACTAGTGTAAGGACTACTGTTGCTGTTCTAAAATTATAGTGTTAACTTATAAACACAGGAGTGAGCTAGAGTCTCGTCTTTCCTGGAAATGTTGTTCTCTTAAAACTCGTAAAAGGGAGAGCATATGTGCTAGCCTTGAGGTTTTTTAGATAGTTCACCACTAGTTCTTCCTGATGAATGTTTAGTTATATTCTGTATTGTGTTTCCTTTCCTTCGAGTTTGGAGATAATTTTAAGTCGATCTGCCTTTTCGCTTTCCTGGCGCATCTGTTTATTGACTTCTCTGACATCCTTGGGTGGTATTTACCTTGTCCTTCTGAAGTAATTAGTTATGTTTGTCAATCTGTGCTAAAGTTTTGATGAAATTTCCTGCCAAGGTTTCTTAGTGCCTGAGCATCTTCTGCATTCATAAGGTCTGGTGCCATTTCCTTAGTAAAGATTAACTGTTGCATTGACACTGCAGTCTTTTCTCCTGCTTTTGCAAATCCACTCATAAGTGTAACAGTGTCCATCAAAAAAAGCAGTCAAGTTTATTCCTAAGATTCAAGGAGCATACATAATCGATATCGAATATTTGCATATGATGATAAGAAACTGAAGCTTTTTTTTTTTTTTTTTTGGGTTTTGAGATATTGCTTCAGGTTAGAACTTGAAGGTTGATGGATGTTAAATTTTGCAGCCAACAGAAGTAAAGAGTTAATCTTTAGAACTTACTTTTATTCTAATGTGCGGATAGATGGTCTGTGTTCGTGTTTTCTTCTCGGCAATTCCATCTCCTTTTTGAAGTCCTATTTCCTAATGATAGTTTATGTAATTGTGAACTGACATTATCGCTTGAATTTGATAAGAACTATTGTGCTTCAACATTTTCATTTGTATAATTGTATTGCACTACTCTGCATTTTCTTGTTAAGGTTTAAAAGCCTTCCTGAACCTGTATGCCTTTCTCTCTTCCAGATCTCAGATTTTCTGATTAACATCACCAAGCATGCCCTGTCACCAAAACATGAGATGCTGACTCTGGAGGAGAAACAAATTCTGCTACAGAAGCATGAGTTGAAGGATCAACAGGTAACTTTTGTGCTTTTGATTTCGCCATGATGGGTGTAACTTGTATGACTGTGATTATACAAGTGATTTCCATCTATATGCAGCAGTGCTACTTTATTGATGAACTTTGTCATGAACAAGCTACGTATGCCCTTATGAACCGAGAATTTGAGAGAGTAAATTTAAGATCAGAACTTAGTATGAAGTGAGACATTTTTATAGCTTAGTACTTGGTAGGCAATTGATTGAACACTAACCCGAGCACCATTGTTTATCTGTTTTCCCTTACTCTGTGTAGCTGTTGGGGTGGTTTCATGAGAGGATAAAATAGAAGTTGAAAGCGTTTATGTCCTGCGTTGCATTCCTCTGTTTCTTTTATGAGCAGTGGGCATTAATGTATCTGGAGTTCTGGACGAAGTTCTACATGTTAGCAAACCATAGGGTATAACTCGTTTTAAGTGGAGAATTGTAATTTGTTTGTGCTTCCTTAGTCGTATGTCGCCTGATGTTTGTGCTTAAGAGCGGATCAGTCTAAAAGAATTTTAGACGTTATCCTGGGTTGTGTAAATTTTGTGGCGTTAATTTCCATGTCATATGAAATACTAGCTCAATTGGTATAACACTTGTGCAAATATGCATAATTGTTGTAGGTTCAATTCCTACATGAGCTCACTAGTCTTAACATTGATTGTGGCTTCTGTGACATGATTCTTCCCAGTTCTGCCCAATTTCACCATTTTGTAGGTTCAATTACATTAGAGCAATAAGAACCGGATTAAGAGTTTCTGGAATTTCGTAGCCGACGTGGGAGTCGAACCCACACCTCGTGCATTACACGATGCTCTTCCAGTTGAGCTAGTCAGCTTATAAGAGGAACTAGGAGTATTAAACGACACTGAAAGTCTATAGTTCTCTGAAAAAAATCAAAACTGAATGAACAACCTCAAGAATAAGATACAAAATTAGAACTTTGGGCAAAATATGATTTCATTAATCATCATCGAGATTTATCAGCCACTCATTCAATCAGATGGGGCACAATTTCAAATAGATTTGCCTCACCATCATTGCTGAACCTAGCAAAAATTGATAAAATGGCTAATGCTCCAATGTTCAGGTTCCATATTTAATAGGTCAGATAGATATGTGCATATTCGACGGTTCGAAATGAAGCTGACGGCAAGTTAAGATTGAGAAAAAAAAAAAAAAAAAACTCCAATCCTTTCTCTTTTTAGTAGGCACAATGCCCCCCCGTATCATCAAAACAATAATGGAAAGAGAGCAAGATCGCGCGAAAACTATGCCCGCCAAACACCATACAAAGACATTATACTACCATAGAATGACACAGACCCAAAATCTATGTATCACTATGAACCAAGCACTATCAAGATTAACTAAAATCATAGCAACAAGTGAAACTAATACAATCACTTTAGATCCTAACTAACCGTCATCAGCTCATTCAAAGACAACCAACTATTCATATGTTCTCGGCAATAACAATTCCTACAACATCAGAAATAACATATTCTCACATGTTCTCGGCAATAACAATCAGCTTCCTGTGTTAAACATAGAATGACACTCGTTTGTCCATAGAATGACACAAGATTGTTCATAGAATTACACAACCATAGAGTGACACAAGTTTGTCCATAGAGTGACACACCAACAATAGAATCCCATACTCTATCACATAGAATCACACACTCTATCGAATAGAATCACACGCACTATCGAATAAAATCACACACACTATCCAATAGAATCGCACACACTAGTTACTAGAATCACACTAATTAATAGAATCACACAAGCTAATGAGTAGAATCACACTAACACACATATAGAATCATACACTAACTAATAAAATCACACACTCTATGGAATAAAATCACACTCACTATCGAATAGAATCACACACTAACAAATAGAATCACACACATAAACTTATAGAATCACACACGATATCAAATAAAATCACGCGAGCTAATGAATAGAATCACACTAACGCACACATAGAATCATACAAGCTATCAAATAGAATCATACACTAACCAATAAAATCACACACTCTATCGAATAGAATCACACACCCTATAAGATAGAATCACATTAACAAATAGTACAATTGCACACAGCCTAACATATATAATCTCATCAATACGATACCATAAACTGACCAATGTGGCTCCATATAATAACCAATGTGATTCTATATATTGACCAATATGATTCTATAACCTAACCAATTATAAAATCGAGTAATTGGAAAATCAATAATAGAAACGAGTGTGATTCAATACTCAATACAGAGTGATTGCAAATGCTATTTAAAAATCGAAATCGAAAGAAGGGCCTGTGTGATTCAATATCCAATACAGTGTGATTGCAAATGCTAATTAAGAATCGAAAAGCAGACACAATTGAAAAACGATCGAATTTGGGAAATTGAAAAAAAAACGATGAATTCTTTTGTTCCGATCTTCGTTTAATCAGTAGAACAACCTATTTTTCGTAGATATCAACAAAAACAGCAGCAGAAACAACAAAAAAATTGATTGCAAATTCGAAAAATATAGATCGAATTCACTACAAGATTAATGGAAATTAACAGCCTGAATAAGACTAAAAATGCTGCGAAGCTTTTGAAAACACCAAACCGAGCATCTAATCAACATAAATCCTATCCAATAGGACCGAATTTTTTATTTGGAAAAAAAAAGGATGAATTTTTTTTATCCGTTCTTCGTTTAAGCAGTAAAAAAATCCTAATGTTCATACTCAATCAACAAAAACAACCAAAAAAATGCTGCCAATTCGAAAAAAAATTGATCGAATCCACTAAAAGATTGTTCGAAATTAACTTGTTCATCGTTTTTTGATGATGCATAGCAAATCGAAGCATTCAATCTTACGAAAACTCGAATCCAAAACTAACGACAATCAAAATTCGAATCAAAAAAATTGATCGAATGATTCGAGATGCAGAGCAAATCGAAGCCGTGAATCCTTGCAGTTCCTTTGAATTTTCGATCTCTAGAGGTTTGATTTAGGGATTATTAGGGTTTGATTTGGGGATTTTTGGAGGAGAGAGAAAAAGCTGAGAATTTTTTTTAGAGAGAGAAGTTGAGTTTAGAGAGAATGACGTTGGTCTTCACGAGAGCGCTCAAGTCTTCCAACGTGCGTTTTTCGATGCATCTCAGCGCTTCATCTTTTTAAATCTGACGGTTCAGATGAGGACTCACCAGAGTAGGCGGACTCATCTGAACCCGCCTATATATATATATATATATATATAAAAGAGAGATTTTTTAAGAGCATAGAGAGAGTCCATTTGAAAAATCCTGAGAGAGTTTAGTGTATTTTGAAAGAGCAATAGACAGAGTCCATCATTTGAGAAATACTGATAGAGTTTGTTGAAAGAGCAATAGAGAGAGTCCATTATTTGAGAAATACTTAAAGAGTTTAGTGTATGGTAAAAGAGAAAAAAATGAGAAGATAAATTACGCAGATAATTATTAACAATTCACACAAAGAATTTTCAAAAAATATAAAGAGAGGCCATCATTTGATAAATATTTAAAGAGTTTAGTGTATGGTGAAAGAACAAAAAATATTATTAACAATTCACACAGAGATTCTCATTTTCGTGAAACTTTTACATAAAGCGATGTTATAGAAACACGGTGTATATTAAAAGAAGGGTTTTTTTGAAGAGTATAGAAGAAATGTTGTTGTATGATTTAAAAAGGGACATTGTAAACAACTTTGTTTTTTATTTATTGATCAAAATTTTAAAATACATGTAAGCGACATCACAACAATTGGTATGAATTATTTTAAGGGCTTTTGGTCGAACCACACCTATTAAAACTAGAATTTTGCCAGACCACACCTATTATAATTTTTTTGTTTAACCACACCTAATAAAATCATTTTCTTTGTTAGACTACACCTTATATTAACTTCCGCCTTTCATCCATCCACTGCCGCCACTTACCCACCCACTGCTGCCTCTATCCACCGCCCCTAGCCACCTATTGCTGCCATCCCACTACCATCTCCACAAATTTTTTTCCCCCCAAATTTGATTTTCTTCTCCGAAAATTTCCCCAAAATCGATTTTTTGTATGTTGGGGGAAGAAAATCGAATTTGAGGGGAAAAAATTCGTGGTGGTGGTAGTGGAAAGGCTAGCAGCAGCAATAGGTGACTAGGGGCGGTGGCTAGCGGCGACAATGGGTGGGTAAGTGGCGGCAGTAGATGGATGAAAGGCGGACTTTAATATAAGGTGTAGTCTAACAAAGAAAATGATTTTATTAGGGGTGTTTGGACAAAAAAAATTATAATAGGTGTGGTCTGACAAAATTTTAGTTTTAATAGGTGTGGTTGGTAAATTATTGTGTACACCCGAGAGTACGTACTCTCGCTTCTCGTGTTGTGTACTTTAACATAGAAATTGATGTACTTTTACCCTAATTTAATGTACTTTAAGCACAATTTTGTGTATTTTTTGTTAAAACGGTGTAAATTTACTATCAAACCATTTTCATATAGTTTTGCTAATATTTATAGTATTTGGAAGTATAAGTATGTAGAATAATACAAAGATGTACACGATCTTGAAGTACAAAGATGAAAATATCGATTATCAATTCATTAGAGTCTCCTAATGGGTGAAAAATGCTTATGTAAATAGGTTAGAACCTTAAAATACCAATGCAAAGTTTTATTAATCTATCTTGGTTGCAAATGATTAAAACTATACATGAATTCACAAAAATACATAAAATATCCACTAAAGTACATGTAAAACTTGCAAAATTACATTAAAAATCCGCTAAAGTACATAAAAGCAAATTCGGGAGTACATAGTCTCAAGAGTATGGTATACATGCTGGGTGTGGTTCGACCAAAAACCCTAATATTTTTCTTATTTTAGCTCTAAAAAAGATTTAGTCCCTGTTTGTTAGGACTTATTCTTAGATGAATTCAGATCAGTTCAGAATCATTCAAATCAGATCAGATCAGATCAGATCAGAGTCATTCAGATCAGATCAAATTAGATCAGAAATGTTCAAATAACTATCTATGTATTTGGTCCATAATTGATACTAATTCGTTGAAATTCAATCAAATTTTCAACCAATTAAGATCAGATCAGTTCAGTTCAGAAAGATGCAGTCCTATCAAACATGGCCTTACTCTGGACCCTTCCATTGTCTTATCTAATGGTTCACAAAGGTTCCAATAGTTCTTACGTAAGATGTGTTCTCATATATGATCTAAATCCTTTGTTATTTCTTACAAATTTATTGTTTCTTTGTAATAAATGATACAACCCACTATAGAGTGGGTTTTGTGATGTTTTGTCTGAGTTTCTCATGGCTTTTCGGATTATATTATTGCATTATTCTATTTATCGTATTTGTAAGTTTAATTGAAGTATATGCAATTTTTGACACTTAAATGCAAGCTCGGGTAGGAATGACTTGAGACTTGAAGATCCCGAGAGTGATATTGGTCCAAGGAGGTGCATTTTGAAGTAGAAACTAAGGCTCCGAATCAAGAGAGCTTTAAACGACTCGCCCAGAGAGCCAGACGAGTCGTCGGAAGGAATCAGGGAGCAGAGAGTTTCAGACGACTCGTCCAGATTCGAGACGAGTCGTCTCGGATCTGGACGAGTCGTCCCGCTGCTATGTCCGCGTATTAGCGGATTTCCTTAATCCGTTTTGTAATCTTTTAGTATAAATACTTAAGTTTCGTTTATTATTATTCATTGAGTTTTCTGAAGGCCAAGAGTTGTATTTTGAAAAATTATGTGTGGTTAAAGACCTTTTATTCTCAAATTTATTAATCGAAACTATTATTCACCGACAATTGTTAGTTTGATTTCTAATTCTTAATTTCGTTTGAGTATTGTTTATTCTTCTGCTTTCATTGTTATTATTGATTGATTTGCTGTTAATTAGGTGGTCACTAATTAGCCATAGATTAATCAGTATTGCTAGATTTCCAATTAAATGACTAATTGTTTGATTGTTGAATCGATTAGTAGAAACTAGGTCTAATTGCATGCTGATCATCGTGATTAGATTTAGGGGAGAATAAACATATTATTGAAGGTCAAAACTGCGTGTGTCTAGATCTTATTTATTTTAGTTGATATCGTTTCATTGCTTTATACTTTCGCTGGATTGAATTTAGGCGCGCGTCTTTGTTATCCACCGATTAGGGCTATTAGGTAGGGCTGATCTCTCCTCTTAGCTACAATTAAGAAACGATAGGAAATTATATTTCTATAACTAAGTACTCAACGAATTTGGATTAGTTGATAACTATGCTAGGACCAATTAGGTGAACTGTAGTACCCCAGATTTCAGAGGAAGTTTATAAGAGATTAATGGCTCATATGAGATGCTTAGAAAGATTGATAGTGCTACTTATACCAACAATGTCGACTTTCCTTTTAGGAATCTCATGTGATAAGAACTCCAAAGTTAAGCGTGCTTGATTGGGAGTAATTTCAAGATGGGTGACCTCCTTGGAAGTTTCCCATGGTGCGCACGAGTGAGGTCAAAGTGCGCCGGAAGGACCCGTGTTGGTCTGTGAGGCCAGCCCACAGTCTGACAAGCTGCCATAGGTGACTACTCTAGGCTCAGGCGATGAGTCGGGGTGTTACATGAATGATAGTGTATATTAATTGTCCGAGATCTTTTTCCCCATTGTTCACAAATTACTCTTGTTGATTTAGAATACTTGATCACTTACACTCACAAACCCCCCATTTAGTTACTTTTCACACTTAGACGATTACCGTTCTCTGTGGATACGATCCCATTTACCAATTACTACGTTATAGGTTGATATGGTAATTTATATTTGATTTAGGCATACAACTTTAGCCTGTCAATAAATCCAAAAAACTCAAACCATATAATAAAATCATCATATCATATATATATTATGTAACTAGTTTTGAACCCGTGCATTGCACGGCTAAAATATTATATCGTACGACGTACGTAATAATTATTTTCTTTTATTTTAAATAAAAGTTGTAATATTATGCTTATTTTTATTGCCTCCTGTAGCCACTCCGTTTACAACCGCTAAAGACAGCATTGAGTGGGTGTGGTGCACAAATGAGGGCGGAAGTTGGTATATGGTGTAATGGTTGGACAAAATGATTATATTAGGTGTGGTATGATCAATTTTTACTTTTGATAGGTGTAATTCAACAAAAAGTCCTAAATTATATTAACTAATTAAGTGTTTGTTAGTTGCGATGTCTTCCCATCTCACTAAATCACTTACGGTTACGGAGTATTACTTTATCTTTATATACATTGTCAAAATCCTCTTTTATATTTATTTATAAATATTGATTTATTTATACCTTTTTACGCATTTTTCACAAAAGTCTCAATCTTGACGATATATTTCAACCAAATTCATACTCCACTTAAATTTTCAAATATATGTGTGAATGGATTTTATATTGAAGTACATTTCGACACAAATTTATTGATACATGTATCGTAATGTTCTAATATAGGTAGCCCAAGTTATAACAAATTATATACGTTTCATGTATATAACTTTATGTGAGAGTTTTACAAATATTGGACTATCTTTGTGCATTTCTTAATTTCTAATGCGTTGTACGAATTTCTTGATTTATAAACGCGCCGTATGCATTTGTCAAAATCCTCTTATACAGGGGTCGCATCCGGTAAGAAGCTAATTTAAAGTCAGAAATAAGAAACAATGTGAGCCACGCATCCAACCCAAATCAAGGGATGGGGTTAAACCAAATAAATAAAAACATTAAAATCTAAAACAAAAAAAAAACCCACCCTCGTTCCCTTCTCTCTCCTCCCCCAACCCCCCTACTCCCCCCGACCACCCCAGCCTCGTCGACCACTATCGCCGAACACCACCATCAACCAGATCCGCCACCACGAAACGGATCGTCGTCCTCCCGCGACCTGGAAGCTCAACTTCCGCGACACCGATTCTGCCTCCTACTCACCCAACTTCTCCTTTATTTACGAACACGACATTTCACGGCGACGATAGTGAAAAGAAAGCTTGTCCATGTTGTCGGCGACGACGAACGAAGCGGAAACCTATGATAGAGGCTGGGGAAGGGCGTGAGAGAGGAGAGAGAAACGAGAAGAGGAGTGGTCGGGCGGTGTTGTGGGGCTGTGTTGGGCGAAATGGAGGGTGGTGTTGAGGTGGTGGTATGGTGGCGCGCTAGGTGGTGGGTTTCCCGGTCTCCTAGGTGGTGATGGGTACATTAGGCCGCCGTGGGAAGACGTGCGGGGTGGTTGTGGGGAGAAGGTGGAGGCGGAGAGAGAAAAAATAAAAATTTTCGGGGTTTTTTTATTCCTTTAATTAAAGTTATGAAGTTTAGTGTGTGAAGTTATTAAAGTTACGTGTTTTAGCCCGTTCGGTATTACTGTCGTTTTCAGTTTTTGGTTTTTTTGCGTAAAAAATTTAGCTAAGGGCCCGTTCGGTATCACTGTCGTTTTCAGTTTTTGGTTTTTTTGCGTAAAAAATTTAGTTAAATAAGTTGCAAAATTAACTTTAAATTGTTTGGGTCTATAATAGTCATACAGAAAATGAAAACTGACAACTGAAAACTGAAAACCACTGAAAACCACTTTTTCTGGTTTTCAAAAACGGGACTTTGGTTTTAAAAAAAACAGAAAACTGAAAACAGAAAACGATACCAAACAGGCCCTAAATAAGTTGTAAAAATTAATTTAAATTGTATGTTTCTATAATAATCATACAGAAAATGAAAACTGACAAGTGAAAAATGAAAACCACTTTTTCTGATTTTCAAAAACGGGACTTTGGTTTTCAAAAAAAAGAAAACAGAAAACAGAAAACGATACCAAACAGACCCTTAGTTGTTGAAATTAAGTTAAAGTTATTAGAGTTAGCTAAAGTTATTTAAGTTAAGTTGGACTTACTATAGTGTTAAGTTAAAGTTACGAAGTTGTTGGAGTTACGTGTTAGAGTTACTGAAGTTATGAGAGTTAGTGGAGTATCAAGATGTGTGGTCCAGATTGTTTCTTATTTCTAACTTTAAGAGCACTTCTTATTTGATGTAATATATATATATATATATAGGAAATCTATCAAATGAGAAGTATTAATTTTGTAAGAAGTAAGAAGTGATCTGGTCCATCCATCTATCTTGATCTAATGGTCCATATTTAATATCATAATAAAAGAAAAAAATACAATAAAATTAAACTCAAACCCAAAATCAGTTAGATTTTCTCTCTCCTCTTCTCTCCTCTCCCCTAACCTCTGCGCTGGCCAACCGCCGCCGCCGGTGAACACCGGAAACAACCAACGGCCACTGTGAAGCCGCCGTTCGACAGCTCCGACTCAGGCGAATCTTCGTCGAGCATTAACGGCCCACTTCGAGCACTATTTGATCGCGAAAAACGCCTTCTCAATGCCGATTTTTCGCTCTCGTTTTCGTCAAATCTGGCCGCCGACGTTCACTTTCACCGTTATCTACACCCTCGCCGACATTCACTCTCATTTCTGCACCTATTCTCGTCGTATCCTCGTACTTTTGGGAGGAGAAACGAGTGAAATGTGAGGAGAAGTTGACATGTTAGGGGCGGTGATGGTGGCGTCGGAGATTGGACGGCGGTCTCTTTCACCGGATGTGGCCGATCTCGTTGGCTGCGACTGAGGAGGTGGTTCAGCAGGATTTGAAGGCTGAGCTAGGGCGGGGGTATTTCGGGAAAAGAGGAATTTGAGGACAGAGAACGCGTGAAAGAAGTGGAGGAGATGCCGCGGAGGAGGAGGGATTCCGCTCGCCGGAGCACGGAGTACGTGGTGGTGGTGGTGGAGCCGGAGAAGGTGGTGGACGGTGCTGTTGTTGGTGGCTGCGTGGGTGGTCGGGGTAGTGGCGGGGGAGGGGGTTGGGTGGTGTGCGTGGGAGGAGAGAGAAACTGGTAAAGTTGATTTTTTTTTAATTTTTTTTTAATTTTTTATTGGAGTTACGTGTTTAATTAAGAGTTACATATTTTCGTTAGTAGAGTTATCGGAGTTATGTGTTTTAGTTAGATGATTTATTAGAATTACGTGTTTAATTAGTTGAGTTAAGTTGAAATTACGTGTTTTAGTTAGTGTAGTTAAGTTGGAGTTACGCGTTTTAGTTAGAAGAGTTAAGTTGGAGTTACGTATTTTGCTTGATGGAGTTAAGTTAGAGTTATTAGAGTTACGGGTTTTAGTTGGCGAAGTTAAGTTGGAGTTATTAGAGTTACGAGTTTTAATTTTTGGAGTTACGTATTTTACTTGATGGAGTTAAGTTGGAGTTATTAGAGTTACGATTTTTAGTTAGTGGAGTTAAGTTGGAGTTACGTATTTTACTTGATGGAGTTAAGTTGGAGTTATTGGAGTTACGGATTTTAGTTAGTAAAGTTATGTTACAGTTACGTGAGTTAGATAATTAAACTCGTAATTCTAATAAATCATCTAACTAAAACACATAACTCCGATAACTCTACTAACGAAAATATGTAACTCTTAATTAAACACGTAACTCCAATAAAAAATAATAAAAAAATTAAAAAAAAAATCAAATTTAGCAGTTTCTCTCTCCTCCCACGCACACCACCCAACCCCCTCCCCCGCCACTACCCCGACCACCCACGCAGCCACCAACAACAGCACCGTCCACCACCTTCTCCGGCTCGACCACCACCACCACGTACTCCGTGCTCCGGCGAGCGGAATTCCTCCTTCTCCGCGGCATCTCCTCCACTTCTTTCACGCGTTCTCTGTCCTCAAATTCCTCTTTTCCCGAAATACCCCCGCCCTAGCTCAGCCTTCAAATCCTGCTGAACCACCTCCTCAGTCGCAGCCAACGAGATCGGCCACATCCGGTGAAAGAGACCGCCGTCCAATCTCCGACGCCACCATCACCGCCCCTAACATGTCAACTTCTCCTCACATTTCACTCGTTTCTCCTCCCAAAAGTACGAGGATACGACGAGAATAGGTGCAGAAATGAGAGTGAATGTCGGCGAGGGTGTAGATAACGGTGAAAGTGAACGTCGGCGGCCAGATTTGACGAAAACGACAGCGAAAAATCGGCATTGAGAAGGCGTTTTTCGCGATCAAATAGTGCTCGAAGTGGGCCGTTAATGCTCGATGAAGATTCGCCTGAGTCAGAGCTGTCGAACGGCGGCTTCACAGTGGCCGTTGGTTGTTTCCGGTGTTCACCGGCGGCGGCGGTTGGCCGGCGCAGGGGTTAGGGGAGAGGAGAGAAGAGGAGAGAGAAAATCTAATTGATTTTGGGTTTGGGTTTAATTTTATTGTATTTTTTTCTTTTATTATGATATTAAATATGGACCATTAGATCAAGTTAGATGGATGGACCAGATCACTTCTCACTTCTCACGAAATTAATACTTCTCATTTGATAGATTTCCTATATATATATATATATATATATATATATAGTGAGGATCATAAGAGTACCCCTCCTTAGGTGAGTACTGAGCACCAAATCTCAACCGTCAGATCTACAATTTTCAACGCCCCAGATTAAGCCACCTGTCCGGGGTTTAAATAACAATTTACACAGTTTTTTTTTTCAATTTTCGAACACAGACAATTCACTTTCCAAAAATCAACTGCTCTCTCATTTTCTCTCTCCTCTCTCGCGTTCTCCCATTTTCTCTCTCCTCTCCCGCATTTTCTCATTTCCTGTCGTCTTCTCCGGTAACTCGCCGCCGTCATCTCCGTCGCCGCCGCCTCCGCCTCTGCCTTCGACATCTTCTCCTCCTTTTGTTCTTATAATAAGGTAATACTTTCGATTTTCTTTTTAAATTTACTGTATTTTATGGATTTCGAAGTTGAATATCGTTCTACTTTTGTTGAAATATTTGTTAATCTACTCTAAAATGTAGATTAATCAGTTGATTTTAGTGTTATTTAGCTTTTATTTCCGATTTTGACCATTTTTGAAACCCTAGGTTTTTGCATGTCGTTTTTTGTGTTAATTTTGTGTATTTGTTCAAATTATATGTGTTTCTTACTCTAAAATGTTGATTAATCGGTTGATTTTAGTGTTATACAGCGTTTACTTCCGATTTTGAACATTTTCGAAACCCTAGCTTTTTTGCATGTGGTTTTTTTGTGCGAATTTTGTGTATTTGTTCAAATTATACCTGATTTCTACTCTAAAATGTTGATTAATTAGTTGATTTTAGTGTTATACAACGTTTATTTCCGATTTTGAAACCCTAGTTTTTTTGTTAAAATTTTGTGTTTTTTGGTGTGTAGGCAAAGATGAAAAGGAAGTCGCCTAAAACTAATTCGAAACTGTCGAAAGGAGAGTGTACTGACATAGTATTGCATGAAGGAGTGACGAAAAAGCGTCGTTTGGAAACAAATTTGTCGGTTGAAGACGCTTTGGTTGACGTCCATGAAGAACGTAAAACTGATGTGCCAAAGTAATTCCTTGTCTCTCTATGTTTGTCACTGTATTCGGTTTTATGTGTCATTGTATGTGGTTTCTGTGACACTCTCATGTGTGTTTATGGTGGTGTCATTGTATGCGACATGTTTGTGACTGTATTTAATTTTATGTGTCATTGTATGTGTTTTCTGTGACACTCTCATGTGTTTTTATGCTAGTGTCATTGTATGCGAAATGTGTGTCACTGCATCTGATTTATGTGTCATTGTATGTGTTTTTTGTGACACTCTCATGTTTTTTATGCCTGTGTCATTGTATGCCACATGTTTGTCACTGTATTTGATTTTATGTGCCATTGTATGTGTTTCTGTGACACTCTCATGTCTTTTTATGCCTGTGTCATTGTATGTCACATGTGTGTCATTGTATTTGATTTTGTGTGTCATTGTATGTGTTTCTGTGACACACTCATGTTTTTTATGCCTGTGTCATTGTATGCCACATGTGTGTCACTGAATTTGATTTTATGTGTCATTGTATGTATGTGTTCTTAATTTTATTCTCCAACGCAAGGTGAAACTAGTTACCAAATGCCGCCCCAATTCTTTGATGAAGGTGTTGAGTGTGATAAACAACAACCCTAAGCTTGTAAATGGCGTTAAAGAAATTGGGTTTGGGGGGTTGTTAATGTTGAAACTCGGGGCTGTTTCAACTTCAATAATCCCGTGGTTAGTTGATGCTTTTAATCATGAGAGTTTTATTTTGAAAGCTTCCTCGAGCAAGGAGTTTTTGCTTGGTAAGGATGATGTTCATGACATGTTTCTGTTGCCTAGAGGACCGAATGTGGTGGAATTGATTGAGACAGGAAACAGGTTCACGTCTGATCAACATCCATTAAAAATGAAATGGAGGCAGAAATTTAATATTAAGGGTAATAGTGATGTGATTGCTATTGGAGAGTTTGTTAGTAGGCTGAAAAAGAAGGAGGTCGCAGATGACGAGTTCAAACAAATGTTTGTACTCTTGGCTATGTCATCTTTCTTGGCTCCAACTTCTAATTTCACGATATATTTAAGTCTTTTACAAGCCGTTGAAGATGTGTCGAAGATTAAGGACCTTGATAGGTGTGGGTTTGTGTTTGATCAATTAATTGATGGATTCATGAAGCACAAGGTAAAGAAGTTAACATTCTGTGGAGGCTGTGTTCTTGTTTTGATGTTGGCGTACTTCCATAGGCTTGAAGTTCGTGGAGAAGTTCAACCCTGTAACTTGCCACTCATCCAACACTGGGATGACGAGAAGTTGTCAAAAAGGGTAAAGTCACAATTCAATTCTGGTTCTTTGGCTAATGGGTTGATCTCAAAGACTGTATACCCAATTTCCAAATCAAAGAATGTCCCAGAATCAAAGTATGAAGATATCCCTCATACATCTGCTGGTTCTCGGTCTAATGGATTCAAGTATATTGTGCTTGAGCTTCCTGAAGGCATAGAGACAGATGAGGAGATTAAGGGGAGAGCTAGTGGTGATGAAGTCCAGGAGATTTTTCTTCTTATGCAGCAAAACATTGAGGTTGTACACCTCAATGTTTTGAGTTCGCTGAATGAACTAAAAAAGAAGAGGGCTGCCTCGAGGCCTGCTGTAACACCCCATATTTTTGGGACTTCTAAATTATTAAAGTCGTTGGGAGAAATTACTCTAGGTGTTACGAGTTTCTATTTTGGGATGTTTAGAGTCACTTTCCTTTTTGGGTCACCTTCCTAATTAGGAATTTAGAGAGCAAATTTACCTTGCTACCCTTACTAAACCCTTCCTCACCTTAATATAAAAACAAAACACAAACAAACAAAAAACAAACAAACACAAACCCATCAGCCGCACGCAAGAACAGAGAAAGAAAAGAAAGAGAAGAAGAGGAGAAGAACAGAGGAGAAGCGCGCGACTTCTTCTCCGCGAACCGCGCCGCGCGCCTCTGCCTTCACCGCCGCACAACCGCCCTCGTCGCCTATTTCCCCTACCGTCCTCTCTCTCTTGGTTTCAATTAAGAGTAGTAAGTCCCTCAAACTATTCTACGATTGATTTAATTGGGTTTTCGATTTAGGTCAAGTTTATGATTAGAGTACGATTGGGTTGTTTTAATTGATTGTTTTGGAGTTTAATCGTGCTTGTAATGAGTATAATTCGTGAGTTATGTTTTTCGAAATTTGGGGGTTTTTGGTTATAAGGTTTATATTAATTTATGATTGATTTTGTGTATGGAATGGCGTGAATTTTGGTGGAGTTATTTGTTATGAATTGGGGATACTATGGTATTATTTTTGGGAGCTTTTGTTGATGAATTCGGTGATGAGCTTACCTACTGTCGGTTCTGATTTTTGAAGTAATTTGAGTATGTTTGTTGCTATTTTGATGTCTAATTGGTGGGGTTGTGTAATTAGTACGACGGGATGGACGTTGTACGAATTCGGTATGATTATTGAGGTGCTTGGATGTCGAATACGTGACTTGTTGTGGCCTTGTTGTCGTTGGCTGTTTTGCTTCGTGTTGGGATTGTGATGGTGGTTGATTAGTAATCCAACCTTCTTATTTTTGTGATTAGGGAGTGTGTTTGAGGAGGTTCCTTTTTAGTCTTGGAGCAGTTTAGAGGTCCTTTCTGAGTAAGGTAAGAACGTTGATCGTTACTCCAGCCTACGCATCATTATGTTAATTGGCGATTCAATTCACATCCATCGTTTATACTCTTTGTTTGGTCTCATGTTCTGCACCTTTGAGCTCTTATTGTATTCATATGAATTATTCGCCTTGCACTTGTCCTTGCCACGCCCTTACTGTTCTCGGCCCTCGGCCTCTTTACGACCCGTGGCCGTTCGGCCTTGATTACTCTCAGTCACTTGGCTAATCGGCCGAGTGAGTCACTTGGTTTTCTGTTCCATAATGTTTGATTTTGATTCGTATTAATTTTTTGAGTTTCGGCTTCGGCCGTTTATAAATTGTATTATCGAATAACGTACCATCGAATAATGAATGTAAGACGGATGAAAGAAAAGAACGAAATGATTACGACCTAGAGTGAATGTGATGCGGCACGGACCGATCACTGTTTATACCTCTGATCAAGGTACTGTTTCGGTCGGAGTAGCTACCGACTGCCTATTAGGCTTGCCTCCTAGAGGTACGCATCCTACTGGATCTCTAGCGAGGGGTGTGCACATTTTAAGTCTTTAGGAATCGTTTATATGTACTCTAGCTCGCGCCGGAACGAGACTGTGGTGGCTGCGGGGTAGGAGCCCAGCCGTGTATGATTGACAAGACCGTTTGTCTCGTCAGCGATACGTGACTATCGCACTGCTGTGTCCCGATGGTACTCTGTATTCATTGTTATATCCAATGCTTATTATTTGTTAGCTACGCGCCTCAAGGCGCGTATCTTTGTTTCTCTGCTTTATGTTTCTTACTCAGCCTGTGCTGACGTTCTGTTTTCTGGTTTGTTCCCTACCGTGTTCTGGGGCCTATGTCATTCTTCGATGGCATAGTTGACAGGTCTTGATGATGTGGATGCTTGCTAGAGGAATTCATTTGCATGCCGGGAACTTTTCATAAACATTATTTAGACATGGATTATATTTGGTTTTGTAATTTAATTTCAGTTTTGATAACTGTAGTTCGACATTCTAAGTCTTCCGCTGTCGTCTTTTCGTTTGCTCAAATTTATTAAGTTGTAATTGAATTTCAAGCCTAGCAGTTGACTTGGTAGTCAACTGCGGCGTAACAATTCTATAGTATTTCCTCATTTATCATTGCGAAAATTTAGGGTTGTTACAGTTGGTATCAGAGCCATAGATTGGACCGGTCTATGATTGTTTGGATACAAAGGGTCACAAAGTTGATGAACAATCGGCATTTTTTGACATGGAAAAGTCTGTCTGCATGGATTTCAGTTGGCAAAGTGCCGATAGTCTCAATGATGAGTCGGGGTGTTTTATGATGATGCACCTTTTTTATTATGAGGGAGTCTCATTTATCATTGCGAAAATTTAGGGTTGTTACAGTTGGTATCAGAGCCATAGGTTCTGATTCGTCGTGTCTACAAAAGTTTTCAAAACTTGTTTTAAGAAATTGGTAAACTGGGAACGGGATGGGTGCATTCATACGCATGCTGATTGCTAAGTGCTATGTGTTTCCCCTTCATTTACTACGAAGTTTTCGAGCCGATTTTTGAGACTTTTGATTTGAGACCGAATGTCATTATTAGGAAGCATCTCATTGTAGGTTTTCTTTGATACTAATAGAAATTATGATTCTTTAAGTTATAACTCCAAGGGTAATTAGTTCAACATATCGCGGTTATTTATTACGTGGAGGGTAATGTGAAAGTACTAAGGGCGACTAGAGGTTATGTTAGAAGGACTTGAAGCTATTTTAAGATATATAAGGCCGTGAAAGGTATTTGGGATATATTGAGGGTAAGTGTGAAGATGGTTTAGGCCTTGCTTACTTAATGTCGCCGTTGTGAAATTCTTTTGTCCTTGAAGATGAGTTACGATTTGGAACATGATGTTGGATTGGTTTAAGTGAGTTGGTGTTAAACCACAAATTTCAAAACACCCATTTGGTTCTTCTTTTCTAACCACGATACCCTATTCATGTTAATAAGAAAATTGGGAGAAATCAATTGACACAACTTATGCTTATCCCTTTTAGAATACCCCGCGCTACTCCATCTAACTTGATCACACGCCATAGGTGAGGAACCTTGATTACTTTAGGTGAAATGTGGAAAGTCGAAGAAGGGACTAGTAAGGGTGAGTCTATAAGGGAGTTGAGCATGAGGAATTTGAGAGTTTCGTGTATATTGTTCAATTTATTATTTGGGTTAGATGAAAAGGACTATGTGCATGCAAGTACACTACTTTGAAATTTGAAATTTAGGAATGAGAAGAGGGATCGATATATTAAAGCGTCAATGAAGTATTTGTATGAATGATGGGGTTGGTAGCGAATGAAACTCTATATATCCTTGATCATAGTATCGTTTGTTGAAATATTGAGGATCACTCTTCTAGTGGAGATTATTGAGGGTGTGATTGGTTTATTATCCTTATAATTGTGTGAACATATGATACCGATAAGTCGGATTTGAAGATTGTATGTTTTATCGATTTATAATTTTAGTTGGAGTCTTGCCAATGCATACGTCTAAGTGGGGACAATACCCCAATACTATTACGATATTATGATTATTCACTGATATTGATTCGATTATTTGCTGTTTGAGTGTCATTATTGATTGAGTATTGTTTTTGTTAATTGAAATTACGTTGTAGAGCTCAATCGAGAGCTGCACGACTCGTGCCCATAAGGACACGACCCGTCCCCGAAATTTTGTTCGTCTGTTTTGCTGCTGATCCGGACATGACTCGTGCAACTGTGGACACGAGTCGTGGTTCCCAAAAAAAAAAAAAAATCGAAAATTCCGAAAAATTAAACTCGGACGAGACGTATAGACGAAAAACGTTTCTCTTGTATTTGTATCCCTGAGTCGGATTCCTAACATGACTTATTTGCTAGGTGAATAATTATTCGTTTATTGATTGATTTGTGCTAATTCATGCTTACATATGTCAAGATCTAGTATGGAATCTAATTGAATTGGTTACAACTGATTCAAACGATATTGCTTTATAGACAATGGTGCGAAACAACGGTCCTGATTTGACAGCTACCCTGGCTCAAATGGCACAACATCAGGAGGTAATGGTTCAGGCTGTGACCCGGATGGCCAACGCAGCGCAAAACAACGCTGGTAATAATGGGGGTAATGGAAACAACAATGGCCCGGGAAATAATAATGTTGGTAATGGAGAAAATGACGGGCTTTTGAACCTTGCTACATGATCTTGTTTTGGGGGTCACATGATCAAAGTGTTGGACGTCTGATAGATGAGGAGGAGCGATGCTTGAATACATCTTGAGTAATTATATGTATGGAGAATTTAATCCCAAAGGAACGGCAGACTGACTAGAGGAAGATCTAGCTCTAAGAGATAACTTGTATCTTCTCGTAAGTACTTGACCTGGTTTGTAGTGTGAAGAAAGTGAAAGAAAAATGCATTAAGTATTTCTCGGCCATATAAATTGTTAAGGAAACTTACTCACTCATGGATATGACTCGGTATATAGTACAATAAATGGTTATAACTTTGGCATCAACTATAGGGTTAGATCGATATGCCGATTGTTTCTACACTAGTTGGGTGTCCATATGATGAAATTTTGGTACAATTTAAATAATTGGGGATCGAAATAAGAATTATTTTGGGACTCATAGCACAAAGGTGCAAGTGTAAGAAGAAAACAACTATCCACTATGCTGCAACAATGAAATTTTGAGTTTGAAAGACTACTATACCATTTATGGGTAAACTGCTGGACATGTGAGTTATGCGTAAAAAGATTTCCTACCATCTTTGGACTTGATATCCTGAGTTGAATTAATAGGTTATAAGCTCGAGTAAAGGAAAATCGATACATATTAAGGTATGGGATCAAGTGAGGTGTCATCAGATAATAAGATTGTAAACACATTAAATGTGTAGTAAGTGGTATGTGCACATAAAGAAATGCAATTCGGTTCGCTAGCTACAACCTGTGGTGTATGGCTATGAAATTAGGTTATAGAGAATGACTTGATCTTGAGGTAATCTATAAGATATTGAATCTTAACCCTGCAATTATGGATTTGGCATTGTGATGTGTCTACTGTGATCCAGCGAATAAAGTGGGATAATTTAAGGACAGGGGCCCTATTTCTGAATTCAGCCAGTTGGGTGTAATTTTGATGCCTTACATGATTATGAGATGCTATAATTTGTTAGTGATGCGTATATATTATGCCAGGCGACAACCCTCCTATGGTAATCGTTGATTATAGTTAATGAATGAGCTAATGTGGAAATAGGGTGACACTAACAATCATCGTTTTGTATAATACTGGGTTGATAACGACAAAAGATGTGTAATGAACAAAGTGGAAGGAGTGTATTCATGGAGAATGAAAGACTTAGTCTTCTAAACAAGTTATTTATGCCCTCTCGACTGTAGTGGCGGATCTTTATGAGGAAACCTTAAGTAACATCTATTCCAGTAGCAAATACTTTTGGGTTAAAGTTGTTAAGAATCTTAAATTATAGAGGTCTGGTCATTTGGTAAGTGGCTTCATACGAACGCACTGGAAAGTTGGCTTGGGTTGATAAAGTTTATTTTGTGAGCAAGATGGTCGAATGTAAATGCATCATGGTATGTAGTAGCTCTGTAGTGCCCTTTTGAGACTCCAATACTGGTAGTACGTGTCGTATCTTGAAGTTTTAATAGTGGGAGAATTTGATTTTACCATCAATTTAAGATATGGTTCTTGTAACGATCTCGTTTAAATGTGTATGAAGTGAATGAGGCCAAATTTTGTTTAAAGGTACAGAATCGTAGGTCGAAGCTGTCGTGAAGGAATTCGACAATGTTGGACAATCAAACACAGAACGTGTAGATATGTGGAACTGGGATTAAGATCATACTAGTTAAACTAAAAGGTAAGGGGACACTACTTATTTGAGGTTGCGATCGAAAACTTTTCCGACTAGGAGAATCTAAAGTATAATAGTCACACAAAGGGAGCTATAAATGCGCCAGAGGAGATAGTTGGGGTCGATCAAAGACTATGACTTGGAGAGACGGTATCATGAAGGGAAAAGCCAACGCCGTAGCTGACGCACGGAGCAGAAAGTCTCTACATTCGGTTTAATCAGTCGATCAAAGGGAGAAACTAAGAGACGAATTCCTTCATTTCGGAGTCCAATTGACTGAACCAGAAGTGACTTCAGGAACGACATAAATTGAGGATGATGTCTTGGGTGAATTAAAGGAGTTGCAGTCGACTAATAAAACAACTTTGTACAAACTGGCAATGGAGCCCAAAGTATTCGAAAGTGCGGAATTGTATCATTCGATTTCAGGACCGGGTCTGCATACCTGATAACGCTACATTGAGGAACAAAATTCTAATCGAAGCTCACGCCAGCAAATATTCGGTACACCCAGGAGGAGATAAGATGTATCAAGATTTGAGTAAGGTGTTATGGTGGTCTGGAATGAAGAAGGATGTTGGTAACTTTGTGTCGAGGTGTTTGGTTTGTCGAAAGGTTAAGAGTGAGCAGAATAGACCTGAAGGCAAAATATAACCACTACTGTACCGAAATGGAAATGGAGATCCATACCCATGGATTTCATTGCAGGATTACCTAGGACACCCAAGGAGAAGAATAATTTGGGTCATTGTAGATAGACTGACAAAGTGCGCACATCCATGAAAAACACATGGTGCTCATGTGAGTGTCACCTACCAGAGGTGTGGTGAGGTTTGGAAAGAAAAGAAAACTAAACCCAAAATTCATTGGACCCTACAAAGTGACAAAAAGGATTGGAGAAGTCGCTTATAAGTTAGACTTGCCTACAAACCACGATAAGGTACACAATGTGTTCCATGTTTCACAACTCAGACGATACATCAGTGATCCGTCCCATGTGTTGAATCCGAAAACTATCGTGTTGGATGAAACCATGACATATGAGGAAGCGCCATTGAAAATTTTGGACACCAAGGTACGGAAAGCTAGACGAACTGAAACACATATGGTAAAGGTTATGTGGTGTAGTAACAATGTTGAACAAGCAACTTGAGAAGTGTAACAATGTTGAACAAGCAACTTGAGAAGTGGAGTCAGTTGTGCACTTGTGCGTGAGTAGTACCCTCACCTGTTCGATTAAGATATTTTCGGTTCGGGACGAACCTTTATTTTAAGGGGGACGAGAGCCCTGCACGCCTTGTTTTCCCTCGCTCGAACACTTGTGTTATGTGATTGATGTGATTTCAACTTACTCTTATGTGCACTATTGTGTGGTGCTTTGTGTGCTTTGTCACAACTTACTCCAATTTTCATTCGAATACCCTTTTTGCTTATGCCATGGGCATGCTCCTGTACTACCATTTCAAAATCTTCATTCTATCTTGTGATCAACGTTACTAGTGAAGATCGAAACTTTTTAGGAATGGGTTTAAAGATTCGGGACGAATCTTTGTTTTAAGGAGGGAAGACTGTAACACCCTATATTTTTGGGACTTCTAAATTATTAAAGTCGTTGGGAGAAATTACTCTAGGTGTTACGAGTTTCTATTTTAGGATGTTTAGAGTCACTTTCCTTTTTGGGTCACCTTCCTAATTAGGAATTTAGAGAGCAAATTTACCTTGCTACCCTTACTAAACCCTTCCTCACCTTAATATAAAAACAAAACACAAACAAAAAAAAACAAACAAACACAAACCCATCAGCCGCACGCAAGAACAGAGAAAGAAAAGAAAGAGAAGAAGAGGAGAAGAACAGAGGAGAAGCGCGCGACTTCTTCTCCGCGAACCGCGCCGCGCGCCGCTGCCTTCACCGCCGCACAACCGCCCTCGTCGCCTATTTCCCCTACCGTCCTCTCTCTCTTGGTTTCAATTAAGAGTAGTAAGTCCCTCAAACTATTCTACGATTGATTTAATTGGGTTTTCGATTTAGGTCAAGTTTATGATTAGAGTACGATTGGGTTGTTTTAATTGATTGTTTTGGAGTTTAATCGTGCTTGTAATGAGTATAATTCGTGAGTTATGTTTTTCGAAATTTGGGGGTTTTTGGTTATAAGGTTTATGTTAATTTATGATTGATTTTGTGTATGGAATGGCGTGAATTTTGGTGGAGTTATTTGTTATGAATTGGGGATACTATAGTATTATTTTTGGGAGCTTTTGTTGATGAATTCGGTGATGAGCTTACCTACTGTCGGTTCTGATTTTTGAAGTAATTTGAGTATGTTTGTTGCTATTTTGATGTCTAATTGGTGGGGTTGTGTAATTAGTACGACGGGATGGACGTTGTACGAATTCGGTATGATTATTGGGGTGCTTGGATGTCGAATACGTGACTTGTTGTGGCCTTGTTGTCGTTGGCTGTTTTGCTTCGTGTTGGGATTGTGATGGTGGTTGATTAGTAATCCAACCTTCTTATTTTTGTGATTAGCTAGGGAGTGTGTTTGAGGAGGTTCCTTTTTAGTCTTGGAGCAGTTTAGAGGTCCTTTCTGAGTAAGGTAAGAACGTTGATCGTTACTCCAGCCTACGCATCATTATGTTAATTGGCGATTCAATTCACATCCATCGTTTATACTCTTTGTTTGGTCTCATGTTCTGCACCTTTGAGCTCTTATTGTATTCATATGAATTATTCGCCTTGCACTTGTCCTTGCCACGCCCTTACTGCTCTCGGCCCTCGGCCTCGAGTGAGTCACTTGGTTTTCTGTTCCATAATGTTTGATTTTGATTCGTATTAATTTATTGAGTTCCGGCTTCGGCCGTTTATAAATTGTATTATCGAATAACGTACCATCGAATAATGAATGTAAGACGGATGAAAGAAAAGAACGAAATGATTACCACCTAGAGTGAATGTGATGCGGCACGGACCGATCACTGTTTATACCTCTGATCAAGGTACTGTTTCGGTCGGAGTAGCTACCGACTGCCTATTAGGCTTTCCTCCTAGAGGTACGCATCCTACTGGATCTCTAGCGAGGGGTGTTCACATTTTAAGTCTTTAGGAATCGTTTATATGTACTCTAGCTCGCGCCGGAACGAGACTGTGGTGGCTGCGGGGTAGGAGCCCAGCCGTGTATGATTGACAAGACCGTTTTGTCTCGTCAGCGATACGTGACTATCGCACTGCTGTGTCCCGATGGTACTCTGTATTCATTGTTATATCCAATGCTTATTATTTGTTAGCTACGCGCCTCAAGGCGCGTATCTTTGTTTCTCTGCTTTATGTTTCTTACTCAGCCTGTGCTGACGTTCTGTTTTCTGGTTTGTTCCCTACCGTGTTCTGGGGCCTATGTCATTCTTCGATGGCATAGTTGACAGGTCTTGATGATGTGGATGCTTGCTAGAGGAATTCATTTGCATGCCGGGAACTTTTCATAAACATTATTTAGACATGGATTATATTTGGTTTTGTAATTTAATTTCAGTTTTGATAACTGTAGTTCGACATTCTAAGTCTTCCGCTGTCGTCTTTTCGTTTGCTCAAATTTATTAAGTTGTAATTGAATTTCAAGCCTAGCAGTTGACTTGGTAGTCAACTGCGGCGTAACAATTCTATAGTATTTCCTCATTTATCATTGCGAAAATTTAGGGTTGTTACAGTTGGTATCAGAGCCATAGATTGGACCGGTCTATGATTATTTGGATACAAAGGGTCACAAAGTTGATGAACAATCGGCATTTTTTGACATGGAAAAGTCTGTCTGCATGGATTTCAGTTGGCAAAGTGCCGATAGTCTCAATGATGAGTCTGGGTGTTTTATGATGATGCACCTTTTTTATTATGAGGGAGTCTTGTTTGATAGTAACTTGGGAAGCAAGGTAGAAAGGCGCCTTTTTCCTGCAGAGATGGCTGCTGCATTGGTGTTGAGTGACATCAATGAGGAGAGAGAGAGAGTTCTGACTCTCTCAGCTGCATTGAACCCACGGAGAAAATATTTGTTTGAGCAATTGAAGGAGGAACGTCTAAATAAAGAAAGAGAGAAGAAGAAGAAGGCTGAGAAGCCTAAAAAGAAGACGTTATTGCCAGCAGAAAAGGTCGATCCTAAGCCGTTATTGACTGAAGAGCCTGTTCTGCGCAATATACATGGTGCGGGTGCAAGGTACGGAAATTATTCTACCCAATTAGCTTTTGGCTCTTATTCCCCCTCGTTTATTTATATTCCAGGTTTTGACATTTTGTATGGAACTTTTGGTTTCAGGGGAGGATTGTCATCAACAGGAGGACGATCTTCTCCAAGAGCACGAGGGGGATTTGCATCAATAGGCCGAGGCAGAGGTCGTGGGAGAAATACATGAATTTTTTTTTTTTTTTTATCTATGTAAATCTGTACCTGGCTTTTTTAGACAAACCTTTGTTTTGTGGCTATGATCACAATTTTTATAGTGTGTACTCAAAGTCACTATGTTCAATGGAGTGTCACTTATTCTGAAATAGAGTGTCACTCTGTAGACAACATACCGTCACTGTATGGAGTTTGTTCAATGTAAATGTTACTTTTTCAGCAAAACAGTGTCACTCTATATCATAGTAACATAATGTCACTTTCTCAAATAGAGTATCACTCTATGGTGAATGTTCTGTCACTGTATGAATAATAGAGTGTCATTGATCAGAAGTACATTCAAAATTAAGTCATAAAAGTTGTAATAGAGTTTTTGAAGTGTTACTCATGGGAGAATATAGTGTCATTATATGTAGACCTGTCAAAAGCTGACCCGACCCGAAAAACCGCCCGGGACCCGACCCGGAATAACCCGAAAAAACCCGTTTTTCTCAACCCGGACTCGAACATGACCCGAACCCGAAAACGACCCGAAAGTCTAGGTCATAACCTGACCCGGATCGGGTCAACCCGTTGGGTCAAATGAATTGTGCAAAAAATATATTATAATAATAAAAAATAAAAAATAAATAGATAAATATTAATTAAATATTAATAATTGATTAATTTAAGACATATAAGATACAAATATAATTAAACGATTATTATTATATAATATAATACATAAAATGCTTGTAAAATAGTAATAAAATAATAATTTGATTATAATAATTACCGAGAAAAAAAGGCGCGAGCATGTATTTTTGACCCGTTGGTCAACCCGTAACCCGACCCGAAGCCGTATAAACCCGCGTATAGTCGACCCGTATTTTACTTGACCCGTATTTGACCCGACCAGTAATTGACCCGACCCGTAGTGACCCGAACCCGAAACCCGCCCGCCCGACCCGTTTGACAGGTCTAATTATATGCGTAACATAATGTCACTTTTTCAACATAACAGTGTCACTCTATATTACAAATAACCTGCTAAGCCTACATACAATGGCTTGTCACTGTTTCTCAAATAGAGTATCACTCTGTGGTGAATGTCTTGTCACTGTATGAATAATAGAGTGTCATTTGATCAGAAGTACATTCAAAATTAAGTCATAAAAGCTGTAATAGAGTTTTTGAAGTGTTACTCATGGGAGAATATAGTGTCATTGTATGCGTAACATAATGTCACTTTTTCAACATAACAGTGTCACTCTATATTACAAATAACCTGCTAAGCCTACATATAATTGCCTGTCACTAATTCTCAAATAGAGTATCACTCCATGGACAATGTCATGTCACTGTATGAATAATAGAGTATCACTCTATGGACGATCTCTACGAATGAACTTGACCCTGACTTCGAGTTTGTCTTTTGAAAGGTGTAGTTTCTACAACAACCTGAATTATATAATAAGTATCAGATTTCAATTCATGAAGAAATGTAATTCTATTCACTAATAAAAATCTAGAAAAGCACAGACAAAAGAGAGAAGAATGACGCGACCTGTGGACGTGGTTGATTGTCTACAATTGTGGGAAGAGGACAGTTCCTCTTATCATGAGTTGTCAGTTGTTTGCAATTGTTACAAAATCTGGGAGCTCTCACGGCATTGACTGGTGGCTGCATCTCAGGAGTATTTTCTTGAGCTAGTCCTCCGGGTCGATAAGGGCAATTCCTTCTGTCATGCTTCGCCATTTGGTTGCAGTTCTTACAAAGGCGCGTTGTCTTGCTGTCTTCAATGCCTTGCTTTCTCTGAGAGATAAGCCTCTTGCCACCAGTGCCACTCCCTTTGTTGCTCGATATCTTTTTGGGGGGTGGATAGTGACTTCAACATTTGACTGACAGTCTAAAAGCATCTCTAATTCTTGTTCTTTGGTCAGAGGGGTTCGGTTTAGGTCTAACTTTTGCCTATACTCTTTCAGCAAAGCACACAACGCATTTATGTCTTCCTCTTCTTTGTTTGATAGGCAACCGAGAGTAGAATAGAACTCAGACCAAACAACAGAAATGGCTTTCTTACGGTTATCAAGTGCTTCCGACTCCTTGAGAATACTACCATCCAAGTCCGGGACAGGGGTTTTAAGAGCATCCTTAGTCCCCCTTGTGAGTATGTACTGATCTGTTATACATTTTTGCCCTTTCCCGGAGTAAACCCAAAGAACATGCTTACATAGCAGGCCCTTCATCGGAAAAAGCTTGCAAGAGCAGGTTGCTTCATTGGTAATTACATTGTAGACCACTTCAAATGTTTTCCTCTTTTGTGCATCCATTACCACCGTAGTTTCAATATCATCTGTCTTTGTGAATCCCACCACCCCACAAGCACCTATGGAAGCCAAAAACTCTGTTTGGAAGTCATAGAATACATTGTGGGTGTACACTTTTGATGCATGAACTTCTATAGGTAAGGGAGTCATTGTTTGAGGAAAGGAAGTGTAATTGGCCTTGGTGAGAGTTTTCTGCACGTACTTTTGTTGTTCGATAGCACTCTCATACCTCATCCAAAACTCTACCAAGCTCCCAAACTCACTTTGGAACTTTTTAAAGAAGCTGTTTTCACTCTCTGATCTTTGAGTTGTTCTCAAAATACAACCCATTTGCAAGTCCTTAAAGTAAATTGGTAACCACTGGTGTCGAATCTCAAAGATGTCCATCAACCAAGAAACTTCAAGTTCGAATTCAGCAATCATTTCATCCCATTTCTGCTCGAATTCATTTGGTTCGAGATCTATATCCCAAATAATGGAATTGAATCGAGTCAAGAATCCAGTTTCATTGCATATTTTTACCCCTACCTTGGTCTTCACCTTATCGGTTATAAGCCACATACAAAATCTGTGTGTGGCATATTTAAAAACAGAAGGGACTGCCTTCCTTATTGCTGGATCTTGATCCGTAAAAAGACACTGTGGCTCCTTATTACCCATAGCCTCCAAGAACTTCTGAAACACCCATGTGAAGGAGTCTTCATCCTCGTGTGACAAGAGAGCACAAGCAAATGTCACAGACTTTTTGTTATGATCCACTCCAGTGAAAGGAGTGAAAGTCATGTAATATTTGTTTGTACCATAAGTGGGGTCATACGAAACTGCATCACCAAAGAGTGCATAGTTCTTCTTACCTCGTGCATCGGTCCAAAAGACCTTCGACAAACAGTCATCCTCATCAACCTCATAGGCAAAATAGAAACCCTTCTTTAGCTCAGATTTTTTCTTAAACTTGTCAATCAACATTTGTGAGTCCCTATCCCCTATGAAACACTTCATATCCCTATCGAAATTCTTAAAATCAACAAGGTTTGCGCCCACATTTTCATAGCCTTTCGCATATTCCTTGCATATTCTAAAAGATTTTGTTGCACCAATTTTAAGCTTTGTGTGGTCAATAATGGTTTGCTTATGAAACAAAGTCAGGTTTCTAGCAAGCTTTTGAAACTCCCTATGTGTCAATTTGCAAAGCCTATGATTGTGAATGTGATGGAACTTCGAAACTACATATTTACCATCTTGGTACCTAAAAGCAATCATCGCTTCACATCCAAATCGAGTAATCTTAGTCCTTCTCTTTGCAACTCGTTCGGTATTACACTCTAAGAAGTTGGTCACTTCACTACCATCCATTGTAACAGGTTTCTTTTCCCTATTTTCTTTGAAACCTTGTCGGTTACACACAACAGATTTATAGACTATCCTGTCACTAATATCTCTTTTAGACGTATACAACCTTCTATCAAACCCAAAAGCAAGTGCATATATCTTGTAAAATTCTACCCCCTTATCCAATGTCTTAAAAAGCATCCCCAACGTAGGTGTAAACTCAGCCTCTACATTCCTAACCCACTACATCCAATGACATTTAACAACCATAGAATAACAAGGAATATATTTTTCAGTAATATAAACCAGTGATGCTGAAAATTAATGTATTTAACTTAGTGTCATTCTATTGTGTAGCAACTATCATTGTATTTTCCAAGTAAAAAAAAACCTAAAACCTAGAAATTTAATTATGAATTAAAATTCTTCAACTAATATTCGAAATAATATCGTCATTGGATTGTTTATGTAGTGTCATTGTATCTACGAAATTCTTCAACTAATATCTGAAATAAAAACTATAAATCAAGTTCAAAATTCATATAATCAACTGTTTATAATTCATACAATCAACGTAGAACATAAATCAAACTGAACGAATCTAAAACTCAGTAATTTCAATTTTTTCCCCCAAATTTGAATCTAAAACATTCAAATTAAATTCAAAAATTGTTAAAAAAAAAGAAGAATCGGATTTACATACCTGTTTGCGCCGCCATTGGTGTAGCTTGCGCATCCATCGATCGTTGTCAACGAATCAGATCGAAGCGAAGAAGATTAAGATCGCGATTTTAGGGTTTTAGGACAAAGAGAAGTAAAAAATTGAGGAGAGAGAAAGTGAGGAAATGTTTTTTTTTTTTTTAGTAAAGTGTGTTATGACTGAAGTGGGCTTTGACCCCTCTGCATTTTTTTTTTTTGCGTCTTCATGCTTTATTCCGTGGTGTCACTCTATGTGACACTCTCTGTCACTCTATGGGAGTGCGCAGTTCTTACGCGAAGGGGAGTTCGCACCTGATCTCGCCTGTGTATATATATATATATATATATATATATATATATATATATATATATATATATATATATATATATATATATATATATATATATAGAGTGAGGATCATAAGAGTACCCATCCTTAGGTGAGTACTGCGCACCTAATTATAGCCGTCAGATCCATTAAATTGGACGCTCCAGATTAAACCAGCTGTCCCTCCATTTAAAATCAAATTTAGTCTCATCGTCTGTCATTATTTCCTCTCATTTTCAACCTCTTCATTCCCTCTCCTCTCATTTCCTCTCATTTTCTCTCTCCTCTTTCACTTTCTCCGATACCTCGCCGCCGTCGCCATTGCCTCTTCGCTGTCACTGTCGCCATCACCTCTTCGCCGTCGTTGTTGGCACCTCGTCGTCCTCTCCACCGTCGCCTCCATCGCGTCTTTTATTATCTTCGATGCCGCCTTCTCGCACCTCCTCGCTGTCACCGCTGTCGATTTTCTTTCTCGCCGTCACCACTCACCTGTTTTGCGGCCGATCTTCATGTAATTTTACGTTATTTTTTCGCCTGAAAATGATTTGATTATGCTAGGTTTTAATTTTATTTGTAGATCTGATGATTTGATTGAATGATTGTTCGAATTACAGGGACGACGGCGACTTATCCCTGCCGCCGCCACGCTGCTGTCTCCTCTCGATCTAATTCTTCGTCCGTCGCATCGTCACTGCCACCGCCTCCTCCTTCGCGTCTAGTGCACGCGCTGCGAAGAAGTTGTTCCGGCGAGATTTGATCGACATCAACGATGATCTCAGGTTAGTTTATCATCCTACCTTTCCAATTAACTTATCTTGTGCTCAGGTTAGTTTGTATATTCAATTTTGAGTGTGTGATTGAAGCTAATCAATACGATTTATATATATTTAGGTCGAATCAAATCGAAATGTAATTTGCAACGTTTTCATTTTCCGATTAAGTCTTCTAGCTTTTGCTAAATCGGCGGCGTTCATACTCTGCGTTTTTCGGATCTACTATCGTTTGATTTTCTGGCGAGATTCTGCATTTTTTTTGGTGTTGAGATTGATTTTGACTTTGATTATGAGCGATTTAATTTGCTGAGAAAGTGCTAGAAATGAGTAGCAGGTGCTTGATGAAATGCCTCAGAGAAGCTTTCATTGCTGCGAAAATTAGTTTTATGTGTGCTAAGTGGAACTTAGCAAACCTGTCATTCTATGGGCTATGTTTGTGGCTGTATGGATTATCTATGCCATTGTATGGACACTCTTGTGTCATTGTTTGGCAAGTCGGTGTCACTGGATGGACACTCTTGTGTATTTTATGTATAGGTCCGATTTCGGTAGATTACTTGTGACATAGATTACTTGTGAGAGTTCTTTGAGCATTACTTGTGTATGGAATGACAGAGTGATTTTGGTTGCTTCTTTGGTTGTGCATTGAGGGATTTGACAATAAAATAAAGTGTCCTGATTTAGTTTCTAACGAGCATTTTTGTTGGTGTAAGGTGGCATAGTCTATGTTTAGTGGTGTAGTTAGTTGTTGTTGGAGGTTTTGCCTCGGCAAACCATTCACCTGTGATATGTTAGGCTGCCATGAGCATGATTTCTTACTGATACCACACGCTTATAGTTGCTTATTTGTTGTTTGAATTCGACATGTGCTATTATGCATAGAATGGTTCAAAGGTCGTTAGCTCAACGGTAGAGCGTTTGTGCTATTTGCACATTGGTGTGGGTTCGAATCCCACACGGCCTAGTTGCCGGCTTTGTGATGCTTTCTTTTGTTATATTCTGTTTGTTTCTAACTTATGGTTAAATGTTATGTTTCAATACAGCAGGATGTAGGTTCTTTTGGCTAGGTAAATGTGGCTTGGTTTTTCATGATTTCGTCATAGGCATAACTTCTTCAAGATGATCTTTGACTACTGATACCACAACTTCTTAGAAAAACCTAGACTAAAGCTCTACAAATAGCCTATGTGGGAGTTGAACCCACACAATTCATGTTATCGCATGATGCTCTACCGATTTTGAGCTAATAGGCTTTCATAAAGTGGAGTAATAAACACACTGATTAATTGCTGAATCTTTTTTGTTCGCAATTTAGACACATACATTGTAAAATGAAATCAGTAGTTCAGCTGACTAGCCAAACAGCAGCAAAAGATTGTAAACACACACAATAGCAGCAAAGCACGCTTTTAAAGTACTGCAAATTAAAAGTAGAATGCCAACACAGAACCTCACACTCTCACAGTCATGATCAATAACATTAGAATTCGACAAACAGACATCAAACTTTTGAAAATTCATATACAATTGGAAGCACACAAAAATACGGCTTCACAGAAATTTTCAGGCATCTCCATCAGAATAGGATCAGTTTGTGAATAGCTCACTCCGAACACACCATAAATCATCGGAAATTAGGTCCATCCACTCCGGTTGTTATTGATTGACACACGTTTCTTAATAGAGTGACACACGTTCCTCAATAGAGTGACACACGTTCCTTAATAGAGTGACACACGTTCCTCAATAGAGTGACACAAGTTTGTCCATAGAATGACACCGACATAGATTGACACAGCCATAGAGTGACACACGTTTGTCCATCCAGTGACGCACAATTGTTCATAGAATTACACAACCATAGAAGGATAGAGTGACACAAGTCTGTCGATAAAGTGACACAACCATAGAATGACACAATTAGTATCCTGCGTTTCACATAGAATGACACATGTTTGTTCATAGAATGACACACGTTTGTTCATAGAGTGACACAAGTGTGTCGATAGAGTGACACAACCATAGAATGACACAATTAGTTTCCTGCGTTTAACATAGAATGACACATGTTTGTCCACAGAATGACACAGGTTTCACACAAGATTGTTCATAGAATTACACAACCATAGAATGACACACGTTATTAGTTTGTCCTTAGAGTGACACAAGTTTGTCCTTAGAGAGACACAAGTTGTTTTCACTCTGAAAATTAATCTCAAACCTAGTGTCATTTTATTCTTCAGTAATTGTCATTGTATTTTCCACGAAATCTTAAAATCTCAAACCTACAAATTTAATTCTAAAATTAGATCGTTCAACTCATATTCGAAACAGAGTATCATTCTATTGTTTAGTTGGTGTCATTGTATTTTCCATGAAATTACAAATCCAAAAATCTAGAATCACACGAACAAACAAACAAGAACAAATTAAAAATTAAAATACGTCACATATATAGATGAACAAAATCAAATTCCGCAAAGATTACATGAAATCGAAAAATGTAAAATTCGAAATGTAAAGAAATCTGACCTAGAATTTTGACTTCATTAGAAATCAAATGAATCGAAATGTTCGACGCGATCCACTTTGATGATTTCGTGATGCATAATCCGATTGAATGGAACAGATCGGGATCGCGTTTTTGCCTGATTTCACCATCATCTTCTCGTTTCAAGAACCTGATTTTAGGCGTTCTTTATCATTGATCTAAATTCGCAGTGTTTCTATGTAAATTCGAAGCCCAGATTTGAGAAATTTGATAAATTTTTGTAAAGTATTTGGGGATTTTGGGAGAGAGAAAAAGAGCAGGAGATAGGAAGAAGAGGAGAGAGAAAGTGAGCGAATATTATGACGGGAAGAGGAATACTCCTTTTTTTTTTAATTTTTGCGTATAATACGCGCGTGTCACTGTATGTGACACTCTGTGTCACTCTATGGCGGTGCGCAGTTCTCACGCGAGGAGGAGTTCGCACCTGATCTCGCCTGTATATATATATAGTGAGGATCATGAGATCAGAGTACCCATTCTTAGGTGAGTACTGCGCACTCAATATTGACCGTTAGATGACATAGATCCTACGGTCAGCAGACTATACACGTCGTGGAGGGCAATTGAGTAATTCGCGATATTAAACAAAACCCTCCCTCCCCTGCCAGTTTCTCTCTCCTCTCATTTCTAATTCCCAAATTTTCGACCCTCACCATTTTCTCTCTCCTCATTTCCTCCTCATTTTTCGCCGCCTCTATCGCCGTCACCTCCATCGATCGCCGTCGGTTCTTACTCGCGCTAATTCTCGTCGTCGCCCCTGCCATCGCTGCCTCCGTCGTTTTCTCTCTCCTCAGGCCGTCGTCGCTACACTCTTCTCGCCGACGAGGATTATTCGGATCTACGCATGTGTCCTACTCATTTGATTATGGTATGTTTTTTGATCGATTTTCAGCTTTGATTATTTTGTTAGAACTAAAACCAAATGTGATTAATTCAATTAAATCAATTTTGATTAATCTGATTTTCCGGCGATTTTCAGCATTTAGCTTTTGTTTTCGAACCGATTTGATTTTGTTCGTCTTATTCATTTGATTTTGTTCGTCCCAAACGTTTTGATTCTCCAATTTTTCTGATTAGATCAAAATCTAGGGTTTCTAATTTATTTTCTCTTTCCTAAAGTCCGGCGACGGCAGCGAATTCCGACATATTCGCGAACTCCAGCGGCGAAATCCGACGGTAAATTCTCTTTCTCACTCCTTAATTTCAGATTCAACTTTTAATTCTTTTAATTTCAATTGTTAAAGATTTCGATTATTGAATTACATATGATTTGAATTTTTGTTAGATTATTAGATTCCGATTGAATAATCAGATTATTTGATTCGATTGAAATTGCTGAGAAAGTGATAGAAATGAGTAGCAGGTGTTTGATGAAATGCCTTAAAGAAACTTCATTGTTGCGTAAATTAGTTTTATGTGTGCTACGTTGAACTTTTTGCTAGAAGCAAAACTTGTCATTCTATGGGCTATATTTGTGATTGTATGGATAATCGGTGCCATTGGATGAACACTAGGTGTCGTTGTATGGATAGTCAATGTCATTGTATGGATAGTCGGTGTCATTGTATGGATAGTCGGTGTCATTGTATGGACAATTGGCATCATTGGATGGAGGTGTCATTGTATTGACACTCTTGTGTCATTGTATGGACACTCTTGTGTCATTGGATGGAGGTGTCACTGTATGGACACTCTTGTGTCATTGGATGGAGGTGTCACTGTATGGACACACTTGTGTCATTGTTTGGCAAGTCGGTGTCACTGGATGGACAATCTTGTGTCATTGTTTGGAAAGTCGATGTCACTGGATATGAACAATCTTGTGTATTGTATGTATAGTTCAGTTTTCGGTAGGATTGTATGCACACTTTTATGTTGTTGTATGGAGGTGTCATTGTATTGGACACTTTGTGTCACTGTATGGACACTCTTGTGTCATTGTATGAACACTTTTATGTCGTTGTATGGAGGTGTCATTGTATTGGACACTTTGTATCACTGTATGGACACTCTTGTGTCATTGTATGCACAGTTCAGATTTGCGTAGATTACTTGTGAGAGTTCTTTGAGCAACCAAATTAACTGATTTTGATGACAGCCAACAATTTTCATCTGTGCTTCTTTTGATGCCCCTTTAGTTATGACATCCGATACCACACGCTGAAAGTTTCTTATTTGTTGTTTGTATCCTACCTGTGCTATTATGCATATAAAGGTTTAAAGGTCGTTAGCTCAATGGTAGAGCGTTTGTGCTATTTGCACATTGGTGTGGGTTCAAGTCCCACACGGCCTAGATGCCGGCTTTGTGATGTTTACTTTTGTTGTATTATATGTGTTTGTAACTTATGGGCATCCATGGTTAAATGGCAGCTTCTATATTGATGTGTTCTTGTCACAACATGGGCTTTTTTCGTGAAAACATCAAATGTGATGCATGCTCAGAAGCTTAGCTTCATGTTCATGTCAAGGAAGGGCAGCTAAGAAAAAACAAGAATTTTCATGCGTCTCTTTTTCTAATCATTGCATGCATTTTAAGGCAAATAAGGATTAATAATGTGTTTTAACAGTGAATAAATGTCCATATCTATTTTGGAAGATAATTGAAGTCCATCTCAAGCAAGCAAAGCACTTGCTACATTCGTTTCAAAAAGAATTCTTTTAGTGATCAAACCAAATCCAAAAAATACTTACAATACCATTTCTCCTAGCTTCAGAATCTGTTTTGAGCAAATTTTTGGTGCAGATTGACGACCTTCAAGATAGCTTTTGAATGATACTAATTAAGGCCTGAGACGATCAGATTTGTTATGTCTAAATGCCTTTTCCGCACTGTGTAAAAAATAGCCTATGTGGGAGTTGAACCCACACCATTCATGCTATCGCATGATGCTCTACCAATTTGAGCTAATAGGCTGCTATTCATGCAATCGCATTATGCTATACCAACCACGACTAACATGAAAAATATGCACACGCAATCTCAATCTCAATATGCAGCTTATAACTCTAATTTCTTTCGCATTTCATTTCTCGTTCGACGATTGAGAAATTTTTAGGCATCTCCATCAGAACAGGATCAGTTTGTGAGTAGCTCACTCCGAACAAACCATAAATCACCGGAAACTAGGTCCATAGAATGACACACGTTCCTCCGTAGAATGACACCGACATAGAATGACACAGCCATAGAGTGACACACGTTTGTCCATAGAGTGACACAGGTTTGTAAATAGAGTGACACACAATTTTTCATAGAATTACACAACCATACAATGACACACGTTTGTACATAGGGTGACACCGGTTTGTACATCAAGTGACACACGTTTGTCCACAGAGTGACAGGCTGTTTTCACTCAAAAAATTAATCTCAAACCTAGTGTTATTTTATTGTTCAACAATCGTCATTGTATTTTCCATGAAATCTAAAAGTCTCAAACCTATAAATTTAATTCTAAATTTAGATCGTTCAACTAATATTCGAAAAATAGTGTCATTATATTGTTTAGTTGGTGTCACTGTATTTTCCACGAAATTATAAATCCATGACACACGAATGTGGTATGTACATAGAGTGAAAAAAAAAATCAGCAAAATTCAGCATAGCTGCCTTTCGATTACTTGTGTAATTAAAGATCAAATTCGTACATTTAAGACAACAAATTCCCAGATCAGGAGTAAAGGATACCATAGATGGAGGTGTTGTACCTATTTCTGAAAATTGAGCATGAACATGAATCAACATACAATGATAGACACATACTCATCCAATGACACTGAACCCCCATAGAATGACACAGACTAATTTGAATCTAATACAATCAAGAGCATCACTGTATTTTATGCAGTAAGTGTCATTCAATTGTGTAGTAAGTGTCATTGTATTTTCGAACTTTACCTACTGTCATTCTATTGTGTAGGAAGTGTCACTGTATTTTCCCAGTTAATTTAGTGTCATTCTATTGTGTAGTAAGTGTCATTGTATTTTCGAATTTAAAAAAAAAAAATCTAAAACCTAGAAATTTAATTATGAATTTCGATTCTTCAACTAATATTCGAAATAATAATGTCATTGGATTGTTTATTTAGTGTCATTGTATTTTCCACGAAATTACAAATCTAAAATCTTATTAATCAATATCAAATTTGTAAAAAAAAAAAAAAACAAATCAACCTAGAACATAGATCAAACCGAACGAATCATTCTAGTTGTAAACTCGTGTAATTTGATCTTTTTCCCCAAATTTTCAAATCTAAAACATTCAAATTAAATGCAAAAATTTGTTAAATAAAACACGAATCTGAGTTACATACCTACTGGCGTCGCCATTGGTGTAGCGTATGTATGCATCGATCGTTGTTAACGGATCTAATCGAAGCGAAGAAGATGGAGATCGCGATTTTAATTTTTGGGGATTTTGGAAGAGAGAGAAAGAGCAGGAGATAAGAGGAAGAGGAGAGAGAAAGTGAGTGAAGATTATGACGGGAAGAGGGAAAACTCCCTTTCTCTTCTTCTTTTTATTTTTTTTACTATAATACGCGCGTGTCACTGTATGTGACACAGAGTGTCACTCTATGCGGGTGCGCAGTTCTCACGCGAAGGGGAGTTCGCACCTGATCTCGCCTGTATATATATATATATATATATATAGAGTGAGGATCATAAGAGTACCCCTCCTTAGGTGAGTACTGCGCACTCAATCCTGGCCGCTGGATTTTATATTTTGGACGATCCACATTAAACCAGCTCACAAATTAAAAAAAAAAAAACAATTAAAAGAATCGACTCACCGTCGGCCTCCCACAATCTATTCTCCTCATTTTCTCTCTCCATTTTTCCTCCTCATTTTCTCTCTCCTCTCATCACCGTCGCTTTCTCTCTCCTCATCGATCTTCTCTGCTTCTCCGTCGCCGCTTCCTCCAACCGCCACCGTCGCCTCCATCTCTCTCTAAATGTCGCGACTTCTCACTCTCTCGTCGTCGCCCCTCCCATTGACGCTTTCGTCGTTTTCTCTCTCCTCCTCTGTCGCGTCGTCGCTGCCAGCACCACCTCGATTTTCGATGTAAGTTTTCTCTTCTTCTCCAGATCCGATCTTTTTAATCGCCGGCGATGTCGAGACTCCGGCGATGGCGAGGTATGAGCTGCTTCATTTCCACGCCGTTGTAAATTTATTTTGATTCGCTCGTTTATTTGCTTTCTGTTTTGTCGAAATCAACAACATTTGTTTTGATTCGAGATGATGATTCGATTGCATGCAAGAGTTGATGTTTTATTTGATTTGTTGTGTAGTTTTGTCGATTAACCGATTTGATTTACCAATTTTTTTCTGTTTAGATTAAAATCTAGGGTTTCTAATTTATTTTTAAGGATTTTTATTTGTAGATATGATGATTTGATTGAAGATTTTTTTTGTTGTTTTTGCGGTTGTTGTTGTTGTTGTTTTTTGTGGAGTCGGTGGTGGCGGTCACTAGTTGTGGTGGCGGCGATGGCGGTCACTGGTTGTGGTGGCGGCGGCTGTGGTTGTGCATACAGTGACACGGGGTTGTGCATACAATGACACGGGGTTGTGCATACAGTGACACTGGGTTGTGCATACAGTGACACGGGGTTGTGCATACAGTGACACGGGGTTGTGCATAGGATGGCACGGGGTTGTGCATAGAATGACACGGGGTTGTGCATAGAATGACACATGTTGTGGTTGTGGTTGTGGTTGTGGTTGTGGTTGTGGTTGTGGGGTGGGTGGGTGGGTGTGGGTGCGGGCGGGTGCCATATAATGACACGAGTATGTCAATAGAATGACACGTGTTTGTCAATACAATGACACTATGCGCACTTCGGTGTTATCGGTGGTTTGTCCATAGAGTGACACGGGTTTGTCCATAGAATGACACGAGTTTGTTCATAGAATGACACTATGGATATGCGGTGTTATTGTTCGGTGTCATTGTATGAATTGTGGTTTTGATAGCTCATTTGGTAAAACATTTGAGTACATACACGAATGTCGTAGGTTCAATTCCTACATGAGTTCTAAATTTGCATGTCATTGCATAGACCTTTCTCTGTCATTGTATGTAAGTGTCATTCTACAGACATTTTGTGTCATTATACGTGAGTGTCACTCTATGTGACACTCAGTGTCACTCTATGGCGGTGCAGTTCTCACGCGAGCGGGAGTTCGCACCTGATCTCGCCTGTATATATATATATATATATATATATATATATATATATATATATATATATATATATATATATATATATATATATATATATATATATATATATATATATATATATATATATATATATATATATATGGGCACGTTCTGGTAGGAAGTTATATATTGGTAGGAAGGTAAGAAGTACTTATATAATATTATCAATATCTGAGATTGAAACCAACAAAACTAATAACACATCTAAACAAAAGGCATTTATTCTTATAAAATGTGTTTTTAATAAATGTGTTTTTAATTCAACCAAAAAACACTTTTATTCTTATAAAATGTTATTATTACAAAATGTACTTCTAATTTAACAAAATACACTTATTCTTAGAAAATCCATTTCTAATTCAACAAAATGCACTTTTCTTATCAAACGCACTTCAAAATTTAACAAAATACACTTTTCTTATAAAACGCACTTCAAATTTAATAAAATGCACTTTTCTTATAAAACGCATTTCAAATTTAATAAAATACACTTTAATTTAACAAAATGCACTTATTCTTATAAAATGCACTTATAATTTAACAAAATGCACTTCTTCTTATAAAATGCACTTATTCTTATAAAATGCACTTCTAATTTAACAAAATGCAATTATTCTTATAAAATGAACTTTAATTTAACAAAATGCACTTATTCTTATAAAATGCATTTCAAATTTAATAAAATGCACTTATTCTTATAAAATGCACTTGTAATTTAACAAAATGCAATTATTCTTATAAAATGAACTTCTAATTTACAAAATGCACTTTGTCGTTTTAGTATTATAAAATGCACTTTTAATCAAACAAAATGCTTTTGGACTTATAAAATGCACTTCAATTTAACAAGTTGCACTTATTCTTATAAAATGCACTTTTAATTTAACAAAATGCACTTTAATTTAACAAGATGCACTTATTCTTATAAAATGCACTTCTAATTTAACAAAATGCACTTTTTCGTTTTGGTTTTATGAAATGCACTTTTAATTTAACAAAAAAGACTTCTAATTAAACAAAATGCACTTTGTCTTTTAATTTTATACAATGCACTTCTAATCAAACAAAATGCACTTAATCATATCAAATGCATTTCTAATTTACAAAACACACTTATTTTTATAAAACGCACTTTCAATTTTACAAAATGCGCTTCTAATTTAATAATATGCACTTATTCTTGTTAAATGCACTTCTAATTAAACAAAATGCACTTTTTCGTTTTGATTTCATAAAATGCACTTCTAATTTAAGTTCGCGTAACTCCAACTTAACCCCGTAAATTTAACAAAACTCCACTCACTAAAACACGTAACTCCAACTTAACTCCACTAACTAAAACACGTAGCTCCAACTTAACTCCAATAATCAAAACACGTAACTCCACTAATTTCAAATTAACTCCAATAACTTACACGTAATTTAGCTTTATATCCATTCACTAAAACACGTAACTCTAATAATTTCAAAAATTAAAAATCGTAACTAAAAAAAAAAAAACAGAAAATTATATCACCTTCCCCATTTTCTCTCTCCTCCCACCACCCAGCAACCCTCCACCGCGACTACCACGACTCCGCCTCAGCCCCGCCACCACCTCACGCAACACCACCCGCGTCGCCGTAAAAATGACGATCCACGGCCGGCGAACCAAGCCCCGGCCTCCAATCACCGACTCTACCATCTCCGCGCTCTCATTTTCTCAATCTCCTCACCTCTCCATTGTTTCAATTCGCTTTACCACGACAAAATTGAGGGACGGTTGCGGTAATTGGTGCTGCAACATGAGAAGATGCCGAAAAAGCTGAACCTCGACGGCGGCGAACATCAGAGGCGGCTAGATCTGGAAAAATGAGCGCGAAAAGAGGGAGAAGACGATTTTCGCGATGGCATGATTCTCGACAAAGGCCGCTAATGATCGACGAACACTCGCCAGGGTCTTGGGAATCGACTGGTTACGTCGGCGTCGCCGGTGGTTGCGTCAAGTGTACGCCGAACCACCGCGGCGTGCGCGGCTTTGTGAGAGAGTGAAGGTGTCGTGCGCGGCGTGCGCGGCTCGATGGAGGTCGACAATGATCGACGAACACTCGCCGGAGTGAGGGAAGTTGGCTGGTGGCGCCGTCGACGGATGTGGTGGTTCTCGGTGTGCGGCGGCGGCAAGAGAGGTGGGAGAGGAGAGAGAAGAGGGAAGGAGAGGAGAAAGAAAATTGTGAGTGATATTGGTTTGGGTTTTTTTTTTGGAAGATGATATTAGTTTGGGTTAGATTTTTTCTTTTGTTCTAATAATTAATATGAACCATTAGATTTAGGTAGGATGGATGGATGAGATAACTTCTTATTTCCTACCTAAGACTATTTCCTATAGGAACAGCATCCTATATATATATATATATATATATATATATATATATATATGAAATCTATCAAATGAGAAGTATTAATTTCGTGAGAAGTGAGAAGTGATCTGGTCCATCCATCTAACTTGATCTAATGGTCCATATTTAATATCATAATAAAAGAAAAAAAATACAATAAAATTAAACCCAAACCCAAAATCAGTTAGATTTTCTATCTCCTCTTCTCTCCTCTCCCTTAACCCCCGCGCTGGCCAACCGCCGCCGTCAGTGAACACCGGAAACAACCAACGGCCACTGTGAAGCAGCCGTTCGACAGCTCCGACTCAGACGAGTCTTCGTTGAGCATTAACGGCCCACTTCGAGCACTATTTGATCGCGAAAAACGCCTTCTCAATGCCGATTTTTCGCTCTCGTTTTCGTCAAATTTGGCTGCCGACGTTCACCTTCACCGTTATCTACACCCTCGCCGACATTCACTCTCATTTCTGCACCTATTCTCGTCGTATCCTCGTACTTTTGGCAGGAGAAACGAGTGAAATGTGAGGAGAAGTTGAAATGTTAGGGGCGGTGATGGTGGCGTCGGAGATTGGACAGCGGTCTCTTTCACCGGATGTGGCCGATCTCGTTGGCTGCGACTGAGGAGGTGGTTCAGCAGGAGTTGAAGGTGGAGCTAGGGCGGGGGTATTTCGGGAAAATAGGAATTTGAGGACAGAGAACGCGTGAAAGAGATGGAGGAGACGCTGCAGAGGAGGAGGGGTTCCGCTCGCCGGAGCACGGAGTACGTGGTGGTGGTGGTGGACCGGAGAAGGTGGTGGACGGGGCTGTTGTTGGTGGCTGCGTGGGTGGTCGGGGTAGTGGTGGGGGAGGGGGTTGGCTGATGTGCGTGGGAGGAGAGAGAAACTGGTAAATTTGATTTTTTTTTATTTTTTATTATTTTTTATTGGAGTTACGTGTTTAATTAAGAGTTACATATTTTAGTTAGTAGAGTTATCGTAGTCATGTGTTTTAGTTAGAGGAGTTATTAGAATTACGTGTTTAATTAGTTGAGTTAAGTTGGAATAACGTGTTTTAGTTAGTGTAGTTAAGTTGGAGTTACGCGTTTTAGTTAGAAGAGTTAAGTTGGAGTTACGTGTTTTAGTTGATTGAGTTAAGTTGGAGTTATTAGAGTTACAAGTTTTAATTTTGGAGTTACGTATTTTGCTTGATGGAGTTAAGTTGGAGTTATTAGAGTTACGGGTTTTAGTTGGCGAAGTTAAGTTGGAGTTATTAGAGTTACGAGTTTTAATTTTTGGAGTTACGTATTTTACTTGATGGAGTTAAGTTGGAGTTATTAGAGTTACGGGTTTTAGTTAGTGGAGTTAAGTTGGAGTTACGTATTTTACTAGATGGAGTTAAGTTGGAGTTATTGGAGTTACGGATTTTAGTTAGTAAAGTTATGTTGCAGTTACGAGAGTTAGATTGAAGTTGGTGGAATTCTGATATTATTGGATCACTGGAGTTTGGCTTCTGGAGTTACGTGTTTTAGTGGGTGGAGTTAAGCGGCTGGAGTTACTGATTTTAGTTGTTGGAGTTACGACTGGAGTTATGTAGATTAGTTACTGCAGTTATGCGAAATCAATGGCTGAGATTACTTCTCACTTCTCACCAAATTATCACTTCTCACTGGATAGGTCCTCTATATATATATTTATTGATGTACATACTCCTAGAATATTCTAAACTAGGGTTTACTATATTGTACAGACACATATATATGAATGAACCCCACAATAATACAGTAGGTTTTTCTGCTCTCTCAAACACTCTCTATTCTTTAACACGTTATCAGCACGAACGCACGACGCCTAACCCTAATCGAGTTCCATCATTCAATTTTCATTACCTCGCCTTTAATCGGGTACGTAACTATACTACTGTATTAGTTTAGCCTCCGTTTCGATTAATCATAACAATCGCATGATTTCGATTATATATCTGTAGATAATTTCTCACCGCCACTTACTTTATGCCTATCATGTTTCTTTTCTTCCAAGCGGCAACGTTTGTTTTTATTTCACATTAGTTGATCATATTGTTACCAAATCCTTGAGCATGCATCGTGCTATACTTTGTTTCTTAATGATTGCTTTTGTCCTTTTTACTTGCTTATTATTACTTTTGAATGCATGTTAACACACAATAATATGTCTTACTGCATACGATTTCGCATTTTGATGTTCTTCGATTTGGTATGTTGCAAATGCATTTTCCTGATCATAGGATCAATCACTTGATTACTACATGATTATCAAATTTATTTTTTTGATAAGTTTTCCCGTAACTATTCTATTGACTTGTTGATTTTTTGAATATGATCTAATGTTTTTAGTCGTTAGTTAGCTTAATTGTTATTTGTAATGAATTAATTTTGTCAATAAATCGATAGGTTGCATGTAATGTTTGTGATCTAGTCGGTGAGATGTTTTTGTTAATCGTTTGATGTGCACTGTTATGCATGCTTATTGCGAGTAATGCTTAATCCCTGTAAAGCGTATGAGCTGTTATTGTTTTGATTTGCCAATCGTGGGTTATATGGTTAATTTGATGCGGTACAACGACATGGGAATAATTATGTGTCACAACTGTGATGATCAAATAAGTATGTTTCTGATGGGGGCTTTTTCCGTCGCATGACTAGATTGATTACGTACAATTCGGATGCAAGTAAAAGACATTCTAATCTTTGTGCTTCTGAGCTGTTTTTGTTTGTAGATTAATTAATTATGTTAACAATCACATGATGATTTACGTGCTTGTGGTGTTTATTTGTGTGCGGCTGTTTGGTACATTCGTTAATAGTGGTCTAGATTTCATGAGATGTAATGCAGTCAAACAATGTTCTTGACTTATTGTGTTATTTTTGTAATAGTTTAATATGTCGAACCTTGCGAAACTTGAGTTTGTGGCACTTGATATTTCTGGAAACAACTACTTGTTGTGAGTACTTGATGCTGAAATTCACTTAGATGCAAAGGGCTTAGGTGAGACTATTAAGAAGGATAACAAAGCGTCCAGTCAGGATAAGGCCAAGGCTATGATTTTCCTCCGTCATCATCTCCATGAATCACTTAAAACTGAGTATCTTACTGTCAAAGATCCACTTACACTATGGAATAATTTGAAGGATAGGTTTGACCATTTGAAAACGGTACTCTTACCACAAGCTCGTTATGAATGGCACAACTTGAGGGTGCAAGATTTTAAATCCATTTCTGATTACAACTCGGCCTTGTTTAGAATTACTTCACAAATGAATCTGTGTGGTGAAAAGTACGGTGATGCAGAAATGTTAGAGAAAACATTGTCCACTTTTCATCCTGACAATGTGGTCCTCCAACAACAATATCGTGAGAAGAGCTATAAGAAATATTCTGATCTTATTTCTGTACTGCTTATGGCTGAAAAGAACACTTACCTGCTGTTGCAAAATCATAATGCTCGTCCTACTGGATCAACTCCATTGCCTGAAGCAAATGCGATCTCTCATGAGAACAATAAGGACCATGCCAGCAGCCATGGTCGTGGACGTGGCCGAGGAAACTACCGCGGTGGTAGAGGCAACTACCGCGGTGGGAGAGGTAATTACCACGGTGGACGTGGCAACTACCGTGGGGGTCGAGAAAATTTTCGTGGCCGCTCTAGTGGCAATTTTACCCACCAGAAGTGGGACTCTCAAACTAAAGATGAAGGAAAGGTGGAAAATGAGAATATGTGCGACCGTTGTGGAGGTAAAAATCATTGGTCGTGTACCTGTCGTACGCCTAAACATCTTGTTGAGCTATATCAAGAATCAATGAAGAAAGGAAAGAAGGTTGAGACTAATTTTGCATATGGAGATGTTGATGGACTTGATGATGTTACCCACTTGGAAGCTGCTGACTTTATGGCCACTACCGAAGCAAATGAATGATTAGTTACTTAGTTTTGTTTTAGCATACGAATTAAACGACTACTATGTTTTGTTTTTGGACTTTATTTTTTTTTTTTATTTTAGGACTGTTTCTGTTTTGTTTGGTTTCGGTTTTGGATTTCTTTTGTTGGAATAATGTTTTATTTTATTATTATAGACTATGCAATTTTATTATGTGCTTATGATGTGAAGTTTGCTAAATGTTTTAGACTGTCAGTTTTATGAATTATTTGTGAATGTTACTTATTATGAGAATTTCATTGATATAGATCTAGACTACGATGCAAACGGACTCATCCTTAGCAAAAATGGCTATAAACGGTGAAGATATATGTCTTGCAGACAGTGCTACTACTCATACAATACTCAAAAGCAGAAAATATTTTTCATTTGTAATAGACGAAGTATCAAATGTAACTACCATAGTTGGTAGTACAAAATTGATAGCAGGTTCCGGAAGAGCCACTATCTTATTGCCTAGAGGGACAAAAGTTCATATTAATGATGCTTTGTACTCTCCACAGTCTCAAAGAAATTTATTGAGTTTTAAAGATATTCGAAAAAATGGATACCATATTGAGACTACAATCGAAAAAGGTGTTGAGTACCTCTATCTAACCAGTATTTCTGCAGGTCATAAAACTGTGTTGGAAAAGTTGCCTGCATTTTCCTCTGGCTTGTACTATACTAGAATTCATACAATAGAGGCACATGCTTCGGTGAACCAGAAGTTCACGAATTTTGATAACTTTATTATTTGGCATGGTCGTTTGGGCTATCCCGGTCATGTAATGATGCGGAAAATAGTAGAAAATTCATGTGGTCATTCATTGAAAAATAAACCAGAAGATTTTTCAATCTAGTGAATTTTCGTATGCTGCTTGCTCCCAAGGCAAGTTCATTACTCGCCCATCACCAGCAAAAATAGGGAATGAATCCCTTAAATTTTTAGAATGTATACAAGGGGATATTTGTGGACCAATACACCCATCAAGCGGACCATTTAGATATTTCATGGTTTTAATCGATGCATCGACTAGATGGTCACATGTATGCTTGTTATCAACTCGTATCCTGGCGTTTGCGAGACTACTTGCTCAATTGATCAAATTAAGAGCAAATTTTCCAGATTACCCCCTTAAAACAATTCAACTTGACAATGCTGGTGAATTTACCTCACAAACATTCAGTGATTATTGCATGTCCATAGGGATTACGGTTGAACATCCTATAGCTCATGTTCATACACAAAATGGTCTTGCTGAATCACTAATTAAACGTCTACAGATGATTGCAAGACCAATGCTTATGAAATCAAAACTCCCTACATCAACATGGGGACATGCAAACCTACATGCAGCAGCACTTATTCGCATCAGGCCAACAAGTTATCATACCGAATCTCCCCTAAAATTGGGTTTTGGTCAGGAACCAAATGTCTCCCATCTAAGAATTTTCGGGTGTGCAGCATATGTCCCAATTGCTCCATCACAGCGTACTAAGATGGGACCTCAAAGAAGGTTGGGAATTTATGTTGATTTTGAATCCCCATTAATAATTAAATATCTTGAGCCAACTACTGGGGATTTATTTACTGCCAGATTTGCTGATGTCATTTTGATGAGTCAATATTCCCAACATTAGGGGGGGAAAACAGGCAGCTGGGAAATGAGATTAGCTGGAATGAATCCTCATTAACTGACCTTGATCCTCGTACAAAACAATGTGAAAGTGAAGTTCAAAGGATTATTCATTTACAGAGTTTAGCAAATCAGTTGCCAGATGCTTTCACTGACCCAAATGGAGTGACAAAGTCACATATCCCAGTTGTAAATGCTCCATGTAAGATAGATGTCCCTGAAGGACGTAATGCAATTGCAAATGAGCATAGAGCACGCATGAAGCGTGACAGACCAGTCGGTTCCAAAGATAAGAATCCTCGAAAAAGGAAGGAGCAAAAATTACAAGATGGCCAAATCGAGGAACCCTCAATTCTAGAAGATTCTCCTGAGGAGAACGTAGGCATGACAAGTACTGTGGATCCACAAGACACTCAGGTACCTGAAAATTGTGAATGAGAAGAAATTTCAATAAATTGTGTCATGTCTGGAAAGAGGTGGAACAGGAATGATATCGACGTCGATAATGATTCTTTTGCATATCATATAGCGCTAGATATCATGCAAGAAAACGAGGATCTTGAGCCAAAATCAATCCAGGAATGTGCACGTAGAAAGGATTGGCCAAAATGGAAAGACGCAATAGATGTTGAGTTGAATTCTTTAGCAAAACGAGAAGTTTTTGGACCTGTAGTCCACACCCCAAAAGGTATACAGCACGTGGGACATACATGGGTCTTTGTGCGAAAGAGAAATGAGAAGGGTGAAGTTGAAAGGTATAAAGCCCGCTTAGTTGCACAAGGATTCACTCAAAGACCCGGCATTGATTATGAAGAGACTTATTCTCCTGTGATAGATGCAACTACTTTTCGTTATTTGATAAGTCTGGCAACTAAAGAAGGACTTGATTTGCGTCTAATGGATGTTGTTACATCATATTTATATGGTTCATTGGATAATGACATCTACATGAAACTCCCAGAAGGTTTTAAACTCCCAGAAGGATCTAACCCACGTTCTCGAGAACATTATTCGATTAAGTTAAAACGCTCTTTATATGGGTTAAAACAATCAGGACGTATGTGGTATAACCGCCTTAGCCAATATTTGTTGAAAGAAGGCTATAAGAATGATCCCATTTGTCCTTGTATTTTCATAAAGAAATCTAAATATGGGTTTATCATAATAGCAGTGTATGTTGATGATTTGAATATTATAGGAACTCCTGAAAAGATTCCAAATGCGGTGGAATGTTTGAAAAAAGAATTTGAAATGAAAGACCTTGGAAAGACCAAATTTTGTTTGGGCATACAAATTGAACACCTTAAAAACGGAATCCTTGTGCATCAATCAACTTATGTAGAAAAGGTGTTGAAGCAATTCAAAATGGACAAGGCACATCCATTGAGCACACCGATGGTTGTGAGATCACTTGATATTAAGAGAGACCCCTTCCGCCCTAGAGAAGATGATGAGGAAATTCTTGGTCCTGAAGTACCATATCTTAGTGCTATCGGAGCACTTACATATCTCGCAAGTCACACCCGACCAGATATATCATTTGCTGTTAATTTATTAGCGAGATATAGTTCTTGTCCTATAATAAGACATTGGAATGGGATTAAACATGTGCTTCGATATCTCCGAGGCACATCTGATCTGGGCTTATATTATCCTAACACACCCACGTCGGCTATGAAATTCTAGAAATGACAACTTGGACTAGGATCGATCCACAGTAGACACCCCCCATAATCTTTCAGTGCAGGTCGAGGGGTGCATTTCCTCCAACTGGCAAAATGAATGTCCCTAAAATGCAAAACAGCCACCTCCAGGACATTCTCCAGGCCCATGGTTGATAACGTATCAGTAGTGTGAGCAAATGCGTGCTATTAGAATACCAAGTGCATCCGTGTGTAGCATATGCATGTTATAGAATGATGCATCGGGTTTATATATGGTCCTATTTTAGCTAGAAATAAATCACAGCTGAATGTATATTGTAAATGTCAGGCGATCAAACCCATCAATAAGCAACAAAGAACAAGTATATGATAGCTCAATGTAACTAAGCAAGTATCCAGATTCAAGCCTCAACTAAGCATTCTAGTCTACGTAGGAATCGAACCTACACCCTCCGTCTATTAGACGGGCGCTCGCAGTTGAGCTAGAAGACTATATAATAGCAACATAATAGACAAACGTAGACTCAGGGGCAAAGTAAAACCAATTTTCACAGCAAAAGGTCAATCCATATAAACATCTAAAAATGAGTTTATTCTACGGATGACAATAGCATACTAGCATTTATAACATGATCTAAGAACAAGTCAGCATTCTTGTAGCATTCACACAACATATTACTATATTAGAGACTCCCCAAAATCAGCTTGAAGTTCGCCGCCCTAAATCAGGCGAAGACCAAAATCAGCTCGAAGTTCGCCGTAAATTAGAAAATCACCAACGATTCACACAAAATCAACTAAAAAAACAGTAAGATCAATCCGTTTCTCTGACAGAAAATAAGAAACATGTTTAGGCCAAAGTTTGCAGTAAAATCAGAAAAATTAAAGAGCTAAGTTGAGAAAGTAGTTGTTCCTACTTACTACACCGGATAGAAAGAAAGCTGCAAACATTCACTTAAGCTTACTTCGATACCATCTCAAATCCCATCCTCGGGAAAAGTACAACCAGATATCCATTACTACTCGTTTCTATGAATTACTCTATCCTTCAAAATTTGAAACAAACCTGTGTAAAAATAACGAAAGTATAATCACTAATTGCCAAATTATTCTAGCTACTAAAAAGCATGTAACTACCAACTCTAAGACTACCAGCAAGAATCATGCCAGCTTACTAATAGAATCACATCAACTACAAATAGAATAACATTCAATATTATCAGTATCACATCAAATACAATTAGAATAACACCATAGTTTCAGAATCACACATCAACAACTAATAGAATCACACTGATTTCGTCAATATCACACTAACTAATTGCATCACGCCAAGTAAATACAAACGCTAAAATCCTCTACTTCACTCATTCAACAAGTTAGGCTGAATCAGTGACAAGCAAGCAATAATTTGCACAGAGAAGCGGCAAAAAACTCTAAAGTCCAAACACAGAACCTCGGATCGACAAAGTCTACATGACGAACTAAAGCTCGAGCATATCACTCATCATATGGAACTATGCTCGATTTTATCCACACAATAGCTAGAATCAAACAGAAATGCAATTGACATCATTTCATTTGAATAACAATGGAACTATGCTCGATTCCATCATGACAGATATATCTCCAAAGACTGCCGAGTGTGACTCGATCAACAAACTATTGCAACCACCAGAAAAACGACTAAAACTTGAATCAAAACAGAAACTGCAATATTCATAAGAAAATCACCTGTTCAAACACAAACTACAACAATAAAGTCAACAAATCTGCAGTATTCAGAAGAAAACCTAAAAAAAAAAAAAAACAGAAAACGCACCAAAAAAACTGCACAAATCGCTGAACTAATTTGCGCAAATTACACGACTCGTGATGTCGCCCGAATTTGCCGTGGACTGAGCTCGAGCTACTCGCTAGAAAATTCGCCAGAATGCGTCGGATCGCAGACGTATTTTCTCCGATTCCGGAAATGCAGCCAGTGATTTGTCGAAATCTACAGTATCATCAAATTAGGCGAAATCAATAACCAAATTCAACAACAAAATAAAATCCAAATCATCAAAATCAAAACCAAATCAAGACTAAAAGCCTTAGAAACTCTCGATCAGATTAAAAAAACCACAATGAAATCAACATAAATCAAACATATGCGAACATTTGAATGAATTAAAAAGTAAAAAAAAAAACTAAGAAATTAACACAATCAAACCTAGGGTTTCTATAACGAGTAATTAGGAGAATCAAATGAGAGGAAATCAACAGCAAAGTGGGAATAATACCTGATATAGTTGCATGCGACGGCTACGAGGGAGATCGGCGGCGAGGAGAGAGAAAATTCAGGAGTGAAGGTGAGGAGAGAGAAATCAGGAGAGAATAACGGCGGCGAAGCGGTGGATAGAGGTGGTGGTGGTGGTGGGCTGGTTGCGGTGGAGAGCAAGAGCGGTGGTGGCGGTGGAGAGCGACGACGAGCAACGGCGGGAAGAGAGAGAAAATGGAACCATTGATTGCAGAGAATCTGGGGAGAAGAAGGACGAAGAGAGAGAAAACGAAAATGCAAAAATGAGGTGGGAGACGGTTGATAAAGATTATAAATCTATCGAATAAATGACGTTTGTACCCCTTAGTCATAGCGGAGTTAAGAGCGTTGGATCAGATTAGATGAAAGGCTAGGATGAGGACTCATGGACTCATCTAACCCTATATATACAGGCGGGTTCAGGTGAGGTCCTCACTTCCCGTGAGGCGTGAGGTCTAATAAGGACCGTCAGATGTGATCAGCTGAACGGCCCAGATTAGGTTAGAAACACACGCCCTTACCAATTCTCACGGGTCAGATAACCATCAACCATAATCACATTCATTTTCTCTCACCTCCCAGTTTTCCCCTCTCTATCTTTCTCTCTCCTCCATTCCGACTCTCGCCTACCTTTCTTTGTCTAGTAAAAACGATGAATTCATGAACTCCAACTAGTAACAATCAATTGATCCGTTGGGTAATTTCCGATGGTGTGAATTTGTATCCGTTGGGTTGCGTGTTTTTATTCGATTGAGTGTGTGATTTGATTCGATGGTGTGTGATTCTATTCTACAGTGCGTGTGATTCTATCTGATGGAGTGTGTGATTTTATTCGATGGTGTGTGTGATTCCATAGAATGGAGTGTGATTTTATTCGATGGAGTGTGTGATTCTATCGAATGAAGTGAGTGATTCTATCGGATGGAGTGTGTGATTTTATTCGATGGAGTGTGTGATTCTATCAAATGAAGTGTGTGATTCTATCGGATGGAGTGTCGGAGTGTGTGATTCTATCCGTTGGTGTATCATGTATGTGATTCTATTTGTTAGTGCGTGTGATTCTATTTCGATAGTGTGAGAGATTTGATTTGCTAGTAAGAGTGATTCAAAGGAGTATTTGTTAGTGTGTGTGCTTCAGTTAGTTAGTGTGTGATTTTGTTGGATAGTGTGTGTGATTCTATACAATAATGTGTATGATTCTATTCAATGGTGTGTGTGATTTTATTCGCACTATATAATGTGGTGAAATACTCTGTGGTGAAAAGAATCTCGATGTCGTTTTAAACTTTTATTTCCCCTTGAAAGCTAGCTAGCTCAATCGGAAGAGTCTCGTGCTTTGCACGAGAGGTTGGGTTCGACTCCCACGTTGGCTACAAAATTATAGAAACCCCATTGTGTATAAAGTGCATTTTACAGAAGCAGTGTACTTATTGTATTGCTTTTCCGCCAACAAATGTATTTTTTGCATGGACAGGTGCAATTTTAAATGGGTTTGAGATGCATTTTGTGGATGAAGCAGGTGCATTTTGGTCTTTGAGAATATGCCACTTTACACCTATATTCTATAATTTCCATGTCAAGAAAAATTGTCTGTAATTTAGTGTTGTCTAAGCATGAAAGCCTTCGTTTAGGCTATTTGAAAGCTGTTAGTACTTTACCTTGTTAGTACCTTGATAAACTATGCTTGCTTATATTGTAGCATATATAATTGAACAAGGTGCTTTTGATGGACCAATCTTTGTGTATTTCATAGCCGATATGGGACTCGAACCCACACCTTGTGCGTTGCACAATGCTCTTCCAAATTGAGCTAATCGGCTTCTTTCGCAAAATGATCATTTCAGGAAGGGGGACTGTATACTAACAACCTGATTTTCAGGGTTACTGTTTTGTGTATATCTCCATCATAAAACCTGATTTTCAATTGCCCCATTTGCTCAACAAATTGCTACTAGTCATTAAATGAGGTCTTCAACAAGACATCAGGTTATCAAGCAAAACAAGAATGAACCTGGATTTCAGCAGGTTTGGAACCAAATCAGATAACACTTGTGTCTTGATTTTAAATTAATAATTCAACGAAATGTAAGGAGTAAGCCTGGCAACTACAATGTATAACATGCTCAATAGCAGCACATGTACCTTTTGTACTTAAGTCTGGCATACATAGCTGTAGCCTGTAGGTTGCATACCATCAGTATATCTGATGTGCAGTGTGCACTGGAATCTGATGCTGAGCATTCTTTACCGCGAAAAGCCAGGACACAGTTGTCTCAAGCTTACTGATCTGATCTTAGCTTCCAGCTCCTTACAGAAACTCTGGAAAGGACAGGAGCTTTCCTCCTCTTCATCATTATCAATGGTCTCGAAATCCTGAACAACCTGATCATTACTCATGATACTTGCAGTTTGATTGACCTCTCCAATTCCCATATTTGAGTCCCACACTCAAAGAGATTCTTCATTCACAGCTGACATATGAGAAATTAGACAGAGAATGTCAGGATTATCATCTCTCTTAGCACAATGTTGTACATTCTCCTCCGAGTTTGGCTCATCGTTGTTGTCGAAGCCCACACAATCACGGAACATGTATCTAGTAGGAGCATACAAGAATGAGCCTAGGTTTGGAACCAAATCAGAATACGAAAATTACTCAAACGTACGTCAAAGGTTCACCGTCATCAGATTTGAATTTAAGTACACAGCACTACAAACGCAAAAACAGCCAGCCGATTATTTCGCTCCTTGAAAACTTTTAGAAAGAGAATAAATTAAAATTCGTTGACCATTCTCCGGACTGGTCCCCCTACTCCAGCAACTCAAACTCCAACTCAATCTCTCCCATTTAGAGACACTATGACAAGAGGGTTTTTGATCATCGAGTAAACAATATAGTCAGTTGTGAAATACGCCATCAAGGATGAAACAAGGTCAATCACAATGCATTATATCATTGAATAATGGCAATTGTAGACAATCGACACACCATCTAACTAATTAAAGGAGCACAAATTCTAATTCCTCAGTCGAGTAGCACAAGTTGCACACCTCATCTTCAAACATATACCTCCCAAGAACTAATTACCATGTTAACATCCAAGCACTACAAAACCACAACCATCTAAGCCTCCTGCCAAGGTCCTTCAGGGGAAACTGTCATCTCCAGACACCTCTAAATAGACCAACCATCAATAGAATCGCACCAATAAATCATGAGAATCACAAACCTAGTATTAGAATCACACAAACATATTTTTAAAATCACATTAACTCAAACACACCATTGACCAACCCCCTATAGTTCCATACACAATCAATGTGACTCTATAGACCATTCGGTGTGATTGCATAAACCAATGTTCACCAAAAAAACAAATATAATTATGCAACTTCAATCAAAATAAATTGAAAAGTAAACTGAATCAGTCAAAGCAGAAATTGCTGAAAAACATTAAAATCGACGCATGCAATCAAAGTAATCCAACAATTCCAGAAATATCTGTCAAACTAAAAATGCAAAAAACTAGGGTTTCCGAAAATTCGAAATCAACAATAGAACACTTGAGTGTTTCGGGAACACCTAATCGAGCATCTAATCAACAAAAATTAAACCAAATAAGCATTAAAACTCATAAACTCGAACAAATAACAGCTTGAATAACACGAAAAATGCAGCAAAACCTTCGAAAACAACGAATCGAGAATCTAATCAACAAGAATCAAACCTAATAAGCATTAAAACACATAGAATCGAACAAATAACAGCTTGAGTAACACGAAAAATGCAGAAAAACTTCTAAAAATTAGCGATTACCTTTAAAAGCATAAAATGCTGCGGTAATAGGTGAAAGAGAGCGGCGGCGGCGGCACGGCGGCGGCTATGGCGGCGGCGACACGGCGGCGGCTATGGCGGCGGCGACACGGCGGCGGCTATGGCGGCGGCGAAACGATCGGAAAAGTGGGGAGAAAATAAACCGGCGAGAGTGGAGAGAGAAAGTTGGGAGTGAAGCGCAGTGTGGGTGAAAAATGCAGAAACGGTCATCGGTAAACATATCATCAATTTTTCTATTTAAAAAGCCGCATAGGTGGCGTGTTGTGAAGCGTCGGATCTGGCTAATCTAATGGCTGAGATAGGACCTCACGCCTCACCTAAGGAGAGGATCTCACGAGATCCTAATTCTATATACATACTATTCGATAAAGAGTTTCATAGTTAATGTATGACTGAATTGCTCTCCTAATACTTACCTCTAGAAATTGCTTTCGGAAATATTGAATGTAATCCGCAAAGAATCGCTAATCATACAAACTTCATTGTGTTGATGGTCAAGTATGTATGAGTTTAATTGCAATAGCTTGGAGATTGACTAACTACTAGCATAATTACTTGCTAACGATAAAAACAATTGTGAATTCAAGCAACTTCAAATAGGAAAATGATTAAAGTTTATTGGAGAGAGCACTAGTATGTGATAACCTTTTGGTTTCGAACCTTCGACGTACAAGTATCGAACCTTCATAAAAGATGAAACTGGTGAGTGTCCCTTTTTCTTTTATGTAAAGACAAAACGAGAGGAATTGATGAAAATTATTATCAACGACTTACAATCTAAACTCGAAGTTTGATTGATAGTTAGCTTAAATACATTAAGATAACATAATATCGTCTTTCTCGAATAAGTTTTGAGCTACGAAATTATATGTCACCAACTCTCCATCAATACATGCATCATCCTATTGAGCCTTATGATGCAACTTTTTCACCGGACTAATATTGCATTAGTTAGTAATAAGTTGGGGAATCGGATACATTTACCTACTATTTAGCTAGTATAGCAATTGTCTCGTCTCTATTATTTTATTAACTTTGATCATACGTAGTTGATTAATTAGTAAAAAAAGTTAGTTAACATTTTTTTCGTTTTATTGTGTAAGACTTGTTTGTTTGATCATAATTTTCACATATAAAGTCCAAACGGGTTGAAATAAATGTCGTAGATACGATATCTTCAAGAGTCATTTTAGGTATGTGTCCAAATTAAGTACCCAACTTATCGATATCCATGGCCGAACTTAGCATATTAATAGAAAATTATCACCAGTGTTTATGTGCTAATGTTGTTTTTATTCTTATCACAACTTTCACATACGTTATCCAATGAGGTCAAAATAAGCGTGAACGAAAAGTAAGAAGTGATATCTAGAAGATTTATTAGAGGCATTTCCTCCAAATTAAGCACCACATGGGGTCGAAGTGTTGAGGTTGGGTAAGGTTATAAGAACTTGGAAAGCTCTCAAATTTTTTCTTTTGTCCCACATCGGCTGGGTAAGCATTGATGTGGGTAGATCTTTCTATAAAACTAGATTGCGTGACCGGCCCGCGCCCGGACTACCTACTTATATTGTTTATATACGTTTCATAAAAAATATAGGTTTATTTTTATTATAATATTATTTGAACTGATGTTTTACATGATTTTTTTCCATTCACTTTTGGTCACCCATCATATTATATTATTATTTATTTCTACTACTTTATCGTAATTTTATTTCTTTTCTACTTGTACGTCACCCGTTATATTATTCCATTCATTCCATATCATGTATCCCGTTATACTATTTCATTCTCATTGCACTATCACGTCCCCGTTATGCTATCTATTTTTTCTCAACCAATAGAATTGTGCCAAGCGTCCATCAATGAAGGGTTGTACTCGGCTTTTATAATATATATTAGATACCATGGAGAATGATGAAGTGAAGGGTGTGGCTAATCTGGCTATGGCTTGTCATAGTCAAGCCTTGCTTATGCTTGGCCCGGCTTAAGCTGTAGCTGGCTCTCTGCCCACGGCCCGACCTTTAGTTGGGCTGTTAAGATTATTTCGATTACTGGATATCCGATCCGATATCCGTTGGATATTATTTTCGGATATCCGATTAATTTCGGATCGAGTATCAGATATTAGGAACTTGGGATTTCGGATACGGATATCAACACCAAATTTGGATCGGATAGAATAGTTGGCTCTTGAATTCGCGGTCCAAGAACGTGCACTTATTAAATGGAGGACATAAATAAAGCCAAATATGAAAATTCAAGTTATTACAAAATTACAAGTTGTAACAACAAATAAATCCTCGCATAAGATAAACAGAGATTAAATAGCAGAAGTTCCGGTTCAGAAAAAAGATAAATCCTCGCATAAGATAAACAGAGATTAAATAGCTCCAGTTCAGAATAATTGCTTGACAGCCATGACAGGGACAGACATGCTAACACACTAGGCCTGGGCAACAGGGCAGGCCCCCGTTAAAAGCCCACGAATGACCCTCATAAAGAGGGTCAAAGCCCGGCCTGTCAAATAAAGGGGCGGGTCGAGAAAGGGTCAAGCCCTTTAAGAACCGACGCGGGCCTGACCCTTTTAAAACAAAAAGAACACGTTTTGTGTCAAAACAAACTGAAGAAATAAAGGATAAAACAGAAGCATTCTCTTCTTTCTTCAATTTCCTTCCCCGACACATTTCCCCCAAATCAATTTCCCCCGACAAATTTCCCCCAAATACTTCACAAACAAACCCTAATTGCAATCCCCAAATTCAACAATTTTCCCAGATCCTTCCTCTCGAATATTCAGGTTGGTTTAATTTTTTAAATTCGTTTAATTTCTGGGTGTTTTTTGTTTTTAATTCGTTTAATTTCTGGGTGTTTTTTGTTTTTAATTCGTTTAATTTGTTTTAATCTTTGGGTATTTTCGATTGATTTACAAAGTGGGTATTCATTAATTTTCATTAATCTTTGGGGAAGAAGATAAAGTTGCTGGCTTTCGATTGATTAAGCAAGTAGGAAGCTTGAAGAGAGAGAATGAGGTGTACGATAAGAAAATCGGCGAACTTACGGCGGTTTTCGCGGCAATGGAAGGTAAAAACGTGGTGTTGAAGGAAGAGAAAGACCGACTCGCGGCGAAGTTGGAGGCGTTGGAGAATATCGTCGACATTGCTAAGGTTGTCAGAGGATCATCATCATCATCATCTGGAGGTGGAAATGAAGTGTTGTTTTATGATGATGATCCAATGATGAAGCCGTGGCAATTCCCTCGCCATTCGATGCCGATTCTTGCGTCTTCTGGTTTACGTTACTTCAATTTCAATGCTTAATTAGCTTGTGATAAGCATTCGTCCGTGATCGACTATCATACCACCCGATGACCTTTAGTTTTATTGTAATGCTGGGACCGCCCAGCCCGGCAGGGTGGTTCTTTATTGTTTAATTTTATTTTCCGATCATGTGATAACTCTTTATCATTATATTGGTTTGTGTCGTTAGGGTACTCTTTAGTTTTAGAATGTTGTTGTAGGAGAATGTGCTAATTTTCATTGTAATGTAAAATTGAGTTACTAGTAGTAAAATTGAGATCGGAGTAGTAAAATTAATTATAATGAAAAATTTAGGTAGTAAAATTAATTGTGTGACTCATGGGCCGGGCCGGGTTAAAACTGACCCGTGACCCGCCCCGGCCCGTTTCGAATATGCATGACCCGGACCCGCCCCGACCCGTTTAAGAGTGACCCGGGCCCGGCCCAGCCCAGCCCGTTGCCCAGGCTTATAACACACAAAGTATGCTCGGACCTGCTGCGTCCTACTGTCGTCTCGCCTAGTAATCGTAGTAGTAGTTCTCAACATAGCGATCTGCCAAAAGAGAGCAGGGTGAAGAAAACACAGAATTAGCCCATGTCAAAGCACTTGCCAATTGTCACAATCTTGAACACATTAGTACACCTTTTATCTGACGATCTGATCGACAAAGAGAAAAAATCAGTAGTCCTACCAGTTACCAGCTACCAGCTAGTCTGCTACTAAAATTTGCTTCAGAAAAGTATCTTACATAAGGCTAACATAGAATGATACGATGAGTGAATATCACACAATAAAGCCTAAATTATGGTACAGCACAGGGTCAAGGAGCTACTCTTTGAACACATAGGCTGAAGGACCTCATAATTTTTCCTTCAAAACTGATATTCTTCTATCTTATCGTCATCGAAATTAAATAAAATGACAAGAAGATGCAATTACTTACACTATCAATTTTCATCCTCCGTCACTCATTCTTATGACAGATGCTACAAAATCCAACCAACATCTTCACTTCATTCAAAAATGGATCCCCACCCGCATGAGCACCCTACAAGTTACAACCATCAATGTCCAACACCAAAATCATCCACACCATAACTCCACCTCTTTCACCATCAACTTGAAGAGTACGCTACAGAAAAGTTCAATTGATAATGACACAAAACTCATCAAAGTTATGCAAATCTCACTCAGCCATCATCTTATAGACTCATTGGGCAAATTCAAAATCATTTACCAGATGAACAACCAACAAAAAGTGGACCGAAACCAATCTTTATATCCAACACAAAGATACCATCTTCCCTCTCATCTCTAGACTGTCACACAACTCATAACCAGTTACCACAAACACCACCAGAGCAAGTGAGAATTGAAATCTCTGGAAAAGATCACATGTTGTCATATGAACCCTGAAATCATTATACAAATCCTAAATCAGGACTGTTGGTCAATCTCGATCACCAAATGGTCAAATTCAGTAAACTACGACACATTGTTGGTGGGTGAATGGAAAGGCTCAATAAAGGTGATGACCTCCAAATCTTTCTCCTCTTCCGGAATTCGCCACCCACTTTCAGCCCATCTCTAGTAGTTTGGGAATTTGTTCTATGAAGGATAAGATATAATTAAAGGGAAGTAATAACTTTGAATGACAGTTTAAATTTGGAGCATGGACTGAGTTTTGACTCGCTGTGAAGAGGAAGCTCAAAAGAATACTTAAAAATGTTGTTGTTTGTTTCATGGGAAGTGATAATATTATTAGGGGTGGGAAGACCCAAGATGACTTGGATGAGGGTGATTAGAAGTGATATGAGCGTTCTAGGGCTTGAAGAGATGATGGTGTTGGATAGAACGGTGTAGAGAAACTCTATCCACGGGGAGGACGTAATTTACTCCTTTTCTTTGATTGGTTTTTCTATCTTTTTTTGCTTTCTAAAATTCTTTTCGAAAGTATTTCAATATTTTTAAATGGTCCACGATGTTTTTGAAATTTTATGGCATCCACAAGACGATTAGTAGATCACTATTCATGTTAGCCGACTCCAAATCATTTTAGGAATAAGGCTTGGTTGTTGTAGTTGTTTGTTTGTTTTAAAATTTGTTAGCTTACGCTAAGCAAGGAAAAACATACCTTACCGCAAAGCTTGACAGCATCACATTCGGCCTCAAGCCTAGACTATCTGATACTTTGGGTCCTCATTAAAGCGATTTAATCATGAAGTCATGATACACCACAGACCACAGTAAGACAAACAACTATGAACTACCTACTTGCTGCAGCTGGAAGTAATCTTGACAATATGTCCCCGCATCAATTTATACTAAAAATTGCAAACTGACTTGTCCTACGATGCATACACACACATCAATTAGTGCATCCAAACCATCTGAACCCAATAAAGGTGACCTCAGCACAACATACTTTGGAGTATCATTTCAAGACGTCATAAACATTAAAAGCACTAATAAAAAGGTTTCACATAGTATTTGTGTATTTTAAGTAAACGTCACAAAGTTACTGTTGCATTCAAGTTTCAAAGCTTATTAAGAATAATGAGGGTAAGGCTAGCCGTCTAGGTCCTCAACAATGTATAAATAAGAAAAAAGAGAGAGGAATGTTTAGGTCCTCCTTTTATAGTTTACTCCATGCTCATCACTCGGTATAGTTACTTAACAATAAAAAAGAATATGGAGAGCAAGTCTAGATCCTTATCAGTAAAATATATGTTTAAATAAAACAATGCATGAAGACATATTAATAGTTTTTCTTATTTTACTGAGGCTTGAATAGATACAGTAATCACATACAAGAACACAACCCACAACATATTAGGCACCTCGACCAGTTTAGTGCAACTCTACAGACAAAAATATCGCAAGGTTGAAGCGCCAGGATGAGGGAAAATAGTGTGGATTAAAATCAAAAGGGACATAGAGGAGTGAGGATAAATTGATGAAGGCAAAGTATGGAGCTTTGGGCGGCTACCAGGTAGGCTAATGTTTGTGGGGGCACTCTTCGTCTAGATCCTTATCAGTAAAATATATGTTTAAATAAAACAATGCATGAAGACATATTAATAGTTTTTCTTATTTTACTGAGGCTTGAATAGATACAGTAATCACATACAAGAACACAACCCACAACATATTAGGCACCTCGACCAGTTTAGTGCAACTCTACAGACAAAAATATCGCAAGGTTGAAGCGCCAGGATGAGGGAAAATAGTGTGGATTAAAATCAAAAGGGACATAGAGGAGTGAGGATAAATTGATGAAGGCAAAGTATGGAGCTTTGGGCGGCTACCAGGTAGGCTAATGTTTGTGGGGGCACTCTTCGTCTCCTCATCAAGCCAACTTCTGTTTTAAGCTTTTCTTAGCTTGAGTGAATACTAAAGAGAGAAATTCTTATTTATACACCCTCTCATAGGAACAAAGATATTAAGGCTTATTGAAACAGGATGTTAATTTAGAAAACTACAAAAGTTCTTCCGAGAGGATAGATTCTTTGAGAAATGCTTAAACTGGGAAGCATAATGGCTCCTTAGGTTTGGTGATATAGCATGTTCTAAGCTCAAGTTCCACTTCAAGGGACATTCCATAACGTTGACACAAACTGGTCCAAAAGAAACGCCAAATATGCAACAGGTGAAACACTTGAAGATCAAGAATATTATCTACCAACTTTTTCGCAACTCAAAATATCAATAAAGGACAGGGTTCAATCAGAAAATTAGTAGCACGGTTGACAGTTGAGATTCGGACACAAATAACATATGGTTGACAGAGCATGTGGTAAGAAATCAGGGACTCAGGCATAACATGCAATAATCTCTACAAGCAACCATTTAATTCAAGCCTAGCTGATTTTCAGTGCAAGCACCACAGATATGACTAATGACTGAGTGCAAGGACCTAAGCGCGAAAAGATATCTAAACAACAGCATGTTACTAAGCAAAAACAGAAATCAACTGAAGAAGTATACCTAGAGAGCAACAAAATCACAAACATTGTAACCCCCATAGAGGAAAAGGTCTTGGCGACAGACATGCTTGATTAAAACCTCATCCCGAGAAGCACGCTTGACGAAGAATTTGAGAAAGACAAGATGGGTGATGTCCCAATTATCGCTATCCTTGGCATACGCAGCCAAGCACATAACACGGGGATACAAAGGGAAGAAAGCTTCGTACAGAAATCCATCCAAAACAGCCCCAAACCCAGCAGGAGGAAATATCACATCCATGAATTTCTTGTTCTGTAAATCATACACAACAAAAGGTGTACGTCCCTTCCCACGATAGAATATAAGCAGTCCATCCATTAAAATAACACACTCACCCCATCTATACTCTGGAAAATTATCAGCGACGAGTTGCCAGCAGTCGCCGTCAATTTTATCAGGATAGTAAGCATATAGGGAATCCATATCCGGAATGTGAAGAATGATTCGTTTATTAGCAAGGTCCAAAATTGGAGGAAGATTAACCTTTCTGAACTCCCCAGTGGCAGTGGCCAGTTCCTTTGGTGGAGGAATGACCAGCCAGCGGGCCCCGGCTGGATGTTCTTCAACAAGACGAATTTTAACGGCAGCTCCAAATACATAAACCATACCTTTATACGCAACAGCAGGACGGAGAAAGATAATGGGACACTTAAAAAGGAGGTAACTTACTCCATCCATCACCAGGTTTGTCCAGATCGAAACGAAAACCTCTCGACTTAGACTTTGTTTCCTCTAAAGGGGGTGGTAACCCGCCGATGATGTAAACAGAAGATCCTGAAACAGCCATGCCTCCAGAACTGTCGTCGCCCCATAGCGGTTCTCCTGGTACTTTATCAATCACACCCGTTGCCATGTCCAGTTTGAATAGATCACACCTACCACCTCTTCCGACATCGAATTCCTGCAAGTCTATTGCGCGGATCAAAACCAATTCTTCCCGGTTAGGACTAATAAGTTTTTCTATCTTCTCTTTCTTCTTTCCTCTTTCCTTCCTAGCAACAGCACCAGTGTTTGTGTTTGTGATGATATCTTCATCTTTCTTCTTTCCTCTCTCCTCGATGATATCTTCATCTTTCCCTGAAATCTTCACATCTTTTCCTGAAATCTCCCCTCTCTTTCTGTTCCTTCTTTTCCCTCTACTTCCCTTGCTGCTGGCGATATTGGTCACCACCATCCTTTTTTTTTTTTTTTTTTTTTGAAGTACCCTCTGTTGGAAATCTTGAAATGCAACAAACGCCGGCGGCGATTTATTTTTTTATATAGAACATAAGATGCTAGACCTACTGTATGCGAACCCTAACAACGCTAAAATTTCCGGTGTTTTCGAGTTTGGTTTCCGAGCTGTCCAGCATGCCCTTTGAGGTTTGTAAAATCATGTTTGTCTGTGTTTCTTTTACTAACGGTGTTACACACCGCCGCTATACTCTTTACTAGTTTTATTTTCTGTACAAATCCACGGGAATTCTAAATCCACATGTGAAAATCTTATACATACTTACTATCAATCAATCAATCAATACATAATAATAAAGGAGGGATTTTTCAGGGGCCTACCAGGGATTTTTCAGGGGCCTACGTTGAAAATTGAGGTTTTCGAGCTCATACAGAGAGTCCAACTATTATAGAATTGTAGAAGTTTAGGAGATGTTCCAATTGGAACTGGAAACATTGATTTTTCAGAGCTCTTCTACCGCTATTGTTTTCTATTCCTACGGGGTATTAAAGCCCTACTATTCCAAGAATCCAAGTCAATCACCTCATTAGAATACAAAGTATTAAAGTCCTAGATTTTTCTAATCGTTGTTTGTCTAGGATTTCACTTACACATTTGCTAATCGTAGAAGAATTCTTTATGCAATTGTTCTTTGTCTTACAGTAGAATTTCGATTACACACTTCCGAAAAAATTCTATGTTGAATCATATTCCTAATATCAAGTATAATTCTCTCTTACATTCATAGTTCGATTCTAAATAGTACATAGATCTTAATCAACTATATAAATATATGCAATCATGGCTTGGTTTTACACAAAAAATTATTGGGATCCTGCTTATTGTACGATAATTTCAATAGTATCAATCAATCAATCAATCAATCAATCTAATCAATCAATCATCAATATCAATACATATTAATAAAGGAGGCTTTTTTCGAGAGCCTACATTAAAAGTTGATTTTTGCGGAGCCACCACAAAATTCTATTTAATTTTATTGCGTTGTGAGAAATTCAAGCTTATGTAAAATTGTAAAAGCTCAGGATATGTTCAAATTGGAAAATTGTAGAAGTTTAGGAGATGTTCAAATAGGTAAATTGTAGAAGATTAGGAGATAATTTGCGGAAAACTTTTCCATAATCTATATATATTAATCCGAAATTGTATAATCTTTTAGGAAAACTTGTGCCAAATCCTATTATGTCTAGATTGAACCACCTATGTTTCCATGATCTATATATACATGCATGCACATGCTGCCATAAGCGTACGAAAATTCTACGGTCATTACCACTACTGGTAATTACTATAAGAATATAATATTTTATTAAGTTTTGATATATTCTGATATTAATTTAAAAAGAAAATATAATATTTTATTGAAATTTGGTATTTTCTTATATTAATTAACAAATAAACATCTTAATTGTATATTTTAAAAAATTGTAAAACTTAATGCATGTTTGGTATTGATTAAACTTGTCCAAAATATTAATTAGTAGGAGCTTTAATTTATAGGGTAAGGTTCGAGTAGGTAAGAATAGGAACTCAAAGGAACTTTTCATATTCATCAAATTTAAACTCCATGTTCATCAAAAACTCAATGTTTATCAACTTTAGATTCAATGTTCATAAAAAAAACGATGTTCATCGAAATTTCAATGTTTATAAAATTTAAACCGTATGTTCATCAATCTTCATATTAATCAATGAAGTTATAAGTTACCAATTTTAAATCATATGTTCATCAACTTAATGCTCCAAATTCATCAAAAGTAGTCAATGTACATCAAAAGTTGACTACATATCATCAATAATTATAATTAATAAATAAAAAAACAAAACCCCCCTTTTCTCTCTCCTTTCCCTCCCCCTCCAACCCTAAGTTCCTACGCACACCACAAACCCCACCGCCTCCCCACCACCCATTAGCACCAACTATCAGAATATGCGCCCACCTCCGGCGACCACGAGGTGGTCAATCTTGACCATAAACATCGCCCTTACGCCAATTTTACGCCACTCCGAAAACAAAAACAAATACGAAAAACACAATACAGGTGGTTGTTTTGGTCGTTTATGGAGGCGAATCTCCGGGAAGGAGGGGCGTCCGTGGAGAGGGAGGTGGAGGGGCAGGGGTAGACGACAATTGCGTGAGTAAAGGTGAGGAAGAGAGAAGAAAATTAAGTGTGAGGAGAAGTTGACGGGAGGTAAAGATGGTATCGGTGGCCTGGGCGACAAAAATGGATAAAAATGGTGGAGGTCAATTGGTCTGCGGTGGTGGTGCACATTAGTTGCCGGCGGTGCCCATGGGTGATGTTGGCGGATGGCAGTGGGTAAGGAGGAGGAGAGAGAAAGTTATTTAGGGTTGAGATTTATTTTTTAATTAAGTAGTAAACCTTGATTTTCATAAATTTTTTTGGGAAGGTAGTAATCCTAATTAATCCCAAACAAATCCTAAAGAAAATGAATAACACAAAATATGTTTAATTCTTATAAAAGATTTCTATTTAATTAAAATACTACATTGTAATATTTATCCTTAATAATATAATATATTTTTTTGGTGATTACCACTAGCGGTAATGACCATAGAGTCATCGATAAGCGTATATGTTGATCATGATAAGCTTTGTCTCTTTGGGTTTTTGTTAAGTTTTTGTTTTTAATTGATTATTGCTTTTCTTTTCTTTTATCTTGCGTTTGTTTTGTTTTTGGGTTTGGACGTGTATTATGTTTTTAGAGTAGCCAAACATGTATTAATTCTACCAATCAATAATTTTGATATTGTTATCTAACTTTGTTCATTGCTATGTAGACAGATCAAAAAAAGTTGAGAGCAAATCACAAGAATGTATATGTTTGATAAGTTTCACTTTCGAAGGTAATTTTTTTCCCTCTTTTTTTAGGGATCTTACGTTAAAAATAATGTTACTGGAGCGATGTAAAAATTTGATTAATTTTTTCTTAGCTTGATATGTTCAATGGATCCGGATATAATCCCTCCTCTCTCTCTCTCTCTCTCTCTCTCTCTATATATATATATATATATATATATATATATATATATTGGGTGTTGGGTATGAGTTCTAATTTACGTTTTTGTAACGTTATAATTACATGTTACAACGTAGTTTTGTTGATTTTTGTACACATATGCTAACAAGTCAAGCATGATTCGATCATTAGGATTATATTATACGTCAATACATGTACACTACTTAGAACATAGTTTATTATAATTATAGTATAAATTATATATTCTAATCTTACTCAAATTAGTATAAACAAATGCTAATCCTACTCGACTAAAAGTAAAACTTAAATTACTCTAATTCTACCTACATATATATAGGTGTAGGAGAATAACCGAACAAATTAAAGATCAAATCTACACTTTGGCATTCTATAAGCCATGTATTAATTAAGTTAATACAAACATACTTGAACCGATCATATGCATTAGTGATCATGCACTAACAAGCATAAAGTAGTCCAATTATCTAAAATTTGGCAAACATACGTGTCATATTGGTGATTACAATATATGAGATTCAACAAGTAGATTCTAAATAAGTTTAATGAGAATCCATTGTCTATACTAATCTGAAAATAGGCTAATCATAAAGCTACGATATAGTGAATATTAGTTATTTGCATTGTTTCTTACTCACGGTAAAATTAAAAAAAAAAAATAAAAAAAAAATAAAAGATAAGAAAAAATAAAAGATAAGAAAAGAGGATTGTTTTTTATTCTTATATATCAATTGTTGGCGTTAAACAAAGTTTAAGTGTCAAACTAAGGATCACACTAAATTTAGCAGGGTGTGATAAAGTGATCTTAAGTACACAAAGTACTTGCAGAAGGTGTTAGTTTAACTTCCCTCAAAAAATTAGTGTTAGTATAACTAATGTGCAATAAAAATTTAAATTTCAAGAGTCTATTTCTTCAATAAATTTAGTAGTCCAAAAGTGAAATTCTTCGTCGATTGAGACCAAATCCTTGACAATATCTATATGTATCCTAATCATTTAGATAGAGTACATCATCAATTAGAGAACCTCATTGATTGACATATGATATACGAAATTTAATAAAATTTTTAATATAATTAAATTCAAATTATTTTAAAATTCATTTAGTTTCAGCTAAAAATTAAATTAAATTATATGTTAACTACAATCAAACTCGCACTTCATCAGTAAGAGTGTAACTCCAGATATTTATAAGATCATTAGTTTAACAAAGCTCAACACTTAGGTGCGGGGTAATTTCATGAAATTCAAAGTTCAGTTTTTCTATCCCACATTGGTCGGATAGAAGAATAATAGGCATTACCAAAGCTATAAGCTATGCTTTTCAAAAAAAAAAAAAAAAAAAAAAAAAGCTTTACCTATGCCATTGCCAAGTGTTCTTAGAAAGAAAAAAAAAAATCCTACACAAATCATAAGTAGTATTTTTTAATAATTACGTGTTGTATATACTACATCACTACTATAATTTATTTGGACAAAAATCTAATTTTTTTTTTTTTTTTGTGTTTTTTTTTTTTTTTGAAATAAAACGGAAATTTATGAACTAATTTTTTTTTTTTTTTTTTTTACGAATTAGTGGTTCTAAGTTGCGCGTACTTATATTTCTTTTTGGTATATACGTGACCTTATATTTTTTCTTTTGGTATATATAATCGAGTAGAAGTAATTTTCTAATATGTAACAGTAGTAGTGAGTGGTATTAAGAGTACGTACGTACATAGTTGTAGTTAGGAGTAATTCTCTAATTTTTACCAAGAGTAGTATTGAATGGTAGTAGTAGTACGTACTTAGTAAATTCATCATCTTTTTAGATCCTAATTATGCATGGTACAGATACATAGTAAGATGATAAGATTAAAAAGAACATGAGTGGTTCAATTGTTTCGATTATGATTCTCAACTGTTTAGAGTTATAAAAAAGTCACATGCAATTTTCATGGTATACCATGAGCTACAATAATACGTATCCTTGGATAGTCTAAGCAAGCCACGAAAATTATTACAACAAGAACTTAGGACATTAGAACAAGTCCATTATAATTTGAGTAAGATATGAACTCAATAACTAAGGTCCTGTATACAAAACTTAATGTATGAGATGATCAATAATTGAACGACTAAATTAGGACATTATAATAACTGTAAAATTTAATAACTAATACTTATCATTTCGAAACTAATATAAGACAAATAATAAGCTATATCAATCAACCAGAATCCTCCTACATCGTCTCCACTTAACTTTGTAGTTTCGTTTAATGTCTTATATTCTTAGTAAAGTAATAATCTAACCACGCTCAAATTGTATGGTAGATTAAGCATGCATAGCTATTTTGATTTGCTAACTTTGGTGCATCTATGTACACTGTACGTTTGTACTACATAGCTGCCTTACATGAGTCCATCTAATACTATATATTAAAACCTGAAACCAAGTCTTTCCTAGGTTGACACTTGGCATACATTAATTGGATAGAGCATAAAAATAGTATTAAAATACAATTATTGATTAACATATGGTAATAAATTATCATATTAGCTAATTTATGGAAATAATAAATATGGTAATTTAGTTATAACATGAGATATAAGAGATAATATTATGGTGGTTGGCTAATTTATGGTAATAAATTTGAATATGATGTGATATAACGGGTGACGGAATAGTAGAATGACATAATGTAACATGTGACGAGATAATGGGATTGAAACTGTAAAATGGGTGACATAAAAGTGGAAATATGATAATACGATGAGTGAGTAAAAATATATAATAATAAAATATGACGGGGGACAAAAGTTGATAATAGTACCCTACTACCCTTCATTGTAAAATTACAACAACGATAAAACATGCTGTCATTTTTTATAAAACGAGTATAAACATTATAAATAGACAAGTCCGGGCGTGGCACGGGCATGCAAACTAGTCTTCATCTAAAAGAGATGACGTAGTTATGTTTCTTTATTAGTATGCTTTTCTTTAATAATTTCTCTCTTTTTTTTAATTAGTTATCATGGTAATCATCATATTAATCCAATTCATTTAGGTATGGTGCATCAACGATTCTAATGCTACTCAAAAGAGATCAGAGTTTATTATTTACACTAATCCTACTAAAAATTGGTGCTCAGTATTATCTATTCTAATCCTGATCATAACGACAGTTCACCATTTGTTCTTTTCCTACTAAAACATTAAATGCATAGTTTATTTTTAAATTAACATCACAACATCAAACTAAACCATGTGAATCTTTGTTGGTTTTAACTAAATAATAGGAATTATGTAATAAGTAAATAAGTGTACGAGTCTAGGTTATTATTAAAATAATGTCACATTATTCCAATAAACCTTAATAGAAATTGGACAATGAAACTTGAAACACGCATATCTCATTCCTTATTAACCGGATTAAGCGTCATTCACATATTTATGTTACAAGCTAAGTAAACCATGTGAATCTAAGACGATATGTTAAAGCATAGATTTACGATTCCACAGATTTATTTTTCAATTACAAATAAATATGAAGCCGCAAATTAATATTCAAAAAGTTAAATAGTTAAATAATTTTTCTTATGGGTGAATTGATGCTATAAGTTTATTCATTGCTTTAAACATAAGTACGTATTTATTTAACAATAATTTGAAGCAAACATATGTATAGTTCAAAGTTTATTTAACTTCACAAGGTATATTATACCACTTTCATTGATTAATTGAGATCAAGTATTTCTAAAAAACAATTTGGGGTTGAGGTTAAATTTGAATTTAATTCAAGAGTCCGTGCAACGCACGGGCATTCAACTAGTACATAATAATAAAGGAGGGTTTTTTCAGGGGCCTACGTCGAAAGTTGAGTTCACGGAGCTCATACGGAGAGTCCAATTATTATAGGATTGTATAAGTTTAGGAGATGTTCCAATTGGAATCGGAAACATTGATTTTTCAGAGTTCTTCTACCGCTATTGTTTTCTATTCCTACGGGGAAAACGTAAGAGAGATTTGGTACAAATCCTAACGTACGTAGAAGTAATGATCATGAGCAATGAATTCCACGTACCATTGTTGAACCTAATTAACTAGGTATTAAAGTCCTACTATTCCAAGAATCCAAGTCAATTACCTCATTAGAATACAAAGTATTAAAGTCCTAGATTTTTCTAATCGTTGTTTGTCTAGGATTTCACTTACACATTTGCTAATCGTAGAAGAATTCTTTATGCAATTGTTCTTTGTCTTACAGTAGAATTTCGATTACACACTTCGGAAAAAATTCTATGTTCAATCATATTCCTAATATCAAGTATAATTCTCTCTTACAATCATAGTTCGATTCTAAATAGTACATAGATCTTAATCAACTATATAAATATATGCAATCATGACTTGGTTTTACGCAAAAAATTATTAGGATCCTGCTTATTATACGATAATTTCAATGGCATCACCTCCAAGGTTCTCTTTTTGTCCTCATGTTTTGCTAAAAAAAAATTATTTACTTTGTCTTTTGCTTTTTGTTTCTTACGGATGAGACATGTAGTGATGTAGCAGGCCTTGCCAATAGGAGCTCATATAGAGAGTCCACGTTTTGTGAAATTGCTCGCAGAGTTGGTCTAAGTAAGAAAAAAAAAAATATTCATGTACATATCTAATAGGATTAGCAAAGTATAGTATATATATAATACGTAGCTTATTTTTCCAATTAATCACAAAGTTCTAAATATTTTTCATGCAATGTGGTTGAATCTATATATTTTAGGATTAATACTTCTCTTATAATTAGGAGTGTCGCACATCTTCACTTTGCATAGTTTCTAATCCTATTTGTATGCATATATGCGTATATGACATGGAATTGCACCAATAACGAAAAGACAATGTAATTATCCTAATACAAATTAGATGTAGGATTTAGTGTGCTATAGTTGGAGTAGCAGTAGTAATACGTAGTAGTAAGAGTAGGAGTAGTAGTTAGTAGTATGTAGTAGTAGTATAGCAGTATTAGGAGTAGAAGTAGTATGTAGTAGTCGTCCGAAAAATCAATCCTACTACATTTAAAAATTGGAGAATTGTTGTTGTAGTAGACAGTAGTAGTAGTATGTAGTAGTAGAAGAAGAAGAAGAAGAGTAGTAAAAGGTCATTAAAGTTTGGATCAATTTTTTATGCATGATCTTGAATAATAATTAGTAGATCACGCGTAATAGTAGGAATAGGCCAGGAATTTAAGTTGGAGTAGTATCAATAGTAGTATCACTATCTATTCTATTCAGACTACAAATTAAATAGTTCATCGAATTTTCTAACAGCTGCCCACAGGTCACATGATAAAAAAAAAGTCTATATAAATTACAACATCTATTTTGATGTTTAGTTTTGAGAAGTTAATTAGTATAAACCATGAGCTAAATTTCTACAATAATAAAATACACATTTAATATAACAAATAAAAGTAAAAAAAGAAGGGTTGAACTATTTCGGCAATATGAGACTCAACTATTTTTATTTTATAAAAAGGTCACATGATTTTTATGATCAGACCAACTGCAATTTCTCAAACACTTTTTATCAATTACGGCTAAATAATGGACAATATTATTAGCTTAAACAAGAGATCCTAATTTTTTTTGGTACGTAAGAACATCTAAATGTCTAATGTTGTCGGGGAGGGGATATGAGGATTCAAAACCAATACAAGCTTAGACAGGTTGATTTCCTAATCACTAATAAGTTAATCTTGATCCTCAAAAGTCGCTAAATAAGTCTAATGAGCGTCTATTGTCTATAGTATTAATCCTATTGAATATAGGCTAATCCTAAAGCTACTCTATAGTAGATCATTTTCACAATCTTAATAAAGTAAACCCCTATGGAGTGTATAGTTTATCACTAATGTCACATCACAATATAACTAATCTCAATGGGTGCCAATTGACTTAAGTTGATGTAAAGATATATACTCATTATTATAATTTAAGAAGCTATTGTGATATTTTAAATGTGATACAATTACATATGTTCGTGTTAAGTAATAACCATATAAACAAAAAGACAATTAACGATTCACGAAAGGATTGATTATTTTTTGCTTACATTAAGATTTTACTTACTATCATGAATTTATCAATGCTAGGGCCTAAAATGATATCGAAATTAAACACCATACATGACGTGGGATCTATATATATCAGGATGATCATCAACATTTTACAGGCTTAATATTGTAAGTTACACACTTACACTACTAGGAGTGGATCAAAATTATATTGTAAGTTTGATTGAGTCACAATTAACTTAAGTTCAAAGATATATACCCGTTATTATAAATTAGTATTTACTATGATATTTTAAATTTTATACAATGCAATTACATACTCCGTATGATAGTGTTAAAAAATAAGCATATATAAAAAAAAAAAGATAATCGATCAACATAATGACTCATTCTTTTAGTATATCATCTTTAGACTTTAGCCTATGTTTACATAGGACTAATAAGTTCTCTTTTCTAGATAAGGAGTCCTAATAACATCACTTTTAGCATTCCGGCTCGAGTTAATCTATTTTTATTATGATCCAACGATGTGGTCGAAAACATGAGCGGAGAGCTCCCTACGTATCATCTACAATGCACAAATCTAGGTTTGTCGAATTGATCCTGAAACGAGTGACATCTGCTGCCAAAATACTGTAAACAGGACTCAGAAGCAGGACAACCAATCAAAGCCTCAAAATCCCTCTGAACTTTGAAGTTATCTTCAACATCAACTGATTTTTCAAGGTCCTCAAGCGCCTTTCGTGCAGCCTCTCTTTGTTTCTGCACTTGCATTTTAACCTCGGCTTCTGCGGCTAATTTGTATTGTTCAACAGTAGCAGCTGCCTTGCTAGTACTACTCTCATTCTGCTTCTGTTGTGCCCTAATAATTGTGTCTGCAAATCGACGCTTCAACATTGCAGTACGCAAGTTGTCTTCAACAACAACAAACTTTTTTGCTTTCTCGAGTGTCATCAGTGCACCCTCCTTTTGCTTCTGCATCTCCTTCTCGAACTTAGACTGCTGCGCAGGTACAGTTGTTGCAGTTAAAGCGCTGGTAGTACAAGCACGCTCTTCATCCAGACAACTCGACGTCGTCTCATCAGACTTTGTCATACTTGTGACCTCTACACCAATTTTCTTACTCCAACCCTTACCATGATCATCGTGCACACATACCTTCGAACTCGAATCGAGCCTAGACGAATTAAAGCCCTTCAATTTCTTGGCCGCCTTATTAGCAACTGATACAAGATGATCACCGACATAACCTGTCGCAAATTTTCTTTTCCTCGTCGAAACCTCTGGTTTCGGTAGCTGCTTCTTTTCACGAATCAAGCAAGGAGAACCATAATTGTGAACCACCTCGGATAATAATCGGTCCGAAAACATGAAATTGGAACCACAACCAGAACCCATAGTAGCAATAGTAGTGTGGGTAACGATTAACGAACCTTTTCAAAAACTGTAACATAACTAACAAAATGTGCAAGAGGGTAACGCGTACCTGAGGAGGATGACGAACTAGCGGGTGGCAATGGACTATAGGCACACTTAACAGTGGGAGTAACAAAACTGTGTAAACGAACATTAGCGTATTTAGCACGCTTTCCACGACCCAAATCCAGAGTATCATACGAAGCATTCGGACCACCCGAAGAACCCACACCCGAAACACCAGACCCCGAGGATCCTTCCCCCGAATCACCAACACCGGAATCCACCGCCCCGCCGAAGAGTCCACCGGAGCCGCAGGAGAGGCTGAATCCTCGGAAACAGAGCCAGCCGGAGACGCCGAACCCAGGGGCTGCTCGGCTGCACTACGGGGCTGCTCGTCGGCACTATGAGTAGGTGCTAAATCAAAAAACGAATCATCACTGTCATCAATGACCACACCGAAGGGGAGGGAAGGACGTGGGAAAGCGGGTTGCTTAAACGGAAACACCGTCTCATCAAACAAAACATCTCGAGACTCAAAGTAGACATGAGTATCCAAATCATACAATCGCCAGCCCTTCTTACAGAAAGGATACCCCATGAACACGCAACAGCGACTCCTACTAGCAAACTTGTCCTTAGAACGATTTAAGGACTTAGCATAACATAGACATCCAAAAACCCGTAAAAGAGTGAAATCTGGGAATCGACCAAATAGAATCTCATACGGGGATTTCCAACCAAACAATTTCATGGGTGTACGATTAATCAAATGCACAGCAGCAGACACACATTCCCCCAAAAACGAACAGGTAAACCAGCCTGAAACATGAGAGCTCTAGCTACATTCAAAATATGACGATGTTTACTGTTGAACCATGTAGTGTTTGTTTTGATGATGACAAGATGATATGATTTCGATGTTGATTACTCCCTTGTTATGAGCTAACATCTTGTTTAGTTTTGGTAAGCTAACATCTCAGGAAAGAAGATTGGATTGATCTACTAGTATACGGCTATACCAATGGAGCTACAAGATGTGAGACATCGAAGACTATAGATTAGAAGGTTTATACTTTCATATAGTCTTGTTGTAAGATGAGTTTGTGGGTTTGATTAACGTGCGTGGAAGTGCTAAATGGTGCAAGAGACAGATCGGCAATCTGTCCCATGTATTGTGCAAAACTGTTATTACAGAGAACAGTACCTAGTACTGTACTCTGTAATGCTGAAACTATTGATTTCGAAATTGGTTTACAGGAAACGTAATTATCTTTTACAAAGGATTTTTAGTGATACCAAATATCTGAAAGATTTATTTTACTTGATTCACATATTTTGGAAAGTATTATTTATTAAACAAGAATATAGTTTTATATGTGATAATTATGTTTTAGGAAATTTGGAAAAGATTTTATTTGAAATATTATCTTTTAATTCTCCTAAATATTTTAGAAAGATATTTTGGTGTCTTGTTTCAGAATTCATCATCTTTTAAGTTGATTTTATTTTGAATATATTTGAAGATATTTGATAGGATTTCATTTGAGGTAAAACTCTATATTCTATCCTTAATTGATTTTATCCTATGGTTTTAAATGGAATAAACTTTATCTTCTAATTGTTTCCTAAGTAATCAAGAGTCTTTTTACTGCATAAATAGAAGTCTTGGTTTTGATAATCACTAAGACGTTTTTCTACAATAAAGTTTTGAGCTTAATTTTCCAAAGAAAACGTCCAGAGAGAACAGACCTGCATACTGTTCCATGCACTGAAATCCTACACTATACTTATCATAGGTCTAAATTGTTACCTCTATCCGCTTGTCTAATAAGCATTATTACGAGGTGATTGCTTTGTACTTTTCTCTTCTAGAGTGAGGTATTTGGGGTATTGGTTGTACTCGAGTTTCCTATTGTCTTGGGTTGAGAGAGTAGGAATAGTTTCATAGTTGAAACTAGCACAACTAGAGTTAGTTGTGGGGGTTCCTCTACTTGTCTTGGGTTGAGCTAGTAGGGAAGAAAATTCTATTGGATTTTGTGGACGTAGACCTTGGGTTGAGGTCGAACCACGTAAATTTTGTGTGTACTCTGTTCATTGTTTCGTGCTTTATTTCATAGTACAGATCTGTGCACTGTACCATCACAAACTACATTCTCTAGTTTGTGGTACAGTACACTAGTCTGTCTCTTCCGCTGCTTTACACTTAATAACTCGAGCAAAAAGAAAAAGTTCCAATCAAAGTCCATACTCAATTCACCCCCCCTCTTGAGTATATCTCGCGACACGACTCTTCAATTGGTATCAGAGCCTCATGCTCTTGATCGGCTAACACCTAGAGTAAAGATCCTGAAGATGTCGCGCAAATCAAAGGTTGAAGATGGCAAGTGTTTCAAGTGCAACAAATATGGCCATTACATGAAGGAGTGCCCTTTATGGAAGAAGAGAAAAGTTGATGGTAGACAAACCGTCAAGGGATCGGACTTATGTCTTATGGCAAATAGTTCAAGTCACGTTGATTCCGAATCCGATGACGACTCACAAGTAAGTCATGATGATTCTCTCACTATTATTATGAAAAAGTTGCATTCTTATTCAAGAAAGAAACTTGTTGAAATTCTAAGTAAAGAAATTGTTACTTGTGATAAATTGAATAAGAGCGTAAGAAACTTGTCGATGATAAATTGTCTACTAGTCTTGATCGAATTGCTTGTCTTGAAAAAGATTGTTTTAGACTAAGATCTGATAATGAAGATTTGAATTTCTTTCGAATGGTCTAACGAGTCAAATTGAAAGTCTTTTTCGTGATAATGATGAATTAAAAGCAAAGTTGATTAAAGATTCTGCTGAGAGTACAGACTGCCATTCTGTTCCCTGTGCTGTTCTTGAAAGTGAAAATTTTACTCTTTTAAAACGAATTGATTCTTTGTCTAAGGAATTAGTTGAGTTAAAAGAGTGTAGAAATGTTGTTCCTCTTGATGTTTATTTTGATTCTAAGTTACATAATGAGCATGCTAAATTAAGTGAAAGTTTTGAAGCGTTAAAAATGCAAAATGAAAAGCTCTTGAAATCAATTAGCGTGTTTGATTCAAAACTTGTTCAGATTCAAAATATGTCAAATAGGTGGAATAATGACAGTAGAGATGTCTTAAACAATTCCTCTAGCCATTTGGATAATTCTCGAAAAAGAGGCTTAAGACATAGTGCTAATAGACAGTACAGATTGGCAGACTGTACCCTTGAAAGACCTAACCATAATAAACATGTTTTTCGTAAAAGAAAAGGTGATAGAATTCGTGAGTCCTTGACTCATAATTATTATGGTAAGTATGGTTGTGTGTCTAACCTTTGTGATGCAGAAAAAATTGAACTTGAAAGGAGTCACAAAGTGGTTAAGAAAGTGTGGGTACGAAAGGACTTGTGTGCTAGATTGACTAACCAAAAGGGACCCAAATTTATTTGGGTACCCAAGTCCAAGGAATGATTGTTTTGCAGGCTAAAAGTGAGAGGGAATAAGGGCGACGATTGACAACTTATCGTTGCTCATGTGCTAATGGACGATTCTCATAATCCTTTCACATAGAGCCTACAAGATGGATGTGTGGCTTGTTAATTGGGTAAGTATAGTAAATCTCACACACATTCCATTAACAAGTTGTGGTAAGTAAGTTGATATGTAGGTGGATGATGCTAGAGATGATATAGGGCTGTTATGGAATCCACTTGCTCATAGACGAGTTCATTAGAAGACATCTTGAACTCAGGGGGAACGACATATTATATTAGACAGAACAGACCACTGTTCGGTACCATCAGAAAGGTTACTCACATCAGTAACTAAGCATGAGACAGATGTTGATTCTGTCTCTTCCAAGGAGAGGTAATTTTGTGTATATGCATATGGTTGTGTTGATGCTCCTTGTTGCTTCTTGGTAAGTTCATGTTTCCGGATTTTGGTTTTTTCTTTTGTGTGCATGTGTTATGTGTCACCAAAATTGATTCTAATTCTTCTAAAAATCTCGTATGCTACTTGAACTACTTGCATTGAATTTTCACCTTGTTAGAGCTCATGTTGATATGAGCATTGTTTGTCTTGAATTATACAATGTTGATGACGAATTGACCATTTCTTACAAAGCCAATTGCTAGAGAAATAATTGAGAAATTTTGTTTGGAAATTGGTATAATTAATTGCATTTAGGCCGCTATTTGTTGTGCTTCTTTCTATGATGGGCTAGTAAAGGTGTTTAATACTAGATATTGTGTCCAGTGAACCCGTTTATCGCATCTTATGTCCATATCTTTAATAGCAATAGGACTCGCCTTTTTCTCTCTTAGCTACATTTATGAAATTGTTCCTAAGTAGCCTAGCTTTGAGTTGAAGTTTTGGTTGAGTTATCTATAGTCCAATTTATGAATCAGTGCTATGAATGTGATCAAAGGTGCAATATTGGGGGTTTGATACGATATGGTAAATTCGTTCTTCGAAATAAGGCTTATGGTACAAATGGATTCTCTGTACTATTATTCATTAATTTGTGAGAAGGTTCTGGAAGAAGAGGCAGTAGCAAAAGTAATATGCTCGTCAAGCATTAGACAGAGTACTACTCTGTACTACGGGGGTGAGAATCGAATTTCAAAATCTGCAGGGATATTCAACCAAATATTTGGGGAACAATTTTGATTATCCATCCTGATGACTTATGGAGAGCGATTAATTCAAAGATTTTTCGAAATACTCTTCTATATATTCTCATTATATAATGTAAGTGTTCTCCAAGCCAAAAAAAAAAAAAAAACGGCTTGGTAGAATGCGTATCTTTCATTCATAAAATCCCAAAATCAAATTTCCCAAATTTTTTACCACCAGCTACAATTCCTAATCGGCGACAAACATGACCACCGACAAAGCTTCTCCTATCACCGCCGAATAAACATAGTCCCTAGTGTACGAGTTACGATTGATGCGTTTCGAATGCTAATAACGGTGATTATCGCAGCATACTCTGTTTCGTGAATGCACCGAATTGGGCAACTATAGTACCTCACCGACTTATTCGAATCTGCCCAAGCTGCTCCGAATTCGGCCATTACCGGTTCCCCTCCTGGCCTGGTACGACTTTGTGATAATTTCTGGTCATTTCAATTATGTTACTGGAAGGGTTGGAGGTTGGTGCGCCGTTTGTTAAGTGAGTGTTTCAAATTGGTTCTTATTATATGATTAGCTTGATTAAATGTGATTCTACAACCATGCCTTGATGATTATCTTATGGGTTAGTGGATGAGTTCCATGACTTGTTGGAAGAATTGCATACAACTTGGAAACTAGTGCTGATAATATGTGTAGCTTGGTGCTTGAACGTTAGATTACATGTCCTACGTGGAACACATGTGATTTGATGAGAAATTTAATGATGCACATGAGTGGTTATTGTGATAGTCAAGCTATTTTTACAAGATTAAGGGTTGCTACATCAGTACATCATACCTTGCTACTGTAAGTATTCTTTGTCTATACTCGCGTTTGGGTAGCACTGGATTTAAGGACGAAAATTTTGGATTTTCAAGGACGTTGTCGTATAAGTGATGTATACTCAATATTCAGTTTACAGACACATACTATTGATTGAGTATTCCTTATACAATAAGTGGTTTTGACGAGCCTTCCTGTTATCATGCACTGATGCGACTTGCAGCATTATTGGAGGTGGAACAATTTTTAGGGTGATCGAATCTTTTTAGTACCGCATTTGATTTTGATGATATGGTTGATTGTTGCTGGTACTTCATCACTCATGGGCAATGAATTTCTTACCTCGATCATTTAGTTTGGAGTATCTTCTTGGTATTAAGGCTAGTGAAATTGATCATGGACTCATGGTACGACTGCCTGGTACAGATTGCCTATCTGTACTACTGATGTTGATCAATTCGTTAGGTGATATGGTTCACACTGATTCCGCTCTTTCTCTATGGATTGTAGATGATAAAACTATTCCTAATTCTCGCTAGCTAGGATTGTGACCTGGTCTCTTCTTGATGTAGCTAGTTTGATATTAGGCTTGAGATAATTGAGCTCTCTATTGGACTAATTGCGTGAGTTTCACGAGTTTGGTTCACTCCCACTTTATCCCTTTTCGATGATGCCAAGAGGGGGAAAAATAACTTAGTTGCACCTACTTGTTTGATATTAAACCTTGTCAAGAACCTTATTTCTCTTTGACCTCTTTGGTAGGTTGCGTAGATTTGGTTTTATGATGAGATGTTGTTCTTGACTTGATATGCTCTAATGATACTTTGATCTCTTGATAAGTGAATTTGTTCTAATGCTTGGTTTATTGTATGCTTGTGTTGAGGGGGAACTTTGGTTGCTTGTCACCATCAAAAAGGGGGAATAATGTTGAGTATGTATGGTTTTGATGTTGACAAGTAATGTTGTGTTCTATTGCTTATTTTCCTCTTCGTATATGCTTTCGTGTTGCATTTGTATGTTCATTATGGTGTCGAAAGCATGCATTGGTTAAGGGGGAATTATGTGTTTATTTGTCATCTAGTTGTCATCGTCAAAAAGGGGGAAATTGTTGAACCATGTAGTGTTTGTTTTGATGATGACAAGATGATATGATTTCGATGTTGATTACTCCCTTGTTATGAGCTAACATCTTGTTTAGTTTTGGTAAGCTAAGATCTCAGGAAGGAAGATTGGATTGATCTACTAGTATACGGCTATACCAATGGAGCTACAAGATGTGAGACATCGAAGACTATAGATTAGAAGGTTTATACTTTCATATAGTCTTGTTGTAAGATGAGTTTGTGGGTTTGATTAACGTGCGTGGAAGTGCTAAATGGTGCAAGAGACAGATCGGCAATCTGTCCCATGTATTGTGCAAAACTGTTATTACAGAGAACAGTACCTAGTACTGTACTCTGTAATGCTGAAACTATTGATTTCGAAATTGGTTTACAGGAAACGTAATTATCTTTTAAAAAGGATTTTTAGTGATACCAAATATCTGAAAGATTTATTTTACTTGATTCACATATTTTGGAAAATATTATTTATTAAACAAGAATATAGTTTTATATGTGATAATTATGTTTTAGGAAATTTGGAAAAGATTTTATTTGAAATATTATCTTTTAATTCTCCTAAATATTTTAGAAAGATATTTTGGTGTCTTGTTTCAGAATTCATCATCTTTGAAGTTGATTTTATTTTGAATATATTTGAAGATATTTGATAGGATTTCATTTGAGGTAAAACTCTATATTCTATCCTTAATTGATTTTATCCTATGGTTTTAAATGGACTAAACTTTATCTTCTAATTGTGTAACAACCCTAAATTTTCGACCAAATTACGTAAATGAAAACCTAGGATTATTATGCCACAATTAACTATCCAAGTTAATTGCAAGGCAAAACCAAAATAATAAATCCAAAACATAAATAATAAAGAAGTACAACAGCGGAAGACTTAGTCAAAGTTTACAAAATTCAAATCCGAAATCCTAATAAATAATAAACGTATTATATTTGTGTAAATGAAATGACCCCCATGTATGCAGACGTCCACAAGCTCAACAAATCACCTTCAAAGACACCTGTCAACTGCGCCATCGAGAAAATGACACAGCCCCAGAATAGGGTAGGGACCAACCCAAACAACAGAACGTCAGCAAACAGGCTGAGTAAGAAACAATAGAGAGACAAGAAGAAGATACGCGCCTTAGTGGCGCGTAGCTGAACAGATTAGACTTAGCTCAAAAGAATGATACAAGAACCAACAAACCATACATTATTATTTCAAATAATAAGAATATTAACAAAATTCCGAATCCCATATATTAATGGCTGGGTCCTACCCCTAACCGAACCACAACTAGAGCATCCACCCATTACCATAACCATCCTATAAGACTCAAGTATGCGCACACTTCCCTATGAGGGCCAGTAGGATGAAACCAACTCATAGGGGACGTCTATAGGCAACTAGGAGCTACCTAGCTGAAAACCACTTACAGAATTATTGGCCATATGCATAGACGTGCCACCCAACAATGTGGACACGTCGCTCTAGTGGGTAAAAGTCCTTAACGTATAACAAAATTCCATATTTGAACCATTAGAGGTATATTACTTGAGAACAAAGTCAAAACATATGCTAACTATAGGCCGAAGCCGCGAATACCGAGACAAGCCCTTAAGCGGATTAGAAGATAATCAACATGTGCATATACGTATATAAATATATAATATGAGCACAAGTGTACGGAACGAGAATTATAAAGATATGTAACCAATATGAGATAATAAAGGAATTTGCAATATAAGCTCAAGTTCAAAGTATTGGCGTTCTTACCGTAACTGTTACACTTCTCCTTAATCAGCTACTTCTCTTAAAATCATCAAAGCAAACACATCTAAAACCCGCAAGCTATCCAACATTAAATGATAGCCAAAATTAATGAAACGAACTTACGACAATAACCAAAGTATTATCAAAACAACCCCAATAATAACTAGTATTTAACTAGCTAGTTAACTCCACAAATCCCAACTTACGATATAATATAACTAACTTATAACCCAATTATTACACTGGTATTCTTATAGACTTATAGTTACCTTCTCGTAAAGCAGCACCACTAGACTACCAACACCAACACAAAGGCTAGTACAATGCTAACGCTATCGCAAATGCCAGCAAGATGCCAACACTACAACAACACCAACGACACCATGCACAAGCATCATAGTCACACCCACATATGCACCTCTGACCCTAAACATATACTCCACCAAAACAACAACGACAACAACCCATAAAAACGACAACATACACCGGGGCCAACAATAACAATACCACCTTCGACAACAACCAACAACAACGACGCCAAAAACAACCTAGAATGACCAGCCACGACAACAACCATGGCAACGACACAACGAAACGCATACGCCTTACCCAACTCAAAACATTCCCAAAACGAAATACAAACCTTCTATAATTTATGATTGACAATAGTACATGAATTAAGCCCAGTAAAATCTTCATAAAACCATATTAATCGACAAGAATATGAAAGGACGATAACGGTATAACTCATACAAAACTAGAAGAAATTCATACCGTTGTGTAAAGGAAAGAAAAAGAGGATTAACGGTATTAGTTTCGTCCAAAACGGGGCTGAAAATCAAGAAGAATGATGCCCTGAAGGTGACGCCGCGAACGAACTCTAAAAAGACGAAGATGATGATGATGTACGGCGATGAATTTCAAAAGAAAGGGTTTCTCGGGTGGTTTTAGAGAATTTAGGTTTAACAATAAAGGAAGGGTAAAATGGTAATTGTATTATTAAGTAATTTAGACCTTAATTTAGTTTATTTAGGTTAATAAAAGCTAATTAAAATCCCTTTAACTCTGAAAACCATTTTGATACTTTATGAAAATTAACCCAAAGTATATATAATTAGTAACACCCGATTAAAATAAATTCCCAAAATATACGGGGTGTTACAAATTGTTTCCTAAGTAATCAAGAGTCTTTTTACTGCATAAATAGAAGTCTTGGTTTTGATAATCACTAAGACGTTTTTCTACAATAAAGTTTTGAGCTTAATTTTCCAAAGAAAATGTCCAGAGAGAACAGACCTGCATACTGTTCCATGCACTGAAATCCTACACTATACTCATCATAGGTCTAAATTGTTACCTCTATCCGCTTGTCTAATAAGCATTATTACGAGGTGATTGCTTTGTACTTTTCTCTTCTAGAGTGAGGTATTTGGGGTATTGGTTGTACTCGAGAGTCCTATTGTCTTGGGTTGAGAGAGTAGGAATAGTTTCATAGTTGAAACTAGCACAACTAGAGTTAGTTGTGGGGGTTCCTCTACTTGTCTTGGGTTGAGCTAGTAGGAAAGAAAATTCTATTGGATTTTGTGGACGTAGACCTTGGGTTGAGGTCGAACCACGTAAATCTTGTGTGTACTCTGTTCATTGTTTCGTGCTTTATTTCATAGTACAGATCGGTGCACTGTACCATCACAAACTACATTCTCTAGTTTGTGGTACAATACACTAGTCTGTCTCTTCCGCTACTTTACACTTACTAACTCGAGCAAAAAGAAAAAGTTCCAATCAAAGTCCATACTCAATTCACCCCCCCTCTTGAGTATATCTCGCGACACGACTCTTACACACGAGCATTTTGTTGAGGTGTATCTACCATAGAAGTCTCAAAAAGAAAACCATGTGCATCAAGAAAAGATTGCAAACAAGTAAATTCACGCCCATTATCACTACGTATGCGCCGAACCTGTGTCTTAAATTGACGTTCAACCATAGCAAAGAAATTCTTTAAAGTACGTGCAACATCCCCTTTAAACCTCAACAAATAGGCCCACCCACACCTCGAATAATCATCCACAATTAGGGATGGGCATGGGTCGGGTCTGGGTCGGGTCTACTTGGACCCGGACCCGGACCCGTCAAATTTTTGACAGACCCAGACCCGGACCCGACCCGTCGGGTCTCAAATTTCCAGACCCATACCCAGACCCGTCGGGTCTGAGTCGGGTCCGGGTCTCGTGCGGGTCCAGTTCATAAATCGTGGTAATGCTTATAAAATAAGTGATATTTTCGATCCAAATGTAATTTGCTTTCATATTCTGTGAAGTACAATCTCGCGAAAATATCCAACCAAAACGAGATCGTAAAATTCCAACAGAGAGTCGAGGCCTAAGAGCCTACAACAAAAGTCTTACAAAGTTCACAATCAAAGTTTAAATCGTCTTAAAACTTATTACATAGCAATAGCATGTCATTCAAATGATTTAACCTTCACGACGTTCCGATGATTCTTCTTCTCCATCCGATTTTTCGATTGGAATATCATCAACATCCTAATTTCAATTCAAATCAACAACAACAATAACAAATATCAAATCAACAACAACAATAATAACAAATATCAATTCAAATCTACAACAAATAACAAATATTAATTCAACCCGAGCGATAATAACAAATATCAATCAACAGCAATAATAATAACAACAATACAGAGATGAAGAATATAAACTATTATATCCTAGATTCGCGATTTATTTTTCATCAATTTTGGATCTTATTCATCAATTCTTCAGCAACTATTGTTGAAATATCCCGAATTAAAGTAAAATAATTGAACTAACAGAAAATGGGGTCTAGTCGTTCAAACCTGGCTTGATTTTGCTCCAACAACAACCCGTTCAAGGGGGAGGTGTTGAGGGTTAGCGGCGCTGGTGGCGGCGACGGGAGAAACTGGGTGGACGTGGCGGCGTCTTATCGTCGCCGTTCGGTCGACGCCCAGATCAGATCTGGCTCAGACAAATGAACTCTCTTTCTTCTCTTACTGGTGGCGATGAAGAATAGAGGCGACGCCGGTGGTGATGAAGACTTCAGGCGACGATGGTTGGAGTCCACGACGGCGATGAGAAGTGAGGACAGTCAGGAGAGAGAGAGGGTGTGGAATGTTGAAAATTTGGCTCTGCGTGTTTGTTTGAGGATTTGAGGCTGAAATGCTGATTGCCGACAAGTAGAACGCCATGATTTTTTTTTTTTTTAATTAAACAACCTATACGGGTCTGGGTCGGGTCTGGGTCTCAGTTGTTGGACCCAAACCCGACCCGTCAGCTTTGTGCATGGATCTGGGTCGGGTCTGGACCCGTCGGGTCCCAATTTTTTGGACCCAAATCCGACCCAAGCAGGTCGGGTCCGCCGGGTCTGGGTCGGATCCTGGGTCCATGCCCATCCCTATCCACAATAGTCAAGAAATAGCGAGAACCACAACTAGCATTAACAAAATAGGCGCCCCATAAATCACAATGAATTAACTCAAAACGTTCTGAAGCTTTATTACTACTCAAAGGGAAGGCCTGACGAGTTTGTTTGGCTCTGGCACAAATATCACAAATATGATTGTCTAAATTAACACACGCAATTTTAGAAACATAAGGTAGAAATCTAACTACGGTCGACGACGGATGACCTAAACGCCGATGCCACAACTCTGCTGAATCATCAACGCCAACTTTATTGGCTCGAATAGGAAGTGTTACTCGTAAATAGTATAGTCCATTGCGTAAATCACCCAGTCCAATCATCGTCCTCGAGATACGGTCCTGAAAAATGCACAAATTATTAGTAAATTGAATGATGAAACGCGAGTCGGAAAGAAGACGTGAGACCGAAATAAGGTCACAATTCAATTGAGGCGCGTAAAGCACACCCCGTAACACCAAACGATCACCAAGAATAACATCACCAAGTTTTTGTGCCGTAGTACTATCACCATTCGGAAGCGTAATCGGTGTTGGAGCAATATCAATTAAATTACTCAAACAAGACAAACGACTCGTCATATGACGAGAAGCACCGGTATCAATGATCCAAGAATTAACAAACGACTTACCACTCAAACGATCGCAATTAGACTTACGCTCATTCCATAATGCAAGAAGCTCGGAATACTCGTGGTCATTTAAATGACCCAATTCACTACGATCAGGAGCAACAGAGCCCGAGTGTCATGTGCGAGCTACCCCGGAAAACGCACCACCACCGCCAGAAGATCCACCTCTGCCACGACCACCAGTCGCCCGACCCCCGTGCCCCTGACCTAGGCTGGACTCCGAATCACCACGACCCCACCGATAATTGTCGTATTGACAGAATCGAGCAATGTGGCCTTCGCGACCACAATTATAGCACTCTACCGGCCTGCGCTCACCTCCTTGGCCGCCACTACCGTTATACCTGCGTTCATTCCTGGAACCACCACCACCACTGTAGCTACGACCACCATACCCACGACTATTAGAGCCACCGCGACCACCGCCCCTGCCCCCTTTGTCGCCGCAAGGAGGAGGAGCAGATTCAGCGACAAAAGCCACTGTAGCAGGCTTGGCTTCCTGTGCTTCGACCTTGGACGTCGTGACCTGAACCCCTTCATCAAGAACAAGCCGATTGTAGGCTTGATGCGCGGTGGGCAACGGATCAGCACCCAACAAATTGGAACGCGTGGTGGCAAACCTGGAATCGACACCCATAAGAAACTCGAACACGCATTCGTTCTCCCGAAGTGTGCGGAGTTTTCCCGAAAGATCACAAGTGCACTTCCCACGAGTGCACGACGGCCATTGAAAAAGGGAATAGAAATCATCCCAAAGCTTCTTAATCCTCCCGTAAAACGTCATAATGGTCTCCGTTGGACCCTGTCGACACGCTACAATATCAGACTTGATTTGATATAAGCGTGCACCATTGCCAACCGAGTATTGGCTCTTTATGTCATCCCATAAGTCTTTCGCAAGCTCCCGGTATGTGATATACTTGCGCAGCTCACCTTCAATTGTGGCGAATATCCACGAAACAACCATGGCGTTCTGTTGCCGCCAACGAGGGTACTCCTCTGCCGTAGACTCCGGTTGAGGCAGTGTACCGTCAACATAGCCAAGTTTATTTTTGGCTAACAGTGAGACACGCATAGCGCGCTCCCAATCTTCATAGTTCGTCCCTGTGAATACGACGTGGGTAATCTGTGTACCGGGAATATCATTCCCTACCATCGTATATGGTGTTAACTTGTCGCCAGCCATGGAGAAAAAATTGTCTTTTTCTCTGTTTTCTCCTCTATTCTCGTCTCTGTTCTCTTCTCTATTCTCTTCCTTGTTCTCTTCTTCTCTGTTTTCTCCTCTGTTCTCTTGCTTGTTCTCTTCTTTAATAGGGCGACACGAATCCTCACCGTCGTCTATGCTCATAAAACCTAGCTCTATATACCATAAAGGAATTCTCACAACACTCTACATCACATAAGTTTGAGGAATTTTGTGCCCTTTTCATTGACAGGGCAATGCCCGTATATATACAAGTACAAGTCCTTGTGTAGCAAGGAACCGAGTTACCTAAAAACACCTAATTTCCAAAATACAATATAATAACAAAATATACATATATACACCTTCCTAATAGTAACAACCAATGTTGCAATTCAACTTAATTAACAACAAATTGAAAACCCTAATCAAGCATTCAATTTGATGAAGTGAATTAAAATCTTTCGAGTAAACTATCGACGCAACTAACCCGAATCAAACAACAATAGCAACTCGCAAGTCTGGGGATGAAGTAGAAAAACAAGTAACAATTTTTTTTTTTTTGAGAGTAAAAGATAGCAAGTAAAGCAACGAGTTTCTGTGGATCACAAGGATATATGGAATTTGGAAAGTAAGCTCAGAATTTGAATTCCCGCGTAAAATTTACGGAGGCTTAGCCATTACCACTAGCGCGTTTTATAGGCTTGCAGAGGGAGGTGCCTCCACGTTATCACAATGGTAAATTGGTAAAATGGGTACACTAATCTTATCTTATACTATACTATATATTAAAAGCTGTGTTAGAGGCAACGACCATGTTCATCGGCTTCAGTTAGGCCATTTGTCATGCTACGTGACATGTCTCTTTAATTTTCACTTAAAAAATTCATTGAAAATGTCTTTTATGTTAAAGAGTATAGATGGACATTTCATCCGTGATTGTATATGAGTGACGTTTTCCATATCAAAAAATTCACAATATTTTTTTATTATAAAAAATCAACATTTACTATTAATTAATTAATCTCATCTTTACCTTATTATCTTATACTTTCCTTATAATTTATTTGAACTGGAATCACATCATCTGTATTGAAAGTGAAAGTTTTATAAATGATAAAACTTATTGATAAAATAATCTGTTCATAAAGAAATAAAATCACAAAATTTATTTTGGGCGTAGCCCGGGTGGTAAACTAGTTTTATATATTAAAAGTTGTGTTAGAGGCAACGACCACGTTCACCGGCTGTCATGCCACGTGGCATACCTCTTTAATTTCACTTAAAAATTTCATTTAAAATGTCTTTATGGTAAAGAGTGTAGATGGACATTCCATGGATGGTGACGTCAGTAACGTTTTCCATATAAAAAAATTCACAAAGAAATAAAATAATAAAATTTATTTCGGGCGTAGCCCGGGTAGTAAACTAGTTAAGTTAAGTCGCGCTAATCAACCTTCACATAAACTTAACCATTAACTTGACCCAAGGACCCAGAAATAAGATCCATGACTTATGACTAATTGAACCCAAGTAGATCTGACCCGATCATGAACCGATACCTGGAAATTTGAATGACATGATTTTTCTTTTTGAGGGTAAATTTATGAAGGCTAATTAAGCGTTTTTTTTTTTTTTTTTTTGTGCTTGAGATTGGCGTGTTTTACCAAGAATGATGTACTTTGCTTATTTTCTTTCTTCTTTCTCGAATATTATTGGGAGTTTTTTTCATCACTTATTCATAGGGTTTTTTTATCAGACTACACCTAATAAACCTTTTTTTTTTGCCATACCACACCTAATATAACAAATTTTGTCAAACCACACCTAATTAAGTTTTTTTATTTGTCAGACTACACTTATGTTGACTTTTGCCCCTTAACCACCCATCCCCCCCCCCCCCCCCATAACCGCCCCCTTACCCACCCATAGCCACCCTACATCCACCAAAATTGGTTTTTTCCCCTCCCTTTTCAATTCCTCAAACTTAATTTCCTCCCCAAATTTGATTTTTAGCTCCAGATAAATTTGAGTACCTCCCTTTGAATGAATTTATGATGAAATAGAATGAACATAAAAGGGGAAATTTAAAGAAATGGAGGGAGAAAACATTAGTGATAGAGAGAGAATGTGTTAGAAATGGGGGGAAATTGGTCATGTGTTAAGAACGTGGATTAGGGGAGGCAATCGGGTGGCTATAGGGGAGGCAATGAGGTGGTTAAGGCCTGCAATGGGTGGGTAAAAGGCGGCAATGGGAGGACGAAGGTTGGATTGGAAGTCAACATTAGGTATTTAGGTGTGGTCTAACAAAAAAATGGATTTTATTAGGTGTGGTTTGACAAAATATGTTTTATTAAATTTAGTCTGACAAAAAACTTGTTTTATTAAGTGTGGTCTGATAAAAAACCCTTATCCATGTGTAAATACTCTTTTATTAAGTGAAGTAGTCAGAAAATAGTGTGAAATCGTCTTTTGTTTTTCGAAGTTAATGAGATCATCCAGTCTGAGACTTTGCAAAAGAGGTAAAATTTCCCCAGACGAACTTAGACAAGAAATATATATGATTGTCATTCTGTAAACAAAGGATGTAATAACAAAAATAGCAAAGAGGTATTTGTACAGCATACTTGCTTTCAGGGGGTGAGGGAGCTGAGCCCTGAGGTAACATGTACAGCTCCAATAACGAACTAACACTAAAAACAAAGTTTCTACACTATAATAGGCAGTAAACAACCCTCTACATAAATCTTCTTGTTTGCTGCAGTGCAAATGAGGACTGCAGCAATACTACTCAGACTGGACATTTCCCCGCAACTGTGCACGAACCTTCGAGGTACCGTCTTTCCATCCTTTCTGGCGAGCACGTTGTTCCCATATGGATGTCAGTTTCTTCTGCGCCACTAGAGCAGCTTCCGCCTTCTCTCGAGCTTCTTCACAAGTTTCCATTCCTAAGTTGCACTTATCCGCCTCCTTCAGATACTGGGAAGTAATCTTCTTAGCCTCAAGCAAAGCCATGTCGGCACGCCTTCGATCATTTGCAGCTTCAGCTTCCCACAACTTTAATTCTTCAGATAGTAGTTCAACAAAATTCTTCTCAGTGTCTTCACTTACTGCTGGATCATGCTTTGAACAGTCTGCTTAATGAGCACATTTAACTGAATGCATTAGCGACTACTACCTAGAGGCCAAATAGTGTGACACAAGTTAACTACAGCTCCAGAGGAATGTAACCAACAGCAGAACTTTCTTTTTTTTTCTTTTTAACAAACTAACAGAGAACTTGGTTATTTCAGTTACATTTGAACCACTTCCAAAACTATATAACAATGAGGAACCAAGATAAATTCGTGAGCAGAAAGGTACAAATATTGGTAATGCTTAATCCAACTTTTCAGGCTGCAAAACCAAGAGGATACAAACTACTATGAACTCAGCACCAGTCAGAACTTGCAGCCTCATCAAATTCTGTTTTCTTTATTTATTTATTTATTTATTATATATTTTTTTATAAGGCTTGCCCTCATTACACCCTTGTGGCGGGACCCTTTCCCGAACCCTTGCTTAGCGGAGACGCCAATGTGCACCGGGCTGCCCTCTTTTTTATTATATATTTTTTTTATGTCGACTGTAAAGCTGTAGCACACCACAAAATAAGAAGAAGAACAAAAAAATAATAACTAAAATAATTACTCCGTAATAAGAAAAGAAAAGAAGCAAAAATCTATAAACCTATAGCAAAGAAAGCACAGCAAATACCTACATCTCATTGAGCTAATTGGGGCTATACATTTCACGGGTAATGTTGTCCTTAGAAACAAGATTATGAAGAACAATGGAAAGCACAATACATAGTATGGAAATGAGTGTTCTGAAGGCTCAAATTTTGAGGCTCAGGGCGCTTCGCTGAATATTAAACATTCAGTAACCTGCACCACGAAGGCACATAGGTTCAGGAGACGACATTTGACGTTATACTGTAGCTTTGATTTGGTTCAAATGGGCAAAAAGGAAATGAACAGAAAATCCAACTTTTTTTCGTCATTTGGTAAAACTCTTCTCTAGGTTCCTATTGCGCTCTGCATCCCAAGGTCAGCTTGTATCTGGTTAATTCATATCCAACTCATTCCCTCACCTATAATGTAGTAATGTTGCTGATATTGCTCACTTGCTCAGCCAGCACCAAACTGCTCCTTTTAACTCGATATGGGTCCTCAAACACATCGTCCAGTTTGGTATAGCAGAGACGACATTGATTAAAATTTAGACCGAACCTTCACAATAAGCCCAGTAAGAGGGCGTCACTAAGGATCTGGAGTTCACCGTTTGGTATATAGCAGATATGACATTGATTAAAATTTAGACCGAACCTTCACAATAAGCCCAGTAAGAGGGCGTCACTAAGGACCTGGAGTTCATCTTTTTTTTTTTTTTTTTTGTAAAAAATCTTAATAGATGAGTGTTTTAAGGCAGCAGAACTACGTTGGTAAAAGGGGAAGATCTTGATGTGGGGTACACAGGGGGTAAGAAGTGAGTAGTGACTTTGGGCAAAGGAAAGAATATGAATTGTACAGAAAATTCTTATGCTGGAAGTGGTGGTTGTGGTGTGATGTGGTCAGTTTACGTTTAGTAAAGGAGCAGCATTTATAGTGGTTCTTAGAGAGACAGTTGGGAGGCATTGATGAGTAGGTGAAACTCGGCGTCAATATTTCTGGAGTGGCGTGGATGATGGATGTGCTTTCAGTTACAATGCTTCTACAATTCACCATGGGAGGAATGGGTAATGAAGCATTCAAACTTATTACTGGTGAAGGGGATTGCAACTTAACAATATCTAAAAATGGCATTTGATTCCGTAAGACCCTAACCCTCTCTTGATCCCTCTGAATGGAACGACAGATAATAGAGTAACTTGACAATCCAAAACAGATTGCCATTTACTAAAGAAAACATGACGTCAGTCACTCTTATGAGTCTTGGCAAAGAGCTTTGAAAGTTTGGCATCATCCCCACGTCGAATTAGAGGCAGAGACTATCAAAAGCCCGGTAGCATTAAGACAGTTCAAGAACCATTCACAAAAGAAGCATTACCAAAAACAACAACAAAAGAAAAAGGAAAGCCTTAGACACCAAATTATTTGGGGCGGCTAACATGAATTGTCAATTGAAATCGCCATAAGCAAGCCCACTAAAAGGTTAAAACTTAAAAGTAGGGAGAACGCGGTAGTGAAACGAATGCCTATTATGAAACACATTAGAGAGAGAAATTTTGAAATTCAAACAAGACAAAGAGCAAAAGTGAAGCGAATGGCTATTATGAAACACATTAGAGAGAAATTTTGAAATTCAAACAAGACAAAGAGCAAAAGTGAAAATCAAGCGAAAAAGTAGTAAAAACACATTGGAAAAAGTTTTAAAACAAACCTTAAGAAAAGGAGATTTTAAGAAATTTAAAGTAGGCAGTGAAACACATTAGAAAATAGTTTGAACAAAAAAGCAACGAATAAGCAACAAAAACAGCAAGGTCAAACTCTATCCTCCACATGAATTCGTCACTGCCATATTCTCTTCAAGGCCTAATAGGCTCAGCAAAAGGAATAATTACCAAAAAAAAAAAAAAAAAAAAAACAAACAAACAAACAACAACAACCAAGCCTTATTCCCAAAATGATTTGGAGATGACTAACATGAATCGTCATAAGTAACCGTTTCGAGTATGTCATATAAGTTAAAGATCATTGTGAATAAGTTAGAAAAATAATGAAACACATTTAAAAGGAGTTTTTAATAAAAAGCCATCCAAAGAAAGGAAAACAAAAGATTTTGACTCCTGGATTCAGTCAGCAGCATATAGAAAGCCAGGCATTCCCCTCCATCGAAGAGAAAGACTAGCCCCTAGTCTCGACTCTCGTGCACGATTCGCTCCCATTATTGACTAAGCAGAGAGACTTGTACCCGGGCGATTTGCACCTTGGCCAGGTTGTATGTCTATCAGACTCCTGTGTAGAGGCGTAGAGGAAAACTACTTAAAACAGTCAAGCTCCATGCAAGTTAACCAAAAATGGCATTAATCACGAGTATAAAAGGCCGACCAAAGTCAAGTAGCTGGAGAATGGTGAGTAGATACTGAGACAGCAGAGCTCCGAAACCCTGTTCATGTTTGGTTTAAAAAAGAATAAGAGGCTTTGAGAGCTAACGACTTCCAATACTTCCCTAATGATAATAGTAAAATTTCTGAATAAAAAGTCCACATAGAGGGTGACAGGATCACAGGGGGTGATAAAAACAATCCAGAAGCTTAAGGCTTATAGGACATGTGGGTTCATAACCGCTAACACAAAGATAATTCGTGAGGAAGATTCATAACAAACAGTGTGGAGGACACTGGAACTGGGATGAAAAAGACGATGAGCTGGAAGATCAAAACTATAGATGAAACGAGCAGCTAAGTAAGAGCTCAAAACATCAAAGATACAAACAGTAAAGAGCCTGCGCTTGAGATAAGGCAAAGTCTCTCTCACTGGGCCTCTCAATACCTCTCATAATGCTCAATTGATTAACTCTGTAATTTTCCGATAACAAATTTTCTGGTGCTTTAGTGTTCTTTTGCCTAAGGGAATTGTGAAAGAAAAAAACACAAATGTGCAAGATTTTTTTTGGGAACATTGCTGATTACCAAAGAAAGATGTCCCTCAAAACCTGGAAAAGCTGCTGTTCTCCCAAACTAGAGGGTGGTTTTGGTATTGAGGAACTTTTGAGCTGGAACAAATGCCTAATTTTCAAATGGTTATGGAGAATCATGGTTTCCAGCAATCGCTTTTGGTGCGAATGGCTGAGAGAATATGTTTTAGAGGGGGTCGACATTTGGGACATTCAAATTAACAATAGCTGGTCGTGATGCTGGGAGAACATCCTTCATGTCAAGGATAGTTTTATTCTGCTAGTTGGCTCAAAGGATGAGGCTAGAAATATTATGGTTGAAATGCCAAGTAGGGGAAGCCAAATCTTCAAAAAGTGCATGATTTGTTCAGAGATAAAACTCCGAGAAAGCATTGTTACAGTATCATATGGGACGGCATCAGCTTACCAAAACACTCAGTTATCTCGGCTATGGCTCCCCAAAATTCGCTAGCTACCATTGATAACATAATGAAGAGAGGGCTATGCATGGTGAACCGGTGTGTACTGTGCCAGTAAAGTCAGTCTCACACTTATTCTTCCATTGCCATGCAAGGTTATCAAAGTTCCCTGCAGCTTTGTTTTTCATTGGTTCAAACGAAAACCCTGGGGAAAGCTATGGAAAGCAAAACAGAAACAATGGGCCTTCAACTGTGTAATGTACGAACTGTAGCAGGAGCGTAACAAGCGCATCTTTGAGGAAAAACAGCGCTCTGTTAATCAAATCATTAGGAGGATCCAGTATCTTGTTTATATAAGTTTGTTCTTTTTGCTTCCTAAGGTTGATGTCCAAGTTATCCTAGCTAGTTAAATTAGCTTTTGTGGGTTTTTCATAGGGGATCACACTGATTTTCTTTGTAGAACTCCCTCTTGTATTCCTTCTTCTTATCAATGAATACAAGTTCTGATTCCTGCAAATGAAAAAAAATAGCCTAGGCTTGCTTTAGGAGCAAGCCTGAAAACGTCCAAACCTCCAGAACCCATAGTACACCAGGCCACATTGTTAAAAATCAAAGCCTACACTAAACTCGGCACCACCCAGAAAGACCACAACAATGAAACCTTGACCTCCTAAAGCATAAACTTACTACCATCATTGCTACTCTAAGGAACATAGCTATTAAAAGTTACAAGCATTATGGAGCCAAAATCATATCTTAAAACTAGTTGATCAGTTTTGTGGCACACAGTTCAGACTCCAGAAGCAATGAAGAGCTACTAGACACACAAAGTTCAACAGTGGGAAGTGTTAAGCTCAGAGGTTGCAAGTCTTAATTGCAAGACAGAAACAACGAGAATACAGCTAATCAAAGGCTTAGCCCTCTTTAAGAGTCATAGCTCAGACAGTATATTCAGCATGTCTAGAAAAGTGGATTGTGATCTCAGTGAGGCCTAGCAACTATGCTAAAGTGGACTGTAATGTTAGATTAGTTATAATCGTTAATGCAGGTTAAAACTGGCACATATCTTCAAGATAGGAGCCTATAAAATAATACAGTATCCCTAAAGCTAAGTAATATCAGCAAATGTCTACCAAAGTTACGCACCTAAATGGGCATCCAGGTATATAGCGTGTACAGAAGGGCAAAGCTAAGGTTTCATGCTAATGGGAGAGCACGGACTCTCTAATTCCGTCTCAATCTATTCCAGAAGCATATGCTTTTACAGAAAACCTTGTTTCATCACCGTTTATTAGATCTGTTCCCCTTTATCTTTACGCAAAGCTATAGAAGTTCTAGTTAATGCCTAGGGAATTTGGCGCTAAAATCAGGCAACAGTATAGTTGTTTATGAACTTTGTAGTCAAGATAAAGATTTTTGTTTTATGGGGTTTTTGAGAGAGCACCAAGCAACGAGTCAGTGGTGCAATGAAAGCCAAAAAAAAAAAAAAAAAAAAAAAAAAAAAATCTATAAAGCATGAGCCTAGCACAACACAACACCAAGTGGCCTTGTATAGTAGTTGTATCTGGAAAAACAAACACAAGGATGAACCCTTGTGTAGGGCTGTAACATAACACGAAATAGTTTAATTTAAAATCCTGTCATATCCCAAAGATTATGACAGGAAAAATGAAGAACAAATTAACAAAGAAAAGCAACTAACCTACAAAGGAGATATTGCTTAGCTCTGCAAAAGTAAAAATAAAGATGCATAAACATCAGCAAATCAAAACATCATTCAGACAGAATTTCAAAATCTATCACAGTGAGATAACCAGATCATGTCAGCCAACACTCGACTCCAACAATATTTCATTCACTGCAAATTACACCAAATTGATAATTCCAAGTCGAAAACTTTCTAACATGCAATAGCATTGAAACCCATCTTAGTTCTAAGTTCCATAATCATAATTCATAAACCCACAACCAACCTACAGAAACCGGAAATCGCAATTATAACTTTTTGTAACACTACAATCCCCACACCACCTTCAACTCAGAAAATCATGTACATGTACAAGCATCACTTACAAATCGAACAACATGTTTTTGTTCTCCAAATCCCAATTACCATAATTGTATAAAGTCTAGCATAACGATCAAATTTGGCAAGTCAGTCCATTAACATACGATCAACGAAAAAAACCCAACAAAACATAAACAATATTAATCTAGACAAACATCAAGATCAATCAAAATAACTCGGATCTGACATTTAAAAAAAAAAAAAAAGGGTGGGGGTGTTGACGAACCTTGAGGAATGGTGATGAGAGGGGAAGAGTTGCAGTTACAAGTACAAGGAGGGCAATTAGTCGGAGAAGACGATGTTGTTGATGATGATGAGGAGAGAGAAAGAGCAGATGAAGAAGCAGAGCCTTCGATGAGATGCCAGTATAAAGGAGGGCCCACTATGTAGCCTGCTATGCTGAGTGCGATTAGCCCAAGTGTCACCTTTACGACTGCTGGATTGCATATTCGTGCGTCGTTCACCGCCATTGTTGTACTCGAAGATGGATCAGAGCTCACTTCCCAGTTTCAGTGGTGTCGGTGAGGAAGATGGTCGAGTGTGGGTAGTGGTAGTGGTAGCGGTAGCGGGAAGGAATTGTTCTTGTTCCTCGGTTGCGAAATGAGTCAACCAATTTAGTTAAACCAATCAACACGTCTAACACGATTAATAATGAGTTGAGTTGGTGTTGAAATTATAAACACGAATTTAGGGTCCGTTTGATATCATTGCTGTTTTTAATTTTTGGGTCTTTCTACATAAAATGGTTTAGTTAAATAAATAACAAAATTAAATTTAAACTAGATGGAAAGTCCGTGAGCTGCACGGGACACTTTTTCATATTATTTTTTTATAGTTAATTTCAAAATAAATCAATTATTATAACTAATTAAATGTTGGTTGGTTAAGATGTATTCTAATCTCATTAAATCAGTTACGGAGTATATCATTTTACCGAGTATTACTTTATCTTAAAATAATACTCTTTTTTTATTATTTTTAAAGCATATTCACAAAAGTATTAAACTTGTCGACATATCTCAACCAAAATCATACTTTCTTTTTCAAAAGTATGTTGAAGTACATTTCGAAACAAACTTAATGATATACATATCATAATAATCTGATATACGTAACCCAAATTAATTATAACAGTTTATATTATGTTTCATATTGATAACTTTATTACGTAAGAGTTTTACAAACATTTGACTCTATTTGTGCATTTCTTAATGTGACAGTTTCGCAATTATTGGACTCTCTCTGTACATTTCTTGACTTCCCGACGCCCTCAATGCGCTCTAAATTATTAGATTTTAAATATATATACTAGTTAAAACACGTGCGTTGCACGGAGTATTCCCTTACACTCCAATTTTATTGAGTTGTATAATTATAACTTTTAGTGTGTTATTAAAACTGAAATTTCTAGTAATTTTATTTATGAAGATATTTTTGGAAAGTTTATGTGTAAATTAATTGAAGAATTTTGGTAAATGTTATATTTAATATATATGTATATGGATTCAAATCAGATCAGATCAGTTTAGAGTCACTCAAATTAGAGCAGAATTGTCCAAATAATGATTAAGGGATTTAGTCCATTTCTTGATATGAATTCGTCGACATACAATTGAATTTTCATCCCAATCAGATTAGAGGGATCAGTTTAGAGTTATTAAAATCAGATGAGATCAAATCAAATTAGTTGCATTCAATTTAGATCCGAAAGATATTGTTCGACGTTTCCAAAATAGTGTTCCTTTTTCAGACATGTAACACCCCCAAATTTCATTTCCTTTTTAAAAACAATTTTATCACGAACCAAAAAAACCAATTAAGGAAATTCAGAGGTGTCACTCCGCACTCAAGTCAAAGACCCGAATGCAAGGAGATTTCAAAAGCCAGAATATAAATGTCTAATGGTCTAAAATAGTCTATTACAATCCAATAATTAAATTACAACAATCCGAAATCCGAAATAAGAAATACGAAATAGTATAAGTATTATTAATGGTCTATAGCTTAAAGTTAAGCTTTATTTAATTCAACTAATATTTAGTAAGTCGTCGTCCCCGCAATGCATCAAATACTCCAAACCTGTGGTGGATTTAAAACACAAAAACCACAGCTGAAAAAGTCAGTGAAATTGAGTAAGCTAACACCTCAACTCGTAGAAAACCAAAACCTTTACCTGAATTTTGAAAACGTTTTAATTTTATTTTCGAAAACACACTTAGCACATATTCCATATCAACCAAATGAATTCAAATCAACACCACAAGATCAAATTCCACAAATCTACAATCATTATCCAAGTTTTATTAAATGAGGAATCCACTTCGAGCCTCCAATCCACTCCAACGTATTAGTTCACAATTTTGGTAATTCATTTCAATATATATGAATAGGAACTATAATTTTATTCATTTTTATAAATTACAAGAAATTGGTGGGGAGCCGAGATACAATCTGAGCCCCCACACCCTTTGCTATGGAAAAACCAATCCTATTAAAGATAAAAGCTGTCCAGCCTGCGCACCGATATCCTGCGTTCTGGAGAACTGTTGGATCCGCTTAAGCAGATCAAATCAAAGACTACTAGACCTTAAGTGTGCACACCCCCTATTAAGTATTTTTAACCCTATAGAGTAGTACTAGAGTCAAACCCTCTTAAAGACCGATGCGGTGGGGCTATAATTAGGAATCGATGCGACTCCGTCACAATAATTAGGAGCAACTTCGAGGCTCCGACACATTAATTTGGAGTAACTCCGCGGCTCCAACACAATAATAATTAGGAGCAACTCCGCGGCTCCGACACAATCACTATACCACCATTCTCCATCAAACCTCCACACCATTATCATGATTCACATTCACAATTTAAATCATTAATAAACCAATCACAGCCAATATCACACACAAAATCCACATTACCTTTCCATTGAAATAAACCACACAAGTACAATGTACTAATCATAAAGAAAAATGAATTGTTCTCCACCTAGCATGATACTAAGTTCTCATCCATCACACCAAACACGCTTAGCATATTGTTTTTGAAAGGTTTCTACAAGTTTAAGAAAGGTTGAACATGTTAGCTTACCTTTCCAATGCACACAAGAACACGACAGCACAACGATCACTAGTATTCTTCGTTTACGAACTCAGGGGCTATAATATTACAATCAATAATCCCAAATCAATACTAATCTCATCCAATCATTCATCTAATACTTATGTTAATTCTATTCTACATGCAATGCCCATGATAATTTAAATCTAACCCAACAATTAACAATTAACCAACAATTATAATTCTAATTCAAAAATTAAATACCAATACTCAATAATACCCAATTTATCTTAAAAATTCCCAAAGACTTAAAATAAATTTTAAAACAGAATCTAATGCATAATAATCACTTCTTAATTATTATAATTTATTTAGGATTTATTAATACAATTTATATTATGTTTTAATTATGAAAAACATGCTTTAAATGACATAAAATTACATAAAAACTAATTAATTCAATCTAAATTCGAAAATCAGTTTATAATTCCCTAAATTATCATAATTTCGAGTTAGTGATCATTAAAATTAATTTGAGCTAATTAACTAATTGAGAAACAATTAACCAAATTTTCCCCCAAATTTGCAATTTCTATAAACTTGAACAAAACCCCAATTAAATCTCAAACTAAATTCAAGAACCCTGATTAACAGATTATAACTAACTAAACTCATAAGTTTCGAAATTAATTGGACCAATTCGAGTAATTAAGCTAATTAACCCCAATTTCGTGATTAGTGAAAAATCAACTCCAAACAATCAACAAAACCAATTCTTTGTGCATAAAACTAACCCAAATCGATTACCCACTAACTATAACATCTATTAGAATCAATTAAACACAGATTGAAGCAATAAAACGACTTGAACCTCACGTTTGATTGAAAGAACGAAAACAGGGGTAGGAAGGGCGGTGAAGGGCGTTACCCACGGCAGCAGAAGGAGGAAGAAAGTGGTGGAGCGGTGGTCGGCCGGCGAGGATGGTGTGCGGAGTTCGAGCGACAGAAAAGCAGGGGAAGGGGGGGTGTGTCGGCTCTGTTTTTATAGGGGGGTGTGTGTCGGTTTCGTTTTTTTTTTTTTGTTTTTTTTTTTCCTTTCCTTTTTCTTTTTATTTTCCTTTTTTCTGGTTTCCTTCTTTTTTTTTTTTTTTTTTTTTGTGTTGGGTTGGGGTGTGTTTGATGTTTGGGCAAATGTAGAGTTGGTTCGGGTTGATGTTGGTCCATTAGCTATGATTGACCCAATTTAGGAATAGAACCCAAATAAAAATTCCGATTTTGGAAATCATTTCCTAACTCATTTTGGAAAACGATTCACGAATAATATTAGAACTCTTTTTCATTTAGATAATCTAATTAATAAATCTAAAATATTAATATAAAATACTTTAAAATTTCGGGCTATTACAAGACAGCTCATAAACTGTGTTAGTTTTAATTTGGAAATTCTTGCCATAATATCTAGACGGTCTTCTATCGTTTGTCCTGGGATGTGTCGTAACATATCTCTACTTCTGGCCAGTTAGAATTTGCGGTAAATGTGATAAATAAATGCGGGTTTCCGTAACATCTACATATTGCCATGACATCTTGGTAATTTCCTTCCATGTATCTTGGTCCTCCGGTGAATGATGATGGAAGGAAAACTCGCTTTACCTACTTCTTCACCTCTATGATCACCTTTAGTGACCGCATCACATTTGTTGTTTAACATATCACATCTGAGAGATGGTTGATTATTCCTGTGGTACATCAATCTCTCAGATTCTACTGCACAACTACTATCAACTATAAACTGGTGTAGTAGTTTACCCCCCCAGAGGAGTGTATACCTAGAGGAATGTATATCCATCCGATACTCTCTGTTGCAAACGATAGACATAGTACTCCCTCATTGTTACGCATTCCCTCTTTCTTTTTCTCTTGTTTCTTTGATTTTGCTCTTCATAATATGGTATCCCTATATAGTAACTATCTTCACCGTAAGGGAAAAGAAGAGGGTATTGTAAGGCCATGTACGATGGATGTAACTCGGTTATTCTTTTCAGTCCATCTCTCTTGTGTTCAATGATTATGTCCTTTCCTGCGTTAGTGTTGCCAATACCTCCTGGTATAAGAGTTGCTATCTCTGTTGTTGTTGGATTGTTTTATAGCATGTTGTTGTTTTGTCTTGCACCCAATAGGCATATAGATAATTCCACGTTTTTGTCTTCTTTTATCTTCTCCCGTGCCATACGAAATGTTTGAGCTAGAGGATTTACATCGTCTAGCATTTCCTTCAATCCCAATAGTATATCTCTATCTAGTTGAGGACTTTCTTCTCGAGTATTGACTGTATTTGCTCTCATTTCAATTTCAGCGGAAGTATCATAAACATACAATTGCAAAAAGGAGGGTGCTTTATCTTCAAGCGGCAAAAGAGATGCAGCCTAATGATTCACTTGACCGCTAATTCGAAAAATATATGGACCAAGTGATTTCATCACAGATGTATCTATCTTTGCCCCCATTGAAGTGAATTGGAAGCATGAATTGCACAAGCGAATAAGCTTCAGAAACTTTTTTGGTTTTCCCTCTTGAGTGCGATCCAACAAATCTTTTAGGAATTCGGGTGGATCTCGTAGTTTAGGCAATCTTATTCTTCCTTCACTGCAACACAGACTAAAGTTGACATTTCTTTTAGTACTTGTGTGCTTTACTCTTTCTGGATTGCTATTGAGCGCCCCAAAGTGGTGGGCTTATTTACCGCCCTAACTATAAGTTTCCGTATTTGCCCTTGTTTTGGCTTTTCTGAAATGTCATGTCTTTCCCTTTATACCCTTCTCCACTCTATCTTCCTTCCCCAAGTTGAACTTTGGCTTTTCTGACTTTTTCTGCTTTTGCTCCTTTTCCCTTCTCTACTCCATCTTCCTTGTTCAATTGTTTTTCCTTTCATTATCAATGCTCCATAACCAAATTATTTCAAAAAAAAAAAAAAAAAAACTCCATAATCAAACACATTAATTCCCCAAATAATATTTCACCCGAAAATATTTTTCTCTCTCCTCCCCAAATTTGTAATGTTCATCAAGTCTAAGCATTTTTCCCCACTTATGATTTCATCCTTGAAATAGTATTATCATATTTTGCTCCTTATGATTTCATTCTCGAAACACAGTAACTAATTCGGTCTAATACGGTTCGGATTCGATAAATCCATCGAACTACAATTTAAGATGGAATTTTCGAAATATTTCGCTATGGTTCTATCCATCCTGAATTTGTAATAATTTGTATGCTTCTGATGTTCACTTCTGGGTGCATGGAAATTTTGGGAACATTTTGAGAGGGAAGAAGATGAAGATTCATCGTGTGTTTTTTTTTCATTTTTCTTTTTTCACTTAACAATTGGAATTTATATTTTTTAATCCTACATGGCCACCACTCCTACAGTCCCACTCCCACCCACCCAACAGCCCATTATAATATTTTTTTATATAAATATGTGAATAAGTTAACCCAAAAATTATGTAGATTTTATTTCAATAGAAAAAAAATTATGTAGATTAATTTCTTCTTTTCTTTGATTTTTATTCTCGTGGATTATGTGAAAATTAATCACCCCATAAAATTGGGTGAATAATGTTGAAAACAATGATCAATCTACGTCAAGTTGTGTTCTAAACATGGTTTGATAATGATGAAACCTTATTTTCGACACGACTAATGAGGGACGCGTTGTATTTTGAACACGATCAAACATATTCAGATTATCATATAACATATTTAGATCACAATACTTCAAAATTTTCAACATGCGCTCACACACACCCACACACATATTCAGAATACAATAAAACATACTCACCAATAAGATACGAAACTAGTTGTAAATAATAAGATACGGATAAAAGTTGGTAAATAACGGTTACATAATGTCTCGTGAAAACTTTAATCGATAATTAAATGGATTTTTATCAATACTTTTCGTGATGGTGAGTGACATTTAACGTGAAACTCATCGTATTATTAGATTCATGGTTCAACGGTATCGAATAGTAAAGTCCAACTCAACAAGGGTAGGAGCAATGATCTCTACCAAGAGATCTTGTACTTATTTGTATTTAAGTTGAATCGATGTTAATTTTTATACCTCATATGCTCATGTCAATATGTTTTATGGTATTTTAATTGACGTTATTAAACAAAGTTTTATGATGATTTATTAAATCTAGTTTGAATTCTTTACGTGCCTTGTACGTATAAGTTGAAAATGATAAATTGTAGTAGGATCAACAAAACATTCATATTCAGAAATTTTTATTCTCGAGTTGTATGCGGTTAAAATCTACCACCCTTATTATTTATATCATAACTTGTTTCATATATATTTAGTGACTAACATACTACTTTTAGGAATCGTCTTAGTTAATGACTATGACACTTAATGTAAGAATTGTAAAGAGTTTACACTATTAATTAACTATACATAATATATGGCCAAACTACCAAATTGGTAAAAAAAAGTAGGGGGCAAATGACAGATTGGTAAAAAAGAAAACTACGGCGACAGATTGGTAAAAATATAACACTAACTACCAAATTAGCCAAAAAAACCACTTTTGACCGCGTTTACTTCACTTACTATATACTTCCTTTAAAAAAATTATTTAGCTCCGTTTTTAAATAAATTCTAAGAAAAAATTTTTTACTTCGATAGCAAAACAATAAAAAAAAAATATGGAAGAAACAATTGAAATTATATAGTGAATAAAGCAAAATAAGCACACCAAGTTGGGGCTGGAAAGATTACATATAACATATTCAGATTACATATTACATATCCAGATTACCATATAGCATATTCAGATTAGCATATAACATATTTGGTTTACCATACTTCAAAAACTATAACTCGCAAACATATTCAAATTACAATAAATCATACTTTGATCACCAATAAAATGCAAAAACTAGTTGTAAATACTAAATTATGGGTGAAAGTTGGAATAACGATTAAATAATGTCTCATGAAAATCCTACTCGTATAACAAAATGAATTTTCATCTAAACATCATATAGTAATATGAATATGTTATATGGTAATCTAAATATTTTTATCATGTTCAAAATACGGCGCAATCCTCGTTGGGTCATGTCAAGAATAAGGAGTCATCACTCTCAAACCATGGTAATATGAATATATTATATGAAAATTTGAACATACACGATGATAATTATCATAATACATAAGCGTAATTTAAGCACATATGGTGCGAAGCTGAATTATGCATTTTCACTTAAACAATTGATTAAAACTATATAGTTGACTATGAATATGATACACTAGTTTACTAGCTAATAAATATTTCACCACACTTTGATTAAAATTTGACCTTTTTATTGAAATTGTAAGACACACGATTATTAAGATCATGGATATGTATCATAATTAACAATCAACACGAGTATAGTTTAAAATCAATTGTTTAAATGAAAATGCATCATGGTGAAAATGTTATTGATCTTTTTGTTTAGTTGTATATTTAGATTAGAATGTGTTCAGATGTAAACATGTTATTGAAGTATTCAAATTTGTACCATACATACTCAAATGATGCATATGTATTATAATGATCTATTCGAATTTGTAAGTTTCATGTTGAATATATTGAATTATGATAATTTGAATATGCACCAAGGTAATCCGAATATGTACGAATGAATTTTTGAAGTGCTATGGTATTCTGAGTATGTCATATGTGCATGTCAATATGTCTATGATCACATTGATATAAGCGTGGTCATCTTGGATATTTAATTGACGTTATTATGCAAAGTTTAATGATAACTTGTTAGGTCTCGTTTAAATTATTTATGTCCATGTGAATAGTTGTTGGACAAAACATAGGACTAACTCAAATTCATAAGTATGATAACCCCTATCTGTGGTCTTATATATAATCCGGCACATTGGCACCCTTTAATCTTAATTGAGGGACGCGGGTATTTTGAACACATCAAACATATTCAGATTACCATATAACATATTTAGATCACCATACCTCAAAAATTTCAACCTAAAACACACACACTCACACACATATTCAAAATACAATAAAACATACTCACCAATAAGATACGAAAACTAGTTGTAAATAATAAATTACGGATAAAAGTTGGTAAATAACGGTTACATAATGTCTCGTGAAAATTTTAATCGAGAAATAAATGAATTTTCATCAATACTTTTCGTGATGGTAAGTGACATTTGACGTGAAACTCATCGTATTATTAGATTCATGGTTCAACGGTATCGAATAGTAAAGTCCAACTCAACAAGGGTAGGAGCAATGATCTCTACCAAGAGATCTTGTACTTATTTGTATTTAAGTTGAATCGATGTTAATTTTTATACCTCATATGCTCATGTCAATATGTTTTATGGTATTTTAATTGACGTTATTAAACAAAGTTTTATGATGATTTATTAAATCTAGTTTGAATTCTTTACGTGCCTTGTTCGTATAAGTTGAAAATGATAAATTGTAGTAGGATCAACAAAACATTCATATTCAGAAATTTTTATTCTCGAGTTGTATGCGGTTAAAATCTACCACCCTTATTATTTATATCATAACTTGTTTCATATATATTTAGTGACTAACATACTACTTTTAGGAATCGTCTTAGTTGATGACTATGACACTTAATGTAAGAATTGTAAAGAGTTTACACTATTAATTAACTATACATAATATATGGCCAAACTACCAAATTGGTAAAAAAAAGTAGGGGGCAAATGACAGATTGGTAAAAAAGAAAACTACGGCGACAGATTGGTAAAAAAAATAACACTAACTACCAAATTAGCCAAAAAAACCACTTTTGACCGCGTTTACTTCACTTACTATATACTTCCTTTAAAAAAATTATTTAGCTCCGTTTTTAAATAAATTCTAAGAAAATTTTTTTTACTTCGATAGCAAAACAATAAAAAAAAAATATGGAAGAAACAATTGAAATTATATAGTGAATAAAGCAAAATAAGCACACCAAGTTGGGGCTGGAAAGATTACATATAACATATTCAGATTACATATAACATATCCAGATTACCATATAGCATATTTAGATTAGCATATAACATATTTGGTTTACCATACTTCAAAAACTATAACTCGCAAACATATTCAGATTACAATAAATCATACTTTGATCACCAATAAAATGCAAAAACTAGTTGTAAATACTAAATTATGGGTGAAAGTTGGAATAACGATTAAATAATGTCTCATGAAAATCCTACTCGTATAACAAAATGAATTTTCATCTAAACGTCATATAGTAATATGAATATGTTATATGGTAATCTAAATATTTTTATCATGTTCAAAATACGGCGCAATCCTCGTTGGGTCATGTCAAGAATAAGGAGTCATCACTCTCAAACCATGGTAATATGAATATATTATATGAAAATTTGAACACACACGATGATAATTATCATAATACATAAGCGTAATTTAAGCACATATGGTGCGAAGCTGAATTATGCATTTTCACTTAAACAATTGATTAAAACTATATAGTTGACTATGAATATGATACACTAGTTTACTAGCCAATGAATATTTCACCACACTTTGATTAAAATTTGACCTTTTTATTGAAATTGTAAGACACACGATTATTAAGATCATGGATATGTATCATAATTAACAATCAACACGAGTATAGTTTAAAATCGATTGTTTAAATGAAAATGCATCATGGTGAAAATGTTATTGATCTTTTTGTTTAGTTGTATATTTAGATTAGAATGTGTTCAGATGTAAACATGTTATTGAAGTATTCAAATTTGTACCATACATACTCAAATGATGCATATGTATTATAATGATCTATTCGAATTTGTAAGTTTCATGTTGAATATATTGAATTATGATAATTTGAATATGCACCAAGGTAATCCGAATATGTACGAATGAATTTTTGAAGTGCTATGGTATTCTGAGTATGTCATATGTGCATGTCAATATGTCTATGATCACATTGATATAAGCGTGGTCATCTTGGATATTTAATTGACGTTATTGTGCAAAGTTTAATGATAACTTGTTAGGTCTCGTTTAAATTATTTATGTCCATGTGAATAGTTGTTGGACAAAACATAGGACTAACTCAAATTCATAAGTATGATAACCCCTATCTGTGGTCTTATATATAATCCGGCACATTGGCACCCTTTAATCTTAATTGAGGGACGCGGGTATTTTGAACACATCAAACATATTCAGATTACCATATAACATATTTAGATCACCATACCTCAAAAATTTCAACCTAAAACACACACACTCACACACATATTCAAAATACAATAAAACATACTCACCAATAAGATACGAAAACTAGTTGTAAATAATAAATTACGGATAAAAGTTGGTAAATAACGGTTACATAATGTCTCGTGAAAATTTTAATCGAGAAATAAATGAATTTTCATCAATACTTTTCGTGATGGTAAGTGACATTTGACGTGAAACTCATCGTATTATTAGATTCATGGTTCAACGGTATCGAATAGTAAAGTCCAACTCAATAAGGGTAGCAGCAATGATCTCTACCAAAAGATCTTGTACTTATTTGTATTTAAGTTGAATCGATGTTAATTTTTATACGTCATATGCTCATGTCAATATGTTTTATGGTATTTTAATTGACGTTATCAAACAAAGTTTTATGATGATTTGTTAAATCTAATTTGAATTCTTTACGTGCCTTGTACGTAGAAGTTGAAAATGATAAATTCTAGTAGGATCAACAAAACATTCATATTCATAGATTTTTATTCTCGAGTTGTATGCGGTTAAATGATTTTTTAAATTTATGACATTGATAATGTGCTATAAATTACTTTAATTTTAGGTTCTGAACTTTTACGTATATCTTTTTACATCTCGTTAAATGAATTGAGTTTGTATTGTAAGTAGTCAAAACTCGAATATATTTATAAATAATTAATTTAACCTTGATTTGCGAGTTAATAATTTTAATCCTTTTTGTCCTTCCCCATACAACTCAAAGTCATAGTTATGAAAAACATATTCTTATACCATGGAAATGCCAAATCGAGTCCTCAATAGAACCCATGTTGAGGAAGAAACACTCTCCACTTGAAATACCAAAATTACTTTGTTTTGTGAAAGAAAACTACTCTTATAAACTATGATAATCTGAGTATGCACCATGATAATCTAAATATGTGCGACGTTAAAATCTATTGCATTCTGAGTATGCCATATGCTCTTGTCAATATGTCTATGACCACATTATTACTTGGTTATCACGGATATTTAGTTTACGATATAGAGCAAAATTTTATGATATTTATTTTGTATTGTAAGTAGTCAAAACTCCAATAAATTTATAAAAGATTAATTTAAACTTGAGTTGTGAGTTAATAGTTTTAATCCTTATGTCCTTCCCCATACAACTCAAAGTTATAGTTATGAAAAAAATATTCTTACACCATGGAAACGCCAAATCGAGTCGTCTATAGAACCCATGTTTAGAAAGAAACACTCTCCACTTGAAATACCCAAATTACCTTGTTTTGTGAAAGAAAACTACTCTTATATACATTGAGTGTTTATATCTTATTAATGAACATGTTCCATAATAATTTCAATTTGTAAGGTTGAGGTTGAAGATATTGAACTATGATAATCTGAGTATGCATCATGATAATCTAAATATGCACGACCTTAAAATCTATTATATTCTGATATGTCATATGCTCATATCAATATGTCTATGACCACATTATTACTTGGCCATCTCGATTAGTTTACGATATCGAGCAAAGTTTTATGATATTTATTTTGTATTGTAAGTAGTCAAAACTCCAATAAATTAATAAAAGATTAATTTAAACTTAATTTGCGAGTTAATAATTTTAATCCTTATGTCCTTCCCCATACAACTCAAAGTCATAGTTATGAAAAACATATTCTTACACCATGGAAACGCCAAATCGAGTCCTCTATAGAACCCATGTTGAGAAAAAAACACTCTCCACTTGAAATACCCAAATTACCTTATTTTGTGACTAGAAAACTACTCTTATATACATTGAGTGTCAATATTTTATTAGTGAACATGTTCTATAATAATTTCAATTTATAAGATTGAGGTTGCAGATATTGAACTATGATAATCTGAGTATGCACCATGATAATCTAAATACGTGAGACGTTAAAATCTATTGTATATGAGTATGTCATATGCTCATGTCAATATGTCTATGTCGCATTATTACTTGGTCATCTCGGATATTTAGTTTACGGTATAGAGCAAAGTTTTATGATATTTATTTTGTATTGTAAGTAGTCAAAACTCCAATAAATTTATAAAAGATTAATTTAAACTTCAGTTGCGAGTTAATAATTTTAATCCTTATATCTTTCCCCATGCAACACAAAGTCATAGTTATGAAAAACATATTTTTACACCATGGAAACGCCAAATCGAGTCCTCTATAGAACCCATGTTGAGAAATAAACACTCTCCACTTGAATACCCAAATTACCTTGTTTTGTGAAGGAAAACTACTCTTATATACATTAAGTGTCTATATTTTATTAGTGAACATGTTCTATAATAATTTGAATTTGTAAGTTGAGGTTGAAGATACTGAACTATGATAATAATCTGAATATGCACAATGATAATCTGAATATGTGCGACGTTAAAATCTATTGTATTCTGAGTATGTCGTATGCTCGTGTCAATATGTCTATGACCACATTATTACTTGGTCATATCGGATATTTAGTTTATGATATCGAGCAAAGTTTTAAATTTATTTTGAATTATTTATGAAAATGCGTATGCAGACTTTGACATTACACATTCAGTTTTGCGGATTTTCAAAAGAAAATAAAAGCATACAAAACACTAATACAATCATTATGCTTACTCATACCACGTACTTAGAACTATTTGGTACAACCATACTAAAAAGACTCACACATGCAATAAGCATACTCAGAGTGAACTACTACAAGGTCAGTAATGCCCGACCGTCTTGGCAGGACGGCTTGACCTAGGTCCGGCCGTATTGACACGACGACTTGACCTAGGTCTGTCCGTCTTGACCATATAGTTTGACCTCGGGCCCACCATATTTTCAATCTGACCCAAATTTTTTTTTGGGTTTAATTCTTCTCAAAATCCATGAAAATGAAAAAGTTGACACCATAAATTTCGATCCTCATATGTTCATTCTCAAATCTTCATATTCGGATGAAGGATATAATGTACCAATTTAAATTACAAAATATTGATAATTATGATATGTACATTTTAATTTAATATTTTATAATTAATTACCAATATCCCATGGTTGTTGTAATAGAGAGAGAAAGATTAAAAATTATGATAATGAGGAGAGAGAGAAGATGAAGATGGTGTCAATGGAGGTGAGAGAAAGTGTAGATGATAAGTGAAGAAGGAGGTGGAAAGAGAAGATAGTAGTGATGAAGTGAGGGAAGGGGAAATGGTGAGTGAGTGAAGAATCTGCAGATGACAATGATAAAGTAGGAGTGAGTGAGGGAAACTGGGTAATGTAGGTATAGTGGGGTAAGGGGTAGTATGGGTAGAGCAAAAACTGGAACATTTAAAGTGGGGGTAAAGCAGGTAGTCTTGGGCCAAAGTTGGGGCGGTAAATAAGGGATTGGGGCGTTGGATAGCAACCCCTTTTTTTTTTTGGATAGAAGTCAAATGATTTATAAACAAAATGATTTTAAAACAATTAAAAATATATGTATAAGAAAGAAAATTGAAGACATGTGTCAAAATCTTTCTCCCAATTGTTGAACATTATAAATTGCATCAATTTGACAAGTGCATCAAAAATATCTCAGCCAAATACAAATTAAAAATTTGTTGCTTTTTTCCTTTTTGTTGTCCATAGCTTTCCAGCAAAATCTCACTCTATAGTTTCATCTTCACATTTCTTTCACTCATTTCTCCGGCTTTTCTTCTTTTCTCCTTTCTTCTTTTCCTGTCAAGTGATTCACCATGACCTTGCAGGCTTGCACCAGCACCACCACCACCACCACCACAACTACCATCGCGTCATCTTGATATAGATCATCAACGTGGAGAAGCTTCGATGGCGGAGATTGGATCGGAATCAATGAATAACGAAAGAACGAAGAAGATCGGGGGCGTCGTGGGTGGAGGGATGCATGGGTGGATGTAGGATCTCCGGTATTGCTTCCCGTTGATGCAGAGGTGGTGGTCAGGTTGACGCTAGTTGGGGTGGTGGTGGTGGATTTGAGGAGAGAGAAAATTTGGTAGGTGGGAATAAATGTTTTTTTTTTTTTTTATAATTTGGTTTGAGCCGGATTTGAAAATTTTTGGGTCCGATTTTCAAATACTTCGACCGGCTAGCTAACCTGACACGCGTGTGCCAACTCAGCGAGAGTAGGTACTCTCGGTACCACACAATAATTTTCTGAGTGAAGTGAAGAGGATGACAAAGGGTAGGGGGTATTATAGGTACAACAAAAAAAGGGACCTTTTAAGTGGGGGTAAAACAGGTATTTCTGGGCCAAAAGGAGGCGTTAAATAAGGAATTGGGACGCTAAATAGCAACCCCCTTTCTTTATACCACATAATAACTCCACGTTTTCGGCAAACGTGTTCGGGTGGTCCTTTTTCTACTTGTCTTTGTCTTGATATGAACGTTCAATAAACATGTACAGTATTTTTATATGTATGTATATAAATGTGTAGTAAACTAATGTTATTTGTAATAGATGTTACGGAAAGGGCACTTACTGTTTTCTGCGCCTGCAGTGTGGTGGGGCTAAATCATTGGTGTTTTGTGAGTTTCCCATTCTCTGCCGTCATCTTCTCATAAGAAGTAACATTCTACGTCTTTTTCTATTTTCTCGGCAGACATCAATCTTCAATTAAGGTGCTTTTGTAACAGCTTCAGGGTGATCTTCTCCGGTTGTAACAAATAGTTTGGTGCATCGAATCATCAGTTGTATAAAACCTGATCTACTAAAGTTTATAATGACTTATAACGTATAATGATTTTAACAAATCTATTGCAAATTTATAGATTATTCCAGTTTTTTTATTAAAGGTTTCATAAATTTGTTGAATCGTTGTTTCTTTTTTTCTTTTCCTTCCCCCGAGAGCATTATTTTAGATCTTTTTCGTCTTTCTACGTAGAAGTTGAGCTTATTGTGCAGTTGATTCAACTTAAAATTGTTGATGTTTATATGATGCTAACTTACTCATCTTGTAAAAGATAAATTGAATTGCACTTGTTGCAAAAACAATGTCTAAAGTATACATATCATTCCTCGCAGCTATTATTATACTCATTGTCGTTTGATTCTCATGCTCTTGATTTGTATCGGTTCTTGAACGTTGTCTTTTCTGATAAAGAATTTGCTTATGTCTCCATCTATTTGCTTTATAAATTTCGTCTCTTGATGAGGTACTCATCATCACACCTATGTTTTTTGTAGTTGTAATAGTGTAGAAGATGTTACAGAAGTTAAAGATAAAGGTAATAGTGTTATTAGTCAGTTTCGTTTGATTAACCCATTTAACTAATTGTGTTATAACCCTTAGAAAATTAGTTTTGCTATGTTGTGACCTTACTATAACGTCTATAAGTGTTCATGTTATTTTTTATATTTATCGGTTCGAAAGTGGGTTTATTGTAATTATATCTTGCGTTAAAAAGTAAATTATCGGGTATGATTATTTCACAGTACATGATTCGTGATATAGCCTTTGCTGGCATTCATCCTCCTATCTACCAGATGTTGTCCCCTACTTTTCAACCTCATAATCAACTTTTTTTAATTTTTTTAATTTTATTTGTGCAGCATTAATCGATTAGTGTACATGAATCAACTTAACAAACACAATGTTTAACTCCGAGGAACATGTTATTGGAACATTTGATTGAATTATTATGATGAATAATCAACTTATAAAATATGAACATATGAATCTCATCCAATAAATATATAGAATGCCTATAGGTCCTACGCCCTTCCTCCCCAATTAAACACTCAGTTAATCTTTTCATGAACAACGACTTTAACCTTACTTTTTACGCATATATGAAACAAATTTTGATCTTAAAATTACTTTTATGATTATATAAAAACGACCAAAAATCGGTTATAATTTCACTAAATATAATGCTATTGGTTATTGAAAATTTGGATTTGTAACTTTTGACGTAAGAGTGATCGATAAAAACAGGTAACTAAACAATAGAGTTAAAATTGCGTGACGAATTTAACTAAAATGGAATACTTTGAAACTTATTTGTTGAACGTTGTAGAGAGAGTAATTTTATTCTTAGAGGAAAAAAAGGTCTAAGGCAATGAAATGAGAGAGTTAAAGATAGATCTATGGTAATAGTAGTACCAATGTACGATAACAGTATCACGATTCTATTAAATTGATCTGAGATTATATATTGTCAAACTAACCAAATAGTTAAGCTTACTAATAAACATGAATTAACTATTATAACAACTTAAATCTAAGACAATAGTGTACTACTATATGTTTGTAGTTAAGAATAAACTAAGATATATAGTTTTTGATAAGCAAAGTAATAAATAATTAAAAAATGAGACGACATAATCGAAGTCTTAGCTTCCATGTGGTACTCCTTTGTGCCTTGAGCTTTCTTGAATTGACATTAATTCTACAATGTCCAAAACAAAAAGTATATTAGTATTATATCATAAGAGATTAAGAGTAAAAGATTGTCAAAGTAATATACATAATATAATAAACACTACAAGAAATTCTCCATTTAAAGACGGATTTTGTAATTCCGTCTCTTTGTTAGAGACGAAAGTGTAACCATTCGTCTAAAATTTTCATTAGAGACGGATGTTGTAAAAATGTCTCTAATTAGAGACGAATCTCATCATTTCGTCTCAAATTTGAGACGGATTGTCAATTCAACTCTAAATAGAGACGATCTATAATTATCCGTCTCTGAATTTAGATACGGAATCAAACTTATTCCAAAACATGAATTACAGATTAGTACTCTATTCTCCTTTTCTTCTTCCTCTAAAAAGTTTCTCTGTTCTTTCTAACTCCCCAGTGGCCCAGTTCATCATCTCTCTCTCCTCTTTCTCTGCCATGGCAACAACGTATCATTATCATCTATCCATCTTCGTCTCGAATTCCTGACAACTGACAAGTCCCCCTTTTTCTATATCCTACTATCTCCTCTTGAAATTCTAATTTTCTCTCTCCTCCTTTCGGATCTCAGATCTGCCCGAAGACGACGAGGAACTCACCTCACACGTTTCTCACGAAACTCATCTGATGGCCAACCAAAATCCGAGAATAAGCCAGTCGAAGAGAAAAAAGCCGCCGCCGCCGCCGAGAATGCCCAGCTAAGAAGAAGCCTAAGGCCGGGAAGAAGCTTCCGATAGAAGCATGAGTAGTCGCCAAAGAGAAGAAGAGCGTGAAAACCTACCAAATCTAATATCACAGTATTCCTCCAGCGCATTTTGCACCTCGATCTCCTACGAGTCAATTAACCTCAACACCACAAACACAAGGTCATGTTCTCTCTCCCATTAATTTTTTTTTTCTTCTGTATTTGCTTAATTGAGAAATTTATTTATAAATTATGTAGTTGTTCATATTGGTTTCTCATAGTCAAGCGTAGTTAAACTGCCATTTAAAGTTAATCTTGACATGTTATTGAATTAGGGTGTGTGATTAATTTGGGGTTTTTTTTTTTCTCCTATTGATTGTATTATCGAATTTTATTATTCTTGAAATTTTAATCATACGTTGTTGTCCTTCGAACGAATCTGCTTCTCGTGTTTCTCTAAATCAAGGTGGTTGATTAAATCTCATGTACCTTTTAGTATTTTTTTTTTGATAATTATCCTCACCAGTTAAGGACACTACGTAATTGATTAGGGTTTGTAATTGATTTGGTTTTTCTTTTATATACGAAATTTGACTTCAAACGGGTGATGTTGTTGATTCTTTTTAATGGTTATTTGTCTCAGGTGATGGTGTTGGCTTTGAGTGCTAATAATTTGAGCTTAATTTCTATGATTCCGTTGTTGAAGATATTTGAATGTCAATGGGGAGGTTTCCTGATGTTCATCGTTGACCACTAATGGAATACAAGCTAGTCAGTTTACTTGATATGATTCAGTTGAACAAATTGGTTTGGTTGCCTTGTGCTTCTTTATTATATTTTAGCTAATATGGTCGTAGTGATCAAGCTAATTAGTGATTACACATATTTCTGCCTTCAAACCAAGGAATGTAGTCTTTTTATTGTTGGTTCCAATTATCTTTCTATTGGTCTAAACGTTACCCTGGTAAAATCTCATTGTTCTAGATTCTTTGATCTATATAGTTCGGGTGTAGATGAATTATTGACTGCTGTATGATGTACTAGGTCAAGTTGGATCAAAGTGACCTGCCCAAATTCATTTTGGGTGAGGAGGTAGTTTTAGATTTCATTGCTCTAACAAGTAGCCATCTCATTCTTGCTCTTTTCTGAACTCACCAAGACTTAAGCAGACATGTTTTGTACAAATGTATCTTATTTCATTTCTGATGATGGTTTTTATTTCTAAAATTTGGTGCAGAAATTGGAAATCCACTTCCTTGTCGAAGCACACTTAATTTATCCCAGAAATTTTCATTACTAAGACTTCTAATTGGTTAAGTGACATAATTCAACAAAGTTGTGGTTGTTTTTTGAAGGTCTGAAGCTATCATTTACTTGCTCCGAGGTGATACCAAATAGTGTCAGTGAAATACAGGCACGCTACATGCATTCTATTATGTTTAGACTACAGTTACTGTAACTTTCTTGTTTTTAATTTACTGATAATTTGATTTTAATTCAGATTTTACTCCTCGACAGTGAAAGAGTCATTCTTCTGTTCCTCCTAGTTGAAACTGTCTTCCTGGTTGTCTTAAGCTATTACTATATACGATAGTGTTGCATACTTTCGGGTAAGAATTTAGAAGCTCCAAAATCAACATCTTGGAAGACTTGTTGCTCTGATATTTATGTTGGAATTTGGAAATGTGCCTTGAATTTTTATTTGACAGTTCTCCTGTTGAAAATCTGATCCTTTGCCTATTAATTAAGATAGCACATTGTTAGTGAACCATGTACTAATTGACATCTGTGTTGAACAACTGGAAAATGCTCAATTGTAGCCTTTCTCACGGTATGATTAGACTATCAAAACCTCAGTCACTCAGTCCGTCTTATACTCTTATTTTTTGGCACTCTCTTTCAACATCCACTCATGCTTAGGGAAAAGAGGATTATGGCAGGACTATATCAGAGCTGGAGCACGAGGCTGCAAATGAAGCATGAACTAGCAGTAATGTCCTTCTTTCTTTTGTAGTGTTTAAGCAAGTAATGTGATCCCAGTGTGCAGTTGAATATGGTGATGGGAGTGGGATATCAGGGTTCTTCTGTATCTCTGATATGTTTGACTTGGATATGATTTTGGGGGTCTATGATTGCTAACCCCTGTGTTATAATTGCTTTCAGTTTAATGTTCCTTTATTAGCTTATGTACACTAGTCTTGGCTTGCTAACTTCGTCTTGTGATAAGATGAAGTGCAACTAAAGTTAGTACATGGTATCTGGAAGGTAGATGCACACCTATCAAACTTATATTTTTATAGCTGTAAGTATATTGTTAACTTTGTGATTCCTTAGAGGCTATTAGCTCAAACATAGGAGAACATGTGCATTTGCACAAAGACGTGGGTTCGAATCTCATATAGCCTTATGTGATATTTGTAAATAGCGAAATAGAGTAATATGTAATATAGCTTGCTAATATATAAAATTATTGCTTCTGGTTTGAGATGGATGTTCGGAATGTCGTCTCTAATTTGAGACGGAAAATTATTTATTCCTTCTCTAATTTGAGACGGAATTTAAGATTCGTCTGAGACGGAAAGTACAATTCCATCTCAAATTATTAGAGACGGATTTTACAATTCGTCTCTAATAATTTGAGACGAGGTGTTTAGAAACGAATCAAATCACGTCTGTAATCCGTCTCTAACTGTAGTTTGAGACGGATTTCCTTCACAAAATTCCGTCTCTATTTAGCTTATTTCTTGTAGTGAAAGTGTATCTTTGACTTCTTTGGAATTGATGTACTTGTGCCAACATCAAAATCATCTTCATTGTCACTTTCAAGTGTAATTTTAAAAGGTCTCTTCTGTTTTGAGTTCATAATCTCTTTAACCTCAAAATATCAAATCGATTTTTAATTAATATATAAAAAACCTAGTTGATCTAGATTTTTTTTTTAACATAGGTTAGAGTCATATAAAACATATCTCAGATGATTTATTATCGTGGACCTGCATTACTGTGAATGACTGCTTGTTTTTTGCTCGATAATTAAATTTATCAAACTTTAATTTGAACATGAACTTTTTCCCTTCAAAGAGATTTCGAAGTAACCTTGGTACAACGTCGCTTTCATCATCATTACAGTCCATCTGTATAGAAGTTATATTTAACAATCATTATAATTATTATATGTCATCAAAATAATAAAAAATGTTATTATTATTTTGTGGGTTTTCAGATATAAAATAAGTAGTGTTCTAAAAGATATAGCTACCACATTTAGATGAGCTTCAAACAGGGAACTTGCATCTTGTTTAGTTAACCTCTTAGCTTCATCATTAAGTATAGTAAAGATTGTAGACCCAATAATATCCTCAACTAATAACTCTATATGATACCTTCATATCAAAACAAAAGAATTGTCAATAGACACAATAAATCCAATAATAACAAAAGCACTAAGAATAATAATTATTGAACTCACATAGTGACGGGGTTATCAAATGCTTTATCGCAAGTTTCACAATAAAAGTCATTAGATCTTTCTACTGACTTCTTGGTATAATTTGGACATGTAGGATAATGCCAAGGTAATTCACTAAACATTTCTTTTACTTCAACCATACAATAGCAAGTAATATCCTGAAAGAGATATTTAGAAAACAAAATTGTCAATTTAGTATCATAACATTACGCTTAATAAAAGAAAGAAGACCACATTATTTTAAAAGAAGATAACCTTGGGATTTGGAGATTTACAATAGCTTAGCATAGCCAAAATATCCTTTGTATTAGAGATTATCTTATTACACTTGTAAATAAGTTAAATCAATGCAATAAAATTAATCTTATTAGATCGAGAGACATTACCCCAAAATTGCATTAAAATCATTGACTACTGGGATGTCAAGATTAATCTAAATTTTGCTTGACAATGATGTATCAATTTGAAGATAAGCTGCAAGATTAAAAATTGAATTGTTAACTTTTTAAGACTGACGGGACACTAAACGTTTTGCAACTAAACATGGTGACAAATCAAATAAATATATTAGAATGCACAAAGAAAACAAAACAAATTAAAAGACGAACAAAGTACTTTTGGAATGCTTAATTCAAATAATGCTCAAAAAAAAAAGTTTTATCGAAATGGGGTTGTAAAAAACTTATTTATCGAAATGGGGTGCACGTAGGCTCGGATATCTGGAAGCCTGAAACTCGCCATGGCGCGTGGCGAGTTTGACCTGGAAGATTAAAACTCGCCATGGCCCATGGCGAGTTTGACTGTTTCAGCTTTGTTGGCTGAAATCTATGCATTACACAGGGCCTGATTAAAACACGCCATGCCCCATGGCGTGTCTTCTGTTCTTTCAGCCAAGCTTAGCCTTGGTTATGAGATCAAAAATCCTGCCAAAATTATCCAACCACGACGAAATTGAAAACGTAAATAAAGCCAAAAGATTTTAATGACGATCCAAATGTGTCATATATAACATAAAAGGCTCAAGTGACGATTGTTTTACACCTAACAAAGAGTTCAAAGTTTTTACTACAACTTCTAAAACATTAGATACCAAAGACATTCATTTCAAGTGGTTTCCCTAGTGCTTTCGTGACGTTTTGGAGGTTGGCTTGCTGTTGAAGAACTTGGTTCACGACGTTGTCGTCTTTTATATTGGATGATTTGTGATTCATCGCCCATATTAGAAGAACAAACCGTGGCTTGGGTTGGAGAAAGTATATGCTTGTATCCTCCTTCTTCGAGACTTGTGGCACATGTCTTGCGGATATCAATCGTAACCGATCGAAAATGAGAAGAAACATCTTCCGACATTGCTTGAATCTCTTTTTCACATCTCAAGTGCACATTTGCTAAGGTTTGCGTCTACAAACATAGAGCGGAAATACGAAAAAAATATAAAATAGGGAAAAACTTATATGAACTATGATATGAAACTTCACAAAGTAAAAAGACTTACAAACAATTGAATTTGTGCAACGGAGGATTGATATTGATTTGGTTGTGCTCGAGCTACGGGGCCAATGACTCGCCGAGTGTGCTCCCTATACCAAACCATGTAAGGGTCAAAGTAATCCATATGCCCCGAGAATCTCTCGGTGGTCATTACTCTAAATTCCCTTCGGCGATCCCACAAGCTCACATAGTGATGGTGGTAAGTCTTCCAACACTGCTTAGAAGACCCTCTCTTATCCACATTATGTAACGTGGTTGAAGTATCAGAAAGTGCATGAATCACTTGTTTCAAACCAAATTGGCGTACGACTCTATCAGGAAAGTACAACTCAACAACATCAAACCATATCAATGGTGCTTTGACCATCCAATCTTCCGCATCGCCATGACAATTTTCGGGCAAGAATCTCATGATATCTTCGGTATAAGGTTGCCACAAGAACTTGAAAAAGAAAATGCAATTAGTGAATGCCTAAAAAAAAATGTAGTAGTAACAAATAGGTTAATAATTATAAATACTCACTTGATCTTGGGTCATAGAATCCAATGCATCCCTATATGCACGAAGAGAAGTCTTCCCATCTGGCCTTCTTCTTTCAACTCTTAACCATACATAACCTAAGGGGTCATTACGCATTTGATGTTGTGAACCTAAAGGAAAAGCCCCTTGTTCATGTGGGGGATATCTTGGCCCAACAATCAAAGGTCGACCAATTGTGACCCGTTCCCATGCCCATAATTGCAACAAAATGATAGGTCCTGCTATATCACGTGAACCAATACGACTAGCACGACACAAGTTACGATATAGTGATGCAAGCACGGCACTCCCCCATGATTAATTGTCTATTCTCTCCAACCTACTCAACAACGTCAAGTAAATCACCGGAACGACATTGCCACTTTTGTCGGGAAATAGTACGGTCCCGAACAAAATTAGCAAGTATGCTCTAACATAACAGTGAAACACATCATCATCGGCATTTTCAGGAAGTTTACTAAAGTTCTCCATCAGCAAAGAGATCTTTAGGGACATCCCCGACAACACTCCTGACGAAGGTGTTAACCCCAAACACTCGGAAACCACATCAGGCCAATAAGAGTATGTGTCACCACTAACAACTTCACCATCAATCTTTAATCCTAATAACACTTGCACATCTTGTAAAGTTACCGTAGCTTCTCCTACGGTGAAATGAAAACTATGTGTTTCTTGCCTCCAACGTTCGACTAAAGCACTAATCAACTCCACATCAAATTTAACACTAGCTAATCAATGTACACCATAAAACTGACTACTTTTTAGGAACTCTACAACACGATCACTCACTTTGAACTCCTCGTGCATAGTCAAGTGAGCCCTACACCTAAGAGGACGTACATCACCTCCTTCCCAAATTACCTTGCTCTTGTGAAGTTCTTGTAGTGTGAGAAGAGATGGGTTCACGGGTCCGGGAAGTAGATTCGCCTCCATTTGAACTACACAATGAAACAATTAATTCGTTAATAAACAAATAATATTATAAAAAATAAAAAATGCAATGAAAGACATATTAGAAATAAAATGAATTAATTTGAAAAAAGTAAATCATATACATAGTCCAAATTGAGTTGCTTAAATTACTCTTCAATGGACATCTTTGCTTGTTATGGCCTTGTTGGCGGCATAAGCTACATAATGATTTAGACTTAGGTTTCTCATCCATTTCATTACGTAGCCGCTTCGATTGTCTACCCATATCCCGTTTCATATCTGGATTGCACACTATTTGAGGGCCATTGTATGGGCGCCAATAAGCTTCATCCGGAATGGGCCGGAATTTGTGTAACAACCCTAAATTTTCGCTATCTTTAAATACAAAAATAAAGGATTGTTATGCCGCCATTGACTGCCAAGTCAACGGCAAGGCTAATTTAAAACAAGAAGAACAAATAACAGCGGAAGACTTCTAGCTGAATCTACAAATCGGGAATTAAACCAAAAGATAAACTACAAATCGTCCCCAATGCAAATATGTGACGACTCATCAAAACGCCCAACATGCAATGACGCTTCAACCATACAATGCATCTCAATCTGCAAACCTGTCAACTGCACCACCAAAAGGATGACACAGGCCCCAGAATAGGGTAGGGACACAACCCAAAACAAAGAACGTCAGCACAGGCTGAGTAAGACATTTAAGCGACACAAAAGAATTAAGATACGCGCCAGTAACAAAGAATAGACAAAGCTACGCAAAGGAGGCAAGAGCCTGAAACGGGGCCTGGCACGAGTCGTGCTCAAGTCAGTGAGCTCGAAAATACAATGTAACAACGGACACGGCTCGTGTACCCAAGACACGAGTCGTGTAGAGCGCGCACGTGGTATTCATCACCACAATAATCTTTGTTTATCTTTCTTTAAGTAATTTATTTGCTCAAGGGTCCTACCCCAAGCCGATCCAACACTAGAGCATCGAGAATAAAACGATCCTAAAGACCCGAGTGTGCACACCCCTCCTAGGGGGACGGTAGGACGCACAGTCCCTAAGAGGAAGTCATTTAGGAGACCGGTAGCTGATCTCCGGCCTAGCTACATATACCTTGATCAGAGGTTAAACGCTCTAGGTGGTTTAAACATCATAAAACACGTATAGTTATATATGTATAAATAGATACATCTTTAATCCGTCTTAAGTACGTTATGCGCGCATAGTAGCTTGATTTATAAACGGCCAAAGCCGGAACAAGAATATCAATAGATGATCAATAACAATAATCAATGTAGGAGGTCAATAGATGTTCAAGAGGTGATCAAAATAGATAAACAATGACAATAGGTGATAGATATTCAAGTTATAGAATATGAGCAATAAATTGAAGCAAAGATGAATGCGAAAAATTGTCATGATGTGAAATGAAACTCAAGCTTACGAGGGTCAACGTTCTTACCTTTCAACGCTATCAGACAAGATTACGAACTACACCTCCTTGAATCCACAACTTAGGTACCCAATCAATCACAAACTCAAACGATAATCTCCTAATTCACAAGGTGTATCCATAAGTCATAATTTTCACAATTAACACTAATCTATAATGAGTCCAAAAGGAGACAGTAGTAAGTAAACATGAATAAAGTCTACCTCTGGCATAGGATGACCACCAAATTTTAGTATGTCATAAAAGGTTATGTCAGGAACGTCCCCTCCAAATTTCGTCCACAAACTCCAAGCGAATCAACGGGAATCAATCTCACACTGAACCATAAACATGAATTAGGGTTTACCCACGAATTCTGATATAACTTTTGATACACAAATCTAGGCCTTACCAAATTTGTATATGTTGTCACAACTAGGGTTAGGAACATTTCCAAAAAATCTTGCCCCAAAATACCTTATGAGTCAACGGGAATCATCAAAATACCGAGAGGGCGGAACAGTTCTCGGTAGATAGACATAGCTCCACTAAAACACCTCTACAGAGATCATCCAGTAGAATCTTTGAACAATCTACATGTTGATGGATTCGTATCAAAAACACGGTTCTAAATCCATAAAACATGTCTTAATCAAAGGTTGTATGTAAGAGTTGTGTGTGTTTGAAGTTGACACAGTTGTGCTGAAATCTTATGCGGGTGGAGGCTAAGAGAATGAGAGAGATGGAGAAGAGGGGGGGCCGAATGACTGTCAAGGGAAGCTATGGTTTTTTTTTATTTTTTTTTTCATAAATGGGTATTAGGGTAGACTCGGGTTTGGACCTAGCTAATTTGATGGGTTGCGTGATCCACAAACCCGATCCAAATCCGAATGGCTAACGAATCCTCTTGTGTAATTCTATAATTAGAAATCCCATAATAACTCAATCGAATTCCAATTAAACCTTAATAAAACCCTCAATTACATTATAAAACGTAACACCCTTAATTATTTAACTTCCCAAAAATACTTACAGAATTCCCTCCTTAAAACAAATCTTCGTCCCGAAGATTTAAGTCCCTCCTTAAAGAGTTTCCGCACAACATTCTACATTAGGCAACTAACATCCACAACTTCCAACACAGGTGAAAAGTAACGCAAGAAAAGAAATGAGAAGTAATGGTTCAAAGATATTGCAGTAAGGGAAGGAGAAAGTGCACCATCAATGCACTTCCTCACAAGAGAGTCGTGTTTAGCTAGAAATGCACCATCAATGCATTTCAGGAAGGAATATCGCAATTATATTAAATTTAAATATTGACACGAAGTGATGCCGAATAATATTACATGTGCAATGTTAATGCACAAACAAAATTACGTGTACAACTGCAATGCACCAAATAAGTACGTGTGCACCATAAGTGCACCAATTAGGTAAACATGCTTTATCATATAATCACAAAAGGAACATAAGTCTTATAACTTAGGGCGCAGGAGGAACGCACGGGGTTCTCATCCCCCTTAAAGAAAAGGTTCGTCCTCGAACCAAAATATGTAATTCAGACGTGGGATAACTTTCTGATCGTCAATGCCACTTTTCACTTGTATTTTCGCACCTTGGTAATGCATCTCAAGGTTTTGGCGCAGTATTCCATATTGTCTCTCTCGCCCTCAAATCAACCATAGGCGATTCTAACTCGTAACCATTTATCATCCTTTAAACACTTTCATTACAACCAAAGAGTTTTAGTGTGATCTTCTGTACTCCAAACCTTTTCATTTACATTTCACATGTCAACCCTTGTTGCAGCGTTCTCATTTCCTAAGGCACCGTATTCCTCAATATACCAATAGGTGTCGAGATCACTATATGATTTGTATCTGGATCCTCAACTCACGATAATTGAACTTGCGTACCCTTACTATTCAATGCATCCGTGCAGCTATCCAATTTTTTTTTTTCTATCATATTTTGCTTCAATGAATTCGCACACTTCAACAGGATGACTTGACTTTTTCGATCTATATCTCAAACATTCAATTCATCATCCTTGGTAGTGTCATTGCGAGTATACATTAGATTTCGCAAACCTTTAGACTTCATTTTCATCTCCGTAGTAATTGATTATCAATAACAATTCACCATAATCACACCTTGACATCACGTATATACCGTCTCTTCTCAACAGGTACCGTCTCTTCTCAACAGGTAGAACCTCTTCTTACATCACACATAAGGCATTGTAGAGTTCTATGCTCCATTTGATGGACTAGAAGACCATACATCAAGCAATTAACCTTCCATGTTAGCAACTAGCGTTGTCCGACGCTACGACTTTTAGTCAAACGCCTTATATGAACATTTGACCTTGAAACTTGTCATCACATAATTATCAATGCATTCAACTAATCCCATAGAATGTCATATTTTGAATTTCCTCGATTGAACCCCTACTAAAATTGTGGTTTTCCCCGATTGATGACCATATATATCAACAAGAATATCCCCAGTAGAGCATTTTCCTCTCACTTATTAGGTCACTTGAATACAACTGTACTTATCTGATCTGTATTACTTCCTAACTAGAATACTTCTACGCACCTGTCAATCCGTGTGAACAAAGTCTTCTTTTCATTTGGTTTAGCTGGCCACCAATTTTCTAATCCTAGAAAAAACCTTAGTGTAATGTCGAAGGCACTTTAGTCGCACTCAGAACACATCAAGATGTAGCCATACTCGTTTGCCTTAGTCGCTCGGCGTAGCCGTTACTCTTTTTGATCCAAAGGACTCCATTCTTACAAACGTATACCACGAATCAATCTTGTCAAGCAACTAGCATTAACTTTACCTCATGAGTGGTTCCCTTAATTATCTTCCAGGTCATTCTTAGTATTCCTTTGTTGTCTCCTTGCCAACCTTCCTCACACATCCTTTCGAACGATGTGAAACATGTTCTAGTTTCCCACTTCCCTCATATATTACGTGTTTGATCAACGAACATCGTAGAGTACAGTTCTTTATTCAACAATTCCAACCAGCTTATTCAGAACCCAAGAAAATTTTATTCATTCGTACTCGTTTTACCTAATACATTCCAATAAACATTCTTTGGCCCATTGACAGAACTATAACATCATGCCATTAATATCCCAAGTTATTGCACTACAAGCGTCAGGGCACTCTAAGTAAATAAACAACGTTTTTATCACGAGATACGCTTATATTCAACCAACTTACTCCCACGAGTAAACATTATCAACCCAGACCAATTTCCTTAACCTTACCATGACCAAAATCACACTTTAATAAAATAGATTCAATGTCTTGCACCTACCACCACACATCCACAACTCGAGCTTAATAAGTAATTTGGACCCAAAATCATTTACAACTAAGATACACGTCTCTTAGAAATTCACCAATACAAAGTGCACAACCATCTAAAGATTGCTTCGAAGACCATAAGCTTTTGTCATCATTAGCACATTTCTTTCATTTCGTACATCGTACTTCAAGTGTTGTCAACTTAACACCATACAACCAGCTAATTACTATACCACCCCATTCTCCAGCTCAACGTATCCACCCATCAAGTATAATTAACAAACACATACCATAAGACCATCAATGCCAAGAGCTTAATCTATAAACTCCACCGCCGAAATATGGTGACTCATATATCATATAAAGTATCAACATTGTACTCTTAGTAGTTAGATTTGGTGAGGGTATCATTGTCCTCAAAATAATCCTCCTTAGTCAATAGATCACGAAAGGCATAGATCAATGTCAAATCCATAATTCACCTCAATACGATTGTAAAGTCAAGATTCCAAAGCTATAAGGTACTTTAAGCTCAGTACGTTCTCCACGCTTTATTCTCGTAACCAAAAGGTGACTAGACGTCCGTCCCAATGTACCGAGCAATACAAGTGCATATACCCTACTGACTTGTCTCTTAAATGTGTAACCCCTTACATTACTGAACTTATGCCCAATTGATTCATCAAAATCTCAAAGTCCGTTGGCTGTAAAAGAAACTAGTAAGTACAGTTTCAATGTCCAGTAGTTTATTCATAATTGGTACAATAGCCTTTAAGACTTAAAATTTCATTGTCGTAACACAGTGGATTGTCCTCTTCCTCTTATTTTTACACTAGTGCTAGGAATCCCAAAACATTCCATTTTTCGTCTTCCCAACCTTTAAGTCATACCACGATCTCAGCATGTAGATATCCAACGAGCACGAGGACACGTTGATTGAGAAATTATTGAATCTATTTCCTTTTTTCTTTTTCACACCATAAGTGTAACACCCCATATTTTTGGGACGTCTAAAGTATTAAAGTCGTCGTGAGATATTCATTTTTGAGTTACGAGTTTCCATTTTGTGAAATTTAGAGTCACTTTCCTTTTTGGGTCGTTTTCCTAATTGGGTAATTAACTGGCAAAATGACGTAAATACCCTTACTAACCCTCCCTCACCTTTATTTAAAAAAAAAAAAAAAAAAAAACACACACATCAACTCACGCACGCAGAAGGAAGGAAAAGAAGAAAAGAAAAAAAAAAAAAAAGAGGAAGAAGAGGAGAACAGAGGAGAACAGAGGAGAACAGAGGAGAACAGAGGAGAAGCGTGCGACCTCTTCCGCGAACCACGCCGCGCTGCCGCCTTCGCCGCCGCACAGCCGCCCGCGTCGCCGGCCCCCTACCGTCCTCTCTCTTGATTTTAATCAAGAGTAGTAAGTCCCTTAAACTTTTCTACAATTGAATTAATTGGGGGATTTTCGAGTTTTTGTGTTCAATTGATGATTAGAACACGATTGGTTTGATTAGCTTGTTGTTTTAGAATTATAATCGTATTTTTGGTGATTGTGGTTCATGGGTTGTGATTTTCGAATTGGGGGTTTTGCTAATTAGGGTTCATGCTAATTGGGTTTGATTTTGTGTATGGAGTTACTTGAATTTTGGTGGAGGGGTTTGTTGTGAGTTGAGAATATGGTGGTATTGTTTTGGGAGCAATTGATAATGATTTGAGTGAAGAGTGTACCTTCTGCCCGATTCTGAATTTTGGGTTATTTGGGTGTTGTTGTTGTTATTTTGATGATTAATTGATGGAATTGTGTAATTAGTAAGATGGGAAGGATGTGATATTAATTTGGTGTGATTGTTGGAAGGATTGGTTGTCGAATTCATGATTGTTGTGACCTTGTTGTAGTTAGTTGATTGTTTTTGTGTTGGGTTTGTGATGGTGATCGTGTGGTAATTCGATCTTATTATTTTGTGATTAGGGTGTGTGTTTGAGGAGGTTTCGTTCTAGTCTTGGAACAGTCCAGTGTTTCGTTCAGAGTAAGGTAAGAACGTTGGTCCATCGCTTGCCTAACACATGTTGCTCCTCTGTTGGCTTTTCTATTCATATCCATCGTTTTGTACCCTTTTGCTTGATCTCGTGCTCTGCGCCTTTGATTTCGTAATTTATTCGTATGGGTTACTCTAGCCATACTTCTCTGCCTCTCGGCCCTGCTTCCTCTTGGCCGAGTGGATCATTGGAGTTTCTGTTTCGTAATGCTTGAATTGACTCGTTTTGGCTTATTGGTATTCCGGCCTCGGCCGTTTATAAATCGTATTATCAAATAACGTACCATCAAATAACGAATATAAAACGGATGAAAGAAAAGAACGATATGATTACCACCTAGAGTGAATGTGATGCGGCACGGACCGATCACTGTTTATACCTCTGATCAAGGTACTGTTTCGGTCGGAGTAGCTACCGACTGCCTATTAGGCTTTCCTCCTAGAGGTACGCATCCTACTGGATCTCTAGCGAGGGGTGTGCACATTTTAAGTCTTTAGGAATCGTTTAAATGTACTCTAGCTCGCGCCGGTTCGAAATTGTGGTGGCTGCGGGGTAGGAGCCCAGCCGTGTATGATTGGCAAGACCGTTTGTCTCGTCAGCGATACGTGACTATCGCACTGCCGTGTCCTGATGGTACTCTGTATTCATTACTATATCCAATACTTATTATTTGTTAGCTACGCGCCTCAAGGCGCGTATCTTTGTTTCTCTGCTTTATGTTTCTTACTCAGCCTGTGCTGACGTTCTGTTTTCTGGTTTGTTCCCTACCGTGTTCTGGGGCCTATGTCATTCTTCGATGGCATAGTTGACAGGTCTTGATGATGTGGATGCTTGCTAGAGGAATTCATTTGCATGCCGGGAACTTTTCATAAACATTATTTAGACATGGATTATATTTGGTTTTGTAATTTAAATTTCAGTTTTGAGAACTGTAGTTCGACATTCTAAGTCTTCCGCTGTCGCCTTTTTGTTTGTTCGAATTTATTAAGTTGTAATTGAATTTCAAGCCTAGTAGTTGACTCGGTAGTCAACTGCGGCGTAACAATTCTATAATATTTCCTCATTTATCATGGCGAAAATTTAGGGTTGTTACAGTTGGTATCAGAGCCATAGGTTCTGATTCGTCGTGTCTACAAAAGTTTTCAAAACTTGTTTTAAGAAATTGGTAAACTGGGAACGGGATGGGTGCATTCATACGCATGCTGATTGCTAAGTGCTATGTGTTTCCCCTTCATTTACTACGGAGTTTTAGAGCCGACTTTTGAGACTTTTGATTTGAGACCGAATGTCATTATTGGGAAGCATCTCATTGTAGGTTTTCTTTGATACTAATAGAAATTATGATTCTTTAAGTTATAACTCCAAGGGTAATTAGTTCAACATATTGTGGTTATTTATTACGTGGAGTGTAATGTGAAAGTACTAAGAGCGACTAGAGGTTATGTTAGAAGGACTTGAAGCTATTTTAAGATATATAAGGACGTGAAAGGTATTTGGGATATATTGAGGATAAGTGTGAGGATGGTTTAGGCCTTGCTTATTTAATGTCGCCGTTGTCAAATTCTTTGTCCTTGAAGATGAGTTACGATTTGGAACATGATGTTAGATTGGTTTAAGTGAGATGGTGTTAAACCACAAATTTCAAAACACTTATTGGGTTCTTCTTTTCTAACCACGATACCCTATTCATGTTAATGAGAAAATTGGGAGAAATCAATTGACAAAACTTATGCTTATCCCTTTTAGAATACCCCATGCTACTCCATCTAACTTGATCACACGCCCATAGGTGAGAAACCTTGATTACTTTAGGTGAAATGTGGAAAGTTGAAGAAGGGACTAGTAAGAGTGAGTATATATATGAGGGAGTTGAGCATGAGGAATGTGAGAGTTTCGTGTATATTGTTCAATTTATTATTTGGGTTAGATGAAAAGGACTATGTGCATGCAAGTACACTACTGTGAATTTTGAAATTTAGGAATGAGTTCGAGGGATCGATTTATTAAAGTGTCAATGAAGTATTTGTATGAATGATGGGGTTGGTAGCGAATGAAACTCTATATATACTTGATCATAGTATCGTTTGTTGAAATATTGAGGATCGCTCTTCTAGTGGAAGATTATTGAGGGAGTGATTGGTTTATTGTCCTTATAATTGTGTGAACATATGGTACCGATAAGTCGGATTTGAAGATTGTATGTTTTATCAATTTATAATTTTAGTCGGAGTCTTGCCAGTGCATATGTCTAAGTGGGTACAATACCTCAATACTATTACGATATTATGATTATTCACTGATATTGATTCGATTATTTGCTATTTGAATGTCATTATTGATTGAGTATTGTTTTTGTCAATTGAAATTACGCTGTAGAGCTCAATCGAGAGCTGCACGACTCGTGCCCATAAGGACACGACCCGTCCTCGAAATTTTGTTCGTCTGTTGCTGTTGATCCGGACATGACTCGTGCAACTGTGGACACGAGTCGTGGTTCCCAAAAAAAATCGAAAATTTCGAAAAGTTAAACTCGGACGAGACGTATAGACGAAAAACGTTTCTCTTGTATTTGTATCCCTGAGTCGGATTCCTAACATGACTTATTCGTTAGGTGAATAATTATTCGTTTATTGATTGATTTGTGCTAATTCATGCTTACATATGTCAAGATCTAGTATGGAATCTAATCGAATTGGTTACAACTGATTCCAAACGATATTGCTTTATAGACAATGGTGCGAAATAACGGTCCCGATTTGACAGCTACCCTGGCTCAAATGGCACAACATCAGGAGGTAATGGTGCAGGCTGTGACCCGGATGGCCAACGCAGCGCAGAACAACGCTGGTAATAATGGGGGAATGGAAACAACAATGGCCCGTGAAATAATAATGTTGGTAATGGAGAAAATGACGGGCTTTTGAACCTTGCTACATGATCTTGTTTTGGGGGTCACATGATCAAAGTGTTGGACGTCTGATAGACGAGGAGGAGCGATGATTGAATACATCTTGAGTAATTATATGTATGGAGAATTTAATCCCAAAGGAACGACAGACTGACTAGAGGAAGATCTAGCTCTAGGAGATAACATGTATCTTCTTGTAAGTACTTGACCTGGTTTATAGTGTGAAGAAGGTGAAAGAAAAATGCATTAAGGATTTCTCGGCCATATAAATTGTTAAGGAAACTTACTCACTCATGGTTATAACTTTGGCATCAACTATAGGATTAGATCGATATGTCGATTGTTTCTACACTAGTTGGGTGTCCATATGATGAAATTTTGGTACAATTTAAATAATTGGAGATCGAAATAATAATTGTTTTGGGACTCATAGCACAAATGTGCAAGTGTAAGAAGAAAACAACTATCCACTATGCTGCAACAATGAAATTTTGAGTTTGAAAGACTATTATACCATTTATGGGTAAACTGTTGGACATGTGAGTTATGCGTAAAAAGATTTCCTACCATCTTTGGACTTGATATCCTGAGTTGAATTAATAGGTCATAAGCTCGAGTAAAGGAAAATCGTTACATATCAAGGTATGGGATCAAGTGAGGTGTCATCAGAGGATAAAGTTGTAAACCCATTAGAGATGTGGTAAGTGGTATGTGCGCATAAGGAAATGCTTTACGAATCGGGAAGTTGAGCTACATTCCGTGGTGTATGCCTATGAAATTTGGGTATGGAGAACGACTTGATCTTGAGGTAATTTATAAGATTTTGAAGTTTAACTTTGCAAGTTAAGGAAGCGAAGAGAATTATGGATTTGACATTGTGACGTGTCTATTGTGTGAATAAAGTGGGATAATTTATGAACAGAGGCCCTAATTCTGAATACAACCAGTTGGATAATTTATGGACAGTTGGACGTAATTTGACGCCTTACGTGATTATGAGACGCTACAAATCGTTAATGAAGCTTATATATTATGCTCAGGTGACACCCCCCCCCCCAAGGTAATTGTTAATCATAGTTGATTATGGATGAGCTAATGTGGAAATAGCGTGACATTAGCAACCATCGTTTTGTATAGTATGGTTGATAACGACAAAAGATGTGCAATGAACAAAGCGAAAGGGTAGTGTATTCATGGAGAATGAAAGACTAAGTCTTCTAATCAAGTTGCTAATGCCCTCTCGACTGTAGTGGCGGATCTTTATGAGGAAACCTTAAGTAACATCTATTCCGGTAGCAAAAACTTTTGGGTTAAAGTTGTTAAGAATCTTAAATTATAGAGGTCTGGTCATTTGGTAAGTGGCTTCATACGAACGCACTGGAAAGGTGGCTTGGGTTGATAAAGTTTATTTTGTGAGAAGATGGTCGAATGTAAACGCATCGTGATATGTAGTAGCTCTGTGTGCCCCTTTTGAGACTCCAATACTAGTAGTACGTGTCGTATCTTGAAATTTTAATAGTTGGAGAATTTAATTTTACCATCAATTTAAGATATGGTTCTTGTAACGATCTCGCTTAAATGTGTATGAGGCCAAATTTTGTTTAAAGGTGCAGAATCGTAGGTCGAAGCTGTCGTGAAGGAATTCGACAATGTTGGACAATCAAACACAGAACATGTAGATAAGTGGAACTGGGATTAAGATCATACTAGTTAAATTAAAAGGCAAGGGGACACTACTTATTTGAGGTTGCGTTCGAAATCTTTTCCGACTATGAGAATCTAAAGTATAATATTCACACAAAGGGAGCTATAAATGTGCCAGAGGAGATGGTTGGAGTTGATCAAAGACTACGACATGGAAATACAGTATCATGAAGGAAAATCCAATGTCGTAGCTGACGCACTGAGCAGAAAGTCTCTACATCCGACCCAGTTAGTTGATCAAAGGGAGAAACTAAGAGACGAATTCTTAATGTCGGAGTCCAATTGACTAAACCAGGAGTGACTTCAGGAACAACAACAATTGAGGATTATATCTTGGGTGAAACAAAGGGGTTGACTGATAAAACAACTTTGAACAAACTGGCAAAGGAGCCTGAAGTATTCAAAAGTGTGAAGATTGTATTGTTTGATTCCAGGGCCGAGTCTGCATAGCTGATGACACTACGCTAAGGAACAAAACTCTAACCGAAGCCTATGCCAACAAATATTCGGTACAACCAGGAGGAGATAAGATGTACCGAGATTGGAGAAAGGTGTTTTGTTGGCCTGGAGTAAAAAAAAAAAAAAAGGATATGGCTGACTTTGTGTATAGGTGTTTGGTTATCGAATGTTAAGAGTGAACACAAGAGACCTCAAGTCAATTACAACTCCTACCAGTGTCGGAATGGAAATGGAGTTCCATATCCATGGATTTCTGCAAGGTTACCTAGGACACCCAAGGGGAACATTATGATTTGGGTGATTTTGGACGGACTGACAAAGTACGCACATTTTGTATCTATGAAAGACACGTGGAAGAAGAAGCCAATCAGCCGATGCCTACACACACCATGTGTTGAGCCACGGTACACCAAAAGAAACTGTTATTTGATTGTGATGCGCGTTTCGTTTGGAAGAAGTTACAAGAAACCTTAGGAACGAAACTTCTCATGAGTACCGCATTTCACCCGGCCACTGACGGCCAAACTGAGAGGACAAATCAGACTTTGAAGGATTTGTTGAGAGCTCGTACCTTACAGTATCAAGGCGGATGGGAGGATAAGTTGGATTTGATCGAGTTCTCCTACAACAACAGCCATCAAGTCTCAATAAAGATGGCACCATACGAGGCTTTATATGGCAGAAAGTGCAGGAGTCCAATCTGTTGGAATGATATAGGTGAAATAATGGTCTTGGGTCTAGACTATATTCAGGAAATGACAGATCAGGTCAAGCTAATTTAGGAAAGGCTCAAGGCTGCACAAGACAGACAAAAGAGCTATGCTGACAAGACACGCAGCCACATTGAGTTCAACATGGGTGATATGGTTCTCTTACGCGTGTCACCTACCAGAGGCGTGATGCGGTTCAGGAAGAAAGGAAAACTGAGTCCCAAATTCATTGGACCCTATAAGGTGACTAAACGGGTTGGGGAAGTAGCTTACGAGTTAGACTTGCCTGCGAACCTTGATAAGGTCCACAATGTGTTTCACGTGTCACAACTCAGACGCTATGTCAGCGACCCGTCCCATGTATTGGACCCAGAAACCATCAAGTTGGATGAAACTATGACATATGAAGAGGCACCGTTGAAAACTAGGCGTACTGAGACTAACGTGGTCAAAGTTCTGTGGTGCAATAACAACGTTGAGGAAGAAACATGGGAAGTGGAATCAGTTATGCGTGAGAAGTACCCTCATCTTTTTGATTAAGGTACCCTCGGTTCGGGACGAACCTTTGTTTTAAGGGGGACGAGAGCCCGCGGGCCTCGTTTTCCCTCTTCCTGACGCAATGTCCTATGTTATTACTTGCTATTTAATCTTGATCTGTGCTGAATGTGTTGTGTGTTTGTTGTTCTTCGTTTCATCTTTCACTCAAAAAAAAAAAAAAAAAAATCCTCTTACCTCGTGATACTTACTCTTCTTTTTGATCAACGTTGCTGGTTGAGTGTGAAATCTTGAGGAGTGGGTTTAAAGATTCGGGACGAATCTTTGTTTTAAGGGGGGAAGACTGTAACACCCCATATTTTTGGGACGTCTAAAGTATTAAAGTCGTCGTGAGATATTCATTTTTGAGTTACGAGTTTCCATTTTGTGAAATTTAGAGTCACTTTCCTTTTTGGGTCGTTTTCCTAATTGGGTAATTAACTGGCAAAATGACGTAAATACCCTTACTAACCCTCCCTCACCTTTATTTAAAAAAAAAAAAAAAAAAAAACACACACATCAACTCACGCACGCAGAAGGAAGGAAAAGAAGAAAAGAAAAAAAAAAAAAAAGAGGAAGAAGAGGAGAACAGAGGAGAACAGAGGAGAACAGAGGAGAACAGAGGAGAAGCGTGCGACCTCTTCCGCGAACCACGCCGCGCTGCCGCCTTCGCCGCCGCACAGCCGCCCGCGTCGCCGGCCCCCTACCGTCCTCTCTCTTGATTTTAATCAAGAGTAGTAAGTCCCTTAAACTTTTCTACAATTGAATTAATTGGGGGATTTTCGAGTTTTTGTGTTCAATTGATGATTAGAACACGATTGGTTTGATTAGCTTGTTGTTTTAGAATTATAATCGTATTTTTGGTGATTGTGGTTCATGGGTTGTGATTTTCGAATTGGGGGTTTTGCTAATTAGGGTTCATGCTAATTGGGTTTGATTTTGTGTATGGAGTTACTTGAATTTTGGTGGAGGGGTTTGTTGTGAGTTGAGAATATGGTGGTATTGTTTTGGGAGCAATTGATAATGATTTGAGTGAAGAGTGTACCTTCTGCCCGATTCTGAATTTTGGGTTATTTGGGTGTTGTTGTTGTTATTTTGATGATTAATTGATGGAATTGTGTAATTAGTAAGATGGGAAGGATGTGATATTAATTTGGTGTGATTGTTGGAAGGATTGGTTGTCGAATTCATGATTGTTGTGACCTTGTTGTAGTTAGTTGATTGTTTTTGTGTTGGGTTTGTGATGGTGATCGTGTGGTAATTCGATCTTATTATTTTGTGATTAGGGTGTGTGTTTGAGGAGGTTTCGTTCTAGTCTTGGAACAGTCCAGTGTTTCGTTCAGAGTAAGGTAAGAACGTTGGTCCATCGCTTGCCTAACACATGTTGCTCCTCTGTTGGCTTTTCTATTCATATCCATCGTTTTGTACCCTTTTGCTTGATCTCGTGCTCTGCGCCTTTGATTTCGTAATTTATTCGTATGGGTTACTCTAGCCATACTTCTCTGCCTCTCGGCCCTGCTTCCTCTTGGCCGAGTGGATCATTGGAGTTTCTGTTTCGTAATGCTTGAATTGACTCGTTTTGGCTTATTGGTATTCCGGCCTCGGCCGTTTATAAATCGTATTATCAAATAACGTACCATCAAATAACGAATATAAAACGGATGAAAGAAAAGAACGATATGATTACCACCTAGAGTGAATGTGATGCGGCACGGACCGATCACTGTTTATACCTCTGATCAAGGTACTGTTTCGGTCGGAGTAGCTACCGACTGCCTATTAGGCTTTCCTCCTAGAGGTACGCATCCTACTGGATCTCTAGCGAGGGGTGTGCACATTTTAAGTCTTTAGGAATCGTTTAAATGTACTCTAGCTCGCGCCGGTTCGAAATTGTGGTGGCTGCGGGGTAGGAGCCCAGCCGTGTATGATTGGCAAGACCGTTTGTCTCGTCAGCGATACGTGACTATCGCACTGCCGTGTCCTGATGGTACTCTGTATTCATTACTATATCCAATACTTATTATTTGTTAGCTACGCGCCTCAAGGCGCGTATCTTTGTTTCTCTGCTTTATGTTTCTTACTCAGCCTGTGCTGACGTTCTGTTTTCTGGTTTGTTCCCTACCGTGTTCTGGGGCCTATGTCATTCTTCGATGGCATAGTTGACAGGTCTTGATGATGTGGATGCTTGCTAGAGGAATTCATTTGCATGCCGGGAACTTTTCATAAACATTATTTAGACATGGATTATATTTGGTTTTGTAATTTAAATTTCAGTTTTGAGAACTGTAGTTCGACATTCTAAGTCTTCCGCTGTCGCCTTTTTGTTTGTTCGAATTTATTAAGTTGTAATTGAATTTCAAGCCTAGTAGTTGACTCGGTAGTCAACTGCGGCGTAACAATTCTATAATATTTCCTCATTTATCATGGCGAAAATTTAGGGTTGTTACAATAAGTCATAGTAAGCACGTTAGAGCAAGTGTGTCTGATCCTTTAGAGTTGCTTCTTCCTCCAATCAAACCATCCATACCTTAGGATTTCATCCTCCGTATCTAGTAGCTAACTCGCTAAGATATATTCGAGCATTATTACTCTTTATACATCAAATAATGTCCAGCACTTTGATCACGTGACCTCCAATAGAAATCCACATAATAAGGTTAGCAGTATCGATCAACAGTTCACGGTACCTTGCACCCCTATTGAAAACGATTTAGGTCAAAAGGTAGTAAACGATAAATAATTGAAACAAACGCCAATAAGCTATTCGTCTCGCTTAGTTCTGACTTTTCTGGATGATTGGAGTTAATCTCCAAACTTTCACTTTGGAGTCACCCGGGGAGCCACGAGGCTAGCCGCGGGCGCTGCCCTCGTGCCGCGGTCGCGGGAGAGTGGCAGTGGAAAAGACACTCGGAAAAACCGTGTTTTTCGCGGGGCTGCAGGTTTGCCGCTGGCGCGGGAAGTATGCAGAATACTTGTCGTGCATTTGCGTTGTTGACCGCGGGCGCGGTTGCGCTAGCGACGCGGTTTGAGACACACAACTCATGTCCAGGGGTGCACGAATCGTGCTGAGATCAGTAGCTCCACGACACAAAAGGACGAATAGAAATCGAATAGACTATGCCAGAAACTCATTAATGACACACAATTAGCATATAGTTTCATCAACGACTTTATTCCAAATATAACTTAGGGGTATTGTCCCCTATTCAAAACTATGCAATAACGAGACTCCAACTAAAAGCTAAGCGTGAGTAAACAAAACATACAATCATCAAAAATAGGTCGCCAGTACCATATATTAAAATTATTGACGTGGATAATAAACCCAAAAATTCGTTTCCTCATAATAATGCCCGGAGAATATCACTCAACAAGAAAGGCAATACCCAAAGTTCCAACAGTCGAGTTTATGACCAAGGTTATATAAGGCTTCTTTTGCTCTTAACCCATCATCCATTGAAATAGTTGTTGATCGATTCAATACATCAATTTCTTTCACTCATTCCCAATTGCAATAAACAAAGTAATGTACTCTCAATGATTCCTACCATATAACCCATGTAATAAAAGAATGAATGGCATACGGGATCCTTTAAACTCTCGTACGCTCAACTCACTTATAGACTCACCATTACTAGTCCCTTCTTCAACTTTCACCTTTCCTTTAAGGTAGCCAAGGTTTCTCACCTATAAGGGGTGACATTGTTAGATGGAGTAGTGTAGGTTATTTCTAAAGGTTAAGCATAACATAGGTATTATGGACAAGAAAAAGAGGAAGTGAATGGGTGTTTCAAAAACCTTTGGTTTAATAATATATCGCGCACACTTATCCAACGTGTTCTATTTATATCTCATCTTTAAAGGCAAAACTTGGATAACAATAGACATTAAATAAGCAAGTCCCTAATATCATCAAATACATTCTTTAATATAACCTTAAGGATCATCACCATCTTATTTAACTCGTACTAATCTCAACTTCTTTCAAATAAAGCTCTTTTTTTTCCTCAACACCTCAACATTACTTACCAAGTAATATGACTACAATATGAAGAAGTTAATCGTATGAACTTGTCCTCGAAAAATGTAATCCCAAAGTGTCATCTAAATTCAATCCATATAAAATATTATCTCCAAAGTGATGCTCTCAAAATGAGTCACCAACTACATAGCTTAGTGTAGTACTCGTCCGTAGTATTTAGTACGTAGCTCAAGTCATAATCTCAAAAGTCAGCTCCAAAACTCCGTAGTGTAGTACAAGAGACACATAGCACGTAGTACATAGCATGCGTATGAATGCACCCAACAAATTCCCCAAATTTTAAAAATCGTTTTATCAAATTGGTTTAAAACCGTTTTGCAAACTCAACTAACCATACCAACCCTAAATTTTCGCTATCTTTAAATACAAAAATAAAGGAATGTTATGCCGCCATTGACTGCCAAGTCAACGACAAGGCTAATTTAAAACAAGAAGAACAAATGACAGCGGAAGACTTCTAGCTGAATCTACAAATCGGGAATTAAACCAAAAGATAAACTACAAATCGTCCCCAATGCAAATATGTGACGACTCATCAAAACGCCCAACATGCAATGACGCTTCAACCATACAATGCATCTCAATCTGCAAACCTGTCAACTGCGCCACCAAAAGGATGACACAGGCCCCAAAATAGGGTAGGGACACAACCCAAAAGAAAGAACGTCAGCACAAGCTGAGTAAGACATTTAAGTGACACAAAAGAATTAAGATACGCGCCAGTAACAAAGAATAGACAAAGCTACGCAAAGGAGGCAAGAGCCTGAAACGGAGCCTGGCACGAGTCGTGCTCAAGTCAGTGAGCTCGAAAATACAATGTAACAACGGACACGGCTCGTGTACCCAAGACACGAGCCGTGTAGAGCGCGCATGTGGTATTCATCACCACAATAATCTTTGTTTATCTTTCTTTAAGTAATTTATTTGCTCAAGGGTCCTACCCCAAGCCGATCCAACACTAGAGCATCGAGAATAAAACGATCCTAAAGACCCGAGTGTGCACACCCCTCCTAGGGGGACGGTAGGACGCACAGTCCCTAAGAGGAAGTCATTTAGGAGACTGGTAGCTGATCTCCGGCCTAGCTACATATACCTTGATCAGAGGTTAAACGCTCTAGGTGGTTTAAACATCATAAAACACGTATAGTTATATATGTATAAATAGATACATCTTTAATCCGTCTTAAGTACGTTATGCGCGCATAGTAGCCTGATTTATAAACGGCCAAAGCCGGAACAAGAATATCAATACATGATCAATAACAATAATCAATGTAGGAGGTCAATAGATGCTCAAGAGGTGATCAAAATAGATAAACAAGGACAATAGCCGATACATATTCAAGTTATAGAATATGAGCAATAAATTGAAGCAAAGATGAATGCGAAGGATTGTCATGATGTGAAATGAAGCTTAAGCTTACGAGGTTCAACGTTCTTACCTTTCAACGCTATCAGACAAGATTACGAACTACACCTCCTTGAATCCACAACTTAGGTACCCAATCAATCACAAACTCAAACGATAATCTCCTAATTCACAAGGTGTATCCATAAGTCATAATTTTCACAATTAACACTAATCTATAATGAGTCCAAAAGGAGACAGTAGTAAGTAAACATGAATAAAGTCTACCTCTGGCATAGGATGACCACCAAATTTGAGTATGTCATAAAAGGTTATGTCAGGAACGTCCCCTCCAAATTTCGTCCACAAACTCCAAGCGAATCAACGGGAATCAATCTCACACTGAACCATAAACATGAATTAGGGTTTACCCACGAATTCTGATATAACTTTTGATACACAAATCTAGGCCTTACCAAATTTGTATATGTTATCACAACTAGGGTTAGGAACATTTCCACAAACTCTTGTCCCAAAATACCTTATGAGTCAGCGGAAATCATCAAAATACCGAGATGGCGGAACAGTTCTCGGTAGATAGACACAGCTCCACTAAAACACCTCTACAGAGATCATCCGGTGGAATCTTTGAACAATCTACATGTTGATGGATTCATATCGAAAACACGGTTCTAAAGCCATAAAACATGTCTTAATCAAAGGTTGTATGTGAGAGTTGTGTGTGTTTGAAGTTGACACAGTTGTGCTGAAATCTTATGCGGGTGGAGGCTAAGAGAATGAGAGAGATGGAGAAGGGGGGGGCCGAATGACTGTCAAGGGAAGCTAGGGTTTTCTTTATTTTTTTTTCATAAATGGGTATTAGGGTAGACTCGGGTTTGGACCTAGCTAATTTGATGGGTTGCGTGATCCACAAACCCGATCCAAATCCGAATGGCTAACGAATCCTCTTGTGTAATTCTATAATTAGAAATCCCATAATAACTCAATCGAATTCCAATTAAACCTTAATAAAACCCTCAATTACATTATAAAACATAACACCCTTAATTATTTAACTTGCCAAAAATACGGGGTGTTACAATTTAGGTGCATACGAACCCAAGTGTTCACCATTTGAGTAAAATGGGTCAACAAATTGAGTAGTACTCAAACTCATCTCGCTACAGACGGCCATAACATGTGAACAAGGGTACTTGTAAATTTGGAGCTTATTGCATGAACATGTCTTAGTGGCTATATTCACAGTATGGGTATGTCTTCCTTTCTTATGTATTCTGGCTCCTTTACCCGTAATAACCTCATAAATATCATGACCTCGATCAAAAAGTTCACCCCGGTATGGTGCATTGCTTTATCACGATTGAGTCTGATAGCCTCCGTCACTTTAGATGTGTATGGAATGCCTTCCATGATTCTTTTCTTTGCCCATTCACGACGCTCCACGAAGTAAGCATTCACCCGATAAAAGGTCAACTTCACCAATGCAGTGATGGGCAAAAAACGGGCATTTTTCAAAACATTGTTGAAACACTCTGCCATATTAGTCGTTAAGGGCCCGTTCGGTATCACTGCCGTTTTCAGTTTTTGGTTTTTTTGCGTAAAAAGTTTAGCTAAATAAGTTGTAAAAATTAATTTAAACTGTATGTTTCTATAATAGTCATACAGAAAATGAAAACTGACAACTGAAAACTGAAAACCATTTTTTCTGGTTTTCAAAAACGGGACTTTGGTTTTCAAAAAAACAGAAAACTGAAAACAGAAAACGATGCCAAACAGACCCTAAGAGACCATATCTATGCCCACCATCATGATAAATTAACCATTTTTCAACCCCAGCTTCTTCAAGGTATTTTCTAGCTTCAATGTCCAGTTCACCTACTTGATTGTAACCATAGATAAACTTCTTCTTTTGATTTTGCTTTGCAGTCCAACCAAACTTATTCTTAAGAAGCCTACTCTTAAATTTGGTGTTCACATTTGAAGCAAGGTGTCGTATGCATACCCTATGATAGGCAAGGGGTTCCTCCCATCCTTGTTCGGTCATAGCATGCAAGATAGAAGGATGTCTGTCGGAGATAACACAAAGTCCAGATCTTTTGGTCACAAACACCCTTATACATGTCATAAACCAAGACCAACTGCTATTGTTCTCATTTTCAACAATAGCAAAAGCAAGTGGATATAGTTGATTATTACCATCAACCCCTATTGCAATCAATAAGGCTCCTTTGTATTTACCATACAAATGAGTTCCATCGATGCTTATAACTGGGCGACAATGATGGAAACCCTCAATCGATGGATGAAATGCTCAAAACACTCGTGAGAATGTTTCCTTATTGGGATCTATGTTTGGTTTAGTACAAAATTGGACTATTGTGCCGGGATTTGAATCTTTAAGTGCCTGCATGAAACGGGGAAGTAATTCATACGACTTTTCCCAATCACCAAAAATATCCGCAATGGCTCTTTGTTTCCCATTCCACGCCTTAGTATATGAGATAGTGTAATTAAATTTATCTTTAATAAACTCAACAATTACGGACACTTTAACCGACCAATCAGCCATTACGAGATTTCTAATAGCAAGACTAATGAAACCCCGCCTCAAATTCATGTGGTCACGTGGAACTTCGTCACTAACACATGAAGCGGAATGAGGACCTTTGTAAGTGACAATCGTAAAAGCTTCTGAGTTGATCTCATTTTTTTGAGTTGCTCTCAATCTCCAAGAGCAAGAATTGGGGGATCTACCACACAAGAACGTGATAGTATGAGGCTTAGACTTGGCTACTTTGAAGGTTTGGTTTTTTTACACATTATACAAAGTCACAACTTCCGTCACAGCAGCCTTGTTTGAAAATGTTTGACCAACAACAAATTCTTCACCAGCTTTATGTTCAACCTCATCGTCCCAAGTTATCCAACTATTCACATGTTCTTCATCAATCGCATGAATTTTATTAAATTCGGGGATCGGAGCATTATTACCCACGACATTGTCCTCACCATCTTCCCCCGAATTAATTAGAGTTTCATCAATGGCACCATCCGCCTCATCACCTTCTAAATTCCCATGAAATATTCCTTCATTGGCATTGTTAGTTTCAAGTGACACAAATGGGGAAATATCGTCTACTCTAAGAGCTGAAGGTGACCCAAATTGATCAAGGAAAAATTGATCATCCGTGAACAATCTAGTGAAAGAACCCCCCATAATAGGCATTTGAGAATCTCTTATGGTAGAAGTGGTAGGCATTTGAGAATTTCTTATGGTAGAAGTGGTAGGCATTTGAGTGGTAAAAATTGGAGTCGTAGGCATTTGAATGGTAGAAATTGGAGTGGTAGGAATTCCAGAATTGTGTGTTGGCAATATATTTCTGAGTAGATGATTCTACCCTTGACGATTCAATATATAAGTCCATTGATGGGACATTTGAATGGCTTACACAAGCCCACATCGCACGTAAAGCACGATCGTTATTTAGAGGCAGAACTTTATAGCATCCCGAACTAGAGAATTTCATCTTCAATCTCATCTCCATACCCATTCTATCAACATTATTCATACCTTCATATATCTCGGAAACCAAATCCGTGTAACTCATCTTACTATTAGCGATCACAAAACATTGACTACCACCCCGATATGATACATTCCCATTTGCTTCCAAAATTTCTCCGTCCCAATAACACAATAGTGGATAATCGACAATTTCCATCTTATGTTCTAAAGAATAGAAAAACAAGTTTCAATAAGAACATCTAATTAGACAAAAATCTGGCCTTCATATAATCCTAATTAAAATTAGAAAAAACATAAACCCAACTTAATTCATTGTCATACCAAAAAAACCCTAAATATAAACCCAACCCAACTCAAATTAATTCATATAACATTAATAAAACTCAAATCAAATCTCAAAGTCAAACAATAAAATGATGACAAAAGTAATTTAAAAATTAATATGACAATAATATGAATTAAGTTCAATTAAAAAAATTAGGGTTTTAGAATATTACCTGGAGAGAGAAGGGGGCGGTGTTGGGGAGCAGTACAGGCGGCGACGGCCAGCCCGTAGCGACGACGGCAAACCACTGTGGAGATCGCGAACGGCAGCAGGAGAGAGAAGGGGGCGGTGTTTGGCGTGTTTGAGAGGTTGAGGCAATAGAGTGGTGAGAGTAAGAGTAAGACTGTTAAGGGTGAGGGAGGGTGAGACTGTTTGATGGCAAATAAAACGAAAAAAAAAACCCGATAAACACGCCATGCGCCGTGGCAGTTCTAGTGCAGAATCCGTGTTTTAAGCCCCAAAAAGAAAACGCCATATACTCTAAGACTCGCCACGCGCCATGGCGAGTTTCAGGCTCCCAGGTATCCGAGCCTATGTGCACCCCATTTCGATAAATAAGTTTTTTCCAACCCCATTTTGATAAAAAAAATTTTTGAGCATTATTTGAATTAAGCGTTCGTACTTATGTACATTGACTATAGGAGATCATTAGGTAACAGACAACACAACCAAAAAGAAAAATCAACTTATCAGGACTGATATCCTCAACTATGGTAGACGTAACAACTATAAATAGTAGTTTACACTTGTCTCCAATCTCTGCTCTTTGCTTATTGTAATCTTCGAGACAACGATTCCATAGTTTTACTTTTAGATTCTAATTGCTGAATTAGTAAAAGTGACTAAGTTTAGAATTTGAAAAATATACAAAAGTTGTGAGACCTACATACTATGCATGTCATAGCTCTTATCATGTATCTCTAGCATAAGGTTTTTTTCATCTCCAATTTCATTCACAAGAACTCCAAATATGTCTAAGGGTTCACAAAAAACACAAAGAATATAAACCACCAATAAAAATTATTACATAATAAATTACATTAAAATTACATATAACAAAGCAATAAAACAATATAACTTACGTACCTGAAATCACATAATCCTTTTTGCGACGGGGTTCCAAGTGATGAGAGTCCATAAAATCAAACTTATGTTTCAAAAAATGTTCATTATCTTTTTTTTATTAGTTTGAATTTAGTATTATAGTTAAACTTCAACATAATATTGCTATCGCCTATAACGCGATAAATTTCTTTGTTTGGTTCTACGATAAAATTGTTAATTATATAAACATGTCCTTCAATGAGTTTTAAACGTAATTCTTTCCAACTTCTACCTCCAATAGATGCCTGAACGTAGTTTCCCTATAATAACAAAATAAAGATTACAATTATTACGTATTACCATAGAAAATTACGGGTTATAACTTAATAGGAATTAAGTAATGAAATATACCTCTTCATCAATAACCACCATGTCCACACATGTCAAAATGTTATAGCTTCTAAAATTCAAAACTTCCTATATCCTGGATACACTAACCTTGATCCTACGATCTTTTTTAGCCAATATTTGATTACTTGTATCTAATCGATTGTTTATAGTCATGCTCTGACCTCTTGAATCTGGTCCAATTGTATTTAACTCATTGATCGATGAATAGCTGAAAGGCAATAGAAAAAAAATAAGATAAATAAAAATAAAATAAACATCTCACAATTATTATTCGGTGTAGAAACGACAACATGCACAACAAATATACGAAAAAAAAGAATAAAAGAAACTGCACAACTAATTGTGCATGAAAGCAACGTGTCAATTGATTCTAAAAAGGTAAGAGCCACTCTTTTGTAATAAGAACAGTTGTGTATCAGTGCGACATAACAAAATTAATAAAAAGACAAAAAGCAAAAGACAAAGTTAATAATTTTTTTTAGCAAATCATGAGGACAAAAAGAGAAACATGGAGGTGGTGCCATTGAAATTATCGTACAAGAAGCAGGATCCCAATAATTATTTGTGTAAAATTAAGTCATGATTGCATATATTTATATAGTTGATTAAGATCTATGTACTATTTAGAATCGAACTATGATTGTAAGAGAGAATTATACTTGATATTAGGAATATGATTCAACATAGAATTTTTTCCGAAGTATGTATTTGAAATTCTACTGTAGGACAAAGAGCATTATACTTGATATTTGTGTAATTGAAATTCTACTGTAGGATGAAAAACAATTGCATATAGAATTCTTCTACGATTAGCAAAACTGTAATTGAAATCCTAAACAAAAAACAATTGGAAAAATATAGGACTCTTTGTATGAGCTCGAAATCCTCAACTTTTGATGTAGACCCCTGAAAAATACCTCCTTTATTATTATGTATTGATTGATTGATTAGATTGTTTGCTTCTATAATGCAGTATTCCTATAAAGAATGAAAACTGAAAACCACTTTTCCTAGTTTTGATAAACGGGACCTTGGTTAAAAAAAACAACAACTAGAAAACGATACCACACATACCCTTGCCTATTTGCAAATTTTAACATGTATTGTACTTTGGTTATAACGGAAGCAATCATATATAAATGCTCAAATGCCTTATTCACAAGAGCAACTTCCAACAGCACGCTAAATGCAACAAACTTAAGGTCAACCACCTCATGTTTGCTGATGATCTTCTCATATTTGCAAAAGGAGATGTTACCTCAATATTAGTTGTTGCAGAAACCCTCAGAGTTTGAGAATTAGTCTGGATTAGCAGCTAATCCCCTGAAAACCAATGTTTACCTGGGTGGAGGAAGTGATAAAATTGCACAGCAAAGCACTGAGAAAATTGGCTATGTGATTGGGAAATTTCCTTTCAAATACCTAGGGGTTCCATTACACTCCTCTAGGCTTACTGCAGCAATGTCTATCCTCTCCTCGACAAAATCAAAGTAAGGCTGCAGCACTGGGCAAACTCCTTCATTTCCTGTGCAGGAAAGTTACAGTTGATTAACTCTGTCATTCTTGGTATTCAAACCTACTAGGGTTCACTACTTCTGCTCCCCATAGTGGTGCTAATAAAGTGAATCAGTAGGCTTTGCAGAGAATTTCTTTGGGGTATAAGTGAGCAAAAGGGGAAAATAGCATTCATCAAATGGAAGGCAATTTGCACCCCAAAAAGAGAAGGTGGTCTTTGGTCTTGGCATTAAAGAGGTGTTAAGCTGGAATAAAACGCTCTATGCCAAATGGATTACCAAGTTGCTGACTAATAATGAGAATATTTGGTATAGATGGGCTAGAGCTTATTACTTGAAACATGAGGAATTCTGGGGTATTGGTCCTAAGCATGACTGTTCAGCCACTTGGAGATCCCTCATATCAATAAGGGAGGAAATTGTAGAAAAAGCTAGCTCAATAGGAGAAGCTAAAATGCTGATTAGCAATTGGAGCAACAAGAGCAGGGGAAAACTGGTGTATAAATTCTTCATGGAGAGGAGAAATGTTGTCAAGTGGTACAGATCAGTCTGGGATGCCTGCAGTATGCCCAAATGTTCTATTATAACTAGACCTGGCAAACGGGTCATTCGGGTCGGATGCGGGTCGGGTCAATTCAGGTCGGGTCGTTTCGGGTCATCAGAAATTTGGGTCATTTTCGGATCGGGTCGGGTCAAGTTCGGTCGGGTCCAGTTCGGTTTGGCGAATTCGGGTTTGTTTCGGATACAGGTTTTAATCCATCGGGTTAAGTTCGGATCAGGTCTGATTCGGCTTCGGGTGAAATTCGAATTTGTGGATTCGGATCTATTTCGGATACGGGTTAAACTACTCGGGTCAAATTCGGATCGGGTCTAATTCGGTTTCAGATCGGGATTGGATGGGCGGATTCGTGTCTGCTTTGGATACCATTGTATAGCTTTATCTCTTAATAATGCCATCAGTTGAATTTATTGATTGTGTTTTTTGGACCCTCTAAAGTTATGTACGAGTACGATTCAACTACTAATGCGATTAGTTTGATTCGAGCAATTGAGGATCCCGAATAGATAAAAAAAAAATAGTTCATATATATTAGATTATAAAGTTGAAGTAGAATCATATAAGCACGCACTCAATTATAATATCATGTATACCTGAGTTTTATTTGATATATTTAACTTCACTCAAATAAGATATTCATATAGAATTATGGATCATTATTTACTGTCTCACGGTCTTAAGAAATATAAATCGGCAAGCTCGCAATATTAGTATAGAGGTTAACTATAAAAAAGAATTGGACAATGTGGTATCGGGCTAGTGGTTTGGTATTGGTTGTGAGAATAAGTTAAAAAATTTACTTAGTTCAGTGTTTAATTTAAATCATCTATCATTAATTAAACTTAGTGTGTTGGAATCTGACATACTAAACATCCTCTTTGTTGATCAAACAATATTAATTAACACTTAAATCTTGTCACCTTACAAATTTCATATTTAACATGACACGTCGTATGAATTTTTAAAAGATTGCTAGCATAGTAGCATAGGTCCATACAGATTATCAATAAAACATATTTAGCTCAGTCGAAGCAGGAATAATTGAAATGTGTCTAATGAGATACCCCATAGTGATACAAAGACTCGTACCTTGATCACACACTCCATAGTTTTTACCGCACGCAAACATATGATTACTTACGTTGTTACGAACTAAGGCATTGCTACTATTCTATAAATCAATACTCTACTCAAATCATGTATCAGACTTGTAGAGTTTTAGTACAAGTTGTACAACCGATAATCTTAGTACGATATTGTATAATACATTATTGGTAGAAATTTACAAAATAAGAAAGAAAACTTTTATTTTAACTAAATTCACTATTTTGATTTTTTTTCAAGACATTTTATTTTCAATTAAAGTCTACTACTCCGTATAAGAATTTTGATTAATTTCTACTACGAAAATACTTTACAACTCTAGAATTGGGAATCATATTGGCGCCAAATGACCAAAAATCACGCGCGAAAGACGGAAAAAATCTTGCGCCAAATTCTGTTTTAGCGGGAGAGCTAGGCAATTAGATATGGATAGGAGTGTGCCACGTCTTCACTCTTCATTAGTCACCACTCATCACTTCATCAGTCATTCACCCACTCATCAAAGTCATCAGAAAGAAAAGAAAAAACAAATCCTCTTCTTCATCTCTTTCACCTAACATTCTAACCCCTCTTTTTCTCAGCCTCAGTCTCACATGAATTTCTCAAGCTCACTTACTCCTCCAAAATAAAAAAAACAAAGAGATTCGTCTTTGCTCCGCCGATTCGAAAGTGTTTCCACCATTTTCAATTTTCAGGTATTTCTTCTATCTTCCGCCTCTTATTTCATTTTGTCCTTAAAATTATTTGGTTGTAGGATTATTTTGTTGAGATTAATTGTTTTTGTATCTCGATTTAAGATTAATTGTTTACTTGATTAACCCTCTTTGTATTTTGAATTGAGAGTATTTATGATAAGTGTTCTTATATTCCGAACATGATGATATATGGTTATGGATTGTTTAGTGATTAATTTGTTCTTGGATTTTCAGTTTGAGTTTTATTTGATTGCGATAAATGATTAAAGACTAGAATTTTGTGGGTGTATATTGAATGGGAATTAATAAGATTTTATTTAGGATGTTTTTGTCGAGACTTGTGCTGCTTGTTGGATTTCTCTTGTGGGTGGATTTTGTGCAGCCAAAATGGATGGTCCCTTTGAAATGCAAATGCTGAAACTTCGCTTTTCCACTGAGACAATGTTGTCATTATGTATTTAACAACAAAACTTTTTTTTACATTAGAACGTGAGAGAGCTGAATCTTGCTGCTATTTAAAACGTGTGAAAGCTTTTCCACACCCTTAATTTGTTGTTATTGTTTATATATTAGTAAAGCAAGTTGTGTGAATGATTGACTACTTTTATTATTATGATTATCAGTGTTTAGATACTATGTAATTAAGCCACTGGTTTTGAGGTGATACACACATTCACGTAAGTTAGAGGTCCATGGTTTGAATTGCAGTCCACACTATTTTTTTTTTTTCTTCTTTTCTTATTTTTGTGATTTTACTTGCCTGAAACCTTAATTTTGTGACTTGTCTCCTGTATATAAACGTTTGCTCACTAGATATTAATTTTGTATCGATTATTTACACTATTGGTAGAAAAATTCATATCACTGATCAAAAAGACTCTAACTAGTGTTGTGAATTCTTTCAACAGCTATGGCACAACTAGAGCAAAACATCACGGATACGACTTCTGGAAACATGATAACCACCCTAGCTTTAATTACTCCACCCCCGACGAAGAAAAGGAGTCCTTCTTGGAAACAGATGGTGATTCTTGATGGCAAGCTCTTCACAGACAAAAAAGAGAGGGCACAATGCATTCACTGCAAGACATCTACTTTTCAAGCCGCTTCTCGCAATGACACTACAAACATGAATGACCATCTGAAAGTTTGTGAACCTTATCTAGAGTATTTGAAGAATAATGGTGAGGCCTCGTTTTGTCAAGCTGTTTACAGAGATCTTGTAGCTAGAGCAATTATAGAACATGGGTATGCTTTCTCTTGGGTTGAACATGCTGGTAACAGAAAAATACATGTTTATTTAAACAAAGAGGTTAAGACCATTTGTAGAAATACTGCTAAGGCTGATTGCTTAAAGTTACATAGAAATTTGAAGGCTGAATTGCAAAAGACGTTGCAAGAACTTCCTGGTCGTGTTTGTCTAACTGTTGATATGTGGACATCTTGCCAAAATGAGGGATATTTGTGTTTAACTGCTCATTATGTGGATTCTGATTGGGTGTTAAAGAGTGGAGTGCTAAATTTTTCCAATATAGAGACACCACACACTGGGCATGCTATGTATTCTGCCGTGTTAAATTTTCTTCGTGGTTGGGGCATTGAAAAAAAGATTTTTTCAATGACATTGGATAATGCTTCAAGTAATGATAAGATGCAAGACTATCTTCGAGAAACACTTAACAGTGAAAACATGTTGGTATGTGATGGTCAATATTTTCATGTTAGGTGTGCTGCCCATGTTTTAAACCTTATTGTTCAAGATGGTTTGGAGATGATTAAGCCTATTATTAAGAAAATAAGGCTGAGTGTGAAACATGTGAAATGGTCAGAGGTGAGAAAGAAAAACTTTAAGTCTTGTGTGGACTTGACTGGGATTAAGGAGACTAAGGCATTATGGTTGGATGTTGCTATAAGATGGAACTCTACCTACATGATGCTAGATAGAGCAATCTTGTATCGTAGGGCCTTCAAAGAGTTGAAAGCAAAGGATCATTCGTGCTTGCATTTTCCGGAACCTGATGAGTGGGACAAGGTTGAAAGAATTAGAGATATTTTAGAACCATTTTGCGACATCACTGAGTTGTTTTCTGGCAGGGATTATCTGCAAATCACTACTTTAAGAATGTGTGGAGAATTTCGATGCTGCTAAAGGATATGGTAATGAGTGGGGATGATGATATTAGAGCTATGGGCATGGTAATGGTGGAGAAATTTGAAAAATATTGGGTTTCTAAGGATGAAAACTACAATATTCTATTTGCGTTTGCCGTTGTTCTTGATCTTCGTTATAAGAAACAGTTTCTAAGATTTTGTTACCAGAGTTACTTTGAAGACGAGTTCAAATCTATGATGTAGTTTAATGATTGACAAGCTAGAATATTCCTAGTCAAATTACCACTATTCCTACTAAACTAGCAAGACTAAGTGAGTATCGTATCCACAAGGAAGAGGGAAAGTCTAACATGCAATTAAAGGGCGGAAAAAGCAAAACAAATAAAATAAAGCAATTAAATGGGGGTTTTTGGTTTGAAAGTTGGATTAAAGCGAAATAAACGAGATATCAAGTTGATTAAAGTGACCCTCGGTAATAATCTCTTCTAACACCCTAATATAGTAAGTTTTACCTCTCTCTAATATTACCAATTCATTAACAATCCCGATTTTAACCAATTAATCCTCTTTTATGGGGAATTTGAGCAACCGCTACCAAATTCCCCTCGTTTTAGTCCTAATTTGTCTACTGACCACTCAAACAAATCACAACCAAAGGCATGAAGAGCAAGGACTAATAAAAGATTGAGAACAACCCAAATTAGTATCGAATTAGCCGCAACCGCGACACTAATCAAATATAATCTATTAGTTGCCTAATTAATTCCCAAATCACTAATTAGCCGCAACCGCGACACTAATCATGTGAAAGTTGCTTTCTTTTAGGCTAATAATCAATGACCACCAATTATCAACCAAGCATATGAAATACCCAACTCTAATCTAGTAGCTAATTAGATAAAACAAGGATAAATCATGCATTAAAAAACAACGAATTAATTATAATGATATTAAAGGCAAAATAGAGAGAAAAATACTTACTAATACATAAGATGAAGAATTGATTACACCAAGAGTCTAGGAAGGGGATTAGCCTCCCATACTAATTATTACAATAATATTTGAAATTGAAATAATAATAAGAATACTAATTCTCCTTGAGTTTCTCTCTCTAAATTGAAAACTAGATGAAAAATAATATGAAAGGTTGATGATTCCTAAGGAGGGGTTACATGCCCCTTTTATTCAAGATAAGTACCAAACACTAGAAGACAAAATAGATATTTAGGCACAAATAAACCGTCAAAAGTCTCAAGGAAGCTTCCCGGAAGCTCCCTTTATCGACTCGAGGAGCGGGATCCTCGAGTCGAGCGAAGAAATCCTCGACTCGAGGAACACCCTCCTCGAGTCGAGGATCTTGTCCTTCTAAATACCCGTCCTGTAAACTCTCCTCGACTCGAGGAAAGTAATCCTCGAGTCGAGATTATCGTCCTCGAGTCGAGGTTTATGATCCTCGAGTCGAGGGTCTGTGCGCAGGGCAATCTTCAAACGGGCATAACTCTCACCTCCGAACTTCATTTTGAGCTCATAATACATCGTTGGAAAGCTAAGACGATGAAATTTCCTGTCCACTTGGAATTTCTGAAAAATATCTTATGGTTGGAGAGTTATGATCCAATGAAGTCGGAGGTGATGGTGTGTGGTTCTCGGAATGTCGTCAAGCTATCTTCTCCTCGAATCTTCCTCCAACTCGTAGCTTGATCCCCTAGTATCGTGCAAGGCTCACCAAAAGGGTCTAAGACCACCAAAACTCGTAAAACCGATGATTAAGCTCCAATAATACTCCGAGTGGTGTGGTCTACGAATCACGATAAAACCATGCCCAAATAGACATTAAGGCACCTAAACCATGCGGATTAACACACTACATTTACACCCTATCAAACTCCCCCATGCTTAGACCATTACTCGTCCTCGAGTTGTCCAACTCTCCACCCTTAACACCTAGGTCTCGCTTATAGCACAGGGTGAGTTACAACAATCATGCTCCTCCAAATCAAAGAATCGCAAGCCAACAAAACACTCAAACGGTGCTAGCTAGAGTTGGAGTGGATGAAATGCACGACACCCCTACTCTAACCATCTTATCCTCCCTTCTCACACACTCTAAGTTAGGGGAACGAATAAATTACGTTTCCCTCAACTTGGCTCAACGACTCCCTCAAAGCCATGCTCGAAATGAAGCTATCGAACACGACTCACCTCTTATCAATCCACCGGCGCCCCTATCATCACAATGCAAGAGGATTTCTAACCTAGGACCACCAATTCCTATCACCGAACCTCCTTATAACTCCCGTAGTGATCCTAACCCGTTACGCCCCAACTCCTCTTCTTATGTCGCCCGCCATGGATTACCTTTTTTTTTTTTTTTTTTTTTTTTTTTTGCAAACAGAAAAGAACATCACACCTATATTACAAACAAAGTGACAAATGCCAAACCGAATTACAATATCATGCCAAACGTCTCCCGCATGCTTGAACCTCGTCATTGCCCACAATGACAACTAACACCAACCAAAAGATTGGCAACAACGAGTTAGGTAGGGGGAGTATCATCAAGTCATCCACTCACCATCCCATACAACTAGGAACAAAGAACAATTGGTCTCATCTCATCAAATAAGGAAATGACAGGTTCTCGGGCCAAGAGACACTCACTCTACCTCACTCCCCTATCTTCCTCGAAAATAAATCCATCCCTCGTCTCACTACTCCATCTCCCTTATGAACGATATCAACAACGCGTCATCCTCCAATTACAACAAACCATCCAAAAACAACCCAACCAAAATGAACCAAACAAGGCTATTTTATTGGTTTAAGGGGTAAAATGGGGTGGGTAGAATAAGAATAACGGGGGGAGCAAACGCGGCGGGGCACAAAGAGAGATGGTATAGAAACAAGCTAGTAAAACGGGTGGGGAGTGGTGGTTAGAATCATGAGAAAGAGAAAAGTTAAGGGGAAAGAAAACATACCTCGTGTGAGCTCCATTTCCCTCGATTACCATCAAAACAAGTGGCTCATGGTCAAAAGACCGGTAGAAGAGCCACGCTCTCATCTCACAACCCCCGTCTTCCTCAAAATATGTCGCCTCCTATCACCTTACGAAACTTCCATCTCCCTCTTGTGTTTGTTGGAGCATAATGACACCACTACAATAGTTGTCCAAATAACCAAAACAAAATAGGCCATTTTGTAATAACTTTGTGAGTTTGGGGCCAAAATGTAGATGGTTTGGGACAAACAAGCATGTGGAACAAACGGGTGGGGAAACATGAAGAGAGATGGTATAAAACATGGGAAAAAAAGGGGTGAAGGAGCGACTTGGTTAGAAATTAGATGGGGAAAAAGTGTAAGGAAGAGTGGTGATTCATACCTTGGCATTCATCATGGATGGCAAGTGTCACAAGCTAAGAAAATGAAGAAAACAAACACACCAAAAACAAAGAAAACCAAATAAAATAATAAGCTTGGGTTGCCTCCCAAGTAGCGCCTTTGTTTAACGTCGTTGGCTCGATTCATACTAGGGAATCACCCTAGATGATCAGAAATGTGCGGAAAACTCCTTTTTAGGCTTGTCCCACACCAAAAACTAAGATCGGAACAATTCAAAACTCTTAAAAGCTTGTCGAACGTGCCAGCACAAGTCTCATAAGCATGACAATAGTAAACGTTAGTAAACAATAATGCACAAGCAATAGAGGCAAAATCATGAAAATTAGGAGTTTTCGGACCTCTATGCTCAAAATTGTCTCCTATGCCATCATCTTTATACTTTGGATTTGACAAGTTTAGATCAAGGAATAGAGAGAATTGATGACAATTAATCCAAGGGGGCTTAGGGATCAAGGATGCGGATTTAGTCGAAGGGGTTATGAGAGACTCTTCCTTAGGGAGGAAAGTCTCAAAATGCTCATCCGTTGTCTCTCTACTCCCATTCTCCTTTGGAAGTACAAGTCCTCTCAACTCTTCTAATCTCTCGTCCAAAGAAATATTAAAGTTATCATCATCAATTAAGGTATGAGTCAAGTTGAGACCACCAAGAACCTCCATAGGGACAATCTCAAGATCAATGGACGATATAGGCATAATCAAAGAAGAAGAGAGCTCATTAGAATCCACACAATCATCATCATCATTATCATACAAGAAAGTATCCTTTCTCAAAGGAGAATCATGCACACTCACTTCGGTCTCTATTACCAAATAATCATCTACATAATTTTTTGAGTGCCCATGAACACCGAAATCTACTTCTTGAGACTCCTCTACTTCATGCATTTTGAAATAATTGATGTCCATGTCAAAAGGGGGCTCTTGTGTCTTAAAAGAGGTGAGAAGCTCATTGTTCAATTTTGTCATTGCATTATTGAAGTCATTGCATTATTGAAACTCTGGCATCGATCTATGGCTATTTGTAAGAGTTCTCGCAGTTTTAAATCCTCATCCAGCGCACATTGATATGCCATGAATCGCCAAAAATCCCAAATCTCACAGAGATCCATATTATAGAGTCTTCCATTACTCATATACTCAGCCAATTCACGAGTTTCACAATTCATACCCTCTAGAATAATCATGTTTATTTCCCAATCGGAGAATAAAGGACAAATGTTACACATCTCCTCTAGCCTAGAAAAGTACTTATGAAAACGTTCATCATTCAATTGAGGAACGTAGTAATTATCCATAAATCACAAACAAATAAATAAACTAAAAATATGTACAAAAACACAAGAACCAAAAAAAAAAATAAAATAAAATAAAATAAAAAATAAATCACAAGGACTAGACCATAGATGATGGTCTATACAAACATAGACTATAACGGTACAAAAACACACAAAAATTACCAAAACAAAAACAAATATGTACAAAAACCACACAAAAATAGCAAAAAGACTAAAAACGCCTCCTCCCCGGCAACGGCGCCAAATTTGACAAGCTAGAAAGTCGTTATTCCTTGTCAAATTACCACTATTCCTACTAAACTAGAAAGAGTAAGTGGGTATCGTATCCACAAGGAAGAGGAAAAGTCTAACAAGCAATTAAAGGGCGGAAAAAGCAAAACAAATGAAATAAAGCAATTAAATAGGGGTTTTTGGTTTGAAAGTTGGATTGAAGTGAAACAAACGAGATATCAAGTTGATTAAAGCGGCTCGGTGATAATCTCTTCTAACACCTAGTATAGTAAGTTTTACCTCTCTCTAATATTACCAATTCATTAATAATCCCGGTTTTAACCAATTAATCCTCTTTTATGGGGAATTTGAGCAACCGCTACCAAATTCCCCTCCTTTTAGTCCTAATTTGTCTAGTGACCACTCAAACAAATCACAACCAAAGGCATGAAGAGCAAGGACTAATAAAAGATTGAGAACAACCCAAATTAGTATCGAATTAGCCGCAACCGCGACACTAATCAAATCTAATCTATTAGTTGCCTAATTAATTCCCAAATCACTAATTAGCCGCAACCGCGACACTAATCATGTGAAAGTTGCTTCCTTTTAGGCTAATAATCAATGACCACCAATTATCAACCAAGCATATGAAATACCCAACTCTAATCTAGTAGCTAATTTGATAAAACAAGGATAAATTATGCATTAAAAAACAAGGAATTAATTATAATGATATTAAAGGCAAAATAGAGAGAAAAATACTTACTAATACATAGGATGAAGAATTGATTACACCAAGAGTCTAGGAAGGGGATTAGCCTCCCATACTAATTATTACAATAATATTTGAAATTGAAATAATAATAAGAATACTAATTCTCCTTGAGTTTCTCTTTCTAAATTGAAAACTAGATGAAAAATAATATGAAAGGTTGATGATTCCTAAGGAGGGGTTACATGCCCCTTTTATTCAAGATAAGTACCAAACACTAGAAGACAAAATAGATATTTAGGCACAAATAAACCGTCAAAAGTCTAAAGGAAGCTTCCCGGAAGCTCCCTTTATCGACTCGAGGAGCGGGATCCTCGAGTCGAGCGAAGAAATCCTCGACTCGAGGAACACCCTCCTCGAGTCGAGGATCTTGTCCTTCTAAATACCCGTCCTGTAAACTCTCCTCGACTCGAGGAAAGTAATCCTCGAGTCGAGATTATCGTCCTCGAGTCGAGGTTTATGATCCTCGAGTCGAGGGTCTGTGCGCAGGGCAATCTTCAAACGGGCATAACTCTCACCTCCGAACATTATTTTGAGTTCATAATATATCGTTGGAAAGCTAAGACGATGAAATTTCCTCTCCACTTGGAATTTCTGAAAAATATCTTATGTTTGGAGAGTTATGATCCAATGAAGTCGGAGGTAATGGTGTGTGGTTCTCGGAATGTCGTCAAGCTATCTTCTCCTCGAATCTTCCTCCAACTCGTAGCTTGATCTCCTAGTATCGTGCAAAGCTCACCAAAAGGTTCTAAGACCACCAAAACTCATAAAACCGATGATTAAGCTCCAATAATACTCCGAGTGGTGTGGTCTACGAATCACGATAAAACCATGCCCAAATAGACATTAAGGCACCTAAACCATGCGGATTAGCACACTACATTTACACCCTATCAATGATGTGGTTATTAGGCTACAAAATCTTCTTCGTGAGTATGTTCCTGAAGTAAGCAATCAATCAAATTCTCACAGGAGTCACAGCACCAAGAGCTCAAGCGCAAAATCAAGTACTCGTAAGCGCAAACATGACCTTGCTGTAAGTTTTCACTGTTTTTGTTTAATCATTAATTTTTTATAATCTTTCTTCTACTGTTTAAATGGTTTAGTTAATCATTGACATATGTGTTCATGACAGCAATTCGATCACGAAGAGTCCTTGGAGAATAGTTCCTTAAAGACCATGCTCGATTTATAGTTGGAGGACGCTAAACTTGATCGTAACACTCAGTTGGATGTATTGTCATTTTGGAAAAGCAATGAAGGAAGATATGGTGAGCTTTCCTACCTAGCTAGGGATATTTTGACGGTGCCTCTAACGACAGTTGCTTCCGAGTCAACCTTTAGCATTGGAGGAAGGGTTCTGAACAAATGGAGAAGTTCTTATCTTCCCTCTAATTACATCTCGCGGCTGGTTGTATGGTTATGAAGGTGGATGTTTGAACTTTTGTCTTTCAATATTCAATTACTTCACATGGTTTGTTTAAGTAATACTGTATTATTTGTTCTTTGTCCAGTTGCTGAAGAAGAAGAGTTTACAAGGTCAGACGTGGACTGGAACCTAAACTAGTAGAGCACAACCCATCTTTTGCACACTTTTACAAGGTAGAGAGTCTTTTCCATCTTTTCGTTTCTAATGCTCCTATAAAAAATACTTGTGTAAAACTGTAAATTAGTACTTACCTAATTATTTTGAGTAGAAATTATATATAGACAACCCTTAAACCATGATTTCTATTGCATTATGGGTTACTTCTTGTGGAGCAGAGGTCCAGGTCCTTATAATCACTGGAGCCTGTGGCATCCTAGTGTAGGCTTAGAGCAGGATTGCTCTATGCATATCTGCATGTCTGAATGTTTCGGTATAAAGCTGAAAACTTTGTTTTGTCTTGTTTTCGTCTTTTAAATTTGTTGTGCGTGAAAGTTTTTACTAGGGATCATATTTGAAAGTGTGTTTTATCATAAACAGGAGAGAAAAGTGAAGTTCATACTAAGACGGAAGAGAACAATCAGTGAAGAGTGTTGAGAACAGGGCTGCCATATTTCTTGCAAACACTGGAACTGAGAAGGAAGACTTTTTTACTCTAGTTATTAAGTGATACGCGTATCTTTTTGTTCAATCTCCAATGGCAAGGAAACCAAGACTATCTATTCTCGCAGAAGACATGATACTAGTCGTATTTCGCTACCCTATTCCGTTGTTTTTAATGTTTTTCCTTTTGACTCAAAAGACAAGGGCTATGGTTATTCATGTTTTTTTAGATATGATCTTGAGACATTTATGGGTGTTTTATTGTGTTATCTTTAAAGTTTGTTAATGTTTCACAAATATGTCATTGATGTCCTATAAAAGGCCGGAGACATCTTGGACATATTGAGATGCAAATGACACGACCTAGTATCATTAGAATTTTTTTTTTAATAAAGATATCACAATAAGGATAGACAAAAACTCGGGTCCCCGTTCGGTTCAATTTTGGAAGTAATTCGGGTCATATTTGATTCGGGTCGATTCGGGTTCGAATGACGATCGGATCGGGTCGATTCGGGTTCGGATGACGATAGGATCGGATCAATTCGGGTTTGGGTCAACTTCGGTTCACGTGATTTCGGATGTACTTTGGTTCGGTTCGAATATAATTCGGTTTTGGGTCAACCTCTAGTTTCCTAATTTGGGTCTAATTCGGGTTACGGGTCATGTATTTCGGATCGGATTTCGGGTCAACTGCAGTTTTGCTAGGCCTAATTATAACTATGCTGGCAATCTACAATGCTCTTTCTACAATTGATAACTTGAAAAAGAGAGGATTTTGCATTCCTAATAGGTGCTGCTTATGTAAGGTTCAGGAGGAGAACATAAATCATATGTTCTTTGAATGTCAGCTTACTAGCAGCATTTGGAGATGTATTCTAAAATGGCTGGGCTATAGCAGGAGAATTGGCACCTTAGAACATGAGCTAAATTGGTTCAGGTTTAAGATTAAGGGAAAGACAGGGAAACAACATTTACTTCGAAGTGCTCTCTCATCTACAATTTATGAAGTCTGGAAGGAGAGGAATGATAGGATATTTAGAGAAAAAGCCAGAAGTGGTGAACAAATTACCTTACATATCAAGTTCATAGTTTGTGTAAGAGCTATAGACAGATATAGCGAAGCAATTCCTAGTGAGTAGATTGTTTTGTGGGTTTTTTAGGGTTGCTCATTGCTATTCTTTGGTTTGAGTTGTTCACTTTTGTTCTTTCTACCCATAATGGAAGAATAAAATGCTAACTAGTTTTTTGGCCCCTGAAATCACGGGATCTTTTTAATTATTTGTAGAGTCTTTATAACATGTTAGCTAGTTATACCAAAAATCAAAATTGTCTATCATGTTACCGAAATTAAACATACCAAGATGATCATATTTGGAACAAAAATAATGATAATAGGAGTTCAAGTACAATAAGCATAAACGTGACGATAAGAGGAAAGCATTTTATCGTTTTTAATTCATTGTAGAGTTGTCGGAACATGTTAGCTATAGCTTAAATGAAAATGAAATTGTCAATCACAATATTGGAAATAAACACGACCAATTCAAGATGATATCTCGAACACAAAAGAAAAATCATTTCTCATCTCATTGTAGACTTTAGAGTACAATATAACTGTTTGGAATTACAATATCGATTTGCAACATACCGTCATATTTTGATGGTAGAACTTAAACTTTATAGAGTCGAACTACAATGAATACATATAACTAAAATTATGTCTTTGATAAACTAAATGTATATGTAGGAATTCACACCAAAATCAAATGATAGCCTATCTAGCGTATATATACTAGTTCGAAGTAGATGTAACTGACACAATTAGCAAACGAAATGCCAAGAGTCATAATGGTGTGATTAATAATGATTAATAAACATAATGGTGTGATTAATAATGATTAATTTAATGAATTTTAATAAGATCAATGTATAACAAGTTGAAGTGATTCATAACGTCAAAGTGGGTAGTTCAGAAGATTAAATTTACACCGCATCAATAAGTCCCCTGATGAAGCTGTGAAACATGGCTAGTTCAATATAGGGCTGACACGTAGGGGATGTGGTGGATTTAATTTTTTGCAAATGCTCTAATGTTACGCCACATCATCCGTGATGTTAGGCTATTAAAGGTATAGTATAGATTATTACAAAAAAAAAGAAGCAATCATATATAGTGTTGTGCGGAAGCGTTATGCGCTAAGTTAATCGATGGCAAAACAACAACTAAGAACACAAGAATTTTGTTGTGCAATTGGACGCAAAATTCGGAAGCGTATAAGAACGATAACAAACAACAATAGAAAAGATCACACCAAAATTTAACGTGGTTCACTATCAACGTGATAGTTACGTCCACAGGGGCTAAGAATCAATTTCACTATGGTGGGGAATTACATATACAAGATGAATTGAGCAGTTCTCTAGATCTCCTAGTCTAAGGACTCTCTTTGTGTGGCTAGTAATGAGTTTAGGAAAGTAATAGCTAGTAAATCTCCCAAAACACTCTAAAAGTAATTAGGAAATAAGACAAACATCAAGCAAAGAAGAACCCAGAATCGTTTCTTCTATCTTATGTTTTCTCCACATACATCACCAACGCTATCTATCAATTCCCGAGACTCAAACATTTCGACCTTTCTAGTCACAATATCAACAATTTCCACATTGACTTAAATGGTCGCATACAATGATCTTCAATCAAGAACCCCATTTGAAGTAGTATGTACCTAAGTAACAATGCACCTACATGAACCATGATCTATTTCTAGCCGGAAATCAAACCATCTTCATTGGATCACAAAGAAGCTCCATCTTAATCAAGATGAGCCAAACCTGCCAGTAAAGTTTCAACCAAGCACAAAACTATCACAGCTACAACGACCATTTTTGCATCAAGAAACCCATGACCCATGCCGGAGTCCGTGCCTATGCCAAGGCACACTATCATCCCGTCGGAATCCAAAACACCTCCGTCGAAGTGCCTATGTGTTTAAAACTAAACACTAACTCTTAGTTAGCCCCGTCGAGGCCCAACCTTGTGCCCACGCCGGAGCACACTCACCACCCTCGTCGGGGCGTGAGCCACTACTTCTCTCTCAATGACAAGTGGATCGCCGTAACAGTCCAAAATTTCAACCAATTTTATAATATTATTTTATCAATTATAATTACTTTTCGTCAAAACTTTTGAGTCGACTTAATTGTACCGTTTGGAAATGTGTTTTCGAAAATCGTGTTGGGAAAGTGGTAATAAGTAATTTTGGCCTAGTTCAATTTAAGTAATTCTTGTCCAAATTCCACACTTGATAAGTATTAAAAAAACACACGTAGAAACCCCCTAAGAATTTCTCTCTCCTCTCTTACTTATCCCACCCAACCGACCCCCCTTCCATAAAACAACAACATCAGCTTCACCTTCATATAATTATCATCATTTCGACCATCTTCATTGTTGATCATCTTTAATCGATCCTTGATCATTCATTATCGCAAAGCTCAATTTGTCACCCTTCTATCATCACGATATGACCACCTTGCTTTTGCCTTTCGACCACCGCCGTCGCCGCCTCGTCCCGCCCGTTGGTGAATTTGTCTTCGGAAACCTGTAGTGCTAGCTCCTTTAATTTAAAGGATAATTATCCTAATTTCAAGTTCAATCTTTAATAATTGATTATAGGTTTATTATTATTTTTCTGTTTTGATTATTGAAATTTAATTCAAACAAATTCAAATTTTTGGGCTGATTTTGAGGGTTGAGTTTTGGGGAGTTTTCTCAGCTCTATGTGGACTTATTATACGAGCTAAAGGTAACACGATGTCTACTCCTTCTGAATTTATGTCAAGTAATATAAAACTAATAATTTTTGGAATGATTATATGTGTACTTATTAATTTACGAAAGTTTGATTATGTATCTTTCTAAATTTCGAATATGGTTTAGCTCGTGTAATTTTATGTTTGCGCCAGTTAAATATTATTCTCAATCCGGTTAATTTTATTTGTTGTGCAAAAGTTATAAAGGAATAGTTGGTTGATGATGGAGAATGTTGGATTATGAGATCGTCATTAGCTCTTGGCCGATTCCTAACTAAGCTAAATGAGAGTTTTGATTGGTATAAATTGAAGTTGGTTAGCTTTGAGGTAAACTAGTGATTAATGGTGTGGTGATCTAGTACTGAATTTGTGCGAAAGGATTAAGTGCGAAATCAAACGAACCGAAAGCTAATTAGTATCTCATGTTAGTATGTGTCGAACTACTGTGATAATGCTTGGTGTATATGGTTAGTGTTTGATGGTTTTGTTGACCGATAGCTAGACATAAAGGTAATTGAGATATGTGTATCAATGTATGGATTGTTTTGGTGGTTGAATTATCAAAGGATCAATATGTTGGTTTGTATTGTTCTAATTTATTTATTTTGGAAGATAATTGGCGCAAAGTGATGGGTCAATGTCTTTTTTTAAGGTTAATTTGAGGTACTGGCAGTGTGTAGTGAAACGTTGATGTAAGGTTCTTGAGGAGTTTTGTTAGTAATTGTTACTCCATAGTTGGTTATTTGATTATACAAAATGGCACTGTCGGGGGCTGATGGAGTTTGAGGTTTTGCCACTATTGCGAGTTGTGTACCGATGATGAACGTTTAATTCGATATTGTTGTGTTCGAACTTTTGGTTTAGCCTGCCCAATTTATCGAATTTGGGATCAGGAACATTGGTTAATGCAATATTAGACACGATACATGAGATTAAAATGTCATGGTGTTATAAGTAGATTGTCAAGATGTAATAATTAAAAAGGGAATGAAATTAGTAGTCTCTGACGTGTATGTACTAATTGTGTTTGTAATGGTTTTCTGGCCTAGTGCCTTTTTACATGTTTTCGTATGGTCGAGATTGGCGCATAGCCACTGGTTTGGATTTGTTTTGGCGTAGAGCCAAATCGTTTATGGAATTGATTGTGGAATTGGCAAATGTTGTTGGTTAATGTGTTGGTTTGTGTTGATTATGTGATCGCCGTTTGATTAATAAAATATTAATCACTTAAAGTGAAAGACAATGAGGCCTGGGGTAATTTATTATCAGGTGGACCGCATAGGTCTCACCTTGGGTTTTGTGAAAGCCGCATCGGCTTTAATGGAGCCCCTTCGCATCGGATATAAGTGGGTTAGGCTCTAGTACTACTCTATTGGGTTAAAAATACCTTCTGGAGGGTGTGTACACTTAAGTTCTAGTAGTCTCATGTTGTTGTTGTTGGAAGGACTTGTTCCACCACGATAGGGTGGTACAAGAATTCTTCCGTGCATTTCTATATCGTTGGTTACGACAAAAGTTCTGTTGTTGATCCTTTGATTCCCCGCTCATTGAATAAAAATGGTTATGTGAATGATGGATTAATTTCTCACAATTGAGATAAATTGAGATAATTGGAATGAATGGATTTTCTCATAAATGAGATTAACAATAAAAATGAATTCTCTCGTGATTGGAATAAATGAGTTATATATCTTCTTATATAATGTTTCTCAAATTTTATGGTTATCTGTTTATCATGTGTTGGATGACTTTTCTTTTTAGGTCATGACATGTTTTTACAAGGTAGAGTCGGTTACTCAGCTTAGAAGCTGACGTATTAAAATCCTTCGGGCTGCCCGTCATGGGGTAGGTCTTTGGTTTATCTGTTTTCGATTTCAGGTTCTTTGGATAGTAACTCGTGGACCCTACTTGGAGAATTATGTTTAAGCTTCTGTTGTATAATTTGTTAAAAACTTGTGTATAGGCGATAATTTTTGTATAAGTTGTTTTTAGCTGATGGTTTGGTTTTTCTTGGTCAGCTTTGTATATTGATTGTAATATATTATCGAATTTCGGCGAGTTTTGTAATAGAATAATGTCTTTAATTTTAGCCGAAATTCGGAGGTGTCACAATCGCTCCACCTCATGGAGCATTCCATCAGCTACTCCCTCGGTTGACCCAATAACCTTTGGCTCAAGTTCATTGTCCAAGATCGAATAGCTAAGTACAATAGGTGCGACTATACCAAACCTCAAAGTACTTTGACTACCTTGAAAGCCTCTTTGTTGTGCTTCTTGACGATCCAAAGCACCAACCAGTGACTGAGCGACTTCAACCTCCACTCCACTCTTGGCACGATCATCCTCAACACAAGACGAACTCTTCAACTCGCCCACCTCTAGACTCGCCGGTGTAGTATAACTCACCTCTTCATCGACCCTCTGTGCTATTGGCAAGATAGCCACAAGTCCACGACGCTCAGACAATGATGTCACATCCTTAGTCATCTTTCCCATCAATGTTGTCCCTTGTAGTTCATACAAAGAAATCGTCCTTGATCTTACACCACGAAGCACCTCTGACAAACCCTTCTGCACCCGCAAAACTCCTCCTCTTCCTTGAGATCCATAACCCTTACGATCTAGCATTCCAAGCGAAATAAGACTACTCTTAAGTTGTGGAACATGCACTACATCCTTGAGAATCCTAGCTACACCATCATGCATCCTAAACCGGACAGACCCAATCCCAATACCTTCACACACTGAGTTATTACCCATGGTAACCGAACTCCTATGTGCGCTATAAGTCAAGAATATCTTCCTATTGTTGTGCTGTCGCTATTGAAGAAGAACCACACTTCTTCAACCTAGGACAATCATTCTTTCAATGACCAGGTTCATTACAATTATGGCAGCGATCTTTGGACCTAGGACTTCAAGATTTGGTTTTAGACTTCCTCCTGCTCCCACTAGAATGACCATTTCCTTCAACACCGTTTACTACTAAACCTGCAGCACGATTTTGCACAATATTTACGGAAGCTTTCTGGCGTAACTCCATAGTAAAAAGTGATGACTTTACTTCTTCTAGGGTTAACGTGTCATTCCCAACCACAAGAGAATCCACAAAGTTCTCATATGACAAAGGCAAAGGCAAAGGCAAAGACACAAGTTGAATAAGAGCAGCATCTTCATCCTCAACCTTAACTCCTATATTGCGTAGGTCTAGCAATATAGAGTTTAGTTTATCTAGATGATCTCTAAGCAACGTACCTTTCTCCATCTTTAGGGAAAACATCCTCTGTTTCAACAACAACTTGTATAAAGACTCGAGCTTTTTCCACAGTTTGATAGCGGTGTCTTTTTCGGTCACTTCCGTGATGACATCGTCCTCCAAACAGAGTAAGATGGTGGAGTGAGCTTTGTCCTCCATGATCGCCAGATCATACTCGGTAAGCTTGCCTTGAGTTCCTGCCTTCTTATCATCCTCCTCTTTTTCAGCAAGAGGTAACCATAAGCCTTGCTGCTTAAGCAAAGCCCTCATCTTTATCTGCCATAAAGTAAAATTATTTCTACCCGTAAACTTGTCGGTCTTCGCAGCTATCGTCGCACCGGCCATCGTTCTTCCCAAGGATCTCCTACCTGGAGCTCTGATGCCAATTGTTGTGCAATTGGTTGCAAAATTCGGAAGCGTATAAGAGCGATACCAAACAAATATAGAAAAGATCACACCAAGATCAACTTGATAGCTACGTCCACAGGGGTTAGGAATCAATTTCACTATGGTGGAGAATTACAGATACAAGATGAATTGAGCAGTTCTCTAGATCTGCTAGTCTAAGAACTCTCTTTGTGTGGCTCTCCCACTAATTCCCTTCCCCCCATAATAGGCTAGAGGAGGTGGGTTTTATATATTAACCACCTTACCAAAATACCTAATGAGTTTAGGAAAGTAATAACTAATAAATCTCCTAAAACACTCTAAAAGTAATTAGGAAATAAGACAAACATCAAGCAAAGAAAAACCTAGAATCGTTTCTTCTATCTTACGTTTTCTCCACATACATCACCAACGCTATCTATCAATTCCCCAGACTTAATCATTGCGACGTTTCTAGTCACAATATCAACAAATTTTTACGAGGTTCACTATTAATGTGATAGCTACGTCATCCGAGGTCAATAATCAATCTTACTATTATGATGTGTGTTTACAGATACAAAAGATGATTTGGGTTCTCAAGATTTGCCCTTCTTGATATCTTGAGAACCCTGGTTGGCTCTCTCTAATTTTCTTCCATGAGAAATTAGGCTAAGGTAGAGGAGGTTTTATATATGTGAATAGCTATCCGTCGCCCCTATATTACTACTGTCGCCCAACTTTTTTTCAAATTTGCCAATTATACCCTTATTTTGTCTTAATAATAAACCAACTGTTGGCCTCCAACTCCAATTTAAATTGTATCCAATTTTGAAATAATATTCTAGTTCACATAGTCATAGGCAATTAGGCATTAACAAGATAGAAATCAATGATCATGGTTATATTTAATACGAGCAGTAGCGAAATGAAAATTATAATACCACCTCACTTAAAAGCACTTCATTAACAAAATGCATAAAGTTAGAAATCTAGAATCCTTAGGCCCTGTTTGATAGGACTTATTCTCAGATGAATTCAGATCAGATCAGATTGGAGCCATTCAGATTAAATCAGATCAGTTCAGAATAATTCAGACCAGATCAGATCAGATTAGAATCATTCAAATCAGATCAAATCGGATCATTTAAAATTGATTCAACTTAGTCTGATAAGTTGTCATTAAAATAATATAATTATTAACAATAATTGTTTTATTTTTAATGATTATAGGTTACAAAAATAAAAAATAAACAAGGAAATTCTATTTGACAAAGAAAAAATCATCATAAATTACTATTAGAAATGAAATGAATTGCAGTATCTAGTAGTTTGCCATAGAGTTAATTATCTCATTAAATATCACCCTCATGCTCTATATCAACCTCCATATCATTCAGCTCTGCGCCAACTTCTTGTTGGATATCATCTTCTTGCTCGACATGACGTCGAATAGATCTCCAAATTCTCTGCGTTATCTCGTATCTTATCCATGGAGGCTTTTCGTAAGGGGTTCCACAGATCATTATTCACCTGTCCTTGGATATGCAGGTCATGTTGTGGAATTGGAAGTCCAAGCTTGCACATACGTACATAATTATGAAGTGTGAAAGTCGCAACAATCACAGACATTTGATACTTATCCTCCATTTGAGGCATCGTATACAAAATCTTCCATGTCTTTTTCAAGTTACCAAATGTCCTTTCAATTGTTGTCCGCAACGAAGAATGTCAATAATTGAAATGTTCGAACATCCCATTGAGAATCCTTTTCTTTTTAAATTCGGGCATATGATACCTTGAATTCTTGTCCTTAATTGTAGACAAATATCCAGTAGTATTTGGATATCTAGAGTAAACCAAATAGTACTTTCCTACAAGAAATTGAAAAAAAAAAAAATCAAAATTGTTAGCTACGGTAGGATGTGAAAATGTGTGATATGTAATATTAAGCTATATGCATACATAAATTGTTACCTTCGAGAGGACGAGGAAAATTGAATTTCGATTGTGTTAAAAAGTCGACCCAAACTGTTATGTCATGAGCGCTTCCTTTCCTCCCCACATTAATAAATTTGAAAATCCTGTCAAAAGAGCAACTAGCAAAACAGTTCCACGTTTTCCCCTTACAGGCCCGAAATGGCATGCCATTCGCATCGACAATAAGAGCTTGTATATGAGTTCCATCTAAGCCCCGACACAATCCTAGTTCCATTAAAGAAGACTCTATATAAGTATAAATGTACAAAATCAACATTAAAAAATCACAACTTTGCAAATAAATTTCATACCTCGAAAAACGGTCAATATAGTGAGTTGTTTGCTATTTCTGGAAGTACATCAGAAAGATCTGCTTGCAGTCTAACAATGTCAAATGATAATGTAACTAATGCATCTAACACAGCTCGAAAATAGATACCTATTGTCGACACAGAGTCTTTAAATATATATTTGCAGCATCACGATATGAAGCTTCCTTTGCTAGTATATATAGACATATTCCAACCTGCTTCGGAACTTTCACATACTTCCCATCTGATAGCAGATTTCTCTCGATCATTAGGTTTACCAACTTTACAAACATATCGGGGTCAAGTCGATCTTAATTGTTATTTAAACAAATCTGGATTACCAGTTAACAATCTAAATATATATTGGGAACCACTTTCCCCTCCAACCCGCATAAGTACTCTTGTCGGTGGTGTAGATTTCTCAAGTAATGTCTTCAACTCTTCCAGTGCAAGAATCATAATAGCTCGCCTAATGTTATTTTCCATTCTACAAAATATCCACAATAAGACACAATATTTATTAAAAAATAATTAAATCAAAACAAATGTAACAACCCTAAATTTTGGCCAACTATAAATAGAAATAAATTTAGAATTGTCACGCCGCAATTGACTACCAAGTCAATTGCTAGGCTAGAAATTCAACTACAATAAACCAACGGAAAATAAAACAGCGGAAGTCTTTAAATGTCGAACTATAGTTCTCAAAACGAAACCCAAATTACATAATCAAAATGAAATGAAGTCTGAAATAAAACAAAGTCTTTCGAAAACCCCAACACGATCAGCTTCGTAAGCATGCAGCCATATCATCAAGACCTGTCAACTATGCCATCGAAGATTGACATAGGCCCCAGGACACGGTAGGGACGAACCAGAAAACAGAACGTCAGCACAGGCTGAGTAAGAATTAACAAGTATGAAGAACAAATAAGATACGCGCCTTGAGGCGCGTAGCTAACAAGAACGAAATGACGTTATAACATAGGAATATCAATAGCAATAGAGTGCATTATCAAAAGAGCATCGTCGCTCAATATATACATTACTTAATCATATTTTCGGCCAGGGTCCTACCCCATAGCCCCCACTTAACGAACTTTGTTTGAGCTAGAGTTGTAATTATCGCCCTAATAATCCCGAGTGTGCACACCCCTCGCAAGACAGGCCGGTAGGACGAGTTCCCATCTAGGAGGAAGACTATTAGGAAGTCGGTAGCTAATCCGACCCTACGTACCTTGATCAGAGGTATATCAAACGATGATCGGTCGAGCCGAATCCATCGTACTCTAGGTGGAGTCATTTATTTTCTTTCATCCGTTTTATATATGTTATTCACGCGTGCATTATTTGACGATACAAATTACAATGATCATAATCGATAGATACTTGAAGCGAAACAAAAACACAAGCGACAAGCAAACACACCACTCGACCGAGTGGCCGAGTGGTGGTCTCGGCTAGAGGCCGAAGGGCCGAGGAAGGCAAGAGGGCCGAAGGGCCGAGGAAGGCAAGAGGGCCGAAGGGCCGTGGGGAGTATGGTGGTCGAAAGACCGCAAACGAACATTGATAAGACTGAAGGAAAATATGCTCAATGATATAATTAGGCACAAGCGAAACGGATAATGAGAATGAACGTATAAAGCAAGAATATATGATGTTCAAGCGAATTAGTGTATCAAACAAGATAGTGATTAGTCAAGAGGACTGTGATCAACGTTCTTACCTTACTAGCGAAATCACAAGATCAACTCAAGACTTTAGAACGGTACTTCCTCGAACACACAACCTAAAATCAATCAACAATACACCAATCACTAACCATCACCCTCCTAGTGCATCCAAGGCACTCTAACTTTGGAATTCAACATTCAAACGACATCTAAACAACACCAAATTTGCACAACACCTTCCCAATCATGCCAACAACACAATTCCATTATTAAATCATCAAATCAATCATATTAACACTCAAATTAGGGCAAGATCAGATCTGGACAGAATATATTTTTCACCATTAGAACATCATAATTAATCCCCAAATTAAAACCATGAATTATTTAAACCATGATAATCAATTCCTCCAAATACTACACAATTCCAATCATAAAATCATCATTAAATCATCGTAATCTCAATCATAAGAACCCTAATTCTAAATCCAATAATTCATGCATCAAAACCAATATTAAGCATGATCATAATCTAAACAAACAACACCCAATACTACAATCATGTTTTAACTTCAATTAACATGATAAATTAGAAGCCATAATCTGAAAATTATGAGAGAAAGGGTTAAACTTACAACTCTTGGTGTAAAAAAAAACCAAGAGAGAGGGCAAAGGGGGTCAGCGGTGGTGCGCGGGTGGCGGCGGTTCTCGGGCACGGGGGGGGGGGCTCCGCTCTTCTCCTTCTTCTCTTCTATCTCTTTCTCGGCTCTCCTCTCTTCCTCTTGCTCCTCTCTTGCGACGGGAATGAGTGAGAGGAAGGGTTTTGTTTTTTTTCTTTTGTAGAAAGTAGAAAGGGTTCAGTAAGGGTATTTTGGTAATTTCGCCCAACAGTTGCCCAATTAGGAAAGCGTCTCTAAACGGAAGATATACCCTAATTTCCCAAGATAGATTTTCACGCCCTTAAAACGAGATTCTCCCAATACTTTGTACAATTCAAGTAACCCAAAAATATGGGGTGTTACAATCTTCCCCCCTTAAACAAAGATTCGTCCCGAATCTTTAAACCCATCCTTCAGAAGACACGCTCTTAACTAGTAACATTGATCACAGGGTAAAATGAGTACTTGGAAAGGTAGTATAAGATCATAAGAACATGCTCGAGGGAAAAACTATAAAAGGGTATTTGAATGAGAATTAAAATGAGTTGGAAATATTGTACTCGAGGTACGAAGCAACAATTCACATAAAAGAAGAATCGGCAAACATATGAATCAAAACACACATAGATCACATCAAACAAGCATTTAGAAACAAAGCGCGCGAGGCTCTCATCCCCCTTAAATTAAAGGTTCGACCCGAACCGAATATACCTCAAGTAAACAGATGAGGGTACTTCTCACGCATAACCGACTCCACTTCCCAGGTTGCTTCCTCAACGTTGTTATTACGCCACAGAACTTTCACCATTTGTGTCTCAGCTCGTCGCGTTTTGCGCACCTTAGTGTCCAAAATTTTCAATGGTGCCTCTTCATAAGTCATGGTTTCATCTAACTCAATGGTTTCTGGATTGAGTACATGTGATGGATCACTAACGTATCGTCTGAGTTGGGAAACGTGAAACACGTTGTGAACCTTTTCGAGATTTGCTGGCAAATCTAACTCATAAGCGACTCCACCAACTCGCTTGGTCACCTTGTAGGGTCCAATGAACTTAGGACGCAGTTTTCCTTTCTTCCCGAACCTCATTACACCCCTGGTAGGTGACACTCGGAGTAGTACCATGTCACCCTCATTAAACTCAATTTGACTGCGAGTCTTATTTGCATAGCTCTTTTGTCTGTCCTGCGCAGCCTTTAGTCTCTCCTGAATTAGTTTAACTTGGTCGGTCATCTCATGGATGTAATCTAGACCCAAAACCATCGTTTCACTAATGTCATTCCAACAGATTGGACTCCTGCACTTCCTACCATATAGTGCCTCGTATGGAGCCATCTTGATTGAGGCTTGGTAGCTGTTGTTGTAGGAGAATTCTATCAAATCCAGCTTGTTCTCCCAGCCACCTTGGTACTGTAAAGCACAGGCTCTTAGCATATCTTCCAAGGTCTGATTTGTCCTCTCTGTCTGACCATCAGTTGCGGGGTGGAATGCGGTACTCATTAAGAGTTTTGTTCCCAAGGCTTCTTGTAACTTTTTCCAGAAACGAGAGACAAAACGTGCATCGCGGTCGGAGACGATCTCCTTTGGAGTACCATGAAGTCTCAACACATGATGTATATAGGCATCGACTAACTGTTTCTTTTTCCACGTGTCCTTCATTGGTATAAAATGTGCACATTTCGTCAATCTGTCCACTATCACCCAAATCATGTTGTTGCCCTTAGGTGTCCTAGGTAATCCAGCAATGAAATCCATGGATATGGAACTCCATTTCCACTCTGGTACTGGTAAGGGTTGTAATTTACCTTGAGGTCTCTTGTGTTCGCTTTTAACCTTTTGGCAAACTAAACACCTAGACACAAAATCAGCCACATCCTTTTTCATTCCTGACCACCAGAACACCTTCCTCAAATCCTGGTACATCTTGTCTCCACCTAGATGTACCGAGTATTTGCTTGCATGAGCCTCAGTTAAGATTCTATCCTTCAATGTGGCGTTGTTAGGTAAGCAGACCCGATCCTGAAATCGAATTATCCCATCTTCACTTCTTTTGAACAATGCAGGTTCTTTTGCTACTTTATCCATCAGCAGCTTGTCAGTCTCTTGTAATTCTTTGATCTCCTCAAGGACATCATTCTCAATAGCGGTTGTCCCCGTGGTTACACCTGGTTCTGTCAACTGAACTCCGAAATTGAGAAACTCGTTCCTTAGTCTTTGTCTTTGAACAACCAATTGGACCGAATGTAGAGACTTCCTGCTCAATGCATCTGCTACAACCTTTGCTTTCCCTTCATGATACTGTATCTCCATGTCGTAGTCTTTGATCAACTCTAACCACCTCCTTTGACGCATGTTTAACTCTTTCTGGGTGAAAATGTACTTTAAACTCTTATGGTCAGAGAAAATCTTGAATGTAACCCCAAACAGATAGTGTCTCCACAGTTTTAGTGCAAAAATCACGGCTGCTAGCTCCAAATCATGGGTCGGATAGTTTTCCTCATAACTTTTGAGTTGCCTAGACGCATAGGCGATCACTCTCCTGTTCTGCATTAGGACACATCCTAAACCATTCTTTGAAGCATCGGTGTACACCTCGTAAGGTATGTTCTCATCAGGTAGTGCTAAAAATGGCGCCGAGGTTAACCGTTCTTTTAGAGTCTGAAAGACTTTCTCACAAGTCTCATCCCATTTATACTTTGTAGTCTTCTTCATCAAAGTCGTCATTGGTTTAGCAATCTTAGACAAATCCTTCACAAATCTCCTGTAGTAATCTGCTAGTCCCAAAAAGCTTCTAATCTCTGTTACATTCTATGGGGTCGGCCAATCCTTTACCGCCTTGACTTTAGCTGGGTCTACTGCAACTCCGTCCTTGGATATTACGTGTCCCAAAAAGGCTACCTTATTCAACCAGAACTCACACTTCGAGAATCTACCGTATAATTGCTTTTCTCTCAGAATCTCCAATATGATCCTCAAGTGGTTCTTATGCTCCTCTTCAGTCTTGGAGTAAATTAGAATATCATCAATAAACACTACCACAAATTTATCCAAGTAAGGTCTGAAGGTGCGATTCATGAGATCCATGAACACTGCAGGCGCGTTTGTTAACCCAAATGGCATTACTGTGAACTCATAGTGTCCATATCTAGTTGAAAATGCGGTCTTTCGTACATCTTCTTCAACTACTTTCAATTGATAATACCCAGACCTCAAGTCGATCTTTGAGAACACACTTGCGCCCTTAAGCTGGTCAAACAGGTCATCGATCCTGGGTAAGGGATATCTGTTTTTGATGGTGACATTATTCAACTCTCGATAGTCGATACATAGCCTCATTGTTCCATCCTTCTTCCTTACAAATAAGACCGGTGCTCCCCAAGGTGACACACTTGGTCTAACATATATCTTTTCCACCAATTCGTCCAGTTGTTTCTTCAGCTCTTGCATTTCCACCGGTGCCATCTTGTAAGGTGACTTAGCAATCAGACCCGTTCCAGGTATTAACTCAATTTTGAACTCCACTTCTCTTTTGGGTGGCATCCCCGGGATCTCCTCAGGGAAAACATCTGGATAGTCACTCACAATAGAGACATCGCTCAACTCTGGGTATTCTACCCTAGTGTCACGCACATGACATAAGAATAGAGGTTCTCCTTTAGCTATCTGCTTCTTCAGATTCATGGCAGACACAAACTTTATTCTTGGTCGTTTTGGAAGTATGCGATAAGTCACATGGGTATTTTTCTGTCCCCGAAGTGAAATCTTTCCTATCCAACAATCTATTCTCGCTTTATATCTACCCATCCAATCCATTCCCAATATTACATCAAAATGGGTTAAGGGAAAAGCTATCAAATTAGATTTGAACTCATGTCCACAAATCACTACAGGCACATCTTTAAACTGACTCTTACACGAAATACTAGACCCATCAGCTTTTTCGTCCAACACTGGTTTGTAAAACTCCTCCTGAATTTTCATCCACCATCTTCCAGCTACCTCCTTAAGGTAAAATGCAGCAACTTTTACCTTCAGATTGTCAGGAACACCAACAGCAGAGAAGATTCTCTCCATATCCTCTATCCAGTCAAGTAGGATACTCGGTTCTCCTCTCCCAGTGAAATTGTCAGGCCGTTTCTTCTGTACGACATCCGACATCTTAGCTAACAGCATTTCATTATCTCCACCTCCATTACCGGCATTAATCCCATTGTCGTCATTTGCAACATTATTTGCAGCATTATTGGCAGCATTATTAGCAGCATTATTGGCATCATTATTAGCAGCATTATTCTGTGATATCTGTTGCATAGCCTCAACCATCACCTGTTGCTGCTGTGCCATTTGTGCTAGAATAGCTGTCACATCTGGACTGTTGTTTCGCACCATTTTCTATAAGGTAATAACGGTTGATTCAGATGTAACCAATTTTATAACATACTCTTTCAGACATTAACAAGCATAAATCAATATATTCCAAACTAAACATAAACAATAAATCGCATAGTCAACGAATCATGATGATAATTCAGCTCAGAAGTATAAATATATCGAAATCAACATTCGTCTATTCGTCTCGCCCGAGTTTAACTTTTTGGAGCTTTGTTTTTTTTTTTTTTTTTTTTTTTTTTTTTTGGAAACACGACTCGTGTTACTGTAGCACGAGTCGTGCTAGGATCAGAAACATCAGACGTACGAATGTTCGAGAACAGCAACATCAACACGCAGTAGAAAGTGAAATAGCATTTAATTTGCAACGATCTTATGAAATAATCGAAATAACATAATAGTATTGGGGTATTGTCCCCAATCTAAAGTGCTTAAACAATGAAAACTTGACAAAAGTATAACATAACATTTAATGCTAAAGTTTAATAAGAAAACACAATCGACGTCTAACTAATAACTAGGCCTTATGTCTTTATTTATAAGTCTCTATATTAATTCTTTAAGCATCACCACTCGGGTCATAATCCTCATCATTAGGAACTTCCCCTCCATCATCTTGATCCGAGTCGCTCAACTCCTCATCCGAACTAATCACAATTACCTCCGTGTCACTAGCTCCATTAGTATCATCCTCCTCTTCACTCGTGGGAGCTTCCTCAGGCTCCTCCTCTGTGTCTACTGGTGCATCCTCTCTAATTGGCGAGGACGGGGGGTTAGGAGAATGGTGATATTCCTCAACTTTAACTTTCTTCTGATTCAACTGACTAGGTATCTCATGTTCTTGTAGCTGAACCTTCCTTCCTTTCATCACATAAGCTTCATGGGGTTCCGGGGTAGGGTTACCATTATCAGTGTCCGAGGGTACAGGAGGTATGTAGATTGGGTAATCCTCAGGTATTTGAACATGACTAAGGGATACCTCATATTCCCACTCCAGAATTACCTCCAACCTGTCAAGATCTATCACTCTGCCTGATCTGTCCCTCAAGTATTGTGAACCCCCTGTGAGACATGCATAATAGGCATTCCTTTCTAGTCTCGCTCGAACCTCCTCCCAACGGGGATGTATCCTCAGGTTGACCAAAGTCACAAAGACTTGGACCTCAGGTCTAATTGCCCATGGAAATCTTTCGGCTGCCTCAGTCAGTTTTGCCCTCATTCTGGTGACGAACTCCTCTACAGACTCACCAATTCTCATACGGTCTGGAAGGTCTCAGATGAAAAAGCTATATGATCCGCTATCATCCATGGACCAGCAATTGACCTTACACCAGATGGTCCGAACTCCCAAACATATGTTCTTGGGCCTGCCATTCTGTCAGTATACCAGAGAGAACTCCAAGTGCATTACTACCCAAATCGTATACGCATACCACATAATTCGCAGGTCAAAACCATTAGTGTAAACTCCTTCTCTAGTATCACATAGCAGTTAGCACATAGCATGCGAATGAATGCACCCATCCCATTCCCAATTTGTAAATCATTTAAAACAAGTTTTGAAAACATTTATAGACTCGACGAATCAGAACCTATGGCTCTGATACCAACTGTAACAACCCTAAATTTTGGCCAACTATAAATAGAAATAAATTAAGAATTGTCACGCCGCAATTGACTACCAAGTCAATTGCTAGGCTAGAAATTCAACTACAATAAACCAACGGAAAATAAAACAGTGGAAGTCTTTAAATGTCGAACTATAGTTCTCAAAACGAAACCCAAATTACATAATAAAAACGAAATGAAGTCTGAAATAAAACAAAGTCTTTCGAAAACCCCAACATGATCAGCTTCGTAAGCATGCAGCCATATCATCAAGACCTGTCAACTATGCCATCGAAGATTGACACAGGCCCCAGAACACGGTAGGGACGAACCAGAAAACAGAACGTCAGCACAGGCTGAGTAAGAATTAACAAGTATGAAGAACAAATAAGATACGCGCCTTGAGGCGCGTAGCTAACAAGAACGAAATGACGTTATAACATAGGAATATCAATAGCAACACAGTGCATTATCAAAAGAGCATCGTCGCTCAATATATACATTACTTAATCATATTTTCGGCCAGGGTCCTACCCCATAGCCCCCACTTAACGAACTTTGTTCGAGCTAGAGTTGTAATTATCGCCCTAATAATCCCGAGTGTGCACACCCCTCGCAAGACAGGCCGGTAGGACGAGTTCCCATCTAGGAGGAAGACTATTAGGAAGTCGGTAGCTAATCCGACCCTACGTACCTTGATCAGAGGTTTATCAAACGATGATCGGTCGAGCCGAATCCATCGTACTCTAGGTGGAGTCATTTATTTTCTTTCATCCGTTTTACATACGTTATTCACGCGTGCATTATTTGACGATACAAATTACAATGATCATAATCGATAGATACTTGAAGCGAAACAAAAACACAAGCGACAAGCAAACACACCACTCAACCGAGTGGCCGAGTGGTGGTCTCGGCTAGAGGCCGAAGGGCCGAGGAAGGCAAGAGGGCCGAAGGGCCGTGGGGAGTATGGTGGTCGAAAGACCGCAAACGAACATTGATAAGACGGAAGGAAAATATGCTCAATGATATAATTAGGCACAAGCGAAATGGATAATGAGAATGAACGTATAAAGCAAGAATATATGATGTTCAAGCGAATTAGTGTATCAAACAAGATAGTGATTAGTCAAGAGGATTGTGATCAACGTTCTTACCTTACTAGCGAAATCACAAGATCAACTCAAGACTTTAGAACGGTACTTCCTCGAACACACAACCTAAAATCAATCAACAATACACCAATCACTAACCATCAATCTCCTAGTGCATCCAAGGCACTCTAACTTTGGAATTCAACATTCAAACGACCTCTAAACAACACCAAATTTGCACAACACCTTCCCAATCATACCAACAACACAATTCCATTATTAAATCATCAAATCAACCATATTAACTCTCAAATTAGGGCAAGAACAGATCTGGACAGAATATATTTTTCACCATTAGAACATCATAATTCATCCCCAAATTAAAACCATGAATTATTTAAACCATGATAATCAATTCCTCCAAATACTACAGAATTCCAATCATAAAATCATCATTAAATCATCATAATCTCAATCATAAGAACCCTAATGTTAGAACCTAAGGTGGTTTAGACACTCTAAACAACACTTAATAACTCAATTAAGTTAAACCTTAGGTGGGGATCGATTTGCATGTTACTAAAAACAACTAAAAACCGAGTTTAAGGATCGTATACCTTGTTTTGGCTCTAGGTTGTGCTCTCCTTTACTAAGGAGTGTCTTGAGCTGCTTAACAAGGATGATCCTCCTTCCAAACTTCAATTCTTGAGCTCTTCTAATCTCCCACGGTACGTACCAAAGGATTCACGAGAAAACCGAGTTATTATGTGCTAGTAATAACTCGGTTTACCCCAAAATCAAACTAGTCCTAATCCCTAACAATTAGGATCAATTAGGATGAAGTAGTTTTGTGTTTAGATGTGTTTTTGAGCTACATGCAAAGCTCAAAAAGCTTGGTGGCTATGGTGAAGTGCACGGCCAAGAAGAGAAAGAAAAGAAGATGATCTTTTCTTTCCTTTTTTGTGTGTGTTTTGTGTGAAAAAATGATTAGTAGTGTATAGTCTAATCATGGTTAGACTATATATAGTGGTAGGTTAAATTAGTGAATCAAATTTACTAATTTGCCCCCACTTAAATTAACCAACCTTTAAGGTATAGTAAGGTTAATGTAGTCATTTCATAACTTAACTAATTAAGTTACAATTAACTATTATATATTGATATAATAATTATTTCTAATCATATTTTAGCTAATAATTACAACTCTTGTAATTAATTTTAGCTAAATTTGTCACGACTGACAAATCACGACAACACCCAATAATTACTAATCTCGAATTTAGTAATTTTAACACTGAAAAATTTCTATTTTATCAGTCGGTTTATTTATTATTAATTATCATATAATTAATAATATAATAAACTCTTCGGCCAGATACTAAACACATTGCCAGTTAACCATTAACTGGCTGACAGGAGTTCATCACGTTATCCTATATAGGTATGACCGATAGGGACCAGTCGATCTCCGCCGTCTTACGACGACAATAACGTCAAACCCTAGACGGCCAATCGTTATTGATTTACATTGATCAACTGATAAATTTATCTTATAAACTGATCCCTGTCAATTCCATAATTGAGATTTATTAATCAACGCACTATTGTCGGAGGACACTACTCCAACAATCTCCCACTTGTCCGAGACAAGTATGTGCGTGATCGATTCTCTTGCCCTTTATATCTCCCACTCAATGCAAGATGTCTTTCAGGTCGCTCTTGTACTCGATGTGAATCGTAAAGTGGTTTTCTTGATCGCGAGCGCAACTGTCTGGCCGGAAAAATCTACCTTAGGTTACTTCCGAGCGTGGCCACGCATGTCCAGTTGCTACTCCTCGAGTGGCCTAAAGATATTAACCCTGACGTGGGCGGACAATCCCTTCACTCTACTTTCATTGTTCCATACAGCTTTATAGTGACCCAAAATATGTCCTTATAGCCTCCTTTTACGGCACGACTTAGGACATAAATCAAAGCCACTATTTACTGCACAAACTTTGATAAATAGTTTCTGGTCAAAAGAATCGACTCAATGGAATAATACAGTGCTCCTAGCTGCGACCCAGCAATAGGAATCTATAGGTGGTCAAGTCCGACAGAGTGTTTCACGGTCTGCTTGTGTAAACGACCGGTCATCCCATGACCCTATGACTTTTGAACCAGTCATTCTAATCGACTTACACACTAGTCACTTAGAGTCGTCACCTCACATTGTGACTAGGGACTAAATTATTCTGCTATTCCTGTTCACTTAATAGGGCTCAAATCGTCTCTACGACCTATAGGAGTTAAACAGAATATATATATTTATTCAGAATTTACAAAACTGAATAAATTTAAACGATAAAATCTTTATATATATATATATATATATATATATGTAAAAAGTTAATACAAGGATCTAACTATTACATATCATATAATCTACAGCCAATCAGTCATGTGTCTCAATCCCATGGATGCTACATGACTGTTGTGCTTAGCCTGTGTCATCGGCTTAGTCAAAGGATCGGCGACATTATCATCTGTCCCGATTTTACAAACCAAACAATCTCCTCGTTCCACAAAATCTCGTATTACATGAAACTTCCTGAGTACATGTCTAGACCTGTTACTAGACTTAGGCTCTTTAGCCTGAACTATTGCTCCACTGTTGTCGCAATAGATGGTGACAGGATCTGCTGCTGACGGAACAACCTTCAGCCCTTCTAGAAACTGCTTAATCCATACCGCTTCTTTTGCAGCTTCTGAAGCCGCAATGTACTATGCCTCCATTGTAGAATCCGCTGTGACAGATTGCTTGGAACTTTTCCAGCAGATCGCTCCACCGTTCAGAGTAAAAACATAGCCGGATTGAGATTTCATATCATCTCGATCAGTTTGGAAACTAGCATCTGTGTAACCTTTTACACGTAGCTCAGTATCTCTTCCAAACACTAAGAATGTGTCCTTAGTCCTTCTCAAATACTTTAGGATATTCTTTACAGCTATCCAGTGACTTTCACCGGGATTAGCCTGATACCTGCTCGTCATGCTCAAGGCATATGAGACATCAGGCCGCGTACACATCATAGCATACATGACTGATCCAACTGCGGAAGCATATGGGATCTTTCTCTTGCGTTCCATATCTGCGGGCTCAGACGGACATTAAGATTTACTCAGAACTATTCCGTGACCCATTGGCAGATATCCTCTCTTGGATTTCTCCATATTGAATCTTTCAAGAATCTTATCCATATAAGCTTCTTGACTTAATGCCAACATCCGTTTTGATCTATCTCTATAGATTCGGATGCCTAAGATGCGTTGCGCTTCTCCTAGGTCCTTCATCTGAAAATGATTTCCTAACCATCCTTTAACTGAGTTAAGGGTCGAAATATCATTTCCGATGAGAAGTATGTCATCCACATACAGGACTAGGAACGTTACCTTGCTCCCACTAAACTTCATGTACAAACATGGTTCCTCAACACTACGAGTGAAACCATTTTGTTTGATTACATGATCAAACCGATGATTCCAGCTCCTGGATGCTTGCTTAAGTCCATAAATGGACCTTTTGAGTTTGCAAACCTTCTCAGGATTGCGTGGATCGACAAAACCCTCTGGCTGTGTCATACACACTTCCTCTTCCAGAAACCCGTTCAGGAAGGCTGTTTGACATCCATCTGCCATATTTCATAATCATGAAACGCAGCAATCGCTAAGATTATCCGAACGGATCTAAGCATCGCAACTGGTGCAAATGTTTCATCATAGTGAATACCATGAATTTGCGTGAAACCTTTCGCCACCAGTCGAGCTTTGAAAACATCCTTGTTTCCATCCATGCCGACTTTGATCTTATAGATCCATTTGCATTTCAGAACTTTTGTTCCTACTGGCACATCTACCAAGTCCCATACTTGGTTCTCGTACATGGAATCCATTTCGGATTTCATCGCCTCCAGCCATTTTGCAGAATTTAGACCTGTTATGGCTGCGTTGTAGGTTGCGGGCTCGTCACTTTCTAAAAGTAACATTAAGTATTTATCATCATCTTCGACAATACCTAAGTATCTCTCAGGTGGGTGACTTACTCTCCCTGACCTTCTAGGAACGGAGGCTGGAACCACTGTATTAGACGTTTCAGGGCTGTTTTCTCGTAAAACATCCTGATTTTCGTCCTCTGTTTGTGGCTCTTGAACTTCCCGAAGTTCAAAATTTCTCCCACTCTGTCTTCTAGAAATAAACTCCCTTTTTAGAAAGACAGCATCACGAGACACAAACACTTTGTTCTCCCGACGATTGTAGAAGTAATATCCTCGCGTTACTAAAGGATAACCTACAAATAGGCATTTCTCAGATCTGGGTGCTAGCTTATTGTCAGAACGGTTCTTAACATAAGCTTCACAGCCCCAAACCTTTATGAAAGACAAGTCAGGAACTTTTCCTTTCCATATCGCATATGGTGTCTTTGAAGCTGATTTTGTCGGAGTCCTGTTCAGCAGGAAAACAGCGGATTGTAGAGCGAAACCCCAAAATGAATCAGGAAGCTCAGCCTGACTCATCATAGACCGAACCATATCTAATAGAGTTCTATTTCTCCTTTCAGCAACACCATTCAACTGTGGTGTTCCAGGAGGTGTTAATTGTGATACTATACCACAATTTCTCAAGTGATAACTGAATTCGTTACTCAGATATTCACCTCCACGATCAGATCGTAAGGTTTTGATCTTCCTATCAAGTTGGTTTTCAACTTCCCTCTGAAATTCTATGAATTTTTGAAGGACTTCGTCTTGGTTCCTTATTAAGTAGATGTATCCATATCTACTAAAGTCATCTGTGAACGTGACGAAGTAGTTGTAACCACCTCTGGCTGTGAGGCTCATTGGACCACACACATCTGAATGTATTAGTTCCAATAGCTCAGTAGCTCGAATTCCTTTTCCGGTAAAAGGATTTCGTGTCATCTTACCTAACAGACAAGACTCGCATTTATCATATGATTCGTAATCAAGTGATTTGAGCACTCCACTGGATACGAGTCTTTTAATGCGTTTTTCGTTTATATGACCTAAACGACAATGCCAGAGATAGGACAACTCAGGATCACCTGTTTTGAGCTTTTTATTTTCTACATGATAGACATCGGTGGTTAAGTCTAAAACATATATTCCGTTGATTGATTGGGCTATGCCATAGACCATATCATCCCATATCATTGTGCGAGAAGGAACAACATTTGTTTTTAATTTCAAAACGAAAACCTTCCGCGTCTAACATAGATACAGATATTATGTTTTTGCTCAGGGTTGGTACATAATAACAATTATACAAATTCAACTCCAACCCTGACGCTAACGACAAAACATATGTTCCTACAGAAATAGCAGCTATCCTTGCTCCATTTCCAACGCGTAGGTCCACTTCACCCCTTGCTAGCGCTCGCATTTCCTGCAGCCCCTGCAAATGATTACAGAGATGAGATCCACATCCAGTATCTAATACCCACGACGTGGAACTAGCAAAGTTTATGTCTATAGTGTAGATACCTGAAGCTTTCTTCTCCTCCAGGTATTTAGGGCAATTGCGCTTCCAGTGACCTACACCGTCACAATGAAAGCACCTTTGATCGGGGTTCGTGCTTTTGGGTGGCTTGGTCTTAGCGTGTACCGGCGCTTTTCCTTTGCCCTTGCCCTTTCCTTGCACGGGTTTCTTCCCCTTTTTGCCTCGGTTTTTGAACTTGCCACCTTCCTTCCTCACATTAAGCGCTAAAACATCTCATTTTCCGCTAGTACTCCCACTTGCTCCCATGTCTTTCTCTGCTTGGACAAGCAGAGCATGAATTTCATTGAGGTTTTTCCTCAAATCGTTCATGTTAAAGTTCACTCTGAAATTGTTGAACTCGTCATGTAGCGAGTGGAGTATACGATCTACCGCGATTTGATCAGAAATCGGGCATCCCAGTCGCTCTAACGTCTCTACGTATTCGATCATTTTGAGCACGTGGGGACCAACCGGCTGTCCCTTGCTTAATCGTGCCTCAAAGAAACGACTGGCGGCATCGTATTGCAATATTCGCGGCTTTTGCGAATACAAATTCGTTAACTTAACGAATATCTGGTATGAGGAGGAATAAATCATCCTGCGCTGCAACTTTGGCGCCATGGCATAGATCAAAACATTTTTGATCGCGGTTGATTCCTGCTCGTACAACTCGTACGCTTGACGCTCGGCCATCGTTGCGTTAGGCCCTGGCGTTGCAGGTGGTGGTTCAACGAGGAACCGCTCCTTTCCGTCGCTTTTAGCGGCTAATCGTAGACTCAATTCCCATTCTGGGAAGTTGCTCCCGTCGTCCTTCAAGGAGTTCTTCTCCATGAAGGCACGGAGCCATGAGTCTTTCGTGATACTCGGTAGAACTGGGTTCGCGTTTGGATTTGCCATTGCGATTTAGGATTCTACAAGTTTGGAAATGAAATTTTGGTTAGATTTTATCGCATTATTTTACTTCACATTTTATTCATAAAACATGAATTTCGTTTATATAATTGATCTCCCTTAATTATATAACCGATTCCGAGATCCGTCGTACTTATAAATTTCGGGCACGTGAGAGGGCGTCTTTAGCTTTTTCCCTAATTTATAACACTCGGGTGAGCCAACTCTTGGCTGATTCTAACTCTTTAGAACTCTCGGTTGACAAAATTTCTCGAATATTTGCCCCTTAACCTCGAATTTGCATAACTTTTATGCCCAATTCGTCGAGATCAACCAAATCTAACTCGTTGTAACACTTATAACCCTACTCCCCAAGGTAAAAAGGTCCCACCTCACAAGAGGGTGAGTGTGGTTCCTAATGAACAAGGTTGTATAGGTGTTAAATTTGGAAAAGCTAGCTCTCGATATTACGTTTGATTTTGGTTTTAGGAGATCTAGTCGTCTTATATTGTCTATCGCGTTAATTAAGTGAACTAAATATTTAGCGAATCGTCGACAATTTCTAACGACTAAAACGCGTGCGCAAATTTTAGTTTATATCCTATCCACTACGTCGGCGGATAAATGCAATAAGCCAAGCATGCAACGTACGATTAAACTAATAAATCGATCACGAGTACTAGTATGGCCCTATCTCGCCTACGAAAGCTAAACTAGTTCCTCATAAGTCTTCGACGACTTCTCGTCTTCGAATAGGCCTCCGGCTACAAATGCAATCTTGGACTCGACGCTAAGGTTGGTGATAGCGCCAAAATAGAATTACATGTAAAAGCCTATTATACATTTACTTTATAAAAAATAGAAAAAAAAAATATTACAATTAGGCGATGCGAGATCGCAATTAATTACAAACCCACTGATACCATCCTTACATTACGGTACAGTACCGGTCCTACGAGACATCTTGGCCATACTATACTCGGATTTTGGTCAAACGTATAACACTTATATATTTGACCTCGGCAAATCACATTTACCGACTAACAAAATTCAAAATACGGCTAATATGGAAAGCGATTTTAACAATTAAAATCATGAATCAACCAAAACACTTTTGCAACCAAACCGACAACTAAACTTTTTAGTTTATCAACCTTCAGTCCCACTAAGGTCGATTCAATTAGTTTGATGGATTCGTTTTAGCCCTCTTTTTGCTCGAAAAGTGCCATAATACACTAATTTATTCTAGTTAATCATAACAATTATGAATTCTATTAGAAAAATCTTTTCCTTTAGCCAACAAATCATACGGCCAGTAGCACATGCATAAGCAAAATTCCAGAAATTTTTCTTGTTTTAATTTAATTAAGAAAACAATTTCCAACTTAATCATTATTAACTCTTAATAACGACAAAAACTCCAAAATTAACTTTTAATTTTGAAAAAAAAAAATTCGAACCAATGCTATGGTGAACTTCATTACTGGAAATTTTAGTCCTCTTAATTATCACATAATTTTATACATGCAAATTATCTAATCAACTCTTAATTCGATAATTAAGCTAATTATGTGATTTAAACCGAAAATTCATGGAAAAAGAGCTAAAATTTTCCAAACTTTCTACAATTTCGTCCTAAACTCTATTAAGACCAGTAGAAGCCATGCATGTCAAAAGTGACAAAACCATTTTATCAATCGAATTATTTAAGTCGATAATACACCTAATTAACCAACTCGGTTTAACATGCAATAAGACCAAATGCTCTGATACCAATTGTTAGAACCTAAGGTGGTTTAGACACTCTAAACAACACTTAATAACTCAATTAAGTTAAACCTTAGCTGGGGATCGATTTGCATGTTACTAAAAACAACTAAAAACCGAGTTTAAGGATCGTATACCTTGTTTTGGCTCTAGGTTGTGCTCTCCTTTACTAAGGAGTGTCTTGAGCTGCTTAACAAGGATGATCCTCCTTCCAAACTTCAATTCTTGAGCTCTTCTAATCTCCCACGGTACGTACCAAAGGATTCACGAGAAAACCGAGTTATTATGTGCTAGTAATAACTCGGTTTACCCCAAAATCAAACTAGTCCTAATCCCTAACAATTAGGATCAATTAGGACGAAGTAGTTTTGTGTTTAGATGTGTTTTTGAGCTACATGCAAAGCTCAAAAAGCTTGGTGGCTATGGTGAAGTGCACGGCCAAGAAGAGAAAGAAAAGAAGATGATCTTTTCTTTCCTTTTTTGTGTGTGTTTTGTGTGAAAAAATGATTAGTAGTGTATAGTCTAATCATGGTTAGACTATATATGTGGTGGGTTAAATTAGTGAATCAAATTTACTAATTTGCCCCCACTTAAATTAACCAACCTTTAAGGTATAGTAAGGTTAATGTAGTCATTTCATAACTTAACTAATTAAGTTACAATTAACTATTATATATTGATATAATAATTATTTCTAATCATATTTTAGCTAATAATTACAACTCTTGTAATTAATTTTAGCTAAATTTGTCACGACTGACAAATCACGACAATACCCTATAATTACTAATCTCGAATTTAGTAATTTTAACACTGAAAAATTTCTATTTTATCAGTCGGTTTATTTATTATTAATTATCATATAATTAATAATATAATAAACTCTTCGGCCAGATACTAAACACATTGCCAGTTAACCATTAACTGGCTGACAGGAGTTCATCACGTTATCCTATATAGGTATGACCGATAGGGACCAGTCGATCTCCGCCGTCTTACGACGACAATAACGTCAAACCCTAGACGGCCAATCGTTATTGATTTACATTGATCAACTGATAAATTTATCTTATAAACTGATCCCTGTCAATTCCATAATTGAGATTTATTAATCAACGCACTATTGTCGGAGGACACTACTCCAACACCTAATTCTAAATCCAATAATTCATGCATCAAAACCAATATTAAGCATGATCATAATCTAAACAAACAACACCCAATACTACAATCATGTTTTAACTTCAATTAACATGATAAATTAGAAGCCCTAATCTGAAAATTATGAGAGAAAGGGTTAAACTTACAACTCTTGGTGTAAAAAAAAACCAAGAGAGAGGGCAAAGGAGGTCGGCGGTGGTGCGTGGGTGGCGGCGACGGGCGGCCGGCGGCGGTTCTCGGGCACGCGGGGGGGGGGGGGCGGGCGCCGCTCTTCTCCTTCTTCTCTTCTCTCTCTTTCTCGGCTCTCCTCTCTTCCTCTTGCTCTTCTCTTGCGACGGGAATGAGTGAGAGGAAGGGTTTTGTTTTTTTTTCTTTTGTAGAAAGTAGAAAGGGTTTAGTAAGGGTATTTTGGTAATTTTGCCCAACAGTTGCCCAATTAGGAAAGCGTCTCTAAACGGAAGATATACCCTAATTTCCCAAAATAGATTTTCACGCCCTTAAAACGAGATTCTCCCAATACTTTGTACAATTCAAGTAACCCAAAAATATGGGGTGTTACAACAAATGTCATCCAAAAGTGTAAAGCACAAAAATATTAATAAGTACCAAAGAGTCAGTGACGACACAAAGGCGAAACAATAGAGTTATTGCATATATTCTAGAAGACTATTCCTCGTATGGGCACGCTACATCAAAATTTTCGTCTGTAGCCACTGCATCATCCAAAAATATCCATTTTTGATTGTTATTCTCAAGTGATGAGAAGATGTCGGCATTGCGTTCTTGGCTAAGAAACTTCGTAACATCAACAAAGTACTTATCGCCTCGCAATGTAGAAACATCCATCTCATGTAGAGCCGAACTAGCTAGTTGAATTTGAGAAGGCGGTGGGACGGTATCCGACATACGGGCACTATTTTTCAAAAAGTATAATATAGTATCTATGGTTCCATGTCTCCTTTTATTATTTGTCTCTTCATCCATATCTTTTCTCACTCTTTTTAGAGAGGTGATTTTTGATAACGTGGGAGAACTGCTTTTACCCTTGCCCTTGCCACCAACACTCGCTTCGTCGTCAACACTCTCATCAACATGAGCAGCAAGCACCAACACCAGCACAAACAATACCATCTTGATCATCATCATCCACATTAACGGGGTCAGTTTCTTCTTGAACCTTTGTACCTTTAGTTAGAAAGGAATTTGATTTAGCATTGCGGTAGAGAATTCCCTTTCACCAAAAGCACTACTCCCCGCAAATAATCTCCGCAACTCGTCTATATTTGCCAATCCCTTCCTGGCCAACATTGGAGCATGTTTCCTATATTTCTGCAAAAAAAAAAAAAACAAAAAAAAAAAAAAAAAAAATTCCACAAAAGCAAATCCAAAACATCATGTAAAATAGCAAAATTAAATAAATTAAAGACGTAAATTTATCAAGTTTAAAAATCATACCTCCTCAAATGAATGTCATTGCTCCAAATGTTTCTCCTCTACTCGTACTTGCTTAGTTTCGGATCAAAAGCTATCCCATGTACACTCCATCAACCACCACCACCTTAGATGTTTGTCTAAGGGACAAGTCTTGAAACACTACAATTATTCAAAACGCACTTGCGTTGCATACCGTGATTGATGAGACTGAGGATGCTTTTGATAAGCTCAGCAAAGCTATTGTCCTGGGTGAGCTTGGCTATGCTGTCATTCCCTAGTTTTCAATTTATGTTGTTGTAGAGGTTGCCATTCTTGATGAACGTGACTCAAGATCCTCATTCATGGATGTTTATGGAAGTATTGTTGCCCACTACAATAATCCTAAATCGTATTGCAACGATGATGAAGTCAATTACATACATGAAAAGTACCCTCAATAAGCCCTTTGATCACCCTGAATGGGCTATGGTCGGAAGGCCCGTTAGAGCATCTGCATTTGTTGTAGCCTTGCCCGCATACTCATCACTCATCATTGATGTACACCTCTTGGACTCCCAAGGTCGATTTGCTGTTGGTTCAATTCGGTAGAATTCCTTGCTACTTAGAGGTGTACCAAGTCCACAAATTATATTGATGGAGAATTTGGTACTATATTAGTGAATGTTAGCAGAAAGAATTTTTATTCACGCTACTGTATAGGAGAAGGCATCAAAGGGGGACCTGAAAAGTATCCGTATGGGAAAGAGCTGGTAAGACCTATGGCTTTATTTCATTTACATTTTTAACTTTCAATAAGTAGTTGAGTTGTATTCCTCCTAACGACATCTAGTTGGTAGTGGAAGAAGATATGTGCAGTTAAAGAGAAAATGAAGACAGGGTTTGAATCCGATAATTGGCTTAACTGTGGTAACATGTACACAGTCTCAGTAAGGAATTCGAAGAGCTCTTTCAAAGATCTGCTAGGGCGATTTCACTTGGAGCTGAAACATTTTGCCTAAAGCTGCCTTTATTGGTTGGTTAGCTACAATGCAAAGGCTGCAAGAAAGAGATAAACTCAAGAAATTGGGTGTGTGTCAGGATGGTTCTTGTCTACTCTGCCAGGGTGCAAGTGAAGATTATGGTGATATCTTCTTTGAATGTGATTATTTAAGGAAATGTCTCGAGCAAATCAGAAAATGGATTAAGATTGATTCCCCTAATACAGATACATTGATATGTTGTGCTAAAAACGGATGGCTTCCAAGATGATGAAGCAGGTTGCAGTTTCAATTATTTGCAGTTTGCAATATCAAATTTGGTTAGCTAGGATTAGACGTAGAATGGAATCGTCTCTCATCCTCCCAGGTAAACTTTGTAATTTGGAAATGGAGGATGTCAGACATAGAATTAGAGTTGTTGTTAGCAACTGTTCTAATAAGGATATATCTTGGTTTCAGGCTAAAAACCTAATATAATTGTAACATGCATTGAAGTTTAGGCTAGTTATTTCAATAATATTTACATTTCAAACAAAAAAACCTATGATGTAAAACCTGTAATACATTAACACATCTTTGTAGAGAAATAAATTTCAACCAAGCCAAAAAAGCCCAAAGTCGGCGAAAAATTGAGTACCAAGTGAATAATTGCATATAGAAATTGAACAACGAAAAATTAGAATATTGAAATTAACCCCATTACAGTATTAGCTTCACATGTATATCGGGATGATCCTTACAAACAAAAAGTACTACAAACATAAGGTCGATCTGCAATAATTGTCGAATTTAATAGAATAAAAATCCACACGAACAGATAGCCATTGTTTTCACAAGAATTACATGTGTTTTCGTTAGAGATTGCAACTTAGACACGTATATACTACATGGCAGCACCCTTTACACACCTTCAAGACAAACTCATATTCACATCTATAAATAATAGGACAAAACAAATAAAACAAAACACTATAGATATTTTTTGTAATGGTATTAAATGTATTTTTGTTAAAGGATGCAGTTTTGACATGTGCATCGTACATGGTAGCACCCTTTACACATCACGAGATGACCTCTTATTCACATCGATACATAATAGGATTGGACATACAAGCGAAGCAATACCCCTTTTGTGCCACATGACAATTTTACATATATACCCATGTGGGAGAGTGATCATATAAGAAACACTCTTACAATAGTGAGAAGTAATTTTAGCCTTCCATTTTACTCAATCTAAAACCTCACAAAAAATTCTTATTTAAATAAAGAAAGAGAAACTTCACCCCAAAGAAGTATTTTTTAGCCATCAAAGTGATAAGGGTGGGATCTAAAAAACACCAAAGTTGTAGTTGATATTTATAAAACACCAAAGTTGAAAAACTTGTTTTAAAAACACACTTTGAACTATTTATGTATTTATTAAACACAGAAACTAATAAAAAAAAAAGAATTTAATAAAATTATGTTACAATAGGTAAAGATATAAATGATGTTCATTGATCTAAAAAAAATCACATAATTGAGCAAGTGTTGAAAAAAAAAAATTCTACGAACATGATTGTACGGTATTGTAAAGTTCAAAATAAAACTTGTTTAGAAGTGTCAAAATCCTTGCGCTCCCGCTCCATCGGGTCCAAGACGACTCTTATTTAAATTTCCCTAATCCTAGGTTCTGATTGTGAAGTTTGTTGGATATGATTTGCGCCATGCCTTCTGATACGAAATATCGAACCCTGCGGAAGCGTATTGAAGTACAGACCACTAATCAGTACTTTGGTCAGGACGAACAGGACTGATCTCTGGTTAGAACGTCAGAACAGAACAGGTTTCTGATCTCTGGTTACTCGTGGATACAGAACTGGATTCTGGTATGCGTTATTTTTGTGTTTTTCAGTTTTATGGTGAGGAAATAAAAACAAGGAAAACAATAAAGGATATGGATAAACAAGTTAAACCTATAACTCGTCCAAACTATGATCAATCCCTAGACTACCTTACCTAGTTTCGATCTTTGATCACTTGCACGCAACTAGTAAATCAACAATAGCTAAAGTACAACTTAGCTAAATTCACACAGAATTGAAGGGAAAACTCTCCTTTCGACTCTTTGATATTAATTCTCAATGTTTGTCTATATGCTATTATCTACAACAATACGATAAGACTCCCTATTTATACTAAATAGAAACATCTAGACTCTATGAAATAAGGTAAGGATCTACAAGATCTTTCCTTAAGTTCGACTAAACTGAATTTAGAGAACTTTCCTAAATACTTCTAGAACAACTTGGAAACCTCATAGACTCCTTTATTATTAGGCAAATAACTAATAAGGTATAGGTAATATCGACTAAGAAGCTTCAATGGACGTGCATAACTTGGAGTTTATACCATAAGTGGTCGTCAATGTGTGAAACGCTCAAATCTCCTTCGTTACTTAATCAAATAAGGCATATGACCACTTTTCGGAAAGCTAAGAACATGAAGTATCTTAACCAACAGGAAACAACACGAAAAACCTCGTAGTTTCAGGGATATGTTCCTGTAAAGTCAGCAGCACGAATTTGTAGTTATAAATTGCCTCTTACTTGCCAAATCAACATGAAAGATCGCTTCTCATGTATCACCTTCGTAGAGAAAATCGATGACGAGAATTGGAGAAGAAGATGAAAAAACAACTACTTAACCATAGAGGAGGGAAGAACGCCTATCAGTTGACGACTAGTTCGTTTTTCTTTCTTAACGCAGAAATGTAATTTAAGGGATAAAATAAAAGATTTTCTTTTATTTGTTTGGGTGTTCAATAAATACCCAAACAATTTAAAGTGTGTTATATAAACAAGTTTATCAACTTTGGTGTTTTATAAATCTCAATTACGATTTTGGTGTTTTTTAAATCCCACCCCCCTTACTTTGGTGGCTAAAAAATACTTCTTTGAACTTCACCCTAGGTTTTCTCTCTCCTCTCCCCTTCCCTTTCCCATCTTCCACAGCTAGTCAGCCACCATTGCCCCACAACTAGGCTTGGGCAACGGGCCGGGTCGTCACTGTAAAACGGGTCGGGCCCGGGGCGGGTCACATGTCTGTTTGGCCCGACCCAGCCCAACTACTTATATACATCAGCAACAAACTTTTATCAAAGATCAAATCTTTTGCATAGCATCAACACGTTATCAAGCATCAAATTCTAAACGATACACAAAATTCAAATGCATAACTACATACACAAATCAGCTACAATACCATCCAAATCAAATAAACAAATTACAACATTTACATGCACAATTTCGATTCAAAGTAAGCCTGAGTAAATTAACCAAATCGAAAAACAAAAACAAACCCATAACAAAAGACAAAAAACCCAGAAAAACTAACCTAAGCATTTTACTCATCTAATATATATATGTAATCCTGAACCCGCTCAATTCTCACGCTGACACATGGCATATATTATATTGTAAATAATGTTTATCTAAAATAGGATATGGTAAGTACATGGTAATAGTATTCTAATAAATTAACATTATTACTTGATTTATGGAAAATAGTTATGTAATATAGTAATTACTTGATTTATGACAATTGGATCAAATCTCCCACGGGTGTTTCAAATTGGGACTTTGCCTTTTGAAATGTGACATTTCCTCTAATTAAATTACAAATATCACACGGGTGTTCGAAATGAGATTTTAGGTTTCTAAAGGTGAGTTCCCATCCAATTACATTACAAATATCCCACAGGTGTTCGAAAGATGAGTTTAGGTTTTTAAATGTGAGTTTCCATCTAACTACATTACAAATATCACGCGGGTGTTTTAAATGAGATTTTAGGTTTTTGATAAAAAAAATTCGTTTACATAATTTAAAATTAAACATAAGTAGCTCGCGCGTTGCACGGGCCATCAAACTAGTCTACCCAAAATTAAAGACCAAGAAATTAAAAAAAATTAAAAAAATTAAACGAATTAAAAACAAAAAATACCCAGAAACTAAACGAATTTAAAAAATTAAACCAACCTGAATATTCGAGAGGAAGAATCTGTGGGAAAATTGTTGAATTTGGGGATTGCAATTAGGGTTTGTTTGTAAAGTATTTGGGGGAAATGTATCGGGGCAGTGTGAAGTGAATTTGGAGAAGTGAAATTGGAGAAAGAAGAGAAACAGGCCGATGGTGTTTGTTGTTTTGCTATTCTCGAATTTGGGCCGTGCTTCTTTTGTTTTAAAAGGGTCAGGCCCACGTCGGTTCTTAAAGGGCCTGACCCTTTCTTGACCCGCCCCGTTAATAGACAGGCCGGGATTTGACCCTCTTTAAGAGGGTCGTTCATGCGCTTTTAACGGGAGCCTGCCCCGTTGCCCAGGCCTACCCACAACCACCTCCCCTTCCCTTTTCATAACTCATATAACTCCGTAAATTCACTAATTATAACACCTAACTCCAGCGCAAACTCCGCACCAACCTTTACCCCCACCGCATCAACCACCGCCGACTCCAGTCAGCCAGTTGTTGATGATAGTCCAGCTGTGGTCGGTGGTGGTTCGACGGTGGCTTTCACAGTGGCCGGAGTTATATTGGTGGAGTTATGAGGCATAATTTGTGGAGTCATTGGAGTGCAGTTATGTGGTTGCAGACTTGGGAGTTATTCAGTTTAGTATGTGAAGTTACAATTTTAGTTTTGTGACAATAATATTACTTTTGACCAGATGCATCCCTTATATAAATAAACATCATTCTCTTTTAAGAGGGATTCTACAACGGCTACCAATGTACGGTAGCCATTGTAAAGGAAGGAAATCAGACCGTTAATTTTAGAGAATAAATCATTGCCCTCCATTATTTGACCTGATATTTTTAAAAAAATTAACATTAATTAAAATTTAAAACTCAACCTCATCTTTTTCCTTCTCCTCTCCCCTTCCCCATCCCTGCCACTACCCTAGCTCCACCACCGTCCCACACCCAACACCGCCAGTTCAGTTGAGAATACCACATCCGACCAGCGACACGACGCCGATCCCGCCTGGGTCATCGCCAGCTGCAACCGTCACGTCCTTAGATGTCCATCCTTGTTTCTCTCTCTTCTCAACACTTCTCTTTACCACCTCACCCCATTGATTCTCCGGCAACCGCCCCACCAAAACCCCCTCACACCCCTCCCATGACCCCCCAGTAGCCTCAAACCGCCGCCCTCTCAAAATCGTCGTCGCCCAAGAAAAGGGAGGTAAAAAAAAAGAATATGGAGGTGGAGAGGAGGGCGTCAGTCGCGCAAGGGGTGGGGCGGGTGGTGGGTGGCAATTTCTCGTCCCAATGGTAGCGTTGGGTGACGGTTTGGTGGTGGTTTGATTTGGCCGATGGTGGTTTCCGGAGTGGGGAAGGGGAGGAAAACTTGGAGGAGCAGGGAGAAGAGTGGTATTTATATTTAATGTTTATGAATTAATTTGATTTAATATTTGGTCAAATCAACAAAGGGTTAGGATTTAATTTTGGAAATCAAGGGTTACTAGTTATAAGCTCGTGCGTTGCACGGTTCAAATAACTCTTTACACAAATAAAAATTTCTAGTAATTTTAGAATTTAAACAACCTCTATATGCTTGATTATTGTTGGATAATACATACTTAGTTGAGGGGTAATCATAATTTAATTACTTATTTTATGACCGTATTATCGGCCCCCATGATTTACATACATACCTGATTCCTTAAGGCTTGTCCAGGAAGGATTATAGAAAACATACACGTGTAATCTCATGGTAAGTTTTTTCTATTTTTATATTTATGCACCATCTTTTCCCAAAACGTATAGTATCAATATATTATTTCCCAAAACGTATAGTATCATCTTATCATCATCTTATTGTTTCCCAAAACGTATAGTATCATCTTATTATTTATAATTAGTTATATATCCTTTACCTAAATTTGTAAAAACAAAAGATTACAAAGCTCTAAAAAAATTCGAAAGTCTCTAGACGCGTTGAATGACCACGAAAAAAGCTAGTTGTAAGCCCGTGCGTTGCACGATTCAAATAACTTTTTTCACAAATAAAATTTTCTAGTAATTTTAGAATTTAAACAACCTCTATATGCTTGATTATTGCTAGATAATACATACTTAGTTGAGGGGTAATCATAATTTAACTAGTTTTTGCACCCGTGTAATCACGGGTCTGTGTTTGTAATTTGTTTGGCGGGCAAATCTCAAACCCAAAAGTAAATAAAAATGTTGGTTCTTCACCTAATAATTGATCCAAAACCGCTATTTGCATAAGATCCTGAATTCAGAAGAAGTTTGTGTAAAATAGTAGACTATTTGGATAACCAAAATGCCACTCCCATAAATTTTGTGTGTATTGATATATACATCAGGTGCTTCTTGAGGAAACAAAAAAACTGTCGTAATTTCTACATAAAAGTAACATACGAACATGACTTTCCTAAAGTAGTATCAACTTAAGGATATCAGTTGATCGACGACACTACTTCTCACGCATTCCTCTGCACGCTCATTGAGAAGATATCTAAACTGCATAGCTCATATTGGATCAACACCCTGAAAAACTTATAACAAAAATTATCTTAGATAGCAACACGCCAACACATAATAAAGTTTTATCCCCCAATGTTAACGACCTTACGATTGACCTCCTCAGAGCTTCAATTAAAAGACAACAATTACATTACACCTGCAAATCAGTTGCTCACAAAATTGGATGCTATGGCAAGTGGAATCTACTGTACAGTTATACCAATAATAATAATTTTATCCAGCAAAAAATTGAAATTCAGGAAGAGCATATAGATTACACCTCAAAAGAAGTTGTGGCTAGACAACTTGAATAATAGATGCTCAAGAATTCTTGAATTAATAAACACACTGCAAAATATATGAAGATAATCAGATAACCATTACTGAGGAGATGTGGTATTATTAATAGTTTCAAAGAGAAGAGGAAGTGAAAGAAGGTGGAATGAATTAGGCGAGTAGATGATGAAATAATAGTTGTAATCAGGAAGTGAGGAGGAGCTAGCTGGTAATAATCAATCAATAATGAAACAACATTACCCTTATCCTTTGATGGTCTGCTCAGATGCCCTGCCAACTACACCCCGTTGACCCATCTCTTTCCTCTACCGCGCCGCTAAGTTCTTTGCCGATCGCCCCACCCTCGTCTACGGCACTTACTCGTCAACGCTGCCTCTGTCTTCCTTCCGCTCTCTCCACCACTCTGCGTTTCTCCTGCCCAAGTCGTATGTACTAACTTCCTTTCTTTTTATTTTGTTTTAATTTTTGTTATTTTTCTGTTTGGTTTGAGTAATATACGAAGTAATTGTTAGTGTGCATAAATAATTACACAATTTCACCACCAAAACAAAATTAATCAAAACCCATCAAAAAAATCCCTAAAATAATTCCTTCCTACAAATCCTAAATCAGTACTCTATATGACACACGATAAGAAATGGGATTTGACAAACCTTGATTGATGCAGCAAGGGGGTGCGAGCTCCTTCGGACACCAGTAAATCAAACACCATACCAAATAAGAGGCAACATTTTTACTTGGGCAAGAAAATATGAAAACCTATACAATGAAGCATATAATAAACACCAAAGACAAAAGAATACCCATTGATTACATGAGAATGGACATACCTGATTGATTTAAAACTCACAAGCGTAATCTTGTAAAAAATTCCTATATAAAGAGGATGGAAGAGGGAGATGAAAGGGTAATGGCAGATCGGAACAGACCTCCATTCATCTTCAGTTGTTGAATGCAAATCGGGAAGAACGAGTATGAAAGGAGAATTAGGAATAGTTATGGCTAGTCGGTTTAAGATTGAAGGGGAAAGGACAGTAAGCAATTAGACGCGACGCCAACAAAATTAAATGAAGTTTTGGAAGATGAAGAGTCTTCTATTATTCTTGAAGAATTGAAGTTTGTATCTTATTTTTTGGGCACACTATGTGGAGATGAATGAACAGACTTTTGTTTCTATCTACGAAGCCCCACGCACGACTACTTAACAGTTTTTTTTTTTTTTTGGTCCACAATGATAATATTGAAGACTAAGTGACGTGGAAGAGAGAGAGTGGAAACTTATGTTAGGCTGACAACTCAGCTATGACGTGACTTTTTTTTCCTGAAAATACCTTCATAAGGTGATACGTAGGCGTTAGACCTGTCAGAACCTGACCCGACCCGGTAACCCGACCCGACCCGACCCGCATTTGAACCCGATTAGACCCGTTTTTTTGACCCGCGACCCATATATGACCCGAACCCGATCAACCCGAAAATTTGCGGGTCAAAACGGGTCGGGTCAGGGTCAACCCGGCGGGTCAAAGTCAAAGTTATAAAAAAAAAAAAAAAAAAAAAAAAAAACTAACCTAACATTTTAGGTGCTGTTCGGTATTGCTGATGTTCTTCGTTTTTTTTTTTTTGGAGAAAATTAAACAAAACGCGTTCGGTGGATTCCGTTGCCAAAAACAAAATCAGCTTAATTCCATGATTAATCTGCCCGTTTTCTCAAACCACTTTTGATGGTTTCCAAAAACAGATTTAGATTTTTATTTTTAATTTCTTACCAGTTACCATTCCTATCATCCTATATAAGTAACATCAACGCATCCTGCACACTATCGTCGCCGAGATGCAACAACGATCGGCAACCGGCGTGACTACTATTCCGCCGCCGTATCCCCTGCCTACTACGACATCGATTTCTCTGGTCAACAACATCAATCATTAGGAGGAATCCGATATGTCTTCCGATCGAAAATCTCGGTCCTCCGTTTTGCCTTATTCCTTTTACGCCGGTTACATTATCGGAAAATGGTATACTGCGGAATTAGAATGGATAGTGGATTTGCATGTGGTGGTTTGATATGGTGGCAAGGCTGGTGGTGCGGAGGAGGGATCAGATTCGAGCTTGTTGAGTGAGGCTATTAATGGTGGTGAAGCAAAAATGACGTTAAAAAGTTGTATGTAAAAGGCGCTAAAAATCATACGTAAGGCGCTAAAAATCATACGTAAAAGCGCTAAAGTTCAAGGAAAAACCCTGCGTAAAACAATGTTTTCGACCCGTATTCTGACCCTAACCCGACCCGACCCTAACCCGACCCGACCCGTATTTTGACCCGACCCGTATTTGACCCGACCCGTATTCGATCCGACCCGTATTGACCCGACCCGTTTGACAGGTCTAGTAGGCGTTGAAGTTAGCCTATTAAAGTAGTAGTATAGATTACTTATTTTATGATCGTATTATCGGCCCCCATTATTTACATACATACCTGATACCAATATTCCCATAACCGGTCCTTGGTAAGGCTTTTTTTTTTTATTATGCTAAATTTTCCATTCATGCAAAGTCAATCTTGCATATTTTTACATCCCAAGTTGGCATAAATTCCTTAAGGCTTGTCTAGGAAAGATTATAGAAAACATGCACGTATAATCTCGTGGTAAGTTTTTCTATTTTTATGTTTATGCACAATCTTTTACCAAAACGTATAGTATCAATATATTATTCCTCAAAACGTGTAGTATCATCTTATCATCATCTTATTGTTTCCCAAAACATATAGTATCATCTTATTATTTATAATTAGTTATATATCTTTTACCTAAATTTGTAAAAATAAAAGATTACAAAGCTCTAAAAAAATTCGAAAGTCTCTAGACTCGTTGAATGACCACGAAAAAAGTTTCGTTTATATATATACATTGATATTCAAATAACTCTTTTCACAAATAAAAATTTCTAGTAATTTTAGAATTTGAACAACCTCTGTATGCTTGATTATTGCTGGATAATACATACTTAGTTGAGGGGTAATCATAATTTAATTACTTATTTTATGATCGTAGTATCGGCCCCCATAATATACATACATACCTGATACCAATATTCCCATAACATACACGTATGGTCCCATGGTAAAGGTTTTTTTTTTTTTATTATGTTAAATTTTTCATTCATGCAAAGTCAATCTTGCATATTTTTATGCTAAATTTTTCATTCATGCAAAGTCAATCTTGCAAATTTTTTTTGCTTAATTTTCCATTCATGCAAAGTCAATCTTGCATATTTTTACATCCCAAGTTGGCATAAATTACTTAAGGCTTGTCCAGGAAAGATTATAGAAAACATGCACGTATAATCTCATGGTAAGTTTTTTCTATTTTTATGTATATGCACCATCTTTTCCCAAAACGTATAATATCAATATATTATTTCCCAAAACGTGTAGTATCATCTTATCATCATCTTATTGTTTCCCAAAACATATAGTATCATCTTATTATTTATAATTAGTTATATATCTTTTACCTAAATTTGTAAAAATAAAAGATTACAAAGCTCTAACGTGTAGTATCATCTTATCATCATCTTATTGTTTCCCAAAACATATAGTATCATCTTATTATTTATAATTAGTTATATATCTTTTACCTAAATTTGTAAAAATAAAAGATTACAAAGCTCTAAAAAAATTCGAAAGTCTCTAGACGCGTTGAATGACCACGAAAAAAACTTCGTTTATATATATATATATATATATATATATATATATATATATATATATATATATATATCTTTACAATGACTACCAAATCTTGGTAGCTATTGTAGAATTAGTACTCTTTTAATGAGTAATTATATGTACACAATTACGTCATCAAGGGAATAGAGAGAGTTGGATGCCGCTTAGCGTTCCTGGGAATATGTGGACAACAAGTTCTAATTATTATATGGTGTGTAGACTTCTAGTGAGCAAAATGAAAGATTTTTTATTACTTTTGTGTTTGTTACACAAATGAGGAAAAGAAGGACCAAAATCACATTTGTTAGTCTTCCAAAAAAAAAAAAAAAAAGAAAAGAAAAGAAAACCACTTTTGCTAAGGAGGAAGCATGCAGGCGTCATTGACGGTGGGCACATCAAACCCATTTTCATCGACTCGAATCCCAATCATCAAAGCTGTCCAAACACCTCCCATGGCGGCACCACCAGCGACTTCTCCTAAGTGGGCCCAGAAAACCATCACTCTCTCTCCTCTCTCCCGCGGCTGCCACCTCATCACCCCCAAGGTTCTCCCTTTCTCTCCTACTCTCACCTCTAATTCTATCTTAGTAACATTAATTTTAGTTCTTATCTTTTCTTTTTTCGCTTTCGCTGTGTTTGTTGATTATGTGTTACTCTATCGGTTCCTGTTAATTCGTTACGTTTGGTTTGAATTCCTCTCACATGCTCGACGAAAGTTAAAAGAATTCAATCAAAGGGAAGGAGTATTATATCGAGGGGTTGCTGACTTGCTGTTTGTTTGATTGCTTGGTGGAGTGTGCCAATGTGTAAGATGGTGTTTTAGAATGTCTATGCCATACCCGTGTCTGAGCAGCGATTTTTCGACTTAGAGATTGTTCACATGTGGGATTATTTTGAAATTATTCGACATCTCATGAAAATTAAAAATGCAAGCGCTTGAGCATCTAGGATTAGGTTTTGATGCACCGTCATCAAAAGGATGTTTGAGTGTGGATGTAATTGTCTAATTCAGAGCTTTATCAAGAATTCAAGATTCGTTAAAAAAAAAGCTGAAAAAACTAGTATCTGAGCCAATCTGAGGTCATAGGCTTGGTTCAGCAAGTTAGGTTGAATATCTTGTTAGTTTTCTGTGACAAATAGGATAGAACAAGGTTGTGAAACTGAAAGCCGAGAACAGGAGGTCTGAACTTAAGACTTCCTAAACTGATCTGAATGTGTTAGAAATACAGTGACACCACTCTAAACAAACACCCCAATGAACTACTCTTAGCCTTGACAGAAACACTACAAGCACAGAGAAATATTGGTCCACCACAAATGCTCCCAGGCACATTCACTCAAAATCTTGGCTAGCTGCTTAGTTTCATTTCAACTCCTTGCTTAACCTGGAGGATCAATTCTTCTCCTTGCTTCATTATTACACCTTAGTTGTCATTAGCTGGCCTCGTTTAGTACTTGTCTGCTCTTCTTGTATTTTGAAGAAGTAGTTAGTCGGTGCGGTTCTCAAACAATTTTCATTATGGGTCACTCGTAAGCAGCATCTCTTAGCGTAGGGATAAGACTTTTAGGCATCTGGGGTAATGTTTTTGTTTGATACATGAAACAGAATAAAGAAAGGGTATTATTTTGCTTTGTATACTGCCTAGTACTGTTTGTCCTGTTGTCCATGAGCCTAATATAGTGTTCTTACTGATTTGCACTTGAAATTAAGGTGCCACTGAGTGCATAGATTAGTGTTAGGCTACGGTAAGCGATCCCTTCTCACACTTTATGCTGACTACTACCTCAGAGATTTGCTTATTTGGAACACTTTTATCCCTATGTAGGTTTCTCAGGGGACTTCTTGTTCTCCCTTTTCGTGTTCATTTGTTTTCATTATCTTTTTTTCTTTTTTAATATATAAGTATCTTTGATCTGATTTTGGACCAATTTCATAGTTAATGCCACAACAAGTGGGTAGGGTGTCATTTTATGAAGGAAGAACTTGCCCAATAAAGAAATGAGAAGAATTGGATTAAGGTGAAGAACAAGGGGCTGCAAACCTATTGTGGGTCTATGCTATTGCTCCCTATAGTGGCGCTGAGGAAGATAAGTAGGTTATGTAGAGAAGATTTGGTTCATGAAAGTCATGGCAAAATCACATTTTTTAGCTGGAAAAAGTTTTTGCTACGCAAAATTTTAAAGTTAGTTTGGGTGTAAAATAATTTCTTCACTGGAATACTGGAATAAAACCCTCTTCTCCAAGTGGATCAAAGTTTCTTACGGAGTAAATGTATGAAAGCCTACTACTTCAAACATATCACTATTGAATTTAGTTCTTAAGTCTGACTATTTAGGTACATAGAGTGCCATTATTCATTTTTGAGTGATGAAATCCTTGACCAGGCTGGTGGAACTATGAAACCGGGGAGTTCATCTCTGTGTCACTTGGGAATAACAGCAAGGGCGGTTTGACGTATGGCGTCTTTCGCAGTAAACAGAAGTAACAGAACACAGATGGCACAAATATTTATGGGAACTCTGCTGCCTTCCAAAGAGATCTGTTATAGCTACTCTAGCTATTTGAGATGCCCTTTACACGGGTGATAACCTGAAAAAGAGAGGGCTTTGCATTCCTAAGTCCTAATAGGTGCATTTTGTATAGGAGCCAAAAAGAAAGTTCCACTTATTCTTCAAATGTCGCACATTCAGGACATTTGCGACCATAACCGTCGGTGGCTGGGCTATAATAAAAGGAAATGGAGTCTGACCACAAAGTAAGCTGGTTTAAACAAAAACTTAGGGAAGCTGGAAAATAGCAACTTCTCTGAAGTGCATGTGAAGCTACTATATATGAAGTATGGAGGGAAAGAAATAGCAGATTTTCCTTTATATTGCTAGGTCTGAGGACAGGATTGTACTAAGTTTCAGGTTTGTGTTAGAACTGAGTGAATTTAGGAATAGCATTCCTTGAGCTTCTTGCTCATAGCTAGTGGTTAGTTCTTAGGTAAGCTCACAGCTTCCTTTTACGAAAAAACTCTTTTTTTAGTGCATTTTCCCTTTGTTTTTTTTTTTGTGCATTTTAAGGTAAGATTGATTTGGTTAAGGTGATTGAAAGCGACACTAATCTATTAGGGAATGAGGAATATATGGTGTTGGAGAGGACGGATTCACGTGGGTGACTGCGTTGACATTTGTTTTGGCCTATTTATTTCTCTTTACGTTTCTATTGCTTGATCTAGTAACTACTCCGTATATATATATATATAGGAATTGAATCAGGTCAGAAGTAGTCTTAAAGTTAGAAGTCAGAAGTAATCGGAGCCACACATCAGATATTCCACTAACTCTCATAACTTCAATTTTTCTATAACTCCGGTAACTATACCATATAACTACGATAACTTTACAACTCTAACTTAACAATATTAACTAAAATACGTAACTACAACTTAACTCCGATGACGGAAACACGTAACTCCGACTTAACTCCGATAACTTTAATAACTTCAATAACTAAAACACGTGTTTTAATATAGCTCCATTAACTACAACACGTAACTATAATAACTCCAATAATTATAAAACACGTAACCCCGATAACTTTAATAACTTCAATAACTTCAATAACTAAAACACGTGTCTTAATATAACTCCATTAACTACAACACGTAACTATAATAATTCCAATAAATATAAAACACGTAACCCCGACTTAACTCCAATAACTTTGATAACTTTAATAACTCCAATAACTCCACACACTAAAATACGTAACTTTAATAATAATAAAAAATTAAAAAAAATCAGAAAAAAGAACCCCATTTTATTTTCTCTCCTCCTCCACCCTCCCACAACCACAACCACCACCACACACCAGCCGGCCACCGCCGTTCCCATGTGCCAACCACCACCTCATGCGACGCCACCACCACCAACCGACGCGCCCCACTCCGGCGACCCCACGTCGGCAGCCTTCTCCCCTCGCCGCCGCCTCTATCGTCCTCCACGTCCTCTTTTCCTCATTTTCTCTCCCTTCTTTCACTCCTTTCCCCAGCCCCTATCCTCAACCCCTGCCCCTCCCTGAATATCGTCGCCCCTCCCCCGACGTTCGCCGCCCCTCTAGCTTCGTTGCCATTTCTCCCCCAATTTTCGAAGTGGAAAAGGGAGGAAATGGGGGAGAAGGAAGGAACGGCGGAGGTGAGGTCGGGGTGGCCGGCCGATCACGATGGCTGGGTCGGGGCCGGTTTTTGTGGTGGTCGGCGAAGGTCACCGGGCGGGGCTGGGGTGGTGTCGGGTGGTTGGAGGGGGGGTTGGGGGTGGAGAGAGAAAAGGGGAGGGGGTGGGTCTTTTATTTTTTTGGGTTAATTCACGTGGTACCCTCGTGTTTTGTCGATTTGCACGTGGTACCCAGTGTTCCAAATTTGTACCAAATCTCCTGAATATTTGACTGTTTTTACATGGTATCCTTACCTTTAAAACTCCATTAATGCGGTTTAAAAGTTGGTTTCAATGGAGAAGGAAAAAATTGTGGTTATGGAGTTTATTATAAGTGGAAATGATGGTATTTTGACGGTATTTGGTACAAAAATGCAAAGCATTGGGTACCACGTGCAAATCGACAAAATACGAGGGTACCACGTGAATTAACCCTCTTTTTTTTTTTTTTTTTTTGTTTATTTGGTTTATTCTCATCCATTGATCTAAGATAAATGTGTAGCTCAGATTACTTCTTACTTCTGACTTCTGACTTTAAGACTACTTCTGATTATTTGTTTCTTGGTAAAACCTATTTCTTTCATTTAAATCTCCTTGTAGCTTTTGAAAAGGTTGTCGTTGTTGTTGTGATCCCAAAGAATTTAGGATTAAGGCATTGGTGTTGTTGTCATCGTTGTTCATAGAAAAAATCAAGCTAAATAGGAAACAAAAAGAGCACAAGGGGCGCTAAACTGCAAATATTTTTAAAGTAGTCCAAATGTGTTGAATAATTAACGCAATTGGAATTTCCTAGAAGAACCCTTATCTTTGGCTGCCAGGGGAGCCAGAAAGACAACCCTCTCCATTGATAATCAGAATTGTGCCCTTCCCTTGAACCACACGGATAAAACTGATAAAGCACATACTTTGACTTATAGACTAGGCCTCTTTGTGGCTTACACCAGTTTGTCTTTAGGGCTTTGTCGTAAGCAGTCCGTGGTTCCCCACACTACTTCGCTAGTTGTTAAAAGTCTAAAAAGAGGGTGTGTGCGTACGTGCGTGCATGTGTGCGTACGTACGTGCGTGTGTGCGTACGTACGTGCATGTGTGCGTACATGTGTATGTGTCTGTGTGTCTGTCTGTGAGTGAGAAAGTTCACTATTCCTGGATACTGTATTTCTTCAGAGATGATTTAGAAGCTTCATTGGATTGAGGTTTTGGTATTTTGCCTTTCTACCATGTATAGGGAAGGATATCACATCCCCACACCCAAACCAAGTCATGGGCTCTTTGATGTCGTTAAGAGAGGGTGATGTATGATACACTTAGTTAGAAAGTGGGCTAAGAAGGGTACTATAGTCTGTATAGTTACTGAGTTCATATTAGCCACTTACAAATCATGTTTGAAGTTTGATGCCGATATCTAATAAGAATGCATAATATACTATGTTTGAATCAAGAGAGCAGTCTGACTATGGTTTCCAAATTAGGTGCATTTTTATAAGCTACTGATTTCCTCCCAACACATTTGCCACTTTTCAAAGAATAATTCCTGCTTATCCATATTGGAGGCTGGGATATTGATTAGACAATGATGAAGGCGGTGACGTAAGAGTAATAGCTTATCATATATGTTTTGAGAGTTTATGTACAAACATAGGTTTGAGCTTTTGGCTTCCTCGTAAAATTTAATATGGCATACAGGTTTGAATATTGATAAAATGACATACAAGCTAGTTGGTTAAAGGTCATTCTGACAAATTTATCTTGTACGTCATTTAACTTCTATTTGACATAAGAAGTGTTTGGTTAACCAATGAGGAGCCCTTTCGATAAAAGTAACTTTTGCTCGGAGTGTTGCCCTTGCAAACTGGAATTGACGTAGTTTCCTGCTAGATCAGAGAAATGTAGACGTGGTGATGCTTCCCCAGAAATTTTTACTGCGCTTTTGCTGATTTGAATTTGTTTAATCCTGATCAGCACTTGTATCTAATGATATTTGATTTTGCGTCAGGTACTGAAGGAAATTGGGTCGGATTTGTCTGATTTCAGATGTGGTCTTGCTCATCTTTTCTGTAAGTGACCTAAACATTACACATCGATGTGACCAAAATGCTGCAGAGTTTAGTGGTTTTGCTTTGGATTCATTTTCTTTTATGGCTTGTATCTGCAGTACAGCATACAAGTGCTTCTCTGACCATAAATGAGAACTATGATGCTGATGTCCGAGAGGATACTGAGACGTTTCTAAACACAGTGGTCCCAGAGGTTAGCGTTCATTATTATGTGAACATTTTTCTGAGGTTTTCACAAAGAGGTTCTTATCTATATGCGTTCTTTTTTTCAGGGTCGATCTGCACCCTGGAGGCATACGCTGGAAGGTTGGTTTACAAACTGATATGTTGCTTGCAATTTAGAAAACATCAAGTCCTGTAATGTCTAGTTAGCTTAGTTGTGGTGTCAAGGGACATTTTGCCTTTACCTAAATGATATCTTCATATACAATAAACATCATTGCAAAATTTCGTTGTGTAGTATTTTCATCTGTCTGTTAAAGTGGGCGGTCCTTGGTTCATAGTGATAATTATTACTATCTTTGTATGTCCGTGCTATGTCTAATGGTGAGCGTTTTCACCCCTGTATCATGTTCTGAGTGTGCATCTATAATCTGCTTTGTATTTTTTCTAACATGTGCTTATTATGCACTGATCCTTCTCTTCATGTTTTCTGGATATATGATGATTCGCTCCCCTGTATCATGTGATAACTTGTCCTTGTGTTGTCTGTAGGACATGATGACATGCCAGCGCATATCAAGTCGTCTATGTTTGGTTGTTCACTGACGTAACTCCCTTAGACTTTACCTTGAATTGCTTTTCCGTGTTCCCTTGTGATTCCTATTAGTTACCTCAATCTTATTTTTGTTTAGGATACCAATAAGTAACGGGAAGCTCAACATGGGAACCTGGCAGGTAACTGTTAGAATAATTATGTTTTTTTTCACCAGTTTGCTTCAATTATTAATTCAAGTGATATTCACAGTTTTCAAATATTAGGATATTTATTGTTAAGATGGTTTAATTTTTGTCATGACTACTAGCTATGTTTTTCTGTGAAGTTGGTGGTAAAAACATTCTGGTTCTACTTGTTCCAGATTGCTGTGCCATTTTATTACTCGTATTCCATAGTGCTTGGCGTTATGACTTTTGAAAGCGTTTGAAAACTACCCTTGTCAATGGTATGACATCCCAGGGATCAGCAAGTTTGGCCCTAATCGTGATAGTTTGCAATTGATTAGGGATACTCATGAATCTGGTCAAAAGTTTTGTTTTCCTGCCCCACTAAACACTGGGTAACAAGGCATTGGAGAGCTTCTAACCATAGAGAAAGGACTTGAACGTTCAACATTTGTAGGGATTCAGGATCACGGCATTTATTCTGCAGTCTCAAGGACCTCACCTAAAGTTTTCTGTTAACTACAACAACAACAACAACAACATCCAAGCCTTATTCCCAAAATGATTCGGGTTTGGCTAACATGAATCGTCGTCTAAGAACCGTCTTATGCGCGCCATAAAGTTTTCTGTTAACTATTCTCCTTTTTTTCTTCTTCATCTTTTAGTATTCTTTTCTTAATCTGCATTTGATTAATAAATGTAAAAGGCCATTTTAATGTATTATCTTCCCACTCTTTCATTCACCAATCTGTTAAGCTGCGTTTTATGCTCCTTCTATAGAGTTTCTCCACCTATAATCAAGCAAAAATGAGTATTTTTCAGTTTTCTTAACAGTGTTGTGTATAACATGCAATGGCTAAACCAACACCACCCGTCCACCATACACCTCCATCAACCACAAACTCTTTCTCCTTAACAAAGGGGAAACTTAGCCATTCTAATTCTTTGAACTGATGTTTTTTTTCTGAGGGTCAAGCTTTCATCTCATCCTTAATCTTATGAACTTAGCCAATAATCATTGTCCCTATCATTGTGGTCATCAGTCTTTTGCCCAAGCCCTGTGGCTGTGTTGGGATTAATAGTGTGTTGGGAACAACCCTGTTCAGCACCAGCGCATATATTCAGAAAAAGATCCTGATCATATATGATATGATTATCAATGATAGTTAAACTTCAAAGTCAGTTTGAGTGAATTAGGAGATGATAAATAGAATTTAGTCGAGGAAAGTGTGTTTAGTTGCTTAATAGAATTGAGAGATACAGAGGATCAGAATGACAAGATGACTTAAACTGGTAGGGTTATGAACTTAGCTTGTTAATGCTTCTCAGTTCTCACATTGACTGAACTAAGTGCTGCTCAGAGTTTGGGTCAATAATTCCCAGCCAACTTGACTGAAATTAAGGGGGATAAGCAATCCTGCTTATTGCTCTCAAACACTTACAAGTTCCCTTAACTCAGAAAATTCAGAGACAGATCAAAGAAACAATGCAAGCTTGTAGAAGTTATATTTCTTGACGAATGGCTCACAAAAGTAGCTAAACCTGCTTATGTATTAGCATTGCTGAATAGCTAACCCACTAGACTTACTGAAAAGGCAAAAGACTAAAATTATTACTATGATTGTGGCTTCAAACACTAGCTCACTAGGTTTCCATAAGGGGAAGCAACTTGAATTGCTGCTGCATGAAGCTACCTCCTTAGAGCCTCAGATGAGCTTCTCACTTGTTGCTTTAAATCCTGGCCCTTGTATAGCAAAAACTAATATGAACTGCCTGCTTATAACATCGAACAGCTTATAGACATAGGCAAAACTATATAGGTATTAAAGAGTGAGCATGCACATGTCAGACTCCCTGTAGTACAGCCAGGAAATGATTCAGGGAAGTGCTCTCTTCACTTCTTCACTTTTAGTTGAGTCTAATTCATGGCTTGAAATGTCATTAGCATCAGTTTGGGTTATTCATCCCAGGACCCAAAGGGTGCACTACTTATCTGTGCTGCAAATCTTTGCTGTTGTAGGCTTTATATTGTTAATTTGTTAGTGTTTACTAGAATCCCTTTTTGTTATTGCTCACGAACATCCTTAATCAGACATATTTTTATTGAATCAGGGTATATGGCTGTGCGAGCACCGCGATTATCCTACTCCACGCAAAGTTGTTGTGACACTGAATGGGATATAAAGGCTTCCGAGTTTGAAGTTTTATTTATCTTCTGCCCTTCTATGATGGTGCTTTTGCTAGTCGAACATGTATTGTGGTTTTGCTTCAGGAAAAGTTCGCTCAAGTACTCTAATTCTAATATAAGACTTGCAGCACTGTATATAGTGATAAATTGAGGACACACCAGCTCCCAGTTTATGATTCTCTTTGTAATGTTGTGTGACCTTAATGCTATTTGCCCAATTACCAGCTGTGTGTAGAGTGTCCGGGTTCCGAAACGATCGACTTGTTTCAGGATTTCGCATTATTAGACCACTCTTATTGGTGTCCGAAATAAATGGGCTTGTCATTAATTTAATCGCTAAATGTCGTGGTGATTGCTCGAGTTTGGGGAAATCATATGAATTTATGGATAGATGAAGGTAAGGTGGGCATGAATTCCCGAAAATAAAAAAGCAAAACAATGGAGTGTAACTGCATAGGGGGGGCTGCAAGGTGAGCAAAAGTTGGCCAATAGTGGCTTTTTTTTTTTTTTTTTGACGGGGATTAACAAGCTAGTTTATGGTGGATAACTAGTGAAGGGTATTGTGTATATTCGTAGAGCTTATTTGGACGTATTTGAATCCTCTCTATTTGTTAAAACGAAATGGAGGGTCCAAATATGTCTTACTCATAAAATCTACGGCCAACACAAAAAGTAGTGGCTGGGGTCTGAAGGTGAGCAAAAGTTGGCCAATAGTGGCTAGTTTTTTTTTTTTTTTTTTTTTTTTACGGGGATTACTGGCTAGTTTATGGTGGATAACTAGTGAAGAGTATTGTGTATATTTCTAGAGCTTATTTGGACGTATTTGAATCCTCTCCATTTGTTAAAACGAACTGAAGGGTCCAGATATGCCTTAACCATAAAATCTACGGCCAACACAAAAATTAGTTTGACGGGGATTACTGGCTAGTTTATGGCGGATAACTAGTGAAGAGTATTGTGTATATTTCTAGAGCTTATTTGGACGTATTTGAATCCTCTCCATTTGTTAAAACGAACTGGAGGGTCCAGATATGCCTTACCCATAAAATATACGGGCAACACAAAAAATACAATAAAAAAAAATTAAGGTTGCTTCTTCAAAGCACATGGAAGACCTAGTGCGCCACCACCACCACTTTGGCGACCCACTTAACATCCCACCCACCACCACAACAACCACCCCAACCCCCGAGATCCCAGAATAGACATCGACAACTTGTCCGACATTAACGTAATTCTGCGGTGCTGCTGTAGGCGGAAGTGGATGACCATTTTCGTGACTGTCGTTGGTAGGCGTTTCTCGCATGTGCTGGCTTGCGTTGTCCTTGGGCAGTGCCATAGTGGTCTTCGTTGGTGGCTACCTGGCTGGTTTGGTCATGGTTGGTGAGTAGAGAGAGAAAATTGTTGATAAAATTTGGCCATTGATTTAATGGCAGCGCCAGAGGGAAGAAACTAGATCCTCCAGTTCTTAGAGGATCTGGACTCTATTTGGACACCCTCCATTTTCACGAGACTTTCATTTACTTTGGAATTTCAAATTCATATTCCCTCCTATCCACAAAGATTTATCTCTTTTGTTTCCCATTTGACGGGCCATGTTTGGAGCTAGTTATCAACCGAAATGAGTGGTTTGATTATTGTAAAAACCAGTACATAATTTATTTTTATCAACTCCACTTGATTTTAAGGCAAGTGAGTGTTTTGTTTGGTCTACAAAGAGACCTCAATATAGCCATTCAAAACTGGAAACACCAAAGGAGAAGATTTTTGTGGGTAGGAGGGAGTATGAAGCATGGATTTCCATTACCCCCACAGTACCATGTTTGTTGGGGTTTCCCAAGTGTGTTCATAAAAGTATTGTCCCACATCGGTAGAAATAAGTTGAGGAGATTGGTTTATAAGGTAGTGGGTTACTCCTCGTATGCCAATTGATTTTAGGATGGAACCCCACTGGGCTTGTGGCTTGTCTTCTTAATCTACTCCTACGAGCTCGCACCCAACAACTGGTATCAGAGCCGATGGTTCGACTTGGGGCAACCCAGGTGCGATGAGGGGTTGTGCCAACCTTGACACGTGTCATGGTGCGGAGGAGCACTGGTGCATAGTTGCACGGGTTATACACGTGGTGCGGAGAAACACTAGTCGAAGGGGGGGGTCTGTGATGATTGTACTCTAGAGTCTCGGCTGACCATTCATGGTGCGGAGGGGCACTGGTGTGAAGCGTTGGTTGACCATTCATGGTGCGGAGTAGTACCGGTCATTCATGGTGCGAAGGGACACTAGTCAGAGGGGGAGTTGCAGCCACACACATGTGAAAAGGGAGAGATTGTTGGGATTTTCCAAGTGTGTTCATAAAAGTTTTGTCTCACATCAGTAGAAATAAGTTGAGGAGATTGGTAACCTAGTGGGTTACTCCTCTTATTACTAATTGGTTTTAAGTTAGAACTCCACTGGGCTTGTGCCCTGTCTTTCTAATCTACTCCTACGAGCCCGCTGATCTGGACTCAACAATGTTAATAACACAAACATAGGGTAAAATTGTCTAATTAGTTTCCCGGGAATTAGAAATTCTCATAAGAATGTGTATGATAATTTTCAAATTGGCGTCGCAACACCTATGTTCATTTCGTTGTCCGTTTTAGTTTGCGTTTCAGTGCTACCTAGAATGCAGTTGGTCCTCCTACGTTTTAATTTCTGTCGTACCAGTATCCCCTCCTCCTTGCTCCTTGAATACACGCTCCCTCTAACCCTGAAATTGCAGGACAATAAACCACCAAAACCTTACAAATTTTAACAATTTAATTAAAGAACCAAATCTCAACCATATCCTCAAATTCATTCCCAAATTCTTTGATATAGCCCTGAACCCCGAAAGAATCAGGTAATATTTCCCAACTTTAATGTCAATTTTTGTTCGATTTGTATTCAAATGATACACAACATTTAAATTTTTAGTAGGATTAGTGATATTTTATTTTGTCTGGAAATGGTGTTTAATTGTCTCTGAATCATAATATTACAGATAGATAAAATGTACGGTGGTTCGAGCGACGGCGAAAGCCCAGAACCCTCTACTCAACGGAAGATCCCACCTGCATCATCCATGTTGTGGGTCCGCAACCTTCGCAATTATATCGGATCCGGCGCCGGCCTCGGTTCCGAAGCTTTGATGGGTCTGTGCTTTCCTCTTGCTTTTCCCCCTTTCTTCTTTTTCTTAGTGCATTTTTCCACTTTTCATTTACAATTGATTATTTTATTCTGTTTATAGAATTTGTATTGTTATCAATTTACTTTGCTAGTTCATATGATGATTTAAGTATTTCGAACGGAAATTGATACGTTTGTTGTTGTTTAAGTTGTTAGAATTGAAGTGTGATTAGTTTGTGAAAGTATACGCTACTCTTATGATTAGTTTGTGAAGCGATTTATTAAGGTTTTTGTGGAGGATATATGTTTAGTAAAGTTGAATATCTATAGGATGATCAATTAATCTTCACAAGAAATAATTACGCCCCTGAGATTCGGCCCTCACAGTTCTTAGAAGGAAATTACTAATTCGATTCTGCTGTAAGGAAGGCAGCATTCTTGCGAGGGGAGCGAGTGATTGCTATAAAGAGATAATGTCTTGTCTTTAATTCTCGTCAGGGGTTTGGATATCGTGCTGTATGAGTAGGCTTGTGATCACTGTGGATACAGATTTGGTCTATGTTTGATCATAATAACTAGCTTTCATGTGAATGGTGCTATTGGGCTCTATGAACTTCATTCATGAAGATCTTTAGATACTCCTTGCGTATTGTATTAATTGTTCTCTTCTCGTCTTTGTAGAGCTTGAAACAAAGAGAATCTTACTTGATATATTCAAGGAGAAGCAACAAAAGAGTGCTGAAGCTGGCTCTATACCTAGCTTTTACAAAAAGGTAGATTGTCTGTTTTAAGAATTTTCTTGGATGTGATTCTTTTGATCATCAAGAGTGAATTATAGAGTCCAATTATTATGATTACTTTGAAGTTTAGAAAAAAGACAGTTATTTTTAGTTGCTTTTAAAGTTATGTAGATAAACTTCGGGTTTTCTGACACTGATACAATGCTGTACATTTTTTAATGCCATAAGTTTAAAGGCCAGCTTGTGTTTATTTAGATGGAGTTGATTGCTTTATTATGTAGCGCCATAGAGGTCAATGCTTGTTAGTTCATATTTGCCTTGTTGCTTTGTGAAGTGAACTTCGAAATTAGATGTGATGTGTTTAATTACACATTAATGTAACGATAACAATAATCCTGTGATGTTCCCTAATGAATTTCTTATATCTCATGACTCAGAAACCAGAGGACGGATCTATCAGTTACAGAGTGCAGCGGCTGGCGAAGTATCGATTTCTTAAGGTACTTAATCGACTATCCCGTTGGATACTGATTTTCTATTCGTTATGTTGTATTTTAGTTCTTCTAATAGTTTTTGTGCTTGCTAAGGAGTGGAAAGTCATATTCTCTCTTGATCCTTTTTCCCAAGAGATATTTTGCACTGTTGTGTTGGTGGTTGTTGTTTCCTTTTGTTGACATATGATTTGAAACTTGTTTTTGGCATCTAGCTTTACCTCTCCGAATTATACAACTTTGTGACTAATGTTGAGAGGTTGGATATGACGTCCTTTCTAATTAGGTTGGATGTACTGAGCTCTAGGGGATAGCTTCAGTATGTGAGATGTAGTTTGTAGTGGATACCACACAATTTTGTTGTCAATGTTTATGTTCCGCATGGGAGTACATTGTTATAATGAGATGTCTACATGAGGCTTTTTTGACAAGAAAAGGTGGCTGCATGATTTTCAAAGTTAAACCCCTCAAGTTTTTGTAACTGAATCTGTATTTGTATTCTATGTCTAGATGGGTCCAACCCTTTTCTTTTTTGGGAACAGTCATGACTGCTTGATTTTGGGTAGTACAGTATGTCTATGTCTGAGTTATACTCCTGTCTCCTGTGCATGATATTAAATATTAGGGGCGAGGATTACGGATATATGAAGCTTGAGTTTACAATGACTTATTCTAGGCCATAGCAAATGCAATTTTCCCGCTATTCATTTGGTACAACTTCGATTATCCGTGATTGAGGATACCTTGATCATAACCAAAGATCAAGATTTATTACCTAGATAGAGATTTGTGAAAAGCGTAATCCCTTTGAAAATTAGTGTTAAAATGCAGTGTACAATGCCTAGAGGTCTAAGATTATTAAGTGTATGTTACCTTTCTTTTACAAGATCAATTACTAAATTCAGAAGATTGCAACCTAGTATGAAGGAGAATATTAAGTGATCATTAAATAAATTTATATAAGATTATATTTAATATTAGTATGCACAAGGATAGATTATCACGATGTCTGGTGATTTAGGAAGGGATTGTTTCCGTATCATGCTCTTGCAAGATGCGAAATCATTGGGTGAGCGTAGTCTTGTAGAGCCAGAGTTGTTGGAACCGCTAGTGTGCTACTCCGTATGATTTTAGTGAGAGCAACGGCTAACAGATCATAAGCAGGAATATTTTGTCCTGGGTTAGACATCAGAGGAGTAATTGATTTTGGCATGGGTTGTTATGGAGGTGTTAAGGAGATGGTAGAGGAGACAGTTGCGGTGGCAAGGCAAGAGTGAGTAGGGTAAGGTGATCGTAACCAGGAATATGCTGTCTATGGAGGAGAGATTAAAGCCTCAATTTTGCATAGGCATACTGTATTCTGATGATGATGAGAATGAGGAAGAAATTGGAGATAAGTTGAAGAAGAAACACAATAAAGGGAGATGGAAGTGGGAAGAGAGGGAGGCATTTGAAAGAAACAGAAGGGCTGTTGTTTGTTTTATATAGTAAGGGTTTCTGGACTTTAAAAATCAAATTCTATTTGACTGAAGGGTAGTAGAATTGGAATCCTTGGTATTAGTATTCCTTTAACCCCCACTCTCATCTTGCTTTTGATTTCATCTTCTGCCCGTCTATACTTTGTCGTAACTTTTACTTTACACTTCCACTTGTCCTTCACGCTGCACCTTCTTTCGGAACATATTTTCCTGTTGAGCCTGATTCCTGTTATTTCTATTTATTTGATTTCTTGTCTGATCGGATGAGTTTGTGGGAAGGAGGTTGTTTCTAGTGGCATTAATTACCTTCAATTTGCCTCCGTCTAGCTTACTGGTGGTTTGAAACTTGAAAAGAAACATATCTTTTTTGGAGATACAGATACTTGTATCGTAGTAATGACAAAAGTTTTTATGAGGAGGATTGTTGACCCCAAAGTGACATCTCTTGCTGGATAAGTTGATAGTATGTTGAATACCACGCATTGAAGTTTCTGCGACCCTTAATATTGAATTAGCAAGAAAATGTGAACTTGGTTTGTTGCATCCGTGAAAGTATGAAAGTTACAAGAATTCTCGTTGAATATCCTTCCTATTGAATTGGTGAAGCTCTTGAAGTGGTTGCTCAGGTTGATGAGCCTTAGAGTAGTAGTGCTCTTTTTTTGTGTTGCTTTCTCTCTTTTTTTTCCCTGACAATGTTCCAAATTAACAGAAGGGAAAGCAAAGAAAAAGTAAAAAACAAATTGACTACAGAAGGGAGCTACCCTCACTTTTCTACATCCGACAACCAAGTACTACTGCTCTTACCAGGGGTAGGAATGTTTCATATCCAGCCCAGGCCTGTCAGAGTGTCAGCTCTGTGTTAGCTGGTTTTCACTTTTTCTTTTGGAGGAAAGTAGCAGAATGAATAACAGCTCAGATTTTTTGACATGATAACAGTTCAGTAGGTAGATCTTGATCTTTTGCTAAAGGAATTAAGGCCTCTTACTCAAGCTTACTATTGGAAGCAACCCAAACAGGAATTTGGAAATTATATAAATGGGGGATAATTAAGGAGGCCCTCACCATACAGCTTCCTCATCCGACATTTTTTTTGTTGCCTAGGGATTTCAGTACTCTCTGTGGTCCCCTCCCCCCCCCGGTTCATTATTTGAAAACAGCCTCTCGTATCTCTTCTTGTTCTTCCATCTTTCAATATAGTAATTTTAAAGAGGACTGAAATATGACTTGACTCTGTGTTAGGGAGTAGCAGCTTTGCATCTACAATTTTATATTGACATGTCAGTTTTTATTTATAATTTCTTGAGCTGGTTGGTTAAATTCGTGCCATATGATTTCCTTGTCGTTGAATCATACATGTTAGTGTAGTTTATTCTCTGATGTGTTGTAATATGGATTCTTGTTTGTGCAGAAACAATCGGATCTTTTGCTTAATGCTGACGACTTAGATGCTATGTGGGTTTGCTTGAGAGAGAACTGTGTGATCGATGATGCCACTGGTGCTGAAAAGGTCATTTTGATTCTGTTTACTTTTCTTCTCTCTCTCTCTCTCTCTCTCTTTTTTTTTTTTTTTTTTCTCTCTTTTCTCCGTAAGGCTGTCATGTTACTTCTATGTAACTTTCCATGTAAAGATCACTCTTATGTTCACTTGACTTTTCTAAGTTTTGGCTGCTGGTTTCAATTATGAAATTTATTACGCGGGCAGGCTGAATGTGAAGTTATTTTTTTAATTTACTCTTGTTTTCTAGTTTTGCTTCCCATTTACTATGTTTTTTTTGCATTTACTATTCCACAGTTCTGATTTTTTTCCCTTCGAATTCTTATATTGTAGATGAATTATGAAGACTTCTGTCACATTGCTTCTGTATGTACAGAACAAATTGGCCCTAAATGCCGGCGGTTCTTCAGCCCATCAAATTTCATGAAGTTTGAGAAAGACGAACAAGGACGAATTGCCATCCTTCCTTTCTATCTTTATGTGATGCGAACAGTATGTCCAGCTTTGGCAGATATTCTAACTTTTGGCTAATAACCTATCGATCCCTGTCAATTGTTTACTTATTCCATTTCGGTTGGCCGTGTGCCACATGCGTGTCTGTTCGTGCCCATGTTCAAGTTGTGTAGTTACACTTTACATTTATTGTTTCCTCACCACCAGTCCCTCTCTCATATTCTGTCTTTGTGCTATTAAATAATTGGTCTAACTGAGGGAGAGTTTCTATTGTTGATAAATCTCTTATGCCTCATTTTTTTGGTGGTATACAAAAGTAACATTGATGATGGGTATTGTTGGATGTAATAAGTTTTTTTAGACCCTCAAGTTGCCCATACATTGATAGTAGTGATAACTATGTTTTATAATTGTGTAGGTTTCACTGACGCAAGCAAGAATTGATATGAGTGAGCTTGATGAAGATTCTGATGGCTTCCTCCAATCACATGTATGTCTTGCTATGAGCGTCTCTATTAATGTATTTTACTGCTGACATCTTAGCACTGTATAGAAATGAATGTGCCACATGATATAATTCGTCGTCTGTTGTGCAGGAAATGGAAGCTTACATCAGAGGTCTCATACCTAATCTGGCACAACTGCGTGATATGCCTTCTGCTTTTGTGCAAATGTACTGTCGGATAGCTGCTCACAAATTCTTTTTCTTTTGTGATCCACACAGGCGAGGTTAGCCCTGATTTCTTAGGGTCTTTACGTGCTGTGTAAATTGTAGTATTATGAGGGCATTAATGTCATTGAAGAACCTTCATCTACTCACAGTCGGTTCCTATGTTTCTTACAAATTTTCATCGCCAAATGGTTGGTGTCAACTACTCTTACATCAGCCCGGGATTGATTAAAACATCTCGAGATATATGAATAGATTCCAAAAAGAATCCTGACTAATTATGCTAGTGATGTGTGAGCGTTACATGCTGTATTCTTAGTAGATAAGGACTCTTGCACAGCACATGTCTTTCAGACTTGGACTTTTTAAGCAGGCCATATCTAAGTATTATAGTTCAATAGCTAGTTACATACCATGTTGGGTCCTTGTATGGATATTTAATCTGGACTTGTTCCTTCCAGAAATGGAAGTTACATATCTCATATTGGAGTGTTCTTGTGTGCTATGGTTTTGTTGACCAAGGATGCACTTAGTTCAATGGTCACGATATTTGATTGAGTTTCAGCTAGAGTTGGCAAAAGCTCGTGTTCGTGTCAAAGATAAATGGGTTGTAAAACCCTTGACACTAGCCCAACTTGTTATTAAGCGGGTTGATAACCGAGGGTACCAACTTGCCTTACCTGCCTAATAGATATGTTAGTAAAGATCAAACTATTTAGTGGGAAACATAAAAGATTTAAGGCTAATATTTTTATGCAACTTATCATCATTAATAATAAAGATAGGGTTAAAAGTCGATAGTTGGGCTGTTTGGGTGAGATTTGGGTTTAGTACAATTAACAAGTGAAGCAAGTGTACGGGTTGGCACATTACACCTATCCTGTGTTAATAAATGGGTTAGTTTGTGTTTATTTCGTGTTGAAATTTTCAACACTAGTTTAATCTGCATAGTTATTCGTGTTAGGCGTGTTGACCTGTTTCATAAACGGGTTGAAACAACAACAACAACAACAACAACAACAACAACAATCAAGCCTTATTCCCAAAATGATTGGAAAAATCAAATATTGACCCGCTATTTTCTTGTGCAACTCGTATTGTGTAAGTTTGTGCAAGTTCTATTTTGTGCTGAAAGTTTCTGTGTTTGGAGTTTTGCTAATTTCTTCGAGTCATTGGATTAAACGTGTTCTTAAAATGTCATTCAAGTCTAAGGAGTCTTTCTATGCAGAAAAGCTACAGTTTGATGAGATTCAATTTCTACTGCCTTTTTTTTAAATTTTTTATATTTATGTATATATATTTTGGTTACAACTGCCTTTTTTTTTTGGTCTCTCTTCCTTATAGTATGTACTCCCTCCTACCCAAAGATATTTTCCTCTTTGGGTTGGGCACATGAACCAATATGTAGTATTAGTTAAATGTGGTAATGGAATTGCAAGTGGGATAGTGGGGGTAGAAGAGTAACTAATTAGAATCTTAACCAATTTCACCCCCTAATCTGATGGAAAATCCCTCCTTAAAACTCCAATAGTTATCAGAATATGTGAATATGTGAGGAGAGATATGGAGAATCATTGGACATGCATGAGCCAACATCATACGGGGACTACACATCACCCTTCATCTCCTCCTTACTCTAACTATCATACACATTAGCTCTATCATTCCCAGAAAAAAAGGTGATATTTTTCTCTATCATTAGTCCCATCACCCTTCATCTCCTCCTTACTTTAACTATCAAAACAACCCAAAGCAAAATCACACCCCTTTTTCAATTTTTCCATCCTTGAACAATTACAAAATAAAATAAAAGCAGAGAACAGCCCAGAATAATTTCAAGCAAATCAACGATCGATGATAAGAAGTGCAGATTTTTGTAGCCTAAATGAAGCCATTACACCCAGAAAAAAACTCGTCCACATCTTCCCAATTAACCCAGAAAACCGTCCGATACCCAAAAAAGTCGTCCTAAAATGACCCCAAACAACCCAGAAAATTCGTCCTCCAATTCTTCGATATCAAAAAAATCGTTCTTAAGTTTCCCCATAAAGCAAGAAAAATTGTCCTAATTTTCCCCAAATTTCTTTCTAACAAAAAATCTAATCACAAAATCTAAAGAAAAAAAATCCGAGAAAGACATGTCAATTGAGTCGCCATAGATCGAGATCTAGGATTAGTGAGGAGAGAGAAAGTGAGTTCTTTTGCGTTGGCGACAAATTTTCTGGGTTGGTGACGAAGAGAACGAGGATAGGGTTTGGGTTTGGGTATGGGTATGGGTGTGGACTATGAAGAGGGAGACAATGAGTTCATCAGAGACAGAGAGGAAGAGAGAATGCAATTTGGGAGACGAAGAGAAAGAGAGGGAGTTAGAGTTTGTAGAGTTCATCAGAAATGAAGAGAGAGACGAAGAGAGAGAGGGAGGTAGGGTTTTTTATGATCAGAAAAAAAATTGAGGGATTGGGTTTGGGTTTGGGGTAGAAATGAAATGGGGTTTGAATTGGGTTGGGTTTTGTTATTGGGTTGGATTTGAGTGAGAGTAATTAGATTTTGGAGGGAGTTGTTAGTGGGTTGATAGAAGATTAGAGAAAAATCAGAAAAATTAGTAAGGGTAAAAACGTCAAAAAAATTTGGCATATTGGGTAAGTTTCGAAACAGGAAAATCATAGTGAATCGTCCCAAAGAGGAATACAGGAAAATAACTTTGGGTAGGAGGGAGTATGTAAATAATAAAAATTGGAACTTGAAAGTTCAAACTTCAAAGGACCCTTAAGTTGCCATTTGTTCCCTGTGCAGGAAAGGCCTGCATAAAGAAAGTGCTGTTAAGCAACTGCTTGCAGGAGTTGATGGAACTACATCAGGTATCAGTTTCTCACCCGATCCCTCAAAGTTAGATAGTTTGAGCTTTGAACTCTTCTGTAATTATCGAATAAAACTTTTTACTTATTTTTTAAAGCTGCTGAAGTTTCTGCTGTATAATTGTAACCAACCTCACAGATGTTGTAATCTAATAGGAGGTTATTTGGTTGCCACAAAAATTCATTGGAACGTCTATATCGTAGGAAGTCTAAAACCAAAAATTGTTTGGTTGCAAAAGGAATGGAACTTCCTTAGAACTATTGATTTTCTCAAAGTGGGGGAGTTCCTTGCGCAGCTCCACTAGGTATGTAGAAGATTCCACGAGAAGTGCAACCTTCTACAGAAAACAAATTTCTAGCACTTCCCTGAAAATAAAGCTTACTGGTAATCAGATTTATTAAGAAAGATTAACTTCCATGCCCAAGCAAACCACCACTAGTTAAGATGAACAAACATAGCAAACAATCTTGTTAAAAGACATTTGTGCAACTTAATGAAGCACTTGAAGTTGAGTGGAGGTGCACCACGGAAAGTGAAGTGCTTTCGAAGAATGTCATCTTCTTTAAGATGTCCATGGATTAGTTAGGTCGAGCATGTAGGTAATAGTTTCCATAAATTTAGCCTTTGCATATCATTTATCTATGTGAATCTCTTTCAATCTTTGTTTGGGTTTTATTATGGTAGAGTGAGAATATTGTTTTGGCTTGACATTTAGATGCGGTTCACCTATAAATACCCAATCTTTTTTTTTGAAAAGTAAGAGAGGATATCAATATATTCAAAAGGGCACCAAGGGTGTGACTTCCATATACAAAAAGACACCTAAAGGGGTGACGCCCGTAAGAAAAAGAGAGCTAATCACGCCCAAGGACTACCATGAGAAATTTTATCCACAAAAAGAATGAAAATCAAGTGTCGGTGTGAAAGTAACACTTGACTTCAACTATACAACGTCCTCAACAACCTAAATTTGAAATCTTGGTGTGTCAACATAATATCATCAAAAATACGATGATTTCTTTCTTTCCAAGTACACCGCCAAATCGCTACTGGAACCATCTTCCCTACTTCGGCTAGCCATCCTTTCTTCATTCTCCTTTTCCAAGCGGAGAGAACATCTTTGGCTCTCCGTGGATGAACCCAGCTCAAAACCGAACAACAACAAAACAGTGTGCCACAAAGACAACACCTAAGGACAAGAGAGCAAAAGGTGCTCCACGGTTTCTTCCGCCTCACAGCACAAAGAGCAACAACTAGCCAAAGTAAATCCTCTTCGTTTAAGGTAGTCCAAAGTTGGGATTTTCTCTTTAGTGGCTACCCACGCGACAAGCTTTTGGAGGAGCTTTACATCTCCAAATAGCACTAATAGGAAAATCAACCTCGGAAACAGAATTTTGAACAACATTACAAAAACTCCGAACACTGAAACTTCCCAAACTATCAGGCAGCCAGGTTATCTCATCCTCATCTTCTGGTACATGTTTAATTAAGGAAAGGATCTCCAAGAGAATCAAAACTGGAAGGTTCCTCCCAATCATTAAGAGACCTCTAAAACAATATGTCCCAATGATGATTGTCGCCTTCCCATAAAACGACATTACCTACTGTAGCATCCTTAGTAGAAGCAATTCTGAAGAGATCCGGAAAAAGGGATTTTAAAGGAAGCTCCCCACACCATCTATCATGCCAAAATAAAACTCTTGCTCCATTGTTCACCTTAAAACCCACTCAAGATTTAAAAAGCTTGAAACCAGAAATAACGGATTTCCAAAGACTTACACCATGGGCACTAACAACCCGGTTACTCCACCAGCCTAGTCGTTGGACCTCATATTTTAGGGCAATGACGTTCCTCCAAAGTGATCCAGTTTCATTTGCAAACCTCCAGGGCCATTTACCCTTGAGAGCTTCATTGACATCGCGAAGGTGTCTAATATCAAGACCCCCTTTTTCTTTAGGACAGCAAACGTCATACCCAATTTTTCGATGTCTTTAAAATTTCTTTTCTGAAAGAAATCACTCTAAAAGTAGTTTATGGGATGATAATCCCCATCATTGGGAGGAACCTTCCGGTTTCGAGACTTTTTCAGTATCTTTCTTCTGTTCATGTTGACCTAACAAAGGAGAGGATAAGATTTGGTTGCATGATAGATGAGGCACCTGAATAATTTATGCAATCTTCTGGAAAAGCTCCCCCTCTTAAGATATCCAATGTGATATCGAAGTGCAAAGCCTCCTATAGAGTTTTTTTTTTTCTTTTTTAAATTATCTTTAAGCTTACCCAACATCGACAATGCGATTAATTTGCATGCTTAAGACTTACAAGAACGATTTCTAGTTTGGCTGGACTGCAATTTTCGTGTAGTAAGGATGAAGAATGTATTTATTATCTCTTGCTCTCCTATCTTTGGGTGTTACCTTTGTGGCACACTTTTTCGTCAGTTTTAGGCTTAAATTGGGTCCTGTTTCAGTCCCTTGTATGGGTAGGAATACTCTCTGTAAGAGAAGGATTTAAAAAAATTGGATCGCGGAAGTTTAAAAGATGGTGGCTTTGGCTATTTGATGGTGTAATTAGATTGAAAGGAATTCTGGAGTTTATATAGCTGCTTGAAGCTAATGTATTGTAGTCAAGTGCTAGTTCCCAACCCGACTCTTGACTCATCTTCTTGTAGATGAAATTCTCATGCTAGGAAAAGTGCTTAAATATTGCTTTTGTTTCCCCTGGTTGTCTTTATGTGTATGGGTGCTAGTGGAGTAGTGGACCGTCACTTTGAGTCCCTTCTTCCATTGGCGGCTTCGTTTCTTATTGTTGCCATTGTAAATGGTTTAAGCTTTCAAGATTAATTATCACTTTTATCTGTATATTTAGGAAAGTGAGGAAGAAGTCACTGATACTGAACAAGCTGAGAATTGGTTCTCTTTGACTTCGGCCCAGCGAATATGTGGTAGGTGTTTAAGTCGACATCTTCTGATCTCTCTTCTTCTATCAACTTGCTGTCAATAATCTTTTATGTTCTATCATGTCTCCAATACCTGTTTCAGGATTACTGGTTTCAGTTAACTTCTTATGATAGCAATTACGACATATAATCTCAGAAGAGAAAAAAATATGTATCTTAAGTAATTTTACCCTTTAAATGGCCAAGGGACACCATGGAAAGACACTCATGATTGGATTTCCAAAAGTCTGCAATTAGTGAAAAACAGCCTCGGAAATGAAATGAAATGTCAATTGTTGCCTTTATAAAACTGTTCACTGTAACTCATCAAAAAAAAAAAAAAAATGTTCGCTGTAATGTTCTTTAACCCTTACAGATTTGGTATGTGGACCTATGTGACTTGAGTCCGTTTTCGCTCTATTTACTTTTTGATCTGTATTTAACAGGTTTGTGTTGCTCAACAAGCTAGTTAGTTTAGGGACTTAGGTCTTGCCCATTATCAAAACTAGCTATCTTCCAAAAAGAAGGTTGATGACAGATGTCCGAGCTATTATAATATGGTTAATTGGGTATAGACTATTGACCTAAAAGTTAGTTACTTCTTCTATTTGGTGGAAGGTTTGTGGAGGGGGTGATAATATGTATAAGTATATGCTTTTAGCACTTGTTATATTTAGGATGAATCATTACACTGCAAATAAAATATGTTTAAGAAATATCAATTTGACTTCAAAAAAAAAAAAAAAAAGAACAAAAAAAATTGTTCCTCTGCTTTGCTACGTTTTGGTACATAATTTTCTTAATTACTTTTCCTGGAGTTTGATATTTATGTTTTCTGATCTAAGCCTGTTATATTCCTCAATAACCCTCAGCGGTTTCTGATGAAGATTCATGTTAACCGTTGTTTGGACTGATGCTTTGTTTTCCTTGTTGTATACATTGTTTTTTAATGGTTTGTGTCTTGTGAGTCTGACATTGATACCATTTTGGTTCTTGAAGACATGTTTCTGGCACTTGATAAAGATATGAACGGAACATTAAGCAAGCAAGAACTCCGTGAGTATGCAGATGGGACACTGACAGATATATTTATTGAGAGGGGTATGTTGCTACTTCACCTTGGGGTTTTGGTAGTCTGTCATGATTTACAATTTGCTTCTCACTTGTGTATCATATCGTGCATATTTTTTCGTTTTATCATTGTGGACATGTGATTTCTTTGGCGATTCTCCAATTTGTACAAGGTTTGGTTACACCTGACCTGTGGTGTTCATGAAGCCGTCTGTAGTTGTAAATTGATTACTGTAGTTAATGATCTGCAGCCTAGTTTCTGAAGTTATCATATTAAGAATTCTTAGACTTGGAAACTTAGAACCTGTCTATTTGGCTTGCGATTTTGTAAGTACTAGATTTGTATTGTAGAGTTCTCCTGGACACCTTTTGAACTCCTTAGAATTCGACGTGCTCATAATTCAAGACATTCCGCATCCTCTTCTTGTACCTTGTATTGCTTTGAACTACAAACTACCATATAGAGCCGCAGACCTACAGTCTGACCAACAATATTCAGATTTGCATTATTATCTGTTATTTCTAAAGAAGTGGATACCCCAGCGATAATTCCCTGTCCTCAGTATGATATTGTATGTTCAAAACTTCATATATAGTCTCAGGAGTCAGGAGTTGCCTCACTAAACACTCGGTCATATAGGAGTTTATAGCCGCCACCCCCACCTCGTTCTGAAGGAAATGATAACAAGGCTTCTAGTATATTCACTCCGTAAACTCTTTCTTATTGAGCATTTTGGTATCCCCAAAAGTTTCTTTTGGGAGCAGCGTGACTTATGGGCTTAAACATCTTACATGCACAATGTGTCCCGATGGATCTTAATTGTTGGAGAATTCATACTTTGGTGGCTAACTCGTTGTGGCTGCTGCAGTGTTTGATGAGCATGTACGTCGTGGAAAAAGTGGTGGCTCAAAAACTCGGGAGATGGATTTTGAGAGCTTCCTAGACTTTGTTCTTGCGCTCGAAAACAAAGACACCCCTGAAGGATTGACCTATCTATTCAAGTGCCTTGATCTCCATGGAAGAGGTTTCCTAACAACAGCTGATGTGCACACGCTTTTTAGGTACATTTTTCTTGATTGCACTCTTACAACTGAAACTTTCTTTTTCTGGTTGAGATTTACGAGAGATTTATAATAATATTTAGTTTGCATGATCTTCATTTTTTATTTACAATGATTGAATCCCTGTGATGAGGTAGATTGCGGATTGTAGTTATTATTTCACATGGTGCTTCCATCCTTGGGGCAAGTTTTGGCAGCAACTATTACTGGTAATAATTGTGTTCACTAGAATGTTACAATGATGAGAAGGAAGCGTCTCTTCAATACTCGGAACACATTCACATAAATTGTTTGTTTGGGACTTTGGGTTTTCATTCGTTGGGACAACGTAGTTCTGGTTCTTCTTAACTTATGATGTTTGATTAATGGAAGAGAAGAAGGGTAGGATCTGTAAGTCTGAGATATTACCCGATACAATCTTCCTACATAAAAGTGCTGTGCATTCCTTCTCACAGTTCGAAGCGAATACTGTGGGTCTCAAACTGACAGATACAGTATATACAAGATCATTCACTTGCTTACCGGTTTTAAATTTTTTTAGTCTGTACTATAGAAACCAGCGGAAATGTGATGCTGTGTCCTGTTTATCTATCAGGGATGTACATCAGAAGTGGATAGAGGGTGGAAACTACGAATTATGCATTGAAGATGTGAGGGATGAAATATGGGATATGGTGAAGCCTGTGGATCCGTTAAAAATCACGTTGCAAGATCTACTTTCATGCAAACAAGGAGGCACAGTTGCCAGCATGGTTATTGATGTCCGTGGTTTTTGGGCACATGACAATAGAGAAAATCTTCTCCAGGAAGAAGAGGAGCCTGAGGAAGAGGGATGAACCAGGATGCCTTGGGCGGTGTAAGAACGGTCTATACTAAATCGTATTTGTATCTATGCTCATTGGTCAGGTGTTGTATTTACCAAACATCATGTATTCATCTCTTGTAAGTTTTAACCGTACGCACAGGATCTATGTAGGTTCTATTTCTCTCAAGGAAAAGGATCGTGTAATCAAATCAAATGATGTATGACTCGTTGGTTTGTGCTATAATTAGGCCGTAAGTATGTGAACATGCAAAAAGCAACGCAAAAGAAGCTGGCATTCCCCTACGAGGCTACGAGTAGATAAATGAACCACAGGTGTTAGCCTCAATTAAAGTAATTTATTTCAAAGTTTGAAATGTATGTTTTTTTTTTTTTTTTTTTTTTTTTTCGAGGCCATATGCCACAAAGTCAGAATCGAGTCAACGTAGCAGTCTAAAATTGTGCTATTGGCAAAAAAAAAAACATTACTTCAAATGAGTACGAGTAGTTAAGTTTTACTCTTTCAAAAGTCCCTCATTCTTAATCAACGAGAATCTATGCGGTCTTATACAAGATCGTACGGACTAAAATTATTTCGTGGTGTCCAAAATGGGAAGAAGAAAAAAATGAAACGACACCAAAGCCTATGTGTTGCCTTGTTCGCCGTACGGTTTGATGAAATTGGAGGGAAACTCAGACACACTCGGGAAGAGAGAGAGAGAGAGAGAGAGAGAGGAGGAGACAACGGCGGTATAAGTAGGAGAGAGAGAGAAAAGAGGGATGCCGGTGCCCAAACCGGAGTCGTCAATCTCACGGGTCATCGCTCATGTCGACATGGACTGTTTCTATGTTCAAGGTTTGCCTCCCTCTTTCACCCCTCTCTCTCTCAAAATCCATTTTTAATTCATCAATTACTCCACTTAACCAACTTTTTTTTTTTTTTCTGTTTAATCTCTTGCTCAATTTTGTTCGTTGTCGAGTTCTGCGGTGAATTTCTTCATCTGTTTGTGTGTGCGTTTAAGGAATTGGAACAGTTTTGTTGGTTGGTTGCGCGCCCTTTTTTGTTTTTAATCTTTTTGGCTGATTCAAGGACCGACATTTACTTGGTAGAGTTGCTTGTGCTCTATGCTTGTAAGAGTAACAACCTGAAATCGAGGGCTTAAAATGGTGGAATTGTGTATGTTTGAAAGTTCTACAAATTGAGGGCTTGAAATGCTGGAATTGTGTACTTTTTAAAAACCACATTTGATCCACAGGTTTAATTAGTTTGACATTAGTTCAAAGTGACGCTCTAGTTTGTGTTTTTTTTGTTTCCCATTATATATTTGGAATCTCGAGAATTTAGACTAAGTAGGAGTTACACTCAATATTTGGCTTGTAAGTTCGATAGGGTTAATGATAAGGAGGCATTGTTGACAATTAAAGATGAGAAGGCTGTCCAAGGCTCTGACTTTTCTCCAAAATGATGAGGAATTGGAGGGCGATGGTTGTTCATAAAATCAAAGCGACTCTTTGAAGTGTAAGAGCGCCATAGGCTTTCATGTGGTTCATGGAATCAAAGTAGACTGATTTAAGGGGAGTAGCACCTTAGAGCTCCATGTGGTCCATAGAATCAAAGTTGACTGATTGAAATGGGCGAGTACTATAGCGATTCATGTGATCGTGGCATGCCCTATGGAATATGGATTGGAAGGAAAGCTTTAGCACAAGGCAATTAGGAATGCACAGTGAACAGATACCGAATGTTAGGCCGCAACATTGTTTTTAGGCACATAAGATAAATTTTAGTAATTTAGTGGTTGTGTGCTCATACAAGAAACGATTGATTGTAGAATGAGCTGATTAGGGAGAAAGAGGTGCTTTTATTAAGATAAGATGATAGAGAGAGATGTCTAAGGTGGTCTAGCCATGTGGGATGAAGATTAAATTATGTGTTGATTAGGATGCTTTGGAAAAATTGCGTGATACCTGGTAAGGGGTAGAGGAGTCGAAGAAGTCTTGGATGTGGGTTTACATTGCATTGAGGAATATATGGCACTGAAGAGAGTGGAGTGGAGGGAAATAATTTGTAGCAATGATAAAATTTGGCGTTATTTGTTTCTGTTAACTTCCTATTGTGTTTGTAAAAATACAAAGTTGTTTCTATTTCCTGGAACTTTTTGTCCTAATTTTTCTTCCTGTATACGTTCATTGCTCTTGCCTTTCTTCTCTGCAAGAGTGATATATAAATATAAAAACCCTTTATTGTAGTCTGGTTCTTTATATTGATTTTTTTTTTTTGGATTTCAACAATGGGAGTTAGGGGCTCTTTAGATCTCTAAATTTTCATCCATGGCTTTCCATATGACTATTTTCACGCCTTTGTCAGTGGAGCAGAGGAAACATCCACAGTTGAGGGGTTTACCTACTGCAGTTGTCCAGTACAATGAATGGAAAGGTGGAGGTTTAATAGCAGTTAGCTATGAGGCTAGGAAACATGGTGTAAAACGGTACAAATGTGTTTTTTTTTTTTTTTGGTAATTTCAGTACATTTCCATCTGTCGACTGTCGTCTCTTTACTCTGAATCTATTTCATGTCTTTTAGTTCTATGAGAGGTGATGAAGCTAAAAATGCTTGCCCAGAAATTCAGCTGGTCCAAGTACCAGTTGCACGCGGAAAAGCGGATCTGAGTACATATCGCAATGCAGGTTCAGAGGTGTACAGAATTTCTGATTTCAAGTGTTATGTTACACCTGATCATCAACTCTTTCCAGAAAAGCAATATGCGCCTCACAGCCTTACGCATGAACATGATGTGTAGGTAATCTCAATTCTTGCCAGGAAAGGTCGCTGTGAGCGAGCTTCGATTGATGAAGTTTATCTTGATCTGACCGAGGCAGCAGAATCCATGTTAGCAGAGACTCCTCCGGAAAGCATTGAAGACATAGATAAAGAAGTTCTTGCATCACATATTCTTGGTATTGATGAGGTATGAGAAACATAGTGTAATGCTTAACATAGTGTATATGCCGTCCTTCTTTATCTAATATTAGTCATTTTTATTAGGCTAATTAGAGATGCCTCCCCTCTTTGTGCAAGTAGCAACTGATACTGGAAGAATGAGTTGGGACTCTTGGAAGGGGAAAGCGCCTATCTGTAATGACTTGCTGGCAAATGTCAATGTAGAGCTTCTCTTGATCTGTTGGAGGATAAAAGTAGAAATCTATACTCACAATCAGTCAGTATTTTACCGTAAGATGACCCCTCTGGCTTGTATCAGTGAAGAGTTCTCTTCCAGTAATAAAAAATGATAAATAAATAAACAATTCTTTCAGTTTTGAAGGAATCAAGGAACGGATAGCTCCTTGATGTTTAAAGTTTTCTTGGAGAGAATGGTGTTTATATTTGAACCTTTGGAGTTTCATGTCCTGGTTTAAGGCTTTGTGGGATTGAATACTTTTTTTTTTTTTTTTTTTTTGTGTTTAGGGATGTACATTCCTGGGTTTTCTGTATTCTCTTACATCAGGATCCGATCTGCAGAGCACATTTTTCTTTCATAATGTTTTTAAAAGACTCTTAATTCTTTTTGTCCATCTCCGTAGATTTGAACAACTGCACTGGTGTATTTTATGTTAGAGTGACCCTTGTTGAAAAACATATATTCTGATGTAATGCAACTAAGCTTGGTAATGGGCACACAAGATATATAAGAGAGATGCCCTGACAAACTTCATCAGTAATTCCTCTTTTCAACTTTATCCATAGTCTGGCTTGCGCTTTTTGCTACACCTTCCCATTGGTAAAACATTCAGGAACCATAGATGTACAGGATGCATTGGGGTGGTAAGAAAACAAATTCCAAATTCTGTATTTGGTATGAATCCATTTGATTCAAAACAAATTTCAGTGGGTTGGGGTGAGGGGCTAACAGATGCTGTTACACTGGTTTCACGAAATTTCTGGTTCTGGTTTCCTTTCTATTGTAAGTTTTAACAGTGAAATTAATTCAGTTCAGTTCAGTGTAGTTTAGCTCAGCTCTATTGATGTCAGTTAGTTTCAGCACTAAAAGCTTCAAGTCATAAATCATTTTGTAACATATTGAAGCTTGATTTCGTGTGAGTCAAAGATGGAAGGGGTGATTGTAACCAAAAAAAAAATAAAAATGGAAGGGGTGATTGATGAAAAGCTTTTTAAACCCTATTTACTTATAGTTGAATGCAAATCACTTTATATGGGGACAATTCTATTGGAAGGAATAGGGCTTAGAATGTTGATCGTAGTCTTTTTTGGTCGTAGGCTCTGAAGAGCTCAAGTCTTTCGATAACTTTCGGTTCTTTCAACCGAAACAACCCAGGCTGTAAGATTCAACAGCTATACGGGGGCTCACTAACCAATATGGCATTACACTCAGCCAGATTATAGGAAGTCTCAAATGTTTGCCAATTAGGTGGAGTAGGCAAGTAGCACAATAGGTTTTGAAGAGCTCACATATCTGGATAAGTTTCCGTTTGAAAGAGAGGATCATATCTTCTGTCATTCGAAACAATCCAAGGTTTATTCGAAATATTTCAACAGCTATATGGGGGTCAAGTGGTTAACTAACCAATATGGATTACTCACAGCTCGTCTATATGAAGTTTTAAATGAGTGCCAAACAGGTGGAGTAGCACATTAGATGTTCTAACCTAAAGTTATGATCATCATAATGAAACTCTATATTTGGTTACAATGCTGCGTTCCATTTGTTTTATATAATAAGCGATTTGCCACTTGGATGTAGGTGGTGTCCTTGTACCTGCCTTAAATCAAGGGTGATATCATAGATTCTTTGGGTGCTTACCGCTTAGTCTTTGTCAAGATTTGTTTTTATTAGTAATTAGTTTGCTAGGTATGCATTTATCATAGGAGTACTATTTGTCTTATAAAATCAGGTAATTTATCCAGGGCGGGACTCATGTCAAAGAAAATGTGAGGAACTGGCTTCAAAGTAGCGACTCTGACCATCATGATAAGTTGCTCTCTTGTGGGGCCATTATTGTTGCTGAACTCAGGAGACAAGTTCTCGTGGAAACTGAATTCACATGCTCAGCGGGTATTGCTCATAATAAGGTTAATTTTATCTTACCTCATTATGGGATTTGTTGGTTTTTGGCAAGATCTGTTTATTATCTTGTTTTCCCGCACTGGTCTTACAGCTACTGATATTGTAGATGCTTGCCAAGTTAGCAAGTGGCTTGAATAAACCTGCTCAGCAGACTGTCGTGCCATCTGCTGCTGTAAAGGATTTCCTTGGGCCTTGGCCGATAAAGAAAATGTAAGTTCTTATAGTATCTCTATTTTATTTTTTGGACATTCACGTGTTTGGTTTAAGTTATTTTCTATCCCGGTATGATGTTTGAAATATTTGTGGTCTGTTTAGCAAACTGTGACTAAATGTGTTTCCCACTATAGTTCAAATTTTAAAGAAAATTTGTTTCCAGGAAGCAGCTTGGGGGTAAGCTTGGTGACGCCTTGCAAAATGATCTAGGAATTAATACTGTTGGAGAGCTGCTACGGTTTTCGGAGCAAAAGCTCCAAGAGCGTTATGGCATAAATACTGGGTTAGTAATAACATATTTTCATATTTGGATCGTGCTTTATGTATGAACACCTATGGATACTTGTCAGCATTTGTTGGTTGTTTGATCTTTAAAATTATCACAGATTTCAATTTGAGCAATTTGACATGGTTAAGGCATAGGGCCTTTTTTTCCCTTATTTTTTGGTGTGTGTGTGTGTAAAGGGTGGATGGAGTATACTAGCTAAAGATATAGTTCACTTGGAATGGAACCTATAAGGTATTTAATCTTCAAAGAATTTACCCCAAGTGCTGCACTTTTGAAGTACCGAAGTACCACCACCAGTAAGATTTTGTGAATTTTTCTTTGACCATTTCGGCAGCCAAATGACCAGATTGGTATATAAAAATGCACCCAAATACCAGATTGGTATAAAAAAGACTTCAAATAACATATTGGTATAAAAAATTGCAAAGAGAATCAAATAAGCCTAATTTTTTTGTCGTTGTTGGAAAACCGACAAAACTAATTGTTTTTTTTTTACCGAAAAATATGAAAAAAAGAAATAAATTGACTATCTTTACACAGAATTTTGTGTCATGAAAAATATTTTAAAACTTAGTAAAGAATTATTTTGGTTATTTTTTAAAAAATGAAAACTAATTTTTTGTGTTAATTTTCCAACATTGGAGAGACTGTTGTTTATTTATATACCAATCTGTCCTTTGAAAACTTTTTTATACCAATCTGGCATTTAGGTGCATTTTTAATTTTTATATATTAATTTGGTCATTTCGCCCCATTTCGGCTCTGCTTGGGAGCAGATAAGTTCAAGTCCTGGGTGTCTCTTTTTTCTATGTAATTATGCTTGTGGGGATAAGAAGTTATTTGTGCTGAATTCAACAAGATATAGTAATTTGTGATTATTAAAGCAAAGTCGAATTTTGGAAGATGTTTGGACTTCGGAGAGGTAATGTGTGTTTCTGTGTTTTATTTCCGCGTACTGACAGTTTATCGACTCGATATGATGCCTCTATTTCTTTCTTGCGTTTCACTCAAGAATGTCTCTTATACTCCGTAATTGTTAGTTAGATGAGCGTGATCCCTTCATCAGTGTCTCAAGTCGATAACTTTGTTGTATGATGAGTATGTTAGATTGTGGAAGAAAGATTCTTCAGGGACCATTAACTTTAAGTCCTTGGGGCTTGGACTAGGCTGACCTTTAGCAATAAGTCCTTGGGGCTTAGAATAGGCCAATGTCTGCTCCTATTAGTTCTGTTATGAACTTATAAAACAATTATGGAAGACCAAAGCTCCTTTTAAAGGCTTCATACTACACTATTGCACTAGAGAGACAATAGTTTTTTTTATTTAAAAACACAGGCCTTAATATGTGGCTTGTTTTACGCTGGCCGCCACAAACCTACCGCAACTCTCCTCCTTTATCCGGGAGGATGGCGTTGGATAGAACGGTGTGGAGGGACTCTATCCGTGCGGAGGACTTAATTTGACTCCTTTTTCTTTGTTTGGTTTTTCCTAACTTTTTTGCTTTGTAAAACTCCTTTTGAAAGTATTTCAATATTTCTAGATGGTCCACAATGTTTTTGAAATTTTATGCCATACACAAGACGGTTACCCAATGACTATTCATGCTAGCCGACCCCAATCATTTGGGGAATAAGGCTTGGTTGTTGTTGTTGTTGTTGTTGTTGTTGTAGAAACACGGGCCTTCTATTGGCCCTGATGTTTGTTCATTGCAAAAACCATAGAGGTCTTTCCCATATGTCGTGCTGGCGGCCTGCTGTCTTAAGTGGGTATGCTGCAAAGGTGTCGTACTCTATATGGAGTCTCCACAGAGCAATATGGGGTGTTAGAATCGTTATAAAAGGACTAGGCTATTCTGGTAATCGCATCATTTGAATGCCAATATTGTGTATCAAGAACACTTTTATTGAAGAGAAAGATTGAGGAAAGTAGAAACTTTGATAACGTTGCATCCCTGCATCGATGTGTGGTCTTGAACAACAATGCCTACTTGCCAAGTTTGGGGGTGATGATATGTGTGAAGAAGTAATAAGACTTCCAACCCTTTGTGCGTAGCGGTCTCTAGGAAAGAGTCCTAGAAATGGCCAAATCGGAAGAATTGTTAATTGAGCGATATAGACACACAATTTGATCCATGTATCAAAGGTGTTAAGATTTATGAACAGTGCCTAGATGAACGTTTTATCCAACTCTTCAAGCTGTGTATTAAGTCTGATTCGTGTTTATTCATTTTAGATCTGTATTAATTTAAGCTAATGTAACTCATGGTAATAAAGTCAGTTAAATGCAACTCAAAAAGTAGTAAAAAGATTAGATTAATGAAAAGTAGATGAGTTCGGAGAGGGATGCGCTCTGCAATTCGTAGTGCTTGCTTCCAGATCCATGTTACAGATCCCTTAGTATAGTTTTCCGTATTGGCAAGATGCGTCCCTAAGTGATTTGTGTTAGGGACGTCTTAGTATTAAGAGTACCTTAGTATATATGTGTTTCGGTGGAGTTTTGGCATGTGAAAGGTTCTGTCATATGTTGGAATGAAGGGGAAGCTCTTGGAAGGTTGTGCTGAAGGAGTGAAGGGTCTATTAGGGTGCCTTAGATGCGTAAGGAAACGAAATATCTGCCTTATCAATTATGTCTCGGCGTTTTGTATTTGCGCCTCTTTATGCGCTTGATCGAATGTTGTATTGAACGCCCCTCGGACAAATTAAATCCAGTCCGTATATGGTAAGTTTGGTACATCATTGGCACCTGGAGCACAAGGTGGGTGTGCTTGCTAAGTACTGGTCATGAGCGTGGTGCGCAAGTGGAGCTTGTGCACATTGAGACGTGGGGTTAATGTGATTTACACGCAATAAGGCATACCGTTGTACAAATCTTTGGTGTGCTAGAATGGATTGGCGCATGTGCAAGGAATGTTGTTGCACATGTTGTGTGGTACTTTTGGTTTGTTTTGTTGTTGAGGAGTCAGGTCTAGTCCATGGGGTACGACATCCTGTATTCGCTAGTTTTGGATTTGAGAAACCACTACGAAGGGAATTTAGACATTGATAGTTCATTAACTAAAGCAAGCACTCGCATTAGGTTCTTCTTAAGTGTCTTTTCATCATTGGGAACTTGTGGTCCCAAAAGTAGGCGTCTACTTAGTGTCGGAAAACAAAGTTGGCTCTCACCTTTTCTTTGATTGTGACTTACCGTGTCCCTTCTGGCATACACTTGGCTTCTCTGAGACCAATGGGTGTGTCCTAAGCTTTAGATTGACTTTTAGATTAAACTTTGAAAGATTTGGGAGCAATAAACATGGGAATGTTATGGAGATGTGTTATCTGGCAGCTTTTTGTTATGTTGGGTTTAAGCATGATTCTGGTAATGCATCATTCCTCAGAACAAAGTTGGGGCTGGGTAGATTCTTAGCTATGCTATGGGTAAAAGCAGTTGGTGTTTTCAAGGGGATGCAAGATTCTTGTGATACCGTAACAAGAAAGAGCCTTTGTTACTTTTGGTTCCCCACTTATAATATAATTTTATTTACTTACCAAAATAATATTGAATGATGATTCTCTATGTGTTTAATTATGTTTCTGTTGGTCTGATTGATTTCCAGGTTATAGTTTGGACGAGTAGCCATAAGAATTTAGAACCTCCATCACGACAGTGTCACAGTAGTACTCATTTATTATGATACCGTAACACAACTGTCATCTCAGTGTGAAATGAATTTAAATGGCTAAAGTTCCTATTAATACGCTGTGGCATCTACTAGAATGGCTAACATCGTGCGTAGACCAGTTCTTATTTCACTTTGCTGTGTATCTATTGTAGCCAGTTGGCCTACGGGGGACAAGTTCTAGGACCAGCTCATGGAGCATAGAAGACCTGCCTCTCTTCAATTTCAGAGCGTAGCAATAAGCTATAGGTCTTGTGATGGGAATCATGGGATGATCGTTTCAACAACATGACTCAATTTCATTTGGAGGCGTATTTTATGTAAGTGTTGCTAGGGGGTGCTGAAACTATGTGGTGTTACCCTTAGCCAAATTGGTGTTTTCTGTAATAGTACACACAGTGATGAAGTCTTTGAGTGCTGCCATTCTCATTCTTATGATGACTTGGGATATAAAAGTAGATTAATTAGCATGTGCATGATCGATCCACGTCCTAGCGCAGTACTTGTAGAACCAGGTGCGGATTCTTCCAGTTCATTAGTAAAGTGAAGGACTTTTAGTATTCTATCCGATATGTAGGTGCTCTTGAGTTTATACCCTGGCTTTGAAGTTGTACATATTTCAGTAACAAAGCAAATCACTGAGTTTGAAAGGAAGGGAGATTCATCATAGAAGCAGTTTTTAATCACCAACAAAATCTGCCTTCTCTTACTGAATTTTACATATTGGATTGGCCTTTATGTTTGTGTTTTTTTTTTCTTTTAGAATTACATTTTCTTTGGACTAATTATTCTTTGTCTTTGGGATACAATGGAAGAAAGCAAAATGGCTCATAAAACTGTTTGTGCTTCTTATTTTGTGAAGTAGCAGTCGGTCGGTGCGATTCTCGAAGCAATTTTCATTTTGGGTCATCCGTGTGCGGCCTCTCTATGTTTCAATAGGGGTAAGGCTTGCGTGCATCCAACCCCCCCTTACCCCGCCTTATGGCGGGAGGCTTTAAGGCACTGGGGTTAAAGATGTTATTGTTATAATTACATTTTCTTTGGAGTAGCATTACCTTCATTTTTCTTTTGATGTTGTAACAGAACTTGGCTATGGAACATTGCTAGGGGGATCAGTGGGGAAGAGGTCAAGGGTCGGATTTTACCAAAGAGTCATGGTTCTGGGAAGACATTCCCAGGTCCCCGTGCCTTGAGATCTATTGATACAGTAAGTCCTTATCTCTTTATCAGCTGAAGTGATTGATTTCCTTGCCATTGTCTCCATATATATTAAAGACTCATTTGTAGTTTTCCCTCATTCAGTCATATGTGTAGGCCGTCACCTGAAGACTAGTAAGTGCATGTGCATGAGTTGTGGTTCATTTACAGATTTTTAGACAGGAATGAAGGAAATCAAATCAATTTGGGAATAAGGCTTGATTGTTGTTTTAATGAAGGAAATAAAATTCGGATTTTATGTTTGTGCTGATGCTAATTGAGGCAATGTAGTTTAGGATCTTTACCACTAGTATCTAGTAAGTAGTAACCCTTGTCTTTTCTTTTCCCATTTCATGAAGATATTTTATATGGGTGTTATCCAGGTTGCTCACTGGCTCAATCAACTTTGTGAAGAGCTTAGTGAGCGTCTTCTTGGGGATTTGGATCAAAATAAGAGGGTAGCTAATACGCTCACGCTTCATGTGAGTGCCTTTAAGGTAAATGCCTTACTATGCATGGGCTCTTTCCTTGATGTGTTGGGCTTTACAATCTTCTTCTGTCACTGCTCTTTGTATCTTTGACTGACTATGCATCATTTCACAGTTAAGTGACACCGATTCTCTAAAGAAGTTCCCCTCAAAGTCATGTCCATTGAGATATGGAACGTCAAAGATTCAAGAGGACACTTTAAGGTTATATCATGCTGGATTACGGGAATTCATGGGTGTGTGTGGAGTCAATGTTGAACAATACAAAAATAGTGGATGGAGAGTTACTGGACTTTCCATATCAGCAAGCAAAATCATTGATGTACCACAAGTATGTCCAAAATTTTAATTTTTAGATTGTTCATTTCGTCAAGTTTAGTTCTCCTAAGACAAATTTTTTTGTAAAGGAATTTATGTTGTGAAAGCAATTCCTATAAGCCATCATGTGTCAGATTTTAAAATTGTCATATTATATTTTCTAAATATTTTTGTTCTGTTCATTTAAACATTTCCAGAGAAGCATGTTATTGAAAGTAGGATACTATTACTTCCTGCTCAGTGGGAAATGTATTATCTGAGATTATGAAATTATTTCTTGCATATTTAGCCAGAGGATTATTTAATCACTGGAATTTCTGAGGAAAAAAGGTTGATTGCTTGTAGGGAACTTGTACAATCAGAAAATTCTTTTCCGGCCAAAATGCTGTTTGCTCTGCTTCATCAGAAGGTACACCTGATGACCCATTGTGTGAAATACTGAAGATTCCAGGTACTGTTCATGTCCTGCATATGTAGGTTTTGTTTCTTTTGGTACATTAGCATAATCTGTAGTACTCATGAAAGACAAGTCCAATGAATCTCCACCAAAGTTCAGATTGTGTGACCTTGACCTGCATTCTTCAAATAATTCAATCTTCAGAGTTTGCAACTTTCCTTGTCCAATGATCTGTAATATGGTTATGCGCCTTTTTCCGAAATCATCTTTCCATAAGGTATATACTGCTCATTGCAGTGACGACATTCATGAAACCTAATGTTTCTGGTTGTATTAGTATGGTCACATGTCACACGTGGGTTTTGTGTTTCGACCGGGGCCGGCACAATCTCGGCGCGTGTGCGGTGGTGGGGTCTGGGGTCTGGGATGAGGGTAAAAGATTTGTAGATGGAAAGTGATTTTTTAAAGTGAAGACATGTCTCACGTGTCTTATGATAAGTTTTAATTGTTTTAACACTTTATATTGCGTTTTAAAAGTAACACAATTCAATGGTTACATTTTTATACTTAGTTGTTAGCCTTGTACTATTTCTACTAAGACTATTCTGATTCTGCCACATAACGCGTTACCTCTACTTCATGCTAAGATGTTGTAGTGGCTATGTTCTGTGATAGTACTTCTTATGCACGGTTTTTTTTTTTATTCTATCTAGTTGTTAAAAGAGCCTACAATGCCGTAAAACATGCTTTAATTCTATTGAGGATTTTAAATTGTGACGTGCTTAGGTTAAAATCACTGAATTTGTCACATGTGACGGCCAGGCCTTTAAAGCGATGCATTTAGTAAAATTGTAGGATCGAGATATGTTGGAGCTGGGACAAAATTGGAAGGTTTTTTTGGTGTGTCTTGGAGACAATGGATGAGAGTTTGTCTTTAGAAGCTTTCTTCACGGTTCTTCTGTATTTTGTGACGAAGCGACTTATGATTTTGATATGAATTGGTCATCAATGATCTTAGGAAAGTGTTGGATTAGAGCACTAGAGATCTCTCTGAGGGATAAGAGAAGCAAGATTGCATAATGACACTTTAGTGCTACTTCAGTTAACAAAAGGACTTTGCAGCTTGCAATGTCAATCCCTACAGGTAGTCGACTTTGAAGATTAATTTGGTGAAGGGTGCGGTTGGGATTAATTTAGAGCAGCACTTGATGGAAGCGCTTGGTGGAAAAGGTTGGCTGTTAAATGCAGAGCTTGTCACTCACTTCGGCATATTAAATCTGGTGATGCCTAGACTCTACAATAGTCAACTCAAGTGCTTGGACGGATGTAGTTTCTTGGTGGTAAGAGTCATAGTTAGTTTCATTCCTTCCTTGTCTATGAGTCGGAGTCAAGTGTTACATTCCCACCGACACTTGACTTTCATTCTTTTCGTGGATAAAATTTCTCATGATAGTCCTAGTCTCCTAGAGCATGATTAGCTCTCTTTTGTATATGGGTGTCAGCCCTTTAGGTGTCTTTTTGTATATTGGAGTCACCCCCTTGGTGTCCTTTTGAATATAAAGATATCCTATCTTACTTTTTACAAAAAAAAAAAAAAAAAAAAAAAAAAAAAAAAAATGTTTTATTCCTTCCTCGTCTATGAGTTGCTTGCTTTGTTCAAACTTCCAGTGGGGTGGCTGAGCAAATAAAGAAACTAAATATGCTCTTTGCTTAGGTTTGGGATAAGAAAGACACCCTTGTCAGTTGATGTTGTGTGTTATTGGGTTTAGTCATATGGCTGTTGAAGTTTGGTTTTGCTACATTATTGTCTTTGCACTTTTCAATGGAACCTTTGTTCTTGTGGCCCCAAATAATCTGACGAAGATGTGCGGTCTTCAATTGGTTAGGGTTCTTTGATGTGGACATCAATCAATGGTCGATAGTCACTCTTTTGAGCTTCATTTGTCGTGTCTAGAATAGGAAACTATTGGTTTAAGCTTTCTCTTAGATCTGCTTTGTAGCAATTTTGGTAAGAGTTCGAAGCCTATTTATATGTTCCAGGAAAATGCCGAAAGTTTCATAACCACTATCAATCGTATAGGGTTTGAGAAAAAGGTTTCTTGGTTAGGAGCTGCAGTTTGATTTTGCTTCGGTTGGAGGACCTTGTTATTACCTTGTCTCTTTGTGTACTCACATTTTGTTCAAGTGAATTATAGTGCTATACTCCTATTGAATAAGAATAGTCGGCATGGTTATCACCGCCAATTACGAAGTTTATTTGTTGTGATTTACGTTATTCGATTAAAGAGAGGAGCAGCGGATTTATCCCTATTCGTAGTTGATTCCTGTACTGAGTCAATGGGTTTGAGAATTAAGATGAAGCATAGAGGAGAAGCTTTTGGCCAAAGCTGTGGGGTATGTTAATGGAGCAACATTCATGTAATGTAATACTTCAGGACTCGATCCTTTGCTTTATTATCTTGGGGTCTGGTAATGTTTATTTCATGGGAACTTCTAGTGGTTTAGTGAGTTTCCAATCCCCATTTTTAGCAAGTTCAGGTTATTGAAATCTGAGCTAAGAGGGCTCCTTGTCCTCTCTTTCCTTTTTAATCTCGCTGTTCCCAGGTTTCCTGTCCTTATCAATAATAATCTAGTCAGGTTGCCTTTTTATATTAGGGTTTCATAATAAGATTTGGTAATGCTAATTAGCTGGTGTAATATTGATATGTTATGAATGGGAATTCATAAAGTTATCATCATGGATGCATGGCTAAGATTGGTTTTTTCATACTGTTTTTGTGAATGAGAACTGCTTTTTGAACATACTTCCGAAAGGAAGAGGGGAGGGGAGTTCATATTTGTTATTTAAGTTATTGCGTTATTGGTATTTTGTCCTTGTTCAAATCCTCATTATGAATTACACTTGTATCAGGGAGCAACCCTAATCTTGCATCTGGCGTGCTTGTCAAAAATGAAGAGAAGGCAGGTAGGGGTCAGATGTCTAATTTGGATCAGAATGTGGAAGGTAGAACTTGTCAGAAAGAACAGGTTAGGAAGCAATCTATTGATTATTTATTATCTTCCTTGTCCTTTGGACTCAATTGTTTCTACGTCGTCGTAATTCTTCGGTCGATATTGGGGTGTATCATATATGTGTAAGTCTCTGCGTGTATTAAACAATGGCATGATAAACATAAAGATCTATTCTTATTATTTCATTGTTAATATAGACTTATTCACCTTCACATTTAAAGATGGATCCCATAGGAGTCATTTATGGATTCCGTAGAAACTTATCAGCTTGGCAGAACCACCGTAACTATCTGGTGATTTTTTTTCCTCCAACAAGAACGAACTATACTCTCTGTTTTTTTTTGAGAGGGACAAATCTACCAGTTTAGATGTGATTTTAGATTTTTGACTAACTCCTTTCAATACATCTATTTGGTCATTAATTCTCTTTAAAAATAAAATATTCCAACATTACTAAAATTTAAATTTTGGCTAATAGCAAGAGTCAAGACAGGTGACTTGTCGATTCATTGACCCAAGGAGCACTCAATTGATTTTCGTTCTTTTTTTCTCTCACTTTTCACTACTTTCCCTCCCCTTTCTTATACTTCTTGGGCCTTGCATTTTGGTGCATTTGTATCTTCTTTGTCATTTGATAGTTTTCAGCTCCATGGTTTTGCTCCAGTCTGCCGTCTATTAACAGTGAGCATATTTTTGCCATGAGTCGTACATTAGTTCACCCTGATTTGGAGTTCATGAAATTATGTGATTCACTTAGAAAGTCCCGACATTTCTCGGACTGTGGTCTTGTCCAGTCTATGTACCCATGAAGCTCCATTCTTGTCCTATCCAACGTAGTCAACTTGCTTAGCCATTGAAACTTAAAAATGTAATTATGCTACGCAACTTAGAAAGATCTTAAAGGAATTTAGGACTGAACCATCATTATTGGTTAGCTTAGGTATTTCATTGAAAATTGGAGTGCATTTTCCATTTCAACTGAGTTATATTTGCAAGAAGAATAAAACCTGCTTTCCATCTTGAAAGTCCTGATCAATTTGGTCACCTACAGGCTACAACCCAGATTCTCTTCCAAGCCAACCGGCCCTTTGGGTGGAGTGGAGACTATACCCGGTCTGAAACCTGCCTTTCAGGGATACATAGTTAACCAACCCAAAAATATGTAGTCTTGTGGATTATGTTCGCACTTATTTGCCAATAGCAACAGTGTTCCTGAAAATGGATTTTCCTTACATCCATGGCTACTGTTAGATGTAAGAGTGTTCATCAATGACAAAACCAATGACTGTCATTTATAGAGAACTGGAGTGCTCTGCAACATAGAGTTAAAAATCTGATATTATTACTCCTAATAGTTGAGATAGGTAGGTTGCCATAGAAGTTTTTTTTTAGTAGCGTTAAAAAAAACTGTTAATCACACTTCTTACTTGACCCATTTTGATTTGACATTTTTTTTCTACGCTACTTAAAAAAAAAAAAAAAATTGTTGACTCACCATGTCAAGATGATATTACAAGACTACATCTTTATGCCTAAAATTCTACTTTTCAACATTTAAAGTTGTGAAGAAATTGATGCTTTATGTTTTGGTGGGTGAAAGTATGAAACACTGATTAGTAATTTCATAGTTTTGCCATCTTGTAAGAGACAGACTTGTGATACAAAAAATATGACTTTTTTTTCACAACTATGTTTAAGTTTTTTAAAATACTTCTCTGTTACATATATGTTCATACAAGTAGAAAACTGGACAAATTACAAGCTTCTTCCGGGAGCAACCTAGTTCCTGCTCATGGTTAGACAAGGAAATTGATGGTGTGACTCAAGACACATCAATCCGAGGTATGTAGTGTGTGTTTAAAGATACGCAGATGCTGTGTTATTTTCATTGAGCTTTTTCTGTTGTCCTAGTTTTGATAGCTGGTTATGGATGTTATACAGAAAGTGAATGTTGCTCAGAACCGGACCAAATCAAACCACCATTCAAGCTTCATGATGATGAGGCTGGTTCTTTGTCAGTAAACCCTACTTCAATAGTACATTGCCGAGAAGTAAAAGAATCAAAAGTCAAGGTACCATTATGATTTGCACTGTATTTTTCGAGTCATAGCTTTGCATTTCTGTAATAATCTGCATATGTGATTATGATGCAAATGTCGTTATGTTCTAGATCACATTGTGGTACTAGGCTCAAGGACAGAAATAGCTAGGTGATCATGCTCCATTAATTTAACCTGTCATTCTGGCCACTGAGGTATCATATTTCATAATGTTTACCAGGGCAAGTCTTCAATTCTGAGATATTTAACTAGACCTGGACAATCTTGCTCCCAATCAAAGCATGAAAAACGGGGAAATTTTCAGGGAGTTTCCTCATCAGGTATGACTTCCATTTTGTTGCAAATGAACCATTTTTTCCAATTTGATGGAACGACATCCTCAATGTTTTTAAGATCTAAAATATGATTGAATATATTACGTGACTCACTATACTCTCTCGTATCGTGAAGTAGCAGTCAATCCAATTCTCTTTGCAAATTTTTAATTTTGGTTCATCTAGTAAACAGTTTCTCTATGTTATGTTGAGGTGCATCCATCCCACCTCCCTTCCTTACTCTAGAGTCTAGAGGATGCCTTTGAGGCACTGGGCCACTGGGGTTATCTAGTTTCTTATCTTTGTTATGTTTGTTTGGAAGGTGTTAGGCCAAGTAACAGTTCGTGTTTTCTATATTTCGTGCACTACGATTTTAAAAGATAAGAACTGAAGTCCATCACTCTGGTTTTTGTTTTTTGACATCTTTTTTTCTTAGATGCTGTAGACGGTAATTTTAATTACTTAATGGCGTTAATGGAGCATCAGATGGTGCAATGACAATTATTGGAGACATTGAATGATCAAACAAGTGTTACTGTTAAGCTAGGTTAATTTTATCAGCTAGTTAATTTCTTGCTGTGACCTTTACAGGGGATTCCGATAGAGCCAGTATGCAGACTGGTCAGGAATTGGAAGACAACAAAAGATGGAGCTACAATGTTCATGAAATTGATCCAACCGTAATTGATGAGTTACCACGAGATATACAAGAAGAACTCCGGGGCTGGATGCGGCCTTTGAAACAGCATGTTTCGGGAAAGGGAAAAAGTATCACTTCCTATTTTTCTCTCTCCAAGGGGACAAGCTAGAAAAGCATCTATTCGACCCGGAATGATTGTATAATGTCGGAAAGTTCTTTCAATTCAATATCATTGGTTCAGACTCTTTTTGCCTGAAATTAAAATTGTTCATTTGTGAATTGTTTGTAAATGTGTGTTTCAATGAGAATTCAATCAGTTGCAACCTTTTTTTTTCGTGAACTGCCTTTTCATCACCACTAACTAAGAAAACCTGCTCACCACCAAAACCATTACCTTGTACTCTTGTAGCACCGCCACCGCCACTAGCATCCATCAATGATGCTATCCGAGCTCGATTTTACTGCGTTCATACTTCTTATTTTCTCTATGCAACCACGAGGCATGGAGGAAAAACATGCACCAAACCTGAGGTTCCTCGAATGATAGAGCAACCAGGAAAGTTGTCTTGGAGTTTTTTAGGGCATTTTGCAAAATCCAAATATGAGGCCCTGAGTAATATAGTGATCGGAGAAATTATTTTTATGTCTACTATTTTTGGGAGTGTACTCCCTAATTTATGTTTATATACTTTACTGGGTTTTTTTGTGTAGTTTTGAGAGTATTTCACGTACTCCATATTCTAGTGGATGTTCTCAGATGGATAAACTTAAAGTAAATTATTTCTATGTTAAAGACTTAAATACATAAACAGGAAAAATGGAAGCATATACTCGCGGGTGTATATAATTAATTATATTTACCAAAACTTGATAGAATTTTCCTAATCCAACTAAAAAACTTCGTACGGTGGCTAGTTTGTTTAACAGTTACTTTGAAGCTCCAAACTAAAAAATGTCATGCAAGAGCTTAACATCCCTGAGATTGTCACGGGTTTGAATTCTCATATCCCCACTCCCGCAACATTAGTTGCTCCTTTGAACCTAAAAAAATGTCATGGAAATATCAAGAATTAGGAGATTACACCTAAAAGCAACGGATAATGCGCTAAAAAGACTGGAGTAAGGCCCTGTTACATGGTAAATTATATCATGCTTCCGGGAGCACAAGGAGCATGGCGGTCTTTCTTACAATAAAGAAGTAGGTACCACACTTTAATAGATTTTAAATAATTTTAAATGTGGTCCTTACTCCTCTATTGTAAAAAGAATGAACATGCTCCTTGTACTCCCTGGAGTATGGTAAAACCATTGTTGTTTGATAAGACTTAATAAAGTAGTATTCAGATCAGTTCAGAGTTATTCACTCAGATCAGATCGGATAAAAACCATTCAACTCATATTATATTAGATCAAAATTGTTCAAATAACTATCAATGTATTTGTTCATAATTGATACTAATTCGATTAAATTTAATCAAATTTTCAACAAATTCAGATTAGTTCAGACTCATTCAAATCAAATCAGATTAGTTCATAAAAATGCAATCCTATTGAACGGTACCTAAGCTAGAGACAGGAAAGATTTTCTTAGGAAAATTTACCCACAATAACCTCAACTTTCACATTCCCTCCTAGTTGAATCCCAACGTTGAGTCATCTTAAAATAATGGGAAATTTTCCAATATACCCATGAGGTTCCCGAAATTTCCAGGTATACCCCTCAGGTTACCGAGCTATCCAGCGTGCCCCTGAGGTTTGCGAAATGGGGTTTTTTTGTGTTTTTCACTAACGGACTTTAACACCGTTAGTCCCTTATTGTGTTTGACTTTTTTTTAAACAAATTGACCCTTAATACCATCAATTTCCCAAAATAAAAAAGCCATCCATCTTCTCTCTCCTCCCTCCTCCCTACCACCTGCACTACCACCTCCAAAACCCCCAACCACCACCGCCTCCAACATGAACCACCACCAGCGCTCCGGCGAGGACCACCATACGACCGGCGACCCATGTGGGGGACCCATTGGACTGAGTACCGGAGCCGTATGAGCTGACACGGACCATGTCGACGGAGACGGGGAACGATATGCGGCGTAATAGGTCGGCTAAGAACACGAACGCGATGGTTACGACGCCGACGAATACCGGCTCTGAGTCGGAAGAGAGGTCGGCGGCGAGTTCATCGGCGAGTTCGGTGACTCGGGTGGAGATTTGGTCGGGGGTCCACAGTACTTTCTTAATGTCATTCTTCATTGTAGGAGACCCTATGGCGACCCCACATGGGTCGCCGGTCGTATGGTGGTGCTCGCCGGAGCGCTGGTGGTGGTTCATGTTGGAGGCGGTGGTGGTTGGGGGTTTTGGAGGTGGTGGTGCAGGTGGTAGGGAGGAGGGAGGAGAGAGAAGATGGATGGCTTTTTTATTTTGGGAAATTGATAGTATATTAAGGGTCAATTTGTTTTAAAAAAGTCAAACACACTAAGGGACTAACGGTGTTAGAGTCTGTTAGTGAAAAACACAAAAAAAACTCCATTTCGCAAACCTCAGGGGCACGTTGGATAGCTCGTTAACCTATGGGGTATACCTGAAAATTTCGGGAACCTCAGGGGTATATTGGAAAATTTCCCTAAAATAATTCCATGTTTGAGGTGTGTCTTGCTAAAGTGGTTTTTTTACCTTTTAAACCTACTGTAGCAAGTTTTTTTTTTTTTTTAATAATACTATTGTAAGGGAATTATGTTTTTTTTTTAAGAGGTAAGAAAGGTGAGCGATCAGGTCCCCCTACTATCCAAAGTGACACCCATTGTGAGAGTACAACAACAACTACGCTTTTACAGTACAACTAGAGGTACTACAACTACTAATACTACTACGATACTAAACTACTACTATTACTACTACTACAACCAAAGAGAAAAATGGATGAGCTAGACCTAGTATACCAAGGTGGTACTTAGGAATGAGTGGAGTGGATCCGGGCAAAAGGGTAACAAATCGAATCCACATGACTCACGACTAAAGCCTAACACATGGGTAACAAGCGATACGCAACCATCAGCAACCGTAGGATACCACTCCGAGACCGCAAGCCAACAAAAAGGGACAATCATAGAACCAAAACTGCCCGTAAATACAAGGGGATCATCACATCACGTTCTTCCCACACATGCGCGAATGAATTAGTGATCTTGGCCCAAACACCAACGCCACCACTCCACCATCCGCGACAAGAAGGGACAAACAAAACAATAAATTACAAACAATATAACAAAATGTTGGAAAATGATATTGTGCCACCCGGTGGTACTTAATTTGAGTATCACCCGAGATATTTTTGTACTTTATCTATTTTATTTCTTTTCCATAATATTAGACTAATTTAATTAAGAAAGGGTATATTGGAACTTACATCCTTGTTAAAATCTTATAGGAGCATAACTATATTTCTCAATGATTCTTCTGGCATTCTAGCATTGAGTTTATGATCACAGAAGGATCGTATTATTGTCGGGTAAGAAAGTTTCATGTACAAGCTAAGCATGAAACAATATTGTTTCGAGTCAATAGTAGATTAACAATGGTTGACTTAAGACCACAAAAAGAGAAACAATGGCTGAGTTAATATCATGTCCATGATCATCGTCAAAATCAAGACTTGTGTTTTGCTTTGATGAGATTTATTCTCCACCTAGTTTCCGAGTCCTTTAATTTGATTTTGTATGTTCCTTTCATTTTCATTTCAAATTTCTGCTTTCAGACTCGACTTTGCGATTGATTCGGGCAAGAGCTTGAGACCGTAGGGGTGATCAATTACGGAGTACTTACGTTTATGGGCAAAGCTTAAGTTACAAGAAGATTTTTGTTTCCAAAAATTAAAAAATACAGTGGCAGAAATGAGGGAAAAATAATTGCATAATCCATTAACACCAAGTGTGATGACAATTATATCCTTATAGTTACTAAAATTTAAATAAAACATAAATTTAGATATAATACTTTTAATTAATTAATTGTGGGTGGTACTCACTTTGTGTACCACCCGGTGGCGCTCTATCGTCGTCCATAAATGTTACTCCTTAGTATTAAGACTAAGCCCAAACTCATAGTTGGACATAGACCTGTCAGAACCTGACCCGACCCGTTAACCCGATCCGACCCGACCCGCATTTGAACCCGATTAGACCCATTTTTTTGACCCGCGACCCGTATATGACCCGAACCCGATCAACCCGAAAATTTGCGGGTCAAAACGGGTTGGGTCAGGGTCAACCCGGCGGGTTAAAGTCAAAGTCTAAAAAAAAAAAAAAAAAAAAACTAACCTAACATTGTAAGTGTTGTTCGGTATTGCTGATGTTTTTCGTTTTTCGTTTTTTTTTTTTTGGAGAAAATTAAACAAAACGCGTTCAGTGGATTCCGTTGCCAAAAACAAAATCAGCTTAATTCCATGATTAATCTGCCCGTTTTCTCAAACCACTTTTGATGGTTTCCAAAAACAGATTTAGATTTTTATTTTTAATTTCTTACCAGTTACCATTCCTATCATCCTATGTAAGTAACATCAACGCATCCTGCACACCATCGTCGCCGAGATGCAACAACGATCGGCAGCCGACGTGACTACTATTCCGCCGCCGTATCCCCTGCCTACTACGACATCGATTTCTCTAGTCAACAACATCAATCATTAGGAGGAATCCGATATGTCTTCCGATCGAAAATCTCGGTCCTCCGTTTTGCCTTGTTCCTTTTACGCCGGTTACATGATCGGAAAATGGTATACTGCGGAATTAGAATGGATAGTGGATTTGCATGTGGTGGTTTGATATGGTGGCAAGGCTGGTGGTGCGGAGGAGGGATCAGATTCGAGCTTGTTGAGTGAGGCTATTAATGGTGGTGAAACAAAAATGACGTTAAAAAGTTGTATGTAAAAGGCGCTAAAAATCATACGTAAGGCGCTAAAGTTCAAGGAAAAACTCTGCGTAAAACAATGTTTTCGACCCGTATTCTGACCCTAACCCGACTCGACCCTAACCCGACCCGACCCGTATTTTGACCTGACACGTATTTGACCCGACCCGTATTCGACCCGACCCGTATTCGACCGGACCCGTATTTAACCCGACCCGACCCGTTTGAGAGGTCTAGTTGGACATGAAAATCAAGAACAAGAACAAGAAAAACCAACACATCAAATCGAAACAATCCAAAAGTCCAACAAGACCTATGATTATAGTAATTAATAAATCCTTCAACTAGTCAAGAGAATTACATTAAGGGGATGAGCTCATGCCACACAGCAGAGCTAGAAGAGAAGCTATGAAAATCGAAGAATTATACAGCCATAACAACTGTCAACAAAGGCGCCGATACAAATTTCCTAAAGGAATACATCAAAACTCAAATGGACTGCAACGGAGGCCAGAGATGACCGAGTAAAGGGTTGAGCTCGTGCCACACAATCGTAAAGCTGTGATGCATGAGAAAAAGTCACATGTAAGTTCAGATTAACCACAGACGAGGCTCATGAAACCCCGATTGTGACCCTCACCCCCGATAAGAATCGGCAGAGCATGCAAAACAATTTTAATTTTGTGAAAATTATTAATTTCTTTCGATATTCGGGATCGATTCTTCAAAAGGATGAAGAATTAGATGGAAATGTGGCCCATAGGATCGAATCAGGTTTGGTTGAAGTGGAAAAATGTCACATGGCTTCTGTGTGATCGAGGAATGCCCAATAAGTTGAAGGGTAAGTTTTATCGTACGACAATTAGGGCGGTACGGTTATATGGCATGGAACGTTGGGACGTGAAACAATGTCACGTTCATAAGATGAGTGTGACGGAGATGCGCATGCTACGGTGGATATTTGGACGTACAAGACATGATCGGTTAAGAAATGAAGTTATTAGGGAGAAAGTAGGGGTTGCGCCCATCGAGGACAAGATGATGGAGAACCGACTAAGGTGGTATGGCCATGTGTGGAGGAGGCCTAGTGACACGCCCCTTAGAAGAGTAGAAGGGTGGGGAACTAACAATATTAGTAGGGGTCGGGGAAAACCAAAGATGACTTGGATGAGGGTGATTAGAAGTGATATGAGCTTCCAAGGGTTTGAAAAGAGTATGCTGTTGGATAGGGCAGTGTGGAGAGACGTTATCCATGCGGAGGACTTAATTTGACTCTTTGTTTGGTTTTCCTAACTTTTTCCAAAATTTTTCCTTACTTGGTGTTCAAATTTCATATGTTTTTCACTAATTTTCAAACTTTTTATTTATTTTGTTGACTTTCTAAAAGTCATTTTAAAATTGTTTCAATATTCCTAAATGGTTCACTACGTTTTTGAAATTTTATGTCGTACACAAGACGGATAATGGATGACGATTTATGTTAGCCGACCCCAAACCATTTTGAAAATAAGACTTAGTTGTTGTTGTTGAAAAAAATCAATTTGGAAATAAAAGGCATAGGGAGAAAGAGGGACGAAATAGGTAAAGGAGAGGTAAAAAAAAAAGGTAGAAATCACTCTATGACAGATTGAGAAAGGCAAGGAAAATCTTTTCTCTACTGGTTTGTGGGTAAAGGTGGGAAGGGTAGGGAGATTTCTAGAGAGAAGGAGGAGCTCCTCTCTCTAGAGTTCTCATTATGAGAATTATGCTTTGTTGTAGTGATATCTCTATTTCAGTGATATGTTGGTGCTCGACAAATACCGAGAACTACCATAATAAATCATTTTTAAAAAACTTAATTAATTTTTTTAAAAGTAAATAATAATCAGATTATATTAGATATAGTTTGTACCATGTATATGTAAGCATAAAATTAAAATAAATGTAATTAACCATTTTTTGGTTATTTATAACATAATTCTAGAATATATCTGATTAAAAATAATGGATAGTGTAGATTGATTTCTAACATTATATATGGTTGAAATGATGGCTACTATGGTGCTTTGCGGTATTGCTTTTGGACCAAAAACTAATAAGGGATGGGGTAAATGTAATAGCCCGACCCAACACACGTCGCACACACAACCCACTAAGATGAGAAGTTATCTCTTAGGCCTATAAATCCTCTCGTGGGCTCTAAAAGGTGAATGTCTTGTTGTAGGGGTGTGCAAAAAAACCGCCAAACCGAAACCCGAACCGAAAACCGATTTACCCGAACCGAAAAAGCGGATAACCGAACCGATAAAATGCGGGTTAGAGTCGCAACTTTGTGTGTATGCGGTTAACCGAACCCGAACCGAAAGTGGACATAATGCTTATTTTCAATAAATTAGGTTATAAGTCAACTAATTCACAAGTCTAAAATAAGATAATTATTCCAATATGTTGTTAAAATTCACTTGATTGAGGAAAATAATACATAAATTAATTGAAGTATCGACGTATAGTGGAATCTTAATATTTTATCCATCAATTTTACTTAATTTGGTAGGTCAAATAGTGTCCCCATACTAAAACATTACCCGATTAAACCGAACCGACAAATCCGTTTAACTGATGTGCGGTTAACCGAACTAACGGTTATGGTTTAGGGTCGGCCAAAAAGTGACAAACGGTTAACCGAACCCACATTTGCACGCCCCTACCTTGTTGGTAGTATGATGATAAGAATTTATTATAAACTAATCATATGAGCCTTAACTTTTAAATGTGAGACAAACCCAATTCCATAAACCACTTTCATAATCCTGTAGTGTTACAGTAAAGGTGGGGAGAGGAGAGGGAAAAAAGAAAATCCCCACAAAATCATTCGAATGTCTAGAAATGAGGGCACTATAGTAATCTTACAATAACAAAACCTCCCAAAAAATGAAAATCCAACAATTCACTGAAACACTCCAATATGAAATAGTCCAACATTTCACTTGAACAGAGGGAGTACAATTATCTACAACAACAAAAGAAAAAAAAAAATACAAAAACCCTTTTCTCTCGTTCTCTCTTGTCGTTGAGATTATGATGGGCAAATTTTCCATTTTCATATTATAACTCATCTTTACAACTTGTTTCTTAAATACTACCCCCTCCGTCCCACCTCAAACGCCCCGCAAATACTATCGTACCCCGTGGGTACGGATAGAATGGTATCCCTCGGGCCTCAACATGAGCAAAATACAGTTATTAAATTAAAAACGCTCAGTCCACGCATCACCCCAAAGGCCCAAAACATATTCTTTTATAGGAGCCCAAAACATAATTAACCTCAAATAAAATAAAACTAAATGAATCCTCCCCCCTCCCACCCCACCCGAGTTCCCCACCCCGACCACAACCCAGCCGACTATTACCATACCGGCGAGTCGGCGACACCTAATCGTCCACCCACCCGAGTTCCCCAACCACCCAAGTTCCCCACCCCCGCCCACTAGTGCATCTAGCTCTTAAGCACTTCCCTACACTTGCTCATCTCAAGAACAGCAATGGTGATACGCCGCTTCACGTGGCGGCTGCGGCTGTCATTGGAGGCCGAAACAAGGCCGTAAAGCTCCTTCTTAACGTTTATGAACTCAATACGATCGTAAGGACGAACAACTACGGGGACACGCCTCTTCATGTGGCGCTTAAAAGCAAGGATCATATGTTTGTGATGAGTTCTTGGGGCAAACGAAATGCAGGCAATGGTGGTAGTGTCGTCGGCGCTTGTGGTGGGTGGTGTAACGGCGTCAGTGGTTTGGGGGCTGGCTGGAAGGAGGAAGTGGGGGGGGGGGGAGGAGAGAGAACAAAACAATAAAATAATCACTATTAAACAAAAACTTGTTACTGTGAAACAAAAGCAAATCTGTTATAGAACATAAATAGATCATTATGAAACAAAAATGGATCATTATAGAACATAAATAGATCATTATGAAACAAAAGTTTATCAATATAGAACAAAAATAAATTATTATTAAATAAATATTGAACATTGCAGAGCAAAAAATACGTCATTATAGTACAAAAATTTATCATTATATAACATAGATAGATCATTATAAAACAAAACTAAATCAGCACACAAAACAAAAATTGATCATTATAGAACATAAATAGATCATTATGAAACAAAAGTTGACCATTATAGAACAAAATTGATCATTGTGATCTATAATGATCAGTTTTAGAATGACATATTTTTGTTCTATAATGATCAATTGTTTTTTCAGAATGACATATTTATGTTTATATGATTGATTTATATTCGAGAGTGAGAGACTAATTTATGTTCTATAATGATTAATATATGTTCTATAATGATGTGTTTTTGTTTTACAATGATTGATTTTTAATGATCAGTTTTTGTTCTATAATGATGTATTTATGATCTATAATGATCAGTTTTTGTTACAGAATGACATATTTATGTTCTATAATGATCAGCTTTTGTTCCACAATGACATATTTATGTTTAATGATCAATTTATATTTGAGAGTGAGAGACTAATTTATGTTCTATAGGCTCACCGGCGTTCTCTCAAAATTGCTGCCGGAGAGGGAGAAGTTTGAGGAGAGAGAAAATGGAAGAAAAAAGAGAAAATGAGGTGGGAGGAGGGAAAATGCTACCGCGGGGTGGGGGTTTATTGTCGCCGGAGGGTTGTGCCTCCGGTGGTGGGTTTCTGGGGTCTGGGGTGGCTGTCGGTGAGGGGCGGTGGCGGTGGCTGGTGGGGTTGGGGGTGGTGGTCGGGTAGGTAGGGGGTGGGGAAAGGGAGGAGAGAGATTGAGTTTGGGTTCGGGTTGTAATTGTATTGGGATAGGCTTGGACTGGTGCAAATAGAAGGGAGAGGCCCGGGTGAGGAAAGGGGGAAGAAACTGGAATTTGGGCCTCTTGGCTTATGTTTGGGTAATTTGGGCTGCATAATAAGGCCGGGGGTACGAAGAGAATGGTACCCCCGAGGTACCATAGAAGCTTTGCAAACGCCCAGGTGTTTTTTTGTAGTGGAATAAGAAAAATTGATATATTAAGTTAAGTGGGGTAATATTAAGAAAATGGAGGAGAGAGAATGTGGGGATTAATGAAAGTAAAAGAGATACGTGAGAGAGAATGTAATAATTTAAAAAAAGTAGGAGAGAGAAATATGTCCCAAAATTGATAGGGTGTTTGAGGTGGGACGTCCCAAAACGGAATATGGGGCGTTTGAGATGAGACGGGGGAGTATTGGATAGTAGCCTTGTTTGGTCAGCAAACTTGGCTAGGAGACAAAATGCAACGATTATGATCAAGTGATAGGTGACGAGTTGGTGTCGTCACTGTAGTACCACAATCCCGCCCACATGGAATTATACCAGTTCCATACTTACATCTTGTGCACATGATGATGGACTGGCAGTATGGTATTGTTCTAGACTGAAATGAGCATCCTTTGCAAAATTAACAGATGTCAGTTCTACTTGGCCTTGGATAACATGGAGTCATGGACTATGACTCTCTCTTGGGTTAGGCTGCTTTAGAGTTGTATCATTGGTCTTGAAACTCTTGACCTCTTGTAAGCCTTTGGATAAACTGAAAATTGGGCCATTGGACTTTATGTTACGAAATTCGAAAGAAATTGTTTTTTTTCGCCAAGAAAGAAATTGTTTTATGTACTATACAAGTTTAACAATTTCCAAACTATTGTATTTGGATAACCAAAAAATAAACGACTAAAATAAATGAAAATAGTCAGAAATAAAAAGAAGAAGGTGATGGACTATTGGTTAATATTATGAGACACATTTGTTTGCTACAAGGTTTGAACCTCCAACCTCTGGGTAAAAAACCATTATTTAATATTCGACAAATTCACGTGGTGCCCCTGAGTTATGTCAAAATACACGTGGTGCCCCCACTTTGCAAACTACTACTCTCTGGTGCCCCTGAACTATTGCACCCCATGCACGTGGTGCCCCTGTTACCCATATTGACCCAAATTGACTAACGGTGTTAACTTTCGAGGGTTAAGTAATGACGTGGCAATGGGGTTAGCAGTTGGGCGGGAAAATTAGTGTAGGATTAGTTATTAATTATAATTTTATAATATTAAAAAAATTCCAAAAAATCACAATTTTTTTTGTCAGAAAATATTTTTCAAATTGTGCTAGTTTTATTAAAAAAAAAAAAGTGCACATGGTGCCCCTGAGATTTACACAGCAATGCACACGATGCCCCTGAGTTTTACACGGCAATGACCAACCCAGAAAAATTGAATAAAATATGATTTTTACCTGAGATTGTTTCCAACGATGATGAGACGATGAACTGATGAAGTTGTAGTGAAGATGCAAGCAAAAAAAGATTGGATTTTGAGAGGTTAGATCATGTTTTGTGAGGAGAGAAGCGGAGAAGAAAACAGAGAAGAGGGAAGAAGGAACAAAGAAAATAGAAGAGGAAAAGTTTTTTTGTGATTGGTTTTGTAAATGGGTGGTTTAATGTAAAACAGTTTTTTTGTTAGTTTTTCAAGTAAAACTCAGGGGCACCGTCTGCATTGCTGTGTAAATCTCAGGGGCACTATGTGCACTTTTTTTAATAAAACTAGCACAATTTGAAAAATATTTTCTGAAAAAAAAAATTTGTGATTTTTTGGAATTTTTTTTAATATTATAAAATTATAATTAATAACTAATCCTACACTAATTTTCCCGCCCAACTGCTAACCCCATTGCCACATCATCACTTAACCTTCGAAAGTTAACATCGTTAGTCAATTTGGGTCAATATGGGTAAAAGGGGCACCACGTGCATGGGGTGCAATAGTTTAGGAGCACCAGAGAGTAGTAGTTTGCAAAGTGGGGGCACCACGTGCATTTTGACATAACTCAGGGGCACCACGTGAATTTGCCGTTTAATATTTTATTTCACACATTCTCTTAAACTTGCCAGTCACTAAACAAATTGCACCTCTTCTGAGGGTAGGCGTAGGGCGACCGCCACTCCTTGCCACCACTCAAGCACGACCCTACTTAGCCTACTTTCTTATCCCTCAAAACAAACGATCCTTCACGTCACTAACTACTACATGACCAACGTGGGTCAATCAAGGTTTCGAATAAGGTCATTTACAAAATTTGATACAAAGTGTGATGTCGCCCTTCCACATTCATTGAGCGAAGTGGAACGACAAATCAAAGGACAATCAGCAACAGAGTCATTATTAAGCTGCTAATTCAAGTCTAAGGACACTTTCAACTACTTCACAGTTCACACTCATTTCAGCATCTCCTTCCCAAATGATTTCCACATCAAATACAAGGTATGTGCGTTGCCCTCCATTCTTAATTATGGTCTGATTTTCGAAGTACAAATTTAATCTGCTGTTGAATGTGTGAGAAGTAAGAAGATTAATTATCCAAAGCTTATTTTGTTGAAATTGGTGTTTCCCAACTTTTGTAGGGTAAATTCTGGTCTGTGTTGATGGAAAGGCTTCAAATTTCAATGCATTTTGTGTTGTTGCTGCTATTTTGTGCCCCATTTCAGCTCTCTTCTTCTTCTTCTTCTGGGCCTGTAAGTTATTGGGTTGCTTCTACCTTAATTTATCATGAAACCCTTTTGCAGATCTTCTCTTTTGTTCCCATCCTGTTTGCTGATTTAGTGCTGTCATTGTGTTCAGATATCGAGTTTTCGCGGCCGGAGTTTGGTTTCTTCCAGGAAATCAGGTGGGATTTTCTGTTAGAAATAACTGCCGCAACATTTTCTTTAGGCTGTTGTCGGGGTAATCCAATATGCATATTCATAGCCTATAGTATAGTGGGCTCGCATTGCTTGTATTCATAGCCTTAAGTTTGGAATTTACTCGGCCGGATTTTGGTTGCTTCAAGGAAATCAGGTGGGAATTTTAGTTAGATTTTGTGTAGGCTGTTGTCGGGGTAACTCAATATGCATATACATAGCCTTTAGTTCTGTGGGATTCGAGTTTGTTATCTTACAATTAATTGACGATGCATACTCGTTCAAAATACTGATTCTGAGTAGACAGATTCAGTGCTTCCACTGGTTCAATGAGGAGTAAAATCTAGCATCGTAAGAAAAGGAGTGAATTGTTTATAATTATATTCAATGGTACTGGTACAGCTACTAGCATACATAACTGAGTATGTGTCTGAGACATGGTTGTGGAGATCATCGTGGTGTTATTTTTGAGAATGCTGGACTGATTGCCACTGAGATTTTACTGTCCACAACATAGTGTTGTGTATTGTTTGCCTGATCTTGGTATAGTAAAATATATATTCTATTAACCCTCTTTTGTGATCCCTACTTACAGTGTATGGGAACTTGAAGGCTTCAAAAGAGTAGCAATACTTAGGTGGCATATTGTTATATTTAGATGCCACACCATTTTATGTTGGCTGTTATCAGGGGCAACTCAATATGCATATTCATAGACTAAAATCTAGTGGGATTATAGAGTTTTTATATCTTAGAATTGATTGACTATGTCTTAACTCCCCTTAAGTGTGAACCGTCTAAAGTTTCAGTTTAATGCTGGATCGAACTGCTGATACTGAATAGATAGATTCAGTGCTTCCATTGGTTCCATGTGGAATGAAATCTAGCATTGTGAGAAAAGTAGTGAACTTTGTGTAATTGTACTCAGACCAAACTATTGGGAGCTACTAGCATACATAACTGAGTATGTGTCCAAGACATGGTTGCAGACATCATTACGGTGTCATTTCAAATGTGTATGTTATATTTTGAGAACGCTGGACTAATTGTCACTCAGATGTTTTCTATCCACAACATAATTTTGTCTATCCTTTGCCTAATCTTGTTATGGTAAAATATATTTTGTTACCCCTCTTTGACAATCCCTACTTACCATGTATGGGAAATTTAAGGCATAAAAAACTAGCAATACTTAGTGAGTCAGTGCGACAGGCTTGTTGTATGGACTTCAGTGCCACGGATCATTTTATCTATAAGTGCTATAAATACTTTCCCATGAAATATACTGTTGACAGTCGCTAGCATTGCGAATTGGGATGTACTGTTATTAAGCTTTCTGATGATCATGGATGACCTTCTATTTTGAGGCTTTTGCCTACTTTGCTCTTCTGGAAATGACGACATAATTTGGCTGAATGATAAATCCAGTAGTTTTTAATTTCTGCAGTCTTCTGGAAATGACGACATAATAGACCTGACAAAGTATCAAATTGGATACTGTTTATTTCTAGTGTGAACTCTTATTTCTCATTTTTACGAGTCAGGCATATTTCGAGATGAATTTAATATCTGAACTCTTAATGTTGGTTTCATTTCCTCTAGGCTGTACCTGTTGATATCCCCAATTTACTTTGTCCTTTTTCTAATCCTTTGTTGTTGTTGTACTTGCAGGCATTGCATCACACTGCCAATCTAACCGGACTCTCAGTGTAAACAAGAGTAAATGCTTCCTGTATGTAGAAAAACTTGAAGTATGGGATGATGCAGAAGCCTACTGCAGAGATCGTGGAGGACATTTGGCTTCCTTGTCTTCAAACCAAGAATTAGCTTTTGTTCGTGGTCTTTTCAGGAAAAATGTTAGAGGTTACTGGATTGGGGGGCGAGCAAACTCTACCAGTGGTTCGCAGTGGACATGGTCTGACAATAGTTCTCAGCACGATGATTCTCTTCTTCCAAAGTTGCAGTTTGGATCAAAATGCAGCAACATGTCATGCGACAACAATACAAGTAATTCATGTACATTGGTGACTTATGGAGGTCCCACTATTAAAGCAGATTATTGCAACAAAACTCATGCTTTCATTTGCATGGTTGATAGTGGTATGAGATCACTTTACTATTCTGTCACTCTTGTAATGTTATCCCTTTGAATTTTATCATGGAGGTTTTGTGGTTGCAGTTGCACCAATGATATAGTAGCCTTGGGTGCGTAAAATGACAAATCATAAGCTGTATAGCAAATAATATGACATCACTGCTATATAGATAAAATGCACCTAGTTATGTAGCATCTTCAAACAAGTTGTTCGTTCATAAAATGTTAGGTCTCCTGCTTTTGATGGTACTCTTGCTTAGGAAAGGGTAAGGAGGTCCTCTGATAATATAAGTGCTTATATTTAGTCCACTGTGTTTGAAGACTAACTAAAGTTGGTTTTTTTAGCTTTAATCATGTGTAGAGGACATGTTACTATATGAGTGAAAGTAAGCCGTTTGATGAATTGTGTTTTAAAGCTGACAAAGCTACCGTAATTTGCTGAAACATATGTTATCACACTGAAACCAAAATGACGCGAATTGTGAATGAGCTTTCTGTTTGAAAATCATCCCAGAAGTTAACTTTTGTGTGGTGGTGGTCTCTATCAGATTTTCCAAACTGACATTACTGCCAAACGTACCAAACAAGTGAAACTACCTTATACCTTCCTCGTAACTTTACCTTGTGCATGCCCTCTAAACATGTTAAGATGAACCTATTTGTTCTGCATATTATATATCTGAATGAGGCCATCTGGTTTATTTTAGAGGCCGATTACTTGCTTCCTCATTTTAGTTTGTTTAGGGTACCTTAGCATCTTAAGTACACATTGAGAAGCGCTCTTTCTTTTGGGGTTGGGTGGGGGAATGGAGGAATTTTTTTTTTTTTTTTTTTTTTTGTGTGTGTGTGTGTGTGTGTGTGTGTGTTTTGTGTGTGTGTGTGTTTAAATGATCTCTGGTTCTGTGTACTTTACAAATCAATATGTACCCTTTGAATCAGTACTACTCCATTTCATCCAATTCTTTCCACTTTCCTTTTTCGGCGATCTCATCCAATTCTTCCCTTTTTTTTTTGGTAACTTATGTGTGATTCCATTTCTCATTTCATCCAATCAGATCGGTACAACACTTAACCTACCCCACTTTCCACTTTTGCTCTCCCTGAACTACAGTTTACACTTCACAGTATACCAACAATCCTTTCCTTTTGCTTTCTTCATGTTGATTTCCCCCTTCCCATTTATTCTCTCAGGATGCTCAACCAGCCTTACCCAACTAAAGCATACTTGTGCTAGTCTACTTTATGTGTATCTTTGTATTTTGCTGAAACTTGAATCTGCTTGAAAAGTAATAATTGTTTGTGCAACATGGTAAAGTTTTGAAGGTCTTGACTGAGCTTCAAGGAGTTTACTACGAGTGTCTAGCATCTATTGTTCTTAAAGAACCAGTAGCTTAACCTAAAACTTTAAGACCTTGCACAGAAACTTTTAAATTTCAACCTATAGTATGACATGCCTCCCCTTGTTGCTCATGTCTTTTATTTTGTTGCTGCTGATAACTGATTTTTTAGTCATGACATTTTTAAGATTCATGATCAGCTTCTACACCGTATATTTTAATATAGTCTTCCTTTCAACTGTATAGTATGTCGTATAGTCTTCCTATCTGTTATCAGTAGATATTGTTGAGATTATGAGACTTGGCACAATATTTAGTTATGGTAATAAGTTAACTAATTATGTTAAAGCTAATTTATGGTAATAAATTAAACTATAATGTGATATAAAGGATGATGGGATAGTGAAAAAAATGAAATAGCATAACGGGTAAGATGATTGTGAAATGAAATTGAAATAGTATAACGGGTGACGGGACATGGAATGAATGGAATAATATAACTGTTGACGTACAAGTGGAAAGGAAATAAAAATAAGATGAGTTAGTAGAAGAAAAAAAATATAAGACGGATGGAAAGTTGAAAGAAAAAAACAATGTAAAATATCGTTCCAAATAATAGCATAATAAAAATAAACCTACATTTTTATGAAACGTATATAAAACATAAAAATAGGCTGCCCGGGCGCGGGCCGGGCATGCAAACTAGTTTTATCAGTTCCTAGGTCGAATAATCTAGGACATGCAAGTTCCTATAAGTCTAGATGCATCCTAGGAAACTAGAAGAGTGCAAATCATCTATAAAAGCTATGTCCTACTGTCAGATTGAATAACACAATAAATCAGAAACATTTCCTCTCAAACACATTCTCTCCACTTTATCACCACATAAACTATCCTAGATTCCAACAGATATATTTTGGCTTTAATTAAAACAGTCTCGCAGCAAAGAAATTGGCATCTCTTTTTCTCTTGTTCTTAGTCTGACGTACTATTATGTATAAAATTTGTGATTAGCTCTAATATGATAACATCTTTTGTGCAGAAAACAAATGCTATGGAGGACAGTGCCACCACATGTATATTATTATCCTGGCAGTTATTAGTGGGGTAATTCTTTGTACCACATTGGCTTTCGTAGCTTGGTTGCTTGTGCATAGACGAAGTAAGAAGCGCAAAAGGTCGCGCAGGCAATCCAATCAAGCAGCTTCTGCTTTAGTCCCTCCTTCCTGGAAGGTCTTTACTATCGAAGATCTCAGGTCTATTTCAAAGAATTTTAGTGAAGGAAATCGTTTACCTGGAGATGCCAAAACAGGGGGCACGTACAGTGGCATCTTACCTGATAGTTCAAAGGTGGCTATTAAGAGGTTGAAACGTTCAAATTACCAGAGGAAGAAAGAATTTTATTCTGAGATTGGCAGAGTCTCCAGGCTTCGTCACCCAAGCTTGGTAGCTGTTAAAGGATGTTGTTATAATCATGGTGATCGTTATATTGTCTACGAATTTATCGTGAATGGCCCTCTGGATAGATGGCTGTACCATGTTCCAAGGGGAGGTAGATGCTTGAATTGGCCTATGCGAATGAAAATTGCCACAACGCTTGCTCAAGGAATTGCGTAAGTATATTATTCTCTATGGTTCTTAATATAACACTTTCTTTTCCCATTTATTGATAAATTTAACATACTTCACGTAAGTAAAAACCGCAATTGATAGTCATTTTCCACCTGGCCTTCTTTCTGTATTGTTGCAGGCCTTGATGTGAGTCTCTGATAGGATTATAATTTGACTGAATTTGCTAGGCATACTGTGCTAATTCGTTTGACTAATTACACTTGATTGCCTGTTAAAGGACTAAGCTTGGAGTGGATATCTTAGAATTAGATGACAGCAAAAGCAATATTTCATCTTTTGTGGCTTTATTTACTCTTTTCTGGCAAGGAAGTGGCACTGGTACTAGAACAGTTGGAGTACTGCTGAAGCTGAGAACCCAAGTTCCCTCCTAAAAGGAAATATACTGAAAATAGGGGGAGGGACCGGAGGGGGTGAGGGGAGAGTCTGTACTGGCTTGTAATAATCCTGGTCTTAAGACTCGGTGCTCTCATTAAACCACACAAAATGTCTTCCTTCACACTCTTTTATGATTAAAGCTTGTGGGTTGGACCTGGTGTTATACTGTAGACACTTAGGAATAGTTTTGCTAATCCTGGTCTTAAGACTCAGTGCTCTCATTGAACCACACAAAATGTCTTCCTTCACACTCTTTTATGATTAAAGCTTGTGGGTTGGACCCTGGTGTTATACTGTAGACACTTAGGAATAGTTTTGCTAACCTTTTCGTCTATCATGCAAGAAATGGTGAAAAGATTGCAATGTAAAGAACGCATGACAGAGCAAAGACCGTAAGCTTCCATGTCTCTCTGCTTCCAGTTGGCCTGTTTTCGCTGCATTGACGACTTTGAGCTTCCACTTGATTGTCTATCAGTCCCGACCTTCGGACTTAATATCTTTTTGGTCCTCCTTGGCTCCTTCTGTAACTCTCCCGCTGGCCGGGCCCCTTGGCTTGCCTTTCTAATTTTCCCAGCCATTCTCTCAGGAGTCAGGGTAGATGGAGATTACTAGCACTCTTTTCATAAATTTTCTTGTGCGAGTATCCTGACAATCATAACTCTAAGGCTTGGAGGCAGCATATAATTGTATGAATAGTTCTATTCTTAGTTGCAAACATGTGAATGCCAATGTCATGGAGAGTATAGGGGGATTAGCGTTAGGGCTTAGGGGTCTTGAGTGCTCTACTTGATGATATAGGTTCGCGAGAAATGATTGGGAACATATGGAGGTTCCTAGCTCAGGACAAGGTGATCAAGAAATTAGAGTCTGTGGACATGAGGGCTAAGGATATCCTAGCTACTATGTGATGTAATTTGGCACACTCGGTATGAAAAACACCAGAAAATCAAATCCAAGTGTTTAGCAGGACTAAAAAGGGTTGTAAGGACTTAGGAATTGAAAAGCCTAAAAACCACAATTACTTATATAATTATATTCATGCTTGAAAAGGGGTTTTGTGGATAGAAGCGGATTTTTTTTCCCTCTCTCAGCAAGAGGACCTCTTGTCACTTGTCTTTCTATGCTGAATTGTTCAACTTAACTAGTTAACTATACCTTTTCACATCGACTGCAAATCGTTTGGAGAATAAAAGTCTGTCGTTGTTAACGTACCAAATAAAAAATAAAAATGTGCTGTGGTTGTCTAGTTGTTGATCTTGTGAGGTAAATTTTTAGGTGCTGAGAGTTTATTCATGTAGAGCACTAGTCTTTTGCTTATATCCATTTCACCTGACATTTATTAAAACTTTAGTGGCAACGAAATGTTGAGATGTCAACTGTCTCTAGTGCTATGATGTATTTGTGTTGGGTTTTGTGAGAGAGATTAAGTAGATGAGATTTAAGCTATATTCAAGGACTTTCGCTATTATATGAAAATTACGTCAAAGAGTTAAAAGGCAGACACAGTATGAACCTTAGTTTTTGGTACATAGGAGTAGCTAATGCTGCGGGGGTGGGGATATGATGGATTTGATCCTGGGATAACCCCCATTCTGCAGGACACAATAGACTGAGAAGGAACCTATGCAATTCCATAGGGAGACTTTCACACACTAAAGAATTAGCACTGAAACTTTCCTACTCTTAAGTACTTCTTCAGTCTTTAAAGATAAATTCAGATTGGAAACTGAAGATAAGTCTTCAGTAAAAAAAATTGCATTCACTGTTATTCTAATTAATAGAGATACTTTATTGCGTTAACCAGTCTTACAGCATGCTCAGAGTCGAGTGTTTTCTTTCTTTCTAGCAGTAGATGAACCTTGGGAGAAAGAGCTTGTTGAATTTAGCCATTCTGGTCAATAATACCTTAGTCTCACTATGTAATCATTGGCGAAATGCAGACAGTGTCTATTTTGCCCCTTCTGTTCATCGCTATATATGTTCTCAAAGGTTAACTGAGACTTGCAAAATTTCTTCCAATTACAGTTTTCTACATGACAAGGTCAAACCACAAGTTGTGCATCGGGATATTCGTGCGAGCAATGTGCTACTTGACGAGGAATTCAAGGCTCACCTGATGGGCGTTGGCCTCTCAAAGTTTGTTCCATGGGAAGTTATGCAAGAAAGGAATGTAATGGCTGGGGGAACTCATGGATACCTTGCTCCCGAGTTTGTCTACAGAAATGAGCTTACAACAAAAAGCGACGTGTACAGCTTTGGAGTTCTATTGCTTGAGATTGTGAGCGGGCGTCAACCAGCCCAGGCCGTTGATGGTGTCGGCTGGCAAAGCATATTTGAATGGGCCACTCCCCTTGTGCAGTCTCACAAATACCTGGAACTTCTAGATCAGGTCATACCTAACTCATCTGCTGAAATTCCTGAGGCTGGGGTTATTCAGAAAGTAGTAGATCTTGTATATGCCTGTACTCAGCATGTGCCTTCTATGCGACCCCGGATGTCTCATGTTGTCCATCAGCTTCAGCAGTTGGGTCCATCCTCGTCTCTCACAGAGTAACGTGTTCGAAGTTTTAGCTTAGATTTGTGCATTCGAAAACAGCTCATAGATCATGTTCATCGGTGCTGACAGACCTAGATCATCGACTCTCAAATCTCAACATTGTGTAGCTACACTGTTGCAGTAGATGTATCATTATGTAGATATAGTGAGGCAATGCCTCTCTTCTGTCTCCTCACCTTTTCACTCTTGCATTGCTTTCCTTGTTTTCGCGAGTCAGGCGACTGTTCTCATGCAAAACTTTTGATACAATACTCTTGGACAATAAACTGGGAATATAAGTAAACCTTAGCTCATCGCAAAGGATAACATCTTGTAAACACTTGGACAAGCGTTGGCTTCCGTGTGTTTTCCTCAAGGTCAGCTTCAAAAAGTTTTTTATTTTTTTTTTATTTTTTTAGTACTATATCAAACTTTTGTTGCACACTCGTAAATCCACCATTTTGCTCTTTCTTTTTTCGTGTAAACTGGTATTGTGGGTAACATTACTCTATAATCAATCATATCTTAACATCATCAAAACATCATCAAAACACTAATAAGTAGTTTAATGACTATCGTTTGGTTAAATGCAATAATGATATTGTTTTGAATAACACTCTTACAATAAGGTGAGTTAATGATTCATATTCCTCCATACAAAACTGAGTAAAGGTGCATCAGAATGGCATTGACGTGTTCCATGCCTCCATTAGTGGTGTCTTCAGGTGACTTATAGATCAAGTGATCAACATAGCACTTGTATTGTATATTATCCTATTATGATGTACTAAGTACGCATTGCTATAAAATCCAGTAGGTGACTAAATTCCATAGGTGATAGGAGTGAATAGGGCCATCCTCAATAATTTCTTAAAGAAAATGACAAACCCCGGCCTAATCGTCATTTTCAACTAACAACCCTTCTAATCTTCTATGCACGGATATAGACCTGTCAAAAATTAACTCGACCTGAAAAATCGCTCAGGACCCGACCTGAAAATAATCCGAAAACACCCGTTTTTTCTCAACCCAAACCCGAAAATGACCCGAATGTCTGGGTCATATTAACCCGTATTTGACCCGACCCGGAGTGACCCGAACCTAAAACCCGCCCGCCCGACCCGTTTGACAGGTCTATAACGGATACTATGTAATATGTCTATCATATCTTCATAGTATGTTTGTTTGAAACTTTCTTTTTAATTGACGACAATATTTGTTTGAACTTTTAACATTTAATAAAGCTCAAAACAAATGTAAGTAAGAACTAAGAACTAAGAACGTGAAGCGGAACCCGCCGTGATAATTTTAGTTGATAAATTTTACGAATCCCTTTGAGTGGTTTATTCCGTGACGGGATATAGTGATAGGCTGATATGACATGATGATATTTAAACGGCGAAAGTGGTTTATAACCCACATATGTTTGCCTCTACGTGAAATATAGCCCCACAAGTATTAAAAGGAGCAATCTACCCCAATAAGTTTCATAATTGGTGAAATCGAACCCCTTCCCAATTTATCGCGAGATATTCAATATCTCACCTACAAATTTAGTATTATCAAATATATTATTTAAGTTAAAATAAAAACTCAAATATTACATTTTTTACGGCTTAATCTCAATGTTCCTATTACTATGAAAAATTGTTTTCACATTAATGGCGATGATTCGATGAACGCATCAATATTCCTGAATCTATTTTTTTTTTCCTTGGAGTGTTTTTTTCCTCCTTCAGATGGATTTTTATTTTTAAATTTTCATGTGATAAGATTTTATTTTGATACTATTAGTTTTTTTTTTTTTTTAATTTTATGATATTAGATTTGAAGGTGGTATTTTGAGGAGATATTGAATATTTCATCATAAATTGAGAATTTGCTTGATTTCACTAAGACTAACCACATTGGTGCCCTTCTTTGCAGGGCCGTTCCTGACATTTTGAAGGCCCTAGGGCGAATACAAAATTTTGGGCCCCTTAGAAAAATACAAAAAATGTTCATAAATAATACTATTAGGGCATTGATTTAGTCCTAAAACACGCGATAATCAATTAGAAACTAGCTACAATATAGATAATTACTTATTAACAGTATGCAACGAAATTGAGGAAACCTACGCAAATTGCATGAAGATTTAATTGTTATTGAGATTAGCATATGCAATCGGAATAGAGAGTTTAAATTCTAACCTTTAGAAATTGATAGTTGTTCACGAATTAGAGACTAGAAAACTGAATTCAACCCAATTTCTTGATGAAGCTTGCCTACTGGCATGAATCGAAATTGCACTTGTTTTAAGTTAGAAATGAAATTTGTGATTTCACTGATGTAGTGAATATAAGTAAAAGAAAACTCCCTTATTTGACTAAGAGAAATTAGGGACTCCATCCAAGTCAATCCAACATATATATGCCTTGAATAATTGCTCGTTTGTTGTTAAAATAGGAAGATTAGGAAGGGGAAGAAAAAAGAAGATGCTCAAATTATTTTGTGTGTGTTTCATGGTGATTAATATTGAAGGTGAATTGAGAAAAAATATCATTGTCGTGATTTTTTTTTTTTTTTTTAACAAACCCATAGTTAGACATTCACCACGTTGGGCCCTTTCTTACCATGGGCCCAGGGCGCCCGCCCCTGCTCGCCCTAGCTCAGGCACGGCCCTGCTTCTTTGCCCTAGGGCAATACAGCAAAATTTTTTTTTTTTTTATTTTGACATACCTCTATGCCATTGTAAGCCATATTGGTGCCCTAGGGCAAGAACACTACATATTTGTAGATAAAATAAAAGTTATCGCAAAGTATATCAAATGTGGTTTCTATTTATAGAGAATGAAAAATTATAATTGTTGGTGTAAATTTTTTTATTTTTTGAAATTTTTATAATACAAAAAAAGTTGTTGCAAATGGAAACAATTATATTTTTCCATTTCTCTCTCCTCTATTTTGGCTTTGCCTCGGGCCAAGCATGAAGGCAAACTTTGCCCTCTCTTCCCTCCCTTTGCCCCAACTAATTTTCTTTTCCCTTTTTATTAATTCTAATGCCCTTGGCCCATGCTCCCATTGTGGGTAGTCTAATTGTGAAAGTCGTGGGGATTAATTGCTTCTTTCAATACTTATGGGGTTATATTTCACGTAGAGCCAATCGCCATATTTAAACTAACAACAAGTTAACCCACCCGACCGTGAACTGGTATTCAAATTCAACCCAAACCAAGCCAACTTAAAATGACCAGTAAATTAGCAGTGATCTTACTTGTTTTCCTCATTAAAATCTGACTCGAATCATGACCAGTAGTGGAACCTAAGGCCATGTACAACGCTGAAGCGCACTCTCCATAAAACACTAGCTCTCCAGCACATTCTCTCTCCTTGGAGAGTCAATACCATACTTCACCCTTACAATGCTATCACTCTCCTGTCTAACTCCCCACCTCACTTTTAGTGGACTCGATTGTATTATCTTATCACATTTTTTTCACTTTCCACTCATTCTTTTACTATATTTTTCATAAAAGATCGTTATAAGTTCGATATTTTTCAATATCACATAAAATAAGTTGACATCGAAATTATATTATTCTATAAAAAAAATTAAAAAAAAAAAAGATTTTTTTGAGTAAAAAATGTTATTTTTGAAAATTAATTATTCTCAAACTTTATTAAATTAATAAAATATTTAAATCGTGATTGATTACTGTAATTTGGTAGCATATTGTATGAGAGTGGGTGGGGTACGTGAGAGGAGAGAGAATTGTAGCTAGCTACTTGTGTGCTGCAAATGGAGAGTTAGCTACATCAAATGTTGATGGAGAGTTAACTCTCCATTCTCTTGAAGCACACCACTGTGAGGTTAAAGTTAACTTCTTCTTTCTCCTCTCTCTTCAAGAGTTAACTCTCCATTTCGTTGAAGCACACCACTGTACGTGCTCTAAGAGATCAATCGAAACCAACCTGTGTGCCAAACTATACGGCCATAAGTGATGAGTGAACACTGATGACTAGAGGAAAAGAGAAAGAAACGAGAAGCTCAAGTATCCATAGACCATGACCATAAACCATCCATGCAAGTACTCCATGCAACAATATTGGTGCTTTCATGCTCAGCAATTGGGACCCACATGGTGGACCACGTGGAGAAAAGCTTAATAGATTCACGAACCATCACCAAAAGATTCACATAAAGAATTGGCCACTAAATCTTGAGGTTCCCCCAAAAATATACTCCACTAGTAGTACGAAAGAAACAAAGAAGTTGGCAACTCGCTTACTTCCACTTCCACATATACCCCCAATTACTACATACTCCCTCCAATTCCGAACAATATTTATAACATCGATTCTCTTTGGACTCGTAATTGTATCTAGTTTGTGGTCGTTTTAATTTGTGACCTCACGTATTTCAACGCTTCTCATCTAATATCGTCTTTTTTAATTATTAATAAAGACGAAAATTAGATTTAAACTTAATAGTTGTTGCATCGAAAATCGGACGGACCGAGGGGAGTATATAATAACTCGGAAACATATCAAGATAGAACAAGTGACGAAAAACGAGAGATAGAGATTAGAAAGACACTCAACGACGTCAAAGAAGGCAAAGGCAGCAGGAAGCAGCTGTCATCCCTCATCTCCGCAACTTACTCATACTTTGGAGGGATCTTCTTCTGCTCATCTTTGCCTTCCACCACCACCGCCGCCGCCGCCGCCGTCGTCGTCTCTTTCTCTCTCCTCATCTCCCATGGCATCGTGTCTTTGTTTATTGCCCTTCTTGTTGTTTTCTCTCTCCTCTCTCGTACCATCACCCTCTTCTGCTTCCACTGCTACTGATGTTTTACATGGTAAGTAAATCTCTTACCTTATTCTTGAAAACCTTTCTGGGTTTTCATCTCGGTTACATTCCGTTACATACCCGTCTTTTCGTTACTTAGTTTAGTCCGGATTCGAGTCGTATAATGCCTTCGTAACTTTAAACTATCGGGTATCATAAAAAAAAAAAAAAAAAAACGAAGCTTCATTATTGCTTTTGTTGATTGATCAATCATTGGATGCAATCATTTTACTTGGGAAAATCTGGATTAAATATTCAAAATAAAAAATTATGCTTAGTATCTAATCCTGTGATCTGATCATTTAAAATTAGAGTATTAGTACTTGAAAATGATACTTTGTTGTTTGAACAGTGTTTTTCTGTTTATTTGATGTGATGTGATATTGTGATGTAGGAAGTGAAGAATCAGAGAGTGTGGGGCTTGAGTTGTACAAGGAATTTCTGAGAGATGAAGCCGTATCCAGATTAAATGAGCTTGGAAAGGTATAGTATAGTATACTATTCAAAACTTAGCTTTCATGTATACTAAATTTGCTGTTTCCATTTTATTTTGTATTGTTGAAGAATATGTTGTACTTCTTAGGTCAAGTTTCAATTTTATTGACTTTGGATTCAATGAAGTGACGCCACTTTTCAATTTCATGCTCCCTATTCTCTCTTTCATGAGTGGGCTTTGTTACGCACATTATTTAGCTGAACGTACTTACAATTTCGACGGAATGACACTCGTTTACGGGTCTTGTGGGGGGCACTCGTCGTATTGCCAATTTGGTTAGGGAATAACCTTGTGTGACATATCATTGTTGACAATTTTATAGAGCTCTACAACAAGTTTCTTTTTTTTCCTTTTTTTTTTTGGCGGTAGATATTAAAAATGAAAGAGCGTTTGGTTTATGTATTCTTGAGTTTGTGGTTGTCCTCGACGAGTAGCTCCCAAGGGTATTGCTGTTGTTAAATGGGGAGTAGCTCTACGCTTACAAGTTACTCTTCAGAGTTAACATCATGATGTTGGTTCACCATTTCAATTAATAGTCCTGATTTTGATGTATATTGGTAATAATAATGATTTTACAATGTTGGTAGTGGTAGTTTTATGCTTTTATTATCTGTGAGCAAGTGTCTTAACTGAGCATAAGAAACTTTGGCATAGGAACGATTTCATGTTTCAAGCTGAAGTTGAGCTTGGGATTAATCATTTAGTCGTTACTTTTAAGACAATACTCCCTATTATGATGAGTAACTTTTAAATGTTTTGTTGCATTGGATCGTCATTCGCCACCCTAGCTAATGGAAGGGTAGAGTGACCAAGACACATGGCTACTTAGCAGATGCAACTTTGTTAGATTTGAGAAAAAAATAGTGTTAAATCAATAATTGTTAAATATGATAGGTTAGCGATGTGGATGGGTACCTTGAGAGGACGTTTATGAGCCCTGCCTCAATAAGAGCTGCCAATTTTATCAGTCAATGGATGGAAGATGCTGGCTTGAGAACGTGAGGCCTCTCCCTCCGTTTTTAGTGTGTATATGAATACTTCTTGAATGTGATGCATAAATGATATCTACCTGCAGGTGGGTGGACCATATGGGTAATGTGCATGGCCGTGTTGATGGTATGAATGCAAGTGCTCCTGCACTCTTGATTGGCTCTCATCTGGTAAATTTCCTGTTCTGGCTTTCCATAATCGTTTGTTTGGAGTATGTCATGATAGTAGATTAATGTGCTTTTGCTCTGATCTTCCACAAATAGGACACTGTGGTGGATGCTGGAAAGTTTGATGGGGCATTGGGAATCATATCTGCAGTCTCAGCTCTCAAGGTATTGAAAGTTGTTGGCAGGTTGGAAACGTTGAAGCGCCCAGTTGAGGTCAGTATCTCTTTCATATATTGTTGGATACTTAGATGTCATACACAGTGCTGTTTGGTTCTTGGCATTTCAATGGTGAATGCACACTAGAATCACTGTTCACTAACTCTTCTTCTTGGAATGTATCTCATCGGGTTCTGTTTCGGATTATGAGAAGCCATGTCTATATTCTGTTCTGTTTTCACTAGTGAACATCAGATAAGGAAAAGTGTGCATTTACCATCACTTTATACAAACAATTTTCTGAATCCTACTATCGCTTAGATGGCGTTCTAGCATAAATCAAAATGTGGTGCTGGATTAATTCCTGGGGTAAAATGATGGTAGAAAGATTGTTTCTTTGGAAGCATGGCCTTGTAAAAACTACAATGGTAGGCCAACTTGATAGTCTGCTATCTGTAAGCTTCTCCTTCTTTCCAGTCTACTAAAGAGAGAAACTATCTTAGCCTTAGGTGCATTCAAATTGAAAATAGATGTACATTGGAATCATGCAAAAATCATGTTGCGGTGTAGAGAAAGATACCGTATTTTAATCTTTGTTTAATCTTCTGGTGGCGACAGGCGGTTAAACATTTAGCAGATACGAGCAGATGCATATTCGAAATTTGTCTCTTGGTCTTGCTACCTTTTCCCTTTTTAATACATTTTCTTTGTTGTCAAAATGAAGGTTATAGCCTTCAGTGACGAAGAAGGTGTGAGGTTCCAATCAACGTTTCTGGGTAGTGCTGCCATTTCTGGCATATTACCCGCTTCCTCTCTGAACATATCGGACAAGAGGTGTAGATCTCGTTTCTTGTAGTCTTTGTTTCGGTTATGGTTGTCTTAGCGCATGTGCTAAATCTTCCTCACTTGAACCTTAATCAGTGGCAAAACGTTACAAGATGCTCTAAAGGAGAACTATGTTGATGCTACAGAGGAGACCCTACTCCAGCTAAAGTATCAACCGGAGTCGGTCTGGGGTTATGTGGAGGTATGAAATGTGTTGTTTGATTCTTCTGGATTCAATAAACTAGTTTTGATTCTTGCATTTTTGTTTTGGGAGCTTTCTAAATTTGTTCTTGTTCAATAATTCAGGTTCACATTGAGCAAGGACCTGTTTTAGAAATAGCGGGTCTTCCCCTTGGGGTAGTGAAAGGCATAGCTGGACAGACACGATTGAAGGTACATTTCCCGTATTGCTTTCTCCTAGTTTGACAAAACTCTTTCTGATTTATGTAATACAACAATAAGAATCAACTATCCACCGGCACTCCAAGATGTTCCGTTGAAATATCTTTCAGGATGACTAGTACAAAAGTAGTCACATGAACCAGATGAACACCAGCATGTGTCCTGGCTAACATGGCATTCCTTCAGACAACTTCGGAGGGAAAAGGTCGAACACTCAACCCTTTCTTTTCAGTAGTTACGATACAAACTCTACATCTTGACGTAGTTACCATATGATACCCTTTGGTGGCATGATAATAAAAAAAACCAGAAAACATTGAGGCTGCTGTATTTATCTTCCGTTATTGAAGAAACCATGAAGGAGGTGGATATAGAAATATGTTTCCTATATCTGTTCTGGTATGTCCGCAAGATTCTTACTAAGTTGCTATCTGAAGTTTTGGAGACAATTCTCTGAAAGTTTTGATCGAGGAGTTAAACTGCAATGCGCAAAGCAGTAGAACTGTTGAACAATGTATTGCCAATTTGAGGATTTATCTGAGTTTCCCAACCCATGCTTGTGTGTGCTTGATCGCAGAAAGAATCTCGTTATGGCCATATTCAGACACTTCCCTTGATGTTTTCACGTGACAACTTGGATCCTTGTCTACTCAAGGGACAACAGGTGTTTGGAAGAAAGTTTTAGATTATCAAGAACATTGTGTGGATAGTTGGAAGTCCCCTATTACAATGGCTCTGAGCCTCTGACCTTACAAGCCCTTCCGATGCCTATATCTGGGATTGGAGCATCCTAACCCCTTCTCACTGAAGGATGCATTATGAGGGTCCTCCAATGGGGATATGATATCCATATCCTCGATTTTGCACTCCAATCGGTTGGGAAAAGGATATCAAGCACTAATAGATACTCCACAATTTAAAAGCTACTCATAATAGATGTTTTATATATCAATATATCACTGCTACTTACAGGCGACCTCAGAAATTCTCGAGGAGATATGCTTTGTAAGGGAAATATTTACCTGACTCCTGATTGATCTCATTTTAAGCTCATTGCAGGTAACAGTTTCAGGCTCACAAGGACATGCAGGAACTGTCCCCATGTCCATGCGACGTGATCCTATGGCAGCTGCTGCCGAATTGATTGTGCTGCTAGAAACCCTTTGCAAACACCCTCAGAATTTTTTGTCCTCTGATGGTGAATGCGGCACAGTTGAATCTCTTTTTGGATCACTTGTTTGTACTGTAGGAGAAATCTCATTGTGGCCAAGTGCCAGTAATGTTATTCCAGGACAGGCAGGATCTTAATTTATGCTCCTCTTCATATTATGCTACACCGTGTGACAATGCTACAAGTGATCTGACATGCCAAATTTATCTGTCTTGTAGGTAAGTTTTACTATAGATTTACGTGCAATGGATGATGCAGGACGTGAAGCTGTTTTGTATGAACTATCAACTAAAATGTACAATATCTGTGATAAGCGTTCTGTCTCGTGTATAATCGAGAGAAAGGTACTTCCTTTACATGTTTTTTCTAGGTGCATCACCTTCACTCAACATGATTATGCTTACATGTATAATGTTTTCAGCATGATGCAAACGCCGTCAAGTGTGATTCTGAATTGAGCTGTGAGCTCAATTCTGCTGCCCTCTCAGCATTCAGGAAAATGGCTGGAGATGTTCAAGTTGATGTGCCGAAATTGATGAGTGGAGCTGGGCATGATGCCATGGCCATGGCTCATCTAACTAAGGTGAGTTTGTATGTTGATCAAAGTTTTCGTTTCATAGGTCTTTTGAACTTATGTAGAATACAGCTCTGAAATGGGATAAACTTTGACAGATGGGTATGCTCTTTGTTCGTTGCCGTGGCGGGATTAGTCACTCTCCTGCTGAGCATGTATTAGACGACGATGTTTGGGCTTCTGGTTTGGCAGTCTTAGCATTTTTGGAAAATCATATGTAGGATTTGTTTGCTATGGTAGTTCTGCTCTGGTTTGAAGAGCATATGAGGTGTACAGAATAAATGTCTGTTGTATATTGTATATAAAGAACAATAGTTTGATTCATTGTGCAACAATCGACAATGCCTATCACCCTATCCGAAAACTCTTAGCAGTAAAAACTATTGACGCTCCACCATTCTTCAGCACTCCAAAAATACACGTCCAGCAACTAAATTTAAGGAGTGTTGGAATACTAGGGTGGAGTGCAAATGATCTTCGTCGTAACTACTACGGAGTAGTCCCGATTGCGAACCCCACAATTTCTATTCCTTGCTTCTCAAGTCTCAACTATGCCATCCCATCAGTAGCAAATCTAGGAAACCTTTTTTTAGCTAAGCTCTGTAAAAAGATATCATCTCTAACTTGTCTACTATGGAAGTAACGGAGTGCTCTATCATAGATGTTCAAACGCTTTCTTGGTTGGTTAATATCATAGATGCGTGACGTTACTCACTCAACATCTAGTTACATTCCTTCAAAAAAAAAAATCTAGTTTTATGTGTTATCTTGTAAGACGGCTTTATACGAAATTTTTTTTTTTTTTTTTGGGTACAAAGGAGCACAACCCCAGGCAGGTTGAGTTCCTAACCACTAGGCCAACCTTGATTCTCTTTATACGAAATTATTACATATGGTGTGACAAAACAAATTCATTCTAATCTTTTAGTATTGTTTTCAAAGGGTTTATTGAGATTGAGAATGAGACAAAAACCAATCTCCGATTCTCAATTATAATATTATGTATGCTAAAATTGTCATTGTAGTGTCTAAACGAAATAAATTGTCTTCTAAGTTGAGTCAAATGGCGGATCTACTAAGGGGGAGGGGGATCCTGGGACACCGGAAAAAATTTCCGAAATGCAAATTTTTGTACTAAAATTTATAAAAGGTCCTAAAAGACAAGTGTGAGATATCGCAAAATATTATTAGGACACCGGAATTTTTTGCTGGATTGGCCACTGTGTATGACCTAAGTAAAACAAAACTTGTGCGGTCATTTTGCTTCACCGGTGCAAGTTGTTTGCATATGAAGTGAAACTGTAAACCTTTCATGTCAAGCAAATTCCACGGTAAAAACTAAAAGTAATGAGAAGTTCCCATTCCCACCAACAATTTTTCCAACCATATTTTGATCCAACGGAGAGCGTATGTGAGGAGACCTTGAGTTTTAAACTTGAGGTATGTGAAGTTATCCAGCCTATCACAATGAATGAGCTTTTTTCTTCTTTTTGACGGATAGTAAATGAGTTCATTATACACAAACGTCAATAATGTTGATAAATTGATACTAATTGATAAATGAGGTTTGGTCCACAAAGTAGGAGGTTGTTGTTTACTTGTTTATTAGTACTCATTTTCCAAGGAAAAATTTTGGTATAAAAAGGATACCCTAAATTAGGTTAAAAATACACTTCGTAGTTAAAAAATAGTAATGGTAAAAATAGCGTGATCAGATGTGAATTCTCAAACTGAGATGTAAGTTTGATACGAGTAAGTGATAAGATTTTATAGAATTTTTTTTCGAAATAGGGCTCAAAAAATAAATATTAAACAAAATGGGTTGGATTGAAAAATGTTCAATCTTATGGGGTGCACGTCACCCCATTTCAGGTCCGGGACAAAACCGCCAGTGCCCCTGGCGGTTTTAAGTGAAGAGAAATCGCCACCCTCCATGGCGGTTTCTTCACAAAAATGAGTATACAAATGGAGTGGGTGATATTTTGGCCGAGGGTGAAACCGCCATGGAGGGTGGCGGTTTCACTTAAGTGAAACCGCCACCCCCCATGGAGGTTTCACCCATATTTTGGCCGAGCGTGAAACCTCCATGGGGGGTGGCGGTTTCACTTATGGCGGTTTCACCCTTGGCCAAAATATCACCCCGACATAACGTCAATCCAAAAAAAAAAAAAAAAAAAAAAATTTGAAACCGCCATGGGGGGTGGCGGTTTCACTTAAGTGAAACCGCCACCCCCCATGGCGGTTTTACCCTAGCCAAAGTATCACTTACAACCTCATAGCTACTGTTCAAGACACTTAAAACCGCCAGGGGCACTGACGGTTTTGTCCCGAACTTGAAATGGGGTGACGTGCACCCCATAAGATTGAACATTTTTCAATCCAACCCATTTTGTTCAATATTTATTTTTTGAGCTCTATTTCGAAAAAAAATTCGATTTTATAGGGATAGTAAATAAGATATAACATAACGTGGCTTAATAAAATTCGGTTTTTGTAACGTGTGGGCATATGATAAAAGTCCATTTTTTCGTCACTTCGAATAAGATTTTAGAATTACGGCTAATTTTTTTTAATGGTGTATGAAATTAAATTGATTAAATCTTCAAAAGAATTTATTTTTAATGCTATTATCTCACAAGGCATTTTTAGCAAATTTATCATTTTATTTTTCTTGCTCATTCAACAAGGGCAGAATAAGGTTACAAATACACATAGGGAGTATGCAACAAGGCATTTTTCCCTCATCTACCAGTTTGGAAAAGTTGACGGTTTTATCTATATACACAACACTAAGACCATGTTTGAATCTAACTTAAAAATAAGTGAATTCAAATCAAATCAAATCAAAATTATGCAAATAACAATCAATGAATCTAGTCTATTTCTAATTACTAGTTCGTCTAAATTCAGCTAAGTTTTAGCTTCTACACATTTAGATTAGATCAAATCAAATTTATCCAAATCAAATCAAATAGGGCCTACATACATCATTTTTTGTTGAGTTGTTGCTTCGCTCGATCGATCCTCAAACCTACGTAGTATGTTACTAGTAGTAGAAATAAAGTAAAGAAAAAACAAGTCTAAACCAACTCAGGTGTAATATGTATGAGGAGAGGAAAACAAGCCCAAAAATCTCAATTTTCTTTTGCTTAAATTTCTCCATTTAGTTGGCCCCTTCTCTTTCCATGCCCTCCATATATTTTTCTTCCAACCTCACCAAACCCATATAAACAATGCCCTTCTTTTCACTAACTCTCCTCTCTCTTTGAGTGTTTGAACAACAACAAAACACCCCAAACTAACTAAAACATACACAGAAACACAAGAACAAACATCAGCAATAATGACAACTAGAGCTAGAGCTCTTCTTCTGTTTCTTCTCAACTTTCTGATAATAATGGAGTTGGTGGGTCATCTTATGGTGATCCAAGTTCTTGGTGAGACTTCTTTTACAAGCTCAAAAACATCATCAGTTTCGAATGGCGGCCGTGATCATGATCATGATCATCGTTATCGTTTCCTTCATCATGAATATCAAGGTTTAGATCAGCATTACAACCATGTCAGGAAAATGCAAGCCTTTAAGGAATCAATTGCAGCTCCTCCTTCCACATTAATCTCTCCTTCCCCTGCCTTTTCTCCTCCTCCTGCTCCCCCTCCTCCGGTATATATGCATTCCATTTCATTTTACTTAACCTTAATTAACGTCTTTATTTTGTCTATAATGCGACACAAAGACCATTATATGTCACGATAAATGTTCAACTTCATATATACGTCTTCGAACATATATACAAAATTATTATTTTAGCATGGATAGGATTACATTTAATTAAAATGTGACACAAAAATGTGTGATATAGTGTTAGGGAGTGTATGTAACATACGGGGTAAATGTTTTGCTACAAGTTGCGTACATTTGATCCTCGGTTTTTATTAATAGTAAATTATAATTGTGTTAATGCAGGGCGAAACAAGAAGTAGCGGACGGGTGTACCATGTAACGTCATATGGAGCGGACCCGACTGGAAAGAGCGACAGTACGGACGCTCTTCTAAGGGCATTTTCGGATGTTAGCGAGAGTGCAAAAAATGACAACAATGGTTACTTTTTAATGAATGGCATTAGTAATCTTGGTGGAGTAGAGATTAATCTTGATGGTGGAACTTACTTAATTAGCCGTCCCCTCCAATTTCCAACACTTCACCTCGGAAATATCTTGGTACGTCGTCCTGCATTTAATATTCTGCCTTCTTTTAGTTTTCATTTGATTTTTTACTGTATGCTTTACATTTTTCATTTGATTTTTAATGTTTATGCTTTATATATTTCAGTTGATTTTTACTGTTTAATGTATGCTTTATAGTGAGTATATGACTTCTCCTTGCTTTATTCTATGAAGCAAAATTATACGAAATAAACCATTGATCATGAGAAGGTAACAATGTAACATTCATATATACGAGTATGTCACAAATCTCGACTACTAATCCCGGATAGTTAGTTAGGTAGCTTATTTTCCGGGGAATAAAAAAGCTCGACTATTTTAAATAGGTTCTTAAAGTTAAGAGCATATAATCTATTTGCGATCTCTTTAAACTTTGTGTTAGTTGTATTATGTTTAAGAAACAATTAACGATGAACCTTGTAATTTGCCTTTTTATGCTTCTTTTGGGATGTTTTACAAGCAAATAATATGCCTTTGTGTTACTTTGAAGTAAATAATACTGTAGAAACAAGACACCTTTGGGGAAGGGTTACCCAATCAAGCAAAGAACTTTCTAATATTTTATAGTAATGCCGTATCTGTTACGTCGCATTTTTGCTTTATGTTAGCTCACCAGGTGCCACTAACCCACGAACAACTTATACGGAGTATCTCCTTTTTGGTCGTCATTCATGTTTTCTATGCCGTATCGTTTTTACTTTATTTTTGTTATTAAATCGTCACTTCTATGGTTCTTTTGAAACAAAAATAAAATAAAATATTTCTTGAAAATTATTCGTTTGGAAATTGTGTGAACTTCCCCTTGCTTTGTGTAGTCTTAATAAATTTATTCGAGCTATTGGTCATCACTTCAATTCTTTATGAATTCCCGTAATTTTGATACGTCTAAGTTACTTAAAACGATACCGGGAATAACCACTTACAGCCTAAAATAATTAATGAACACGATAATTGAGTGCTTCCAGTACATAGGTGTACCGTGTACTCGATTTAGCTTAGCTTAGCTTGAAATCAAGCAAATCGCAACAAGCTGAGTAATAATTTATGAAACTCCATGATCAAGCTAACAAATTGTCCGACAAAAAGGCAGGTCTAGAAAATATTTAGAGACTGATGAGTGAAGACAGAATCTAGGACGACAATAGTTTGATATGAGATTAATCAAAGACATTTTCAGGACGTAACACTAGGAAGGTGGACTGGATTCATCATCATACGGTCTTTTTGACGACAAGAATTAAAGTTTGAAGAGCCTAGATCTACGAATAATGTACACAATAGATATTTAGGGTCTTTGCCACAGAGCTTTCATGTGGACTAAAGTCGCACCACACATTTTTTTTTTTTTTTTACCTATATCTCTCTTGTCTTCTCTTCCTTGCACATACATTTAACATTTGTACCTTCTTTTATCGATACATAAGTTACTAGTCTCAGAAAACTAAGTCTACGTGAAGTTATAGGTTACTAATTAGGGATTACAAGCAATAATTAGGAGGCAATAGATGACCGGCTATAGGTTGAGCACTAACCAGCAATTCAGCATTCCGCTGAAATTACAACGGACAATGTTAGAGGTCTACAGTGTAGACACCCAAAAGTGTCTACAATCAGCAATAATTTTAGTACACTATTAAAATTGTACTACTCACACAATTAATTTTACTACCTGAATTTTTTATTACAATTAAATTTACTACTTCGATCTCATTTTTACTACATACTACTAACTCAATTTTACATTGTAGATCAATTAATTGTGTCTACACTGTAGAATTCTAACAATTTGCAATTACGGACCGGAGGTGATAATTGTAGAACCCTTTAACCTTAAGATTGAAACATCACCTCTTTAATTTCATGTCATTGTTTCTTTCATTCTACTCAACGTGCATTTTAGTGTTTTACCAAAGTAATTCGGACCAGCTATTACGTATGGCGTCACGTCATTTCTTTTCTAGTTCTATGATCAATAACTTCATGTTGTAGTCGTATACACAAAGAAGTTCTATTATCTTATCATCGACTTGAACATACATATCCCACCCGATACCTTAACTGACACACAATGTAATTTGCGCTACAAATTACAAGGCCAACTAGATTCACCTTGTGTAACAAGTTTCCTAGGGGTGGCGAGTTCTAAACTAAAATCCATTTTACAAACCATAGCGCATGCAGTGTGACATATCAACACTTCTATCAAGTTTGATTAAATCGACCCTTGACACTTACTTGTAATGCGTGGGACGAAGTATACGTTCTCGATTTCTAGTCTAAGGGCTGCTGGAAACCTAGCTAGAAGGCATGAAGAACTTTTCAACTATGACAATGGGAGAAACTAAGCTTTACTAATTCTTAGAAAACGTTACTTTTTTTATTACTGTTAGAACCCTTAGTTAAGTTTTTTAGTGAGAATTCTATTCAATGTTTGCGTGCGAAAGTAGAAATTAGGCAGTCCAAAGATTGTGAAAAGTTTTGATATTAACTACTATAAGAAAATTATTATAGTGGGTGGATCATGTGTTCATTGTCTTATTGTTTGATTTAGCAAAAGTAGTATTAGTAGAAATTATTGAAAATAGCATGCAACTAATCAATGCTTGTTTTTCCTTGGATTTGGTTCTCATATGATCATTCTCATACCATTATTCAATAAGGTTGGTAGGCAAATGTTTTTACACAGAGAGAACAATGTTCGTATCTTAAATAATTTTGACCCATCACTAATTTACTTGAATGTGTAATGTAAGTTTTTCTGACTAAGGTTATGATTAGATCATTGAAATTTCATGACAAAACGTCGAAATTTGAAAATAAAAGCATGATTTGGAGTAATGCTGATCATGATTGTCTTAATGTGATTTTTCCTGAAACAGATACATGGAGGAACACTAAAGGCTTCAGACAATTTTGGTAGTGATCGATTTCTGATTGAACTTTCGGTATCATCATCTACTCAAAATGAAGAACAAGAGGAGATTACTTCTGTAGATCAAAGGCTTAGCTCCTCTACAGCATCATACAACTATGAGTACATAACATTTAGGGACTTAATGTTGGACTGCAACTACAGAGGTGGTGGAATTGCGGTCACTAACTCGCTTAGAATTGGCATAGATAATTGTTACATTGCGCATTTTATGACCGAGGGCATTCAAGTACAGAGTGGTCACGAGACTTTGATTCGAAGTTCCTTCATCGGCCAACATATAACTGCAGGGAATGATCCTGGTGAAAGGAACTTCAACGGAACAGGAATTACCCTTAATGGCAATGATAATGTTGTTACTGATGTGGTGATATTTTCGGCAGAAACAGGAATAGTGGTTTCTGGTCAAGCGAACCTGCTTTCCGGGGTGCATTGCTATAACAAAGCCCATGGTTTTGGTGGCACTGGCATATATTTGAAGTTACCGGGTTTAACTCAAACTAGAATCGTAAATTCTTACTTGGATTACACAGGCATTGTCGCTGAAGATCCATTTCAACTTGTGATTTCTAACAATTTCTTCCTAGGAGATGCCTTCATTTCATTCAAGTCTGTGAAGGGTATTGCTCAGGGAGTAAATATCGTTGATAACATATTTTCGGGAAATCATAATGGGATTGATATTGTACAGCTAGATGGACATTTTGGGGAAGTTGATCAAGTTCTAATTGATAGAAACAGCGTAAATGGGATGAACGCGAAGGCAACCATTGGACGAACATCAGTGCAGGGAAATGCAACATCCTGGACAGCAGATTTTAATGGGGTTCTTCTGTTCCCAAATCTGATCAAACATGTCCAGTACACGCTGAGTACAAGTGGTAACTCTTTTCCTAATTATGCTTTGCGGAATGTGTCTGATAATCGAGTGGTTATCGAGTCCAATTTAATCGCTCCTACGAGTGTCTACGTTACAGTTGATCAAGGATTTGGAAATTGATTTGAGTCACTAATTATAGTTTCACTACCCGGCTAATCGTCCAGGGTCGATTGTTAGTTGGTTGTTTGGTTAGGTTATTATAGTGAATGATGAATTCATTATACTTGAAGCATTGTGATGTATTGAAAATATGGCCCTCAGGCTTGTCAAACAGCAGAGCCTCTTTGACCTTTTGTCGTAATGACCGCGAAATCGAAATCAAGTGTAATTAGAGTGTGTACTTATTCGATGATTAAACTCCTTATGAGAAAGAGACGGGGCATAGAAGTTCCATTACTTATGTGGCATGATTTTTTATTGATATATGTCAAATGATGCTGTGGGCTGTGTACTAAGCTAGTTCAATATGATCGTATATCTCCTTATTTGTGTGTTACGTATGTCCATTGCGATTTTCTCACTCAAAATCATTTCCCAACTTCCCTTTTCACCACATCTTTTTTTTTTTTTTTTTTTTTTTTTTTTTTTTTTTTTTTGACAAAGTTTCCACCACATTTAACCAACATACAAATGATGCAACATCCAAGTTGAGAAAGATAGAAAATCGGAGGAAGTCAGTTTATCAGAATCATTATAAGAAATCAGGCCATTTAAGTATTGGTCATCTCAATTATATTTGATCATAATTCATAATCTCAAATCCTGAATCCGCCCCTATACTACAAACACACATAAAAGCTAGCTAATAGATTTGTTCTTTTTATTGTAAGTTGAAAAGTGTGGGCGAATGCGACTGCCCTCTGGTAACAACGGCCTGTTGCCGGCGGTTTTAATAATTTTGCCGGTGGAAAAAGGGAGAGAGGACTGATGAAGGAGTAGCTAATAAATTTGTTCTTTGCTTATATATTCTCAGTATCCCAGAAAGCAGAATTAGTGATTCAGCAAGTTCAGTGTTTGCCAATTTTTAAAGCTTCACAAAAAATTCTGATTCCTTCATATTTCGTCATCTCGATTTAGCTAGTGTAAAAACAACCGATCCAATTTGATTACGTAACTTACAGTGACATTTACTGCGGTGGAAGTGACAGTATCAGACATCAGAACTGGGTACAGTTAAGTCAGAAACAGTTCACTCTCCAGATCAAATGTTACTGGCAATGTCCCTTAAAAGTCATCAGCACTCAGATTTTTATCCTTAAATGTCTACTTCTAATGGTAAAAATTGCAGCAACTAAGATTACAGTAAAAATTAGACAGTACACAAGAAACCACCTTTTTTTTTTTTTAATACCATATTTCCTCCTGTGAGGTCCTTTATATAAGAAGAAAAAAAGAAGGAAAAAAGAACTGACGCAACAATTTTCTGATACACACTTTCACTTGCTCAGATTTTTTTTTTTTAATCTGGAAGTACACTCTCGGGTCCATTATGGTTACGAATTTGTTTAGGGAATGTTCATATTATCCGACAGTTTTAATTGTTATTTCCTGTTAATTTCATGAATTCATTCAGCTTTTCCGCTGGCCTTTCTTTGCCATGTTTCGAAATTCATACCATTTCAAGGTTTGCAGGCTCGCAGCAATGATCCGAGAAACCTGGACATGATTTTCCGTTCCCTGATTCATCCACCAGTTTCCCCTTAAGAATGTCACACCAGAATTTGATCTTCCCCTTTATCATAGAAGAATTGCGTAGAGCATTAACCACCAACCCCATCACCAATCCACTCTACACAAAGCAGTGCCACGAAAAGGTTCAATCCGTTCTACCCCAGGCAGCCACTTTCTGCTTTTCGCAACTGCAACAACATATATCAAGCATCCACCCCCTAATCTCGAGGATTCTCCAGTCCTACGCTAAGTCAAGGCCTCATTATAGAAGCTAAAGCTCTTCCTCATCATTGAATCTCCACCCAATTTATAATCGGAAGGTAGGAAGGATGGAGGTTAGTGACAAGACATATACCGCCCCCTAACCGATGGCAGGCCTCTCCCACACATGGCCGAAAAGCTACCCTTAACTTAGTTTCCTGCCAGAATACATAAAAGTCTCAAGGTTTAATAGCGAAATCTTGCTCGTTTGCCCTACGGTACAGTACAGCTGAAGCTTCCACCCTGTATTGCCGTTAGAACAAAGGACACATCAGAAATCTAAACAAACAGCAATACCAACGGCTACTTGAAAATAGCAGTAATAAATTCAGTTGGACAGACGCCAAATCCTCACCAGCTAGGATGCACTACAAATCTTCCAGTCGAAAGAGCCCAATTAACCTGTTCCAGATTACAGCCAATCAGTGCCTACTGACAAACAAAAATGGAAGGAACTAGGGAGAAAAACGAGACATATTTTACTCTGGGTTTGAATCAAATAAGTAAATTCCTGACCAGCAGCATTGCAGATGCAAACTCCAAAAAGAAAATTTCGAAAAAATGTACCTTATCGGTCCCTGGAGCATTGGCTACTACATGGGTTACTTGTTCATCTATCTGATTAGTGCACACAGCACCAAACTGCTCAGCTGTCTGCCAAAGGGGATATAGATGGGGATTGGATTCGCCAACAGGGAAAATCCTGCTGAAGAGAATGCGGCAACCACCCAAGATCTTCCTTTGCTCAGACGCCAGGATGTTTCTGACGTCCACATCATCCAGGGACTTGTTGGCAAAAAAGTTCTGATGTATTCTCTCCACAACCTGGTGCAAATACAGAAACAGTAAGATCCTTTGCCAATCAAGCAATCCAAAATACACGCTTTTCGTCAGACTTACTCCTAAACAGCATGCCAAGGTTCCATCTTCAGGTCTCTCATCACGATCACAATCAAGAAGTGACGGACCTGAGAGCCCAAAGTGTCTCCTACTACAAGGAAAATAAAGATACCTGCAGTCACAAAGAGTACTGTAAGTATGTAGATAGATCATCAATATTAAGTCAGCCTGATATTTGAGGTGCTTTTCATATCACTCACCTTTCCACAACTATCAGGTTTAGCTTGTTATGTGGCCAAACTCTAACAGAATCATCTATTATCACAACAGAAGATTCCATTCCCAGAACACCATCTAAATCCTTACTCTTGGGCGCCCTGTCATCACCATCCAAGGGTTCCCCATCATCTCCTCGTGAGATCACTCTCCCAGCAAACAAGACTCCTTTTGGATCTAGCACTTTCGCCATCTCAGTCGCATACAACTTGTTCCCCATGGTGTAAAGATGGAGTTCATAAAGCTTACTAGCCTGAAATGACAATAGCACAAAAAACTGAAATCCCTATAAAAGACTCATGGTTCTTGCTAAGATGATAAACTATGTTTGGGTAAACAGTACATACCTTCTCCAGAAAATTCCAGATACCAGGCCGCAACTTAGTCCACATTCCCATATGTGGGAAACGGAAAAGGTGGCGGCGCGGCTGTTCCCGATCATGTTCCTCTTTCTTTCTTAAAATCTCATCATGTCTAGGATCCACTTCAGCGAACTGTGATGAACGGAATCAGAAGTAATCTATCTCAAACCAGTACTAAACTGCTACTTGTAGTTTTACACATCATGTAAAATGCTAGATATTACCCAAAAACACTCACCTTGGCTGAATTCAGAAGCGTGTGATCCAAATCTAACACAAGGCATAATTTACGGGCATCAAACATTTTCTTTTGCTCGTCCATCCTTCTAGCCCTTTCTTGCTGGATAGTTGCCCTCTGCTGAGCATCATATCCTTCAAAAAGATGTTCAACATCTCCCCAATGCTTCTGTGATTCAGGATGACCAGCAACAACCTCTTCAGGCCTTGATGCAGACCCAGTGTTCTGATCAACAGTATTTACTGGGCTAACACTTGCTCTGTCCAGATTAACCTGGGCAGACTGAGAACTTAGAGGAACTGGTGGAGACTGCACACTGGTTGTCTGGGGAGAAGTGATTATGTCCGCAATATTTTTCAAATTCTTTGTGAACTGCTTAGCAATATCCGGCAACTCTGGGGTTATAATGGAAGATGCTGGACTTGCATTTGCCCCATTCACGGGCCTTTGGCTATTGGTATTGTCCTGGACTCCTTGGTTGGTTGCGTTGTGAGTTCCATTTACTTTTCGCGGATCCGATGCACCGGGCTTTTGAGTCACATTGGACTGCAACACACGGCGAGGGTCCCGAGGTTTCATGCGAAGTTTTGCTGGATCTTCTTGTGAGCTCTGCAAAATGCAAATAATCCAAATAGCAACATGTTAGGCTCATCAACTTAACACTGATTGGCAAAGCTTCAGATTTCTGTCATCAGGTATTTTGAAACATAGATTTCCATTTCCGTCTAGCCAAGAGTTGCTATATAATTGGTTTGGAATGTGAAAGAATAAAGTAAAATGGCTCATCAGGCTTTTATATTCAGAGTCAAAAGTGCATTATGTGATTCACAAAGTAAATTACACTTTGGGTCATTCGAAAACCATCATTTTGTGTTTTTGAGGCAGATGATAAGACTGCGTGTATCTGACTTTCCCTTAACTAGCCATAGGCAGGAGCCTTTGGGCCAATGGTGTAATCTAGTCTTTATGGGTTATAGAAATATTGATGTAAAACAACAGGTAACCAGCTAACCAGAATAGAATGCCTCTTGACAGCAAACCAGCTAACATAAATCTGAATCCTACTAAATCCTAACACCCCATAACTTCACATGCCACCCGATACAAACTAACAAGGGTGCAGCTATGTTAAAGGGCATAGAGAAAGCAAATGATGGCGACAAAACACACTCTACACCTTTTCATCCTTAGTTTTATTTTTTATTTGGGAGAGGGCGCAAGATATAGAGGAAATAAAAAATTACCGTGACAGCTATCTGAGAAGGGGCCTGAGGCGATCCTGCAGTTGTCTGGCCTGTCCCAGATGATATTGCTGGTGTAGTAGTTGGAGAAGATGTTGGCGCTCGTACTGTATTTGAGTTCACTGGATGTGATACATTCTGTGAAGGCTCACTGAGTTTCTGCTGCTCCTTAAATATATTGATCCATGCCGCTGGATTGCCAGCAATGCCTTTCAATAAAGACTGCAAGGGATCTGTAGTGCTGTCATTTGTAACCGACTGTGACATCGTATTTATTGACGCACTGGCGTTCACACTACTAATGCCAGAGGTAACAGTTCCACCAACGGATTGCGTAGGATCAGTTGTTGGCCCTACAAGTGCTCTGCTTGCCATGGGTCCAAGAAAGCTTCGAGTGTCCAACCCAATACTTCCAGGCAAGGGCCGCACTTCATTTACATTCATAGACAAATTTGTCGTTTCAAGGCCATGCCTTTGCCTTTTTGGTGCAGGACTATCCAGCACAGGACCTTCAGACTTCTTCTTTGGATTCAGGATCTCCCCCAGTGGCTCCAATTTAGGGACCAAACTAGGAAGGTCAGCAGAGGCCATATTTAAGCTAAGATGCCGAAGCCTAGGATCTCGACTCTTTCCAGGGCCTCGAGAAGCAGGATTATTCCCCACACTTGAAGGTCTGGCCCCAACACCACTAGTAGGAACGACAGAGGAAACAGTCGGTTGTGTCAAAACGGAGGGATTTGCATTTTTAGCTTGAGTATTATTATTAGTAAAACTAGAGACCTCCTCACTACAATCATCAAGTCCTCCGTCATTGCCATCTTCGGAAGGGGTGGGGCTGGGAAGTCTATCTTGTGTCAGAAAAGAACTCCGACCAAATTTTTGTTGGTAACTGGAGACAGCTTTCACTGCCTCTGTTTCATAAGGATGCATGGTAGGGTTTTGCAAATTACGCACTACCCTGGACGGAGCTGCTGATCCAAAGAAAGGCAATGCAGGCGCCGATTTGCTAGTGGGAGACGGGAGACTGTCCTCGTCGTGTACTTTGTGAAGATCCAGCAGAGGACCAAAGCCAGTTCCTCTGACCTTCAAGTTAGTTTGATATTGATTCATTGCATCGGACAGAGAGTTACTGTTCTGTTTATCAGATTGATGAGCCAGTGATTCCAACCCAACTCTTTTCAGATAGTCAGAGCTGTTGTCACCAGCACATACACTCAATGTGTTAGAATCAGTTAAGATAGCTTTATTATCAGTAACAGCCAATTCCTCTTGCTTGTCCCTGGACTTGGGTTTTGGAGGAGTTGGTGGAGGAGGATTAACAGACGCGATCATGGCTTCTACCTGAGACTCAAAACAACACTCTTGTCAAGCTTACATTAACTCGAAAATCAACATTAGTAGATGAATAATTCGTCAAGTGAAACAGAAACAAACCTCTTTCCTCTGGTCAGGAGTAAAAAGAACAGAACTGAGGCTCATAACAAAAGTGAGTAGCCTGCATAAAGGAAGAGGGTAAGCAAACAGAAACGAAAGTGAAAGCTCACACAACCGCGAAGAAGCAAAAATAAGGGATGGAACTACAGAGTACAGACCTCGACATTTTATCTCTATTCTGATCCCTTAAAGTAGGGCTCATAGAAGAGAATACCTGTAAAATATAGAAACAGTTTTAAGGTCACCATCAATATCCTCTACTACAAACTGCTCTAAACATAACTAGAAGAGAAGGAGTTCTTACAGAGTAAACACAGAGAAAAGCCGAAAAAGATTGCTGGATAAGATCATCCTTGGAAGGAAACCAGGTGTGCAATACCAATTCTCTCAAGCTCTCGAGTGAACTCCTCAACCGTGCACACACAATATCGAATGATCTATCGTGATTAACAACAACAACAACAACCAGCAATCAAATTAACACTAATCGAAAAATGTATCAATCGAAAGGAAAACCAGTAAATTATCCAGAGCAAACACAGGACTTACTTAAGTGCATCAGAAACAGTGACATTGTCAAGAACTTTACGTATCGAAGACACTTGAATCTCCAACTCACCATCTTCCATCTCCATCCCACCATTAACAAACTGCTGATGCTCATCACCTTTATTCCCATTCTTGTTATTATCACTAATACTGTTATCCCCATCCCCGAAATCGCCGTCGATTTCACCCTCCTCCAATTCCCCCTCTTCCTTATCACTATCTATTGTTTTATCAACTGCATCATCCGCAGTGGCATTATTATCTTTATTGCTATCACTATCATCCTTATTCTTCTCTTTCGAATCGAGTTCCACTAAAACGTCATTCAGGGGCTTATTCTGTACAGCTTGAGCCCACGCTAGATTGTACAACCCAGACGCCCCGCCGTAACCTCGCGGATACGAATATTCGTACAGATCTTTCATCTAATACTACTTTTTCTGCTGCTCCTGCTGCTGCTGTTGCTAATTATTTTTGCGCCTGAAACTAATAATAAATTTCTTGATTAATAAAAAAAAAAAAAAAAAAAGTTGCAATTTTTTTATCTTATTTTTTATCAATTAAATCCCAAAATTTAGTGACGAAACACTCTGAAATTTGCACTTTGGGGGCAAATTTATCAATCAGATTAGAATTTTATCCTCAGTAACTTTTCTCCAAATCCCCTAATTTTTTTTTTTTAATTTAAACTACAAATCGGAGAATTGATTAAATTGATATGAAAAACGATCTAATAATGCGTAAAAGGGATTCACCTGTACAGTTGCAAGATTGATTTGGGAGAATATTGGCTCTCAATTCAATCGAAGATCCAGAGTCCAGACTTCTCAATTATTCCTTTTTCCCCCAATTTTTTTTCTTTTCAATTATCTATGAATCTATTCGGAGGAGATCGGGCCTGGTCTATTGAGTACTGCCGGTTTAGGTTACGTTCAAGTCGATTAGGAATTCTTTTGGAGACCACATCTTGAATGAGTTGCACCGTGAACACGAGGTTAACGTGTTATGAATTAATAAGATCTCATTTGTTGTATTCACTTCATTTTATTTCATTTTTTACCTTTTGTTTGAATTGAGTCAGACCCTGTGCGATTCAACTTATTCAACAGTGTTTTCAAATTATATCATATCTATTCAAATCAAATCAATTCATATCAATTTTATTCAAATCAAATCAAATCAGATCAAAATTATCTAAATAACAATCAATAGATCTATGCTATTTCTAGTTATTAATTCGTCTAATTGCAGTTAATTTATCAATTAGTTCAGTTCAGATCAAATCAAATCAAGTTTATTCAAATCAAATCAGATCAGTTCAATTCAAATCAAATTAGAAAAATGCAGTCCAATTGCACAGGGTCTTAGTCAGTTCAAAAAGATGACTATGTACCCGAGAGTGGATACTTAACTTTTAGTATGATATATGTCGAACTTTGTATTTAAACTTGAGTTTTCCAAACAGCAAAATCTGTAAAAGAAAAGTCGGCTACAATCGCCAAATTGGCAATAAAGAACCTCAAGCGATACAGTGCTAAATAAACGGGATATATCTTCCAAGGTGCCCTTGGGGTTGCGACATTTACCAACGTGTCCACTGAGTTTCCAGCTTGTCCAATACAATATATTCCTGATACTCGGATGAAAGCAAGTGCATTGCCCTGATACTCGGATGAAAGCAAGTGCATTGCACGGGTCTCTTAATAATAATGATGTCAAATTATGATGATAAAATTAAAAAGATGATTATTTAACCCTTTATATATGATCATTACTTGCATTTTATTTAACCTGTGTAGACAATTATTTTCATCATGAACCTCATTTTGCAAACAACTTATAACTTTCATACTGAGCCCCAATAATTAGATTTGTGATTGTGAGATTATATATAACTTTTGGAGACATTTTAAAATATATCAATTAGTGTTAAATACCAAATAATTACTACTCCCTCCGTAAAATTATATATGACTCTCTTACATTTCAAGACATCTCCTTTATCCATCAATATCTCAAAATATTCAATAATAATAATTATGCTGCTTTACTCTTGGGATAGAGGGCGCGACGTCTGCATCGATTTGACTGGGTCGTCGCCCTTGACTCACACGGGATTGATTGATTTTGAACCAGGTAAGATGGTGCGGGAAGCGGCCGATCGTAAGCGTGCTAAATATGAGGTTAGGTGCGCTGCTTTAGGTTATAGCTTCCTTCCCTTCTCTTTCTCCTCTTTGGGCGAGTTGGAGCCCACAGCTGTTGCTCTGCTTAAGCGGATCCAGCAGTTCTCCAGAACGCAGGATATGGGTGCGCAGGCTGCAGCTTTTATCTTTACTAGGATTGGTTTTTCCATAGCAAAGGTGTGGGGGCTCAAATTGCATCTCGGCTCCCCACCAATTTCTTGTAATTTATTATTGATTTTTCGTGATATCAATATATAAACATAAAATTATGAAAGTTACTTGCGTGCAAATATTTTTCGATATGAATTCAATGACATACGTTTCATAATTTTTCGATATGTATTTCTCTCTAAAATCGCAAGTCAAATCCTCACTTCGCTAATCCAAAAAGTCATATATTAATCTATGGAGTGAGTATAATAGTTTCTCTAGAAGGACCTAAGGGCATATTAAATGGTGTATTTATGTAAAATTTATATTTGAGTGTAAACAAAATTAAATTTCCAACTAGTTTTTAACCCCGTGAAATCACGAGAGACTGCTAAAAATTAGTTTATCTGGTATTTATTAATTAACTCTTTGATTACAATAATACTGCAATGTGTACCCCTTAAAATACAAACATCTATTATCACAAAGCTAAAAGAAATGAGTATGGAAATCATGAACATGGCGATGAATGTATCATGAACGATAAAAAATGTAATTAATAACTAACAACTAATGTGTTTCACGAGTTCTTTTGTCAAAAATATAATTTCTTACATAAAAAAAACATTTATTTATCAAAAAAACTTTCCTCAACGGTATCTTCCAAATGTGAACTTTGATCTCAATGGTCCCCCTCATTGCCGCCATTCTAATCAATATTCATCAACCCCCAAAACCGTTACCTAACCCCCGGAACCCTCATACCATTTTTGAATTCATCCCCTCACACTTTTTGTAAATCGTCATCCCTGTCCTAACCAATCTGATTCCCATGACCCTGAAAACAGCTGCACCCCAACCCTCACCAATTGATATCATATTTGCTACTTTCTCATGTTCATTGTTTTTCCCCATATTATCATTTTCTGTTTTGAATAGCCATGTTGGAAGTTAACTCTAGACCAAATGAACCGTTCACTTGTTGTAAAAATTTGTAGATACTCTATTCTGCATTGCACTCTATCAACTCTACTTGATTTTAGGGTAAACGGGTCTTTCATTTAGTTTAGAAGTAGTCACCAATATGGCAATACAAAAACAGTTTTCGAAAGGAGGAAAAAAAGAATATGAGTGAATATATTCTTACAATTTTTTGAGCGGTTAAGTAATATTATAAGGGTTGTAAAGATTTAACTCATTCTTGTCAAAATGGTACAATTGTGGTCAAGAATGGTTAACGTAGAAAGCAAAAGAAAAAAAAAAAGGAAAAGCAATTGTGGTCGTTTGGTTGCATACGGGAATTCGGAATGCCCATGAAGTTCCACTTCCTAGGTTGTAGAAATTCACATGAATTTCTCAAAACTGTTTGGTTGCATGTAGGAATTGAAATCCCACATGAATTGCCAATTACCAAGGGGGGCTAGGTAAGCCAATTCCTCCATTTTGTAGGAATTGAAAATTCGCATGATTTCTCAATTCCAACGATTTTAGGCAACCACACAACTCCAAAAAATTTAATTCATGGAAATTCAAAACTCCCATGATTTTGAGTGGCAACCAAACGACTACTTAGTTTGGTAAAATCAAAGTTACGTGCGTAATCAATTGCAAAAATTAAAATACCGATGACGAAATAATTGTATTCGATTATGGAAATTATACAGCTTTAATAAATACAACTATTTGAAATTACAGTATCATTAGAACTAATGATAATAATTTAGAAGAACAAACACACAATATACAACTTAACTATGGTTAAAATATATATAACATCAAAACTTTACACCAATATTTCAGTATACATCTCTTCTTTTGCTGGGATTTTTTTTTTTTTTTTTTTTTTTTTTTTTTTTTTGAAATTTTTGATGCACATGTGTGGCATGTATATCTTTTTCTCAATAAAATTAAGCAAAAACCAAAGATATATATAGTACCTTAAAGTAATGTATAACCGCCAAATTTGGCAAACGAATAGTCAAGAAACACAATTTAACATCATCATTAAGATAAATAATTATGATAATAATAGAATTTAAACTTTATTTATAAGAATTTGAAAAGTTTTAATAACGGTTGAGTCAGGAGATCAAAAGATTGATACCATCTTCTCATTTATAGCAAGGTTGTTGTAGAAGTGACACATAAGATCCTATGTGGTTTTTATTTTTGACAACAAACTAAGTGACATGGAAGAGAGAGAGAGAAAACTCGCTCTAGGCCGAAAACTTAAGTATGACATGACTTTTTTTCATTGAGAACATTTTTATCAAGTGTCACGTAGGCGTTGGAGTTAGCCTATTAGAGTAGTAGTAATGTAGTATAGATATGATTTATTCGGAATTTTTCATAAAAATATGTCCCTGAATTTTTCCGCTTTGGACACATAATTGAAAATAAAAACAAATACTACAATCTAAAATTAAATCTCCATCTTTAATTGCCCAACTTCAAATTATCACCTTCTTATGTCATTATAACTAATGTATACTTTTGTTCAAAAATACAACTTGTATATAAATCTCTTAAACAAAGATATTATTACTCCGAAACATTCACATGATATCGTTGTGTATCTATGATTCAAATAATTTTGACATTTTTATGTTTGTGTAAAAACATTCTTCCGAACTACTTCTTACCGAAAAGCCTCATACTAAGGTAAATACTAGTAGTCATACCTTATTCCAACATTAACCTTAGAAAAAGTGTGTTTACACCCAAAAGCAGACTACAAACAGCAACAAGTTCCCAATCTTTGTATAATACTATAATGGAAAATTTGTGGGAAACCACCTCCAACTTTCACCATTTTTTGGGAAACCACCTTATTAAAATAAATTTGTGGAGAACCACCAAATATAAACAAAACTAAAGGGTAGAACCACCTCCTTACCCAAACCACCCTCTCACCACCTCTAACGACCACTAGCCACCACCATTCTTGCCGTCACTGGTAGGGGTGAGCAAAAGAACATGGTACCCAGAACCGGATTTGGAACCGGTTAGGAACCGACGGTTCCGGTTCCAAAACCGGCATGGACGGTTCCGGTTCCGGGTAACAAAATTTAGGAACCGGTTACAACGGTTCCGGTTCCGGGTAGTGAAATTTTGGAACCGGAACCGTTCGGGTACCCGGAACTAATGTGAAACAGTGGAATTTATATAAAAAAACATCTCTAATATCTAGAAACCCTAAATCAGAAACAAAGAGAGGTGTCCTTTTTTTCATTTCTCACTCTTACACTCGCCTCCCTCTACCATCTCTATTCTCAAACTCTCAGTCCTTCACTTCTCTCTCCTATATCTCTAGATCTATTCATTTGCAATCAGCCGCCGACGCTCTGCCACAATCAACCGTCGTGCACGCCGCCACAACCGCCGCCTACCAGTTTTTTTGGCTTAGATTTTTCATTCATCACCTGAAATTCTTTATTTTTTCAAAATCATTTGGTGGTTATTCTTTGGTTGAATAATCAGATTTGTGTACATGAATGAATTATTATATGGTTAGTGATTTTTTGGTTGAATGTTGTAATTTTCGTATATGAAATGAAGTGGGTAATGCTTTATTTTTTAAAAAGAATCTAATTTTTTTTTACAAGTAATCTAAATTAGAACGGGTACTCGGAACCGGAACTGGGTATTGGCGGTTCCGGTTCCGATTCCGAAGATTCGGGAACCGTTGGAGCCGGTTCCGGTTCCAAATTTTAGGAACCGGTACTTCCCGGTTCCGGTTCCGACTAATTCATCCGGGTACCCGGCGTTGCTCACCCCTAGTCACTGGCACCACCCACCGCCGACAAGACCACGCCGACTATCACATTCCCCCGGCTCCATGTCCTCCACCCTCCACGACCATTTTCTCTCTCCCTCCATACTCTCTTTCCTCTCGGTTTTCGGCTGCTACAAGCATGGTAACCGACGATCGACGACCATGTTGGGGGTGTCGAGGGTAGCTAAGGTTGTGGTTGGTGTTGACGGGTGGTGATGCGTGGTGGTTAGAGGTGTTGGGTGGGTGGTTTGGATAAGGAGGTGCCCCTTAGTTTTGTTTATATTTGGTGGTTCTCCACAAAAAAAAAAAAAAATATTAATAAGGTGGTTCTCCAAAAAATGGTAAAAGTTGAAGGTGGTTCCCCACAATTTAAACTACTATAATCCATTCCACAATAGACGATTGAAAGTTTGAAACTAAAACCCTAAAAACACTCACCTTCACTTGCAATTAGAACCCAGAAATCATACCTGCAATTTGCCCCCAAAAACCTTAATTTATTAAAATTGGAGCAATTGGGAACAAATCCAAAGTTTTAATTTATCAATTCATTTGTATTTAATGGGGAAAAAATCCAAGCTTCCAACATTGGTGAAGTGTTCTACCGCTGCTGAATCTGAAAGGGTAATGTTTTCTGCCTTTTAAAAACCTTCAATTTTGTTAGCATGTGCCCAAATTTTAATTTGCTTTCATGGATTTTCAGCTTCTTGCAAAAGTTTAATTAGATTGTGCTCAGAAAATTAGTTTATATAGATTTTTTAGATTCGTAATTGTGTGGTGGGTGTGGGGGTAGGAGGTCGCCGGCGGCTTGAGATGGTGGAAGTGGAGGAGAGAAAGTGGGTTGGGTGGTAATTATAAGTAGAGTATAGTTTATGTATGCTCCTGTCTTTCTGATACAAGGAGCGTAATTACAAAGCTTAGTGATTTCCTCTTGTGTGCCCAATGATTTTGCTGATTTCGGTACCCAGTACCTGTCAATGAGTCTCGTAAAACTCGGGATAAGGGCTATGAAGTCCACGACGAAGTTTGTAGTTGCACCATTAAGGTTGAGCACCTACGCAAAACTTGATCTTGAAATAGGGAGTTATACCCGCAAAAAGCCTCCGACGGTTAGACTCCATAAAGGTTATCGAAGAGCAGCTCCAATTTGTAGTCAATATTTGTAGCATGGATCCTAATGCTAAACCTATTGAGCTGACAGTGTTTGGTCATTTGAACTTTTCATGTGCTATGAGGAGATGGAATCATGTTTTCTTACCTTGGCTTCGTTTTGTGATGCTTAGAACTATGTCCGCTCAGTATGGGTTTCAATCGAAGACGAAAATTATTTTATTGGGTCAAATAAGTTTTCAACTTCCTGCAGTACGTCTATTGCTCCGTGCTCTCATGATTCTGTTCTAAGCCATTCTCAAATGTTTGTTTTTAATCGATTTTCAGAGTCAAGAGCGTGCTGATAAAAATAAATGTAATAGGCCTTTTTGTTTGATACAAGAGAGCTGAACTGTTAATTAAGTGAAATTTTCCTGCACAGATGTCCTTCAACTTTCAATCACTAATTGCAAGCCTAGTGTAAACTCCTTTGGCTTTTGTATTATTCACAAGCTTACAGCTTTGTAGGGAAGTCTTGCATCTTTTTTGTTGCCATGATATTTCTGGTCTTAAGTGATGACAAGAGCTGAGGTGCTGGTTGTTGATGACAGATTTCGGTCCAACTATAGTATTTCTGCTGGGAAGTTTAAACCATCTTATGGCTAACAGCCTAACCCAACCAATATGCGGTGCTTATAGAATTCTAGTTCGTATGTTACTTAATATGTTTATGAGCAACTTTTCTGTGTTTAGAATCCGTCTAACTTGTTTTAAATGCTAAACTTAACAGGAAAACCAAAAGCAGGAATTGAAGGATGTGGCCTGCTTTGTGTCAGTCAAACTCTACGATAATTGTTCAATTTTCCTTGTTGATCTTACAATAGGAAAATTACGAAGTAGCCTGGACCTGAGTATGGAGGATTACCCGTGTGCGATGGCATTTTCCGTGCACAAGTCTATGCTATACATGTTTGGAGGCGTGTGGATGGCAGAGCATCGGGATGATTTAGAGGCTGAGATTGGGAGCATGGCTGGGGTCACTGACGCTTATGTGCTGGATCTCGTTGAGCTAGCAAAATGTGGTGGATCTGATAATGAACCGAAGCCCGTGCCAAGGAAAATCACTGAGATGAATGCTGGGAAGCATTTTCCAGTAGCTGTGGAGGTTGGGAACAAGATATGCGTCTTTGACACGGTCCTTGGTCATAAACCTCCTTATTGCAGCTTTGAGTTATTTGATCCCGAGCTTAAGACATGGGATAAGGTTCGTGACCCTTTTCATCTCAAGATAGGGTTCTTTGTTGACAGGTACTTTGTTAAGGACGATAAGCTCTTTGTTTCTATCCGGAAAAACTCTGGAATCTATGAGCTTGACTTTGGTGCCAGCCCATCCCCTGTTTGGCACCATCACGACTTATTATATGGTGCCCGTACTCTCCCTTTTTGTGCTACTAGGCTTGATTTTGGCACCCTGGCTTTATTCTTTAGTAAGGCCTATGACTTCACTGATGAAAGGACCTTTGCACACCCTATATCGGTTGAGGAGTCTGGTAAAACTGCAGATAAGGGCTATGAAGTTGTAGTTGGAAATGGTGTGATATTGCAGATGGGCCATGACAAAGTTTGCACCATTAGGGTTAAGCATCTACGCAAACCTGATTGCGAAAGTGGGAGTCCTACCCGAAAAAAGCCTCGGACCCTGGAGCCTTTTGGTAAGAGTAGCATCCAATTTGTGGTTAATATATGTAGGGTGGATCTTAAATCTCGACCTATCCAGCTGATAGTGCTCGAGTCATTTAGAATTCGCTCGGGTCATGAAGAGCAGGAATCATGTTATCTTTCTTTTGCCTCACTTTGTGATACTTAAAACTATATGTACATCTTCCTCCTCCGCCCCTTTCGAATATCCCATGTATGTAAGTATTTTTTTTCTGTCCTATTAATTTATAAAGTGCGCTCTGGGAGTGGTTCCGAGTGTGATCCACTGGGATTTATGTGTGATTATTATGCTCTGCGTGCTTCTGTCTTTAATCTAAGCGACCACCCTATTAAGAGTTTAGGATCGAGCCACTGGGGCTGGGGCAGTGCTCTCTTTCTTGTTTGATAAGGGTACGAAAGACAGATGACTTTTTATCAACAGATGACTGGCGGTCGAGTGTCTTAACAGTTGTGCAATGGAAACAGCCTATTAAGATCGGTAAAATTACCCTATAAAGGGAAAAAAAGAGAAAAAAAAGATCGGTACAGAAGCTAAAAAATTGAACTGATCGGATACGTTTACAAAGATGAGAGCTTGGCCAATGTATGAGAGCTTAATCGACCAAAACCCAGTGCATTGGCACTTGGTCAATATTTTTTTGAGGTCAATGTGTCTTCCTTTATGCGGGTGCTAGATCATTTCTCACATTTCGACTTTGTAGAGAATGCTTTCTCAACGCGAATAGTACTATAATAACAAAGAGTGCAAAAAAAACTAATTTGAAGGCCAACCGTGTCCACAAGTGAAACCGTTTGGCCATCCCAAACACTATACGACAATGCACGAATTATTGGGTACAATGATGTTTACTTTCCTATTGTCGTTCTCTCCCGAAAGGTATAGCCACGAATCAAAAGCAACATCCAACATCTTGATGACTTGGGTTGTGCTCAGAAACGAACATCATCAGATCGAGATAAGACACTAAACAATGAGCGAGCATCACGTTTTTGCCCTAGTTAAACATAGGATCATTTCAACTAATGATCGTGGGATGCTCATGATCTTGGAAGTTAGCATATTCTTCTTCATTTCACTCTCATCTATACCAGTCATCTATATACACATGACATCTCAATGTCAAAATTACTACATGTATCTCAGTAGTGGTTTTGTAGATATACCAATGCCACATTGTGCAAGCAGCAGGATGTCTATCATCATCATAAAACATAAGCCCCATCATTCCTGAATACCCCTGATGCTCCAACACAAATTTCCCCCCTTCTTCATGTACACAGTCAATGAAGATCATTATCTCCTCCGCAAATGCCCAAAATATGACGGCATCCATCTGCTCTCTGCTCAAAGTCAACTTCTTCATTTCATTTTCCTGCAAATAAGATTGACAAATCAAGCTTAAGTCAGTTACATAACTCATTTCTTTCTTCTCTCAATCAAACCAGTTCTCCTCCATCAACCACGACCAACCAGTGTCGCAACCCACCACCTCTGCGGCTCTGCAGCCCACCACTGAGCCAATACCCTTACCTAGGCCTGGGCAACGGGGCGGGTCGGGGCGGGCCCGGGTCATTCTCAAACGGGGCGGGTCAGGGGCGGGTCAACTCCAGTTTTAAACGGAGCGGGGCGGGTCAAGGGTCAACTTAACCCGCCCCGGCCCGTGATAAACTATCAATTCAAGCGTTTTATTTTTTTTTTTTAGTTTTTGAAGTTGTACAGTACGAAGTAACATTCAACATCTTGCAGATCCCACCCAAAATAATGCAAAATCCTTTCTACAATATAGCAAAATTACTCCATTAGATATATCAAGGATCAAAACTTCAATTTCGAAGATTAAAAATTTCAACATCAAATCCAGAATACTTTTTCAATAAAATTCTTGCCCCATTTTTTTTTTTTTTTTTTTTTTTTGTAATTTGACAAATTTTCACATATATATTTCATTGTTGTTAAAAAAACAAAAACAAATTTTCACAATAAACCTAATATGCTTTTCGAAAATTCGCTCACAAAATTAAATCACCAACTTCTGATTGTTGGAATGGAATTAAGTGAATGAGAGTTTGGAGAAAAGAGATCAGAAGGTGAGAGTTTGGTGGAGAGAGAAGATGAAGCTATGAAGGGGTGTATTTTATCAAAGTATTGGAAATGAAGTGTGTACATTATTGGGTTTTGTAGTGGACCAGTAGGATATTAAAGGCCCGCGTGTTTTCTTTCAACTTAGTGGGCCGACCCTGCTCGTTTCATAGAGGGCTTGACCCTTTTTGCCCCGCCCCTTAATTCACTGAGCCGGGCTTTGACCCTTTAAGCACGGAGCGGGTCACGGGCTTTTAAAGGGCCCCCGCCCCGTTGCCCAGGCCTACCCTTACCCAACAACCCAGTGAAACCACCTTCATCTTTCCCTAACCACCATGGCCGGCATCTTTCTCTCCTTACTTACCCAGTTACCCCTATTCACCCCCCTTTCTCCCTCACCACAAATACTACCCCCCCCCTTTCAAACAATGCCAAGATAAAAATTGGTATAGATTTAGATAGTGAAAAAAAAAGAATCGCATTACCTTAATTTGACCAATGTGATGAACTAGGTTCCTCAAAAAATTTAGAAAATCTGCTGCGACGGTTACTTGCTTGACACCCTCAGGCCCCCACAACGTTACATATTCTTTTCCTCCCCAAGTATAGGCCTCTTTCACAGGCCCAATGATCTTGCTTGCTTATTTTGTCTCCCAATCATTCACCTTAGCGTAATAGAATTGTAACACACACAATTGGGAATACTCTTATCATTAATAAACTCATGAATGACTTGTTACATAACCTTAAGGTAGACCCCTTTATATAGTTTACATTATAATGTAAACGCAATAATCCTATGATATAACTAACCCTAAATAAATATATATTATTCCTTAACTAACATATTCCATAATATCATTTCCCATTCTCAATATTACCTAACATACTCTATTACCCCCCTCAAACTCATGGTAATTTGAACACAATTTTCATGAGTTTGCCAAAACAATAGGAAACATAAATCCCGTCGAGATCTTCAAATCTTCAAATCGGCACGTTGATCGTCGTCGTCGCAAATCCAATCGAAATCACTCGTCACCCAAACGCCAGATACAAGGAAACGACAACAATATACCATGACTCACCATGGGTCCATGGCCACAAATTCATGCTTGGTCCCACAAAGATCACACGGCAAAAATGAACCAAAACAAGAAAAAAATCTCCGCGTATGCCACAACAGTAAGTGGCACACCGCATCCAATCTCACCCAAACGACGACACGACAACGGCGACACTCTATCACAATTCCATATACGAAACACTCGATCAATAAGAAATATCTCGACATCTCAACAACAATCCAAATAACAAACGGAGTGGGGCTTTATTCGACACAAATAAGATTAAACGCACGACTCTTAAATAAATCCACCATTAAAAACTCTAAAACATTATAATATGAACAATTAAACTTCGACAAACACCAAATTCCCGCCGGCAGGCATTATCGATCACATGTCCACCGGCAGGCAGCGGAAGCACCTTTTAGAGTCCTCTAGGAAAGAGGCTCTGATACCATAATAGAATTGTAACACACACAATTGGGAATACTTCTATCATTAATAAACTCGTGAATGACTTGTTACATAACCTTAAGGTAGACCCCTTTATATGGTTTACATTATAATGTAAACGCAATAATCCTATGATATAACTAACCCTAAATAAATATATATTATTCCTTAACTAACATATTCCATAATATCATTTCCTATTCTCAATATTACCTAACATACTCTATTAGTATGATAGAACAACTTCGCAGCAGCTTTCCACCAACAGTTGTGAGTAGGGATGACAATGGACCTAAGACCAGACCCAGACCCGGCCCATGGATTCTAGCTTAGCCCACACTCATTACAAGAGGATTCCGTATGTCTGAGGAGTATGCTGTATTGTAGACTATAGTGTAGCATTCTATAGGAGAATCAAGAACCGTTCTGAGAAAGTGCTAGAAGAGTGCTTATATAGGATAGGTGATGCCAGAGAAGAGTGCTTGTCTTTTGATGTTTGCTAATTCCTTCCCGATTCTATGTTTGCACCAGCATGGAAATATTCAGTATCACTTGTCTTTTGTGTGCCCTGGTTATTATGAACTTCTAGTTCTTGGTTGCCGATCTCCTTGCCTTCTCTTTGAAATATTACCGACTACTTTTCTATTCGTTGTTATGGGCTGTATTTTCTTCATTAGTTATGTTTCCGAGACATGAAAGATGCATTATGTGAAATGTGATGATCTTTTTTTAGATCTGAGCCCCTTTGATCCATTTTATGCTTGAAGTTTTGAACCTATCCTCGTTAATTGGAAGTTTTTTTATTGATTATGATAGCAAGTTGTTCATGATGAAGATGGACATAATTTGGTTACGTGTGCTTATTCAGCAAGCAAGGTTCTCTGTCCATGAATTGATATATTATATAAGGTGTCATTGAGTTCTGCTTACTGACAATAGGAAAACCATATTCAGAAATGTTATGTAATGATCCAACTTATCGATTTTAACTAGGAAATGAAGGTTATTCATAGCATATTAGCTCTACAAATTGACTCAACAGTTACTTGCATTTTCGGATATCGATTTAGTAAATGTATATCGCATCCTACAAGGCATGTTAAGAATATATATAGTTCTTTTAATGACAAAATGAGAGCCGGTATCTCGCCGATGTAGTCTTGGCTTTGACAACAGAAATCAGTCCCAACTTTGCTGCTACTTATGCTAGTGGTTGTTAGTATACAGTCTCCCTTCCTGAAATGATCATTTTGCGAAAGAAGCCGATTAGCTCAATTTTGGAAGAGCATTGTGCAACGCACAAGGTGTGGGTTCGAGTCTCATATCGGCTATGAAATACACAAAGATTGGTCCATCAAAAGCACCTTGTTCAATTTTATACACAAAGATTGGTCCATCACTGAAATTTTGGACCCGTTATCCATCGGGTACCCGCTAGACAACGGATCTGAGCGGGTACCCGGACCCGTTAGTGAACTGAGGCACGTTCTAGAACGGATCATGCTACAAGGGGTTGGACATCTTTTTAACCAAAACTTACGCTCAACCCAAGTAATGCTGGGGTTCGAGTTAGACCTCCGTCCAAGTTACGTAACCCAAAATGCCAAATTAACCCTTGATAGTGAGTCAAAGCTAACAACTCTATACTTATAATATCATTTTTCCCACATCTATGTCAGAATTCCGATGTGGGTCAAAGTGTTCCTCAATTTTTTTTTTCTTTTTGTGTTTTATTGTTCTCAAACTTTCTTAGTGTTATTAAAATTGCATGTATATCAATTTCATTACTTTCATTAACTTAGCATTGTATGGTCTTGTAAGTAATTATTAATGAGTAACCGAATGTGTATAGTCTTTATGCAACTTTGTAGAGATACAAATGAAGAAGTATTAACTATCAATTTTTTCATCTCATATGATTAGGACTCTTATTGTTCACTTATAAGCCACACAATTCATACATGTTGTGCATAATATTATAAGTATAAGATTGTTATTTAGGTAAAGTGTGTATATTGAAATTATATATGTGGTTTGTTTGGCAATGAGGGTTGCGTGGACTAAGATGAAATTTGGTTTAGAGTACTTGTGAGAATTATGTCTATAACATTATAGTATTATATTTGGCTTTCAGAATAATATATTAGTATTATATCTAGAATAAATGAGTATGAATACAATACAATACATACACACATTGGTAATATATCTAAGTTAAACGTGTTAGATTAAACGAGTACAATACCATCACCTCTTATTTTGGATGTGTACATACTTGACTACTTGTGCATACTTAGACGATAACAAATGTTTATAACTATGAATCACGGACTAATGTATCATTAAACGTTTCCCGAATCCACAATACAGTAGATGGATAGATAAGTTATTATCTATACACCTTCTAAAAAATGTCTAAGGCAAGTTAACTGTTCATTGGAACAATACCAAATCAGACGGCTATGGGCTCGCCTCATTTTAAGCCGAAATCTGGCCCGTTGATCTGCTGAAATCTGGCCCATTGATCTGCTGAAATCTAGCCTGTTGATACACTTTAGCTACGTACACACTTTCTCCATCACTCACTCTCCTCATTTCTTTCTCTCGGTCTCTCCGCTGCTCCCCATCATCACTCTCCTCCTTTCTTTCTCTTGTTTTATCCGCTGCTCCCACCATTTCATTTGCCTCTCTCCTCAAATGTTTTCTTCTCCTTCTTATTTCTCCTTTGCATATCCTCACTCCCGCAAGTGCGATCCTCCAGGTAAGTAATGTTTTCGTAAATTTGCTTATTTTGTTCAATTTCTGGGCTTTTATACCTCTTTTGTTTAATTTGATTATAATCAGTATTATTGGCTTTTTTTTTTTTGTTATATTCGATTTTGTAATTTGGTTGCAAAAATTAGGTTCTTCAGCTCCTTTTTCTGCAAATCTGTGAGCCGTGGATTAGGGTTTGCTCTTTGGTTTCAATATTAGGATTGTTTTGGGTTGATTGGTAAATATTCTGCTCCTTTTTCTAGATTCTTTTGAATTTTCGATTGGCCTTGTCTGATTTATTTGATGATATTGTTTGATGATTGATGATTTTTTTATCTCATCATGTTTTTGTGTGTGTATAGGAAGACAAATATGATTTCTACAAGAGAGAAATCGCATCCAGGTTAAAAAGGTTCGTTTTTCCCCACTCCTTTGTTTATATTTCTGGGTATTTTTGTTGATGTTTAGATTATAGAGTTGATGAATTATTCTTTTTAATTTTACCCAATTTTCATGTTGTAATGTTCTTATTTTTTATTTAATTAATTTGTGATTTATTTGTTTGAACTGGTAAAATAATCTGAATTTTTTTTCTTCTAATTTTGTTTAGCATGCGCTCTTAGTTTTCATTAATTCTACAGCATGCTGGTTTAACTCGAGTTTGTTTGCAGTTTTTCATGTTTTAATCGGGAATTTTTAGGGTTGAGATCTCGGAAGTGTGATTTTTTAGGTTTTGAAAGTTTGAATTTTGTGATTAATTTTGAATTGAATTTAATTTTTGTGCGAATTTGCTGTTATCAGATCTGAATATTGGGTTTTCGGACATGTTTGGAGGGCATGTGGGTTAGTGACTTTGGGTTTTAATTAGTGGAGTAAGTGCATGTTAATGGAACATAGGGAAGAAATTTCTCATGGTACCGAAAATGTCGAAAAAACTGAGTCGTTTTGACCTTCAGAGCGTGTGTAAGAGAAGCCATGGGTTTCGCCTGTTAAAAAACGCTGTCGTGAGAGGAATGGCGGTAGGGGTGATGGGTTCTTGTACTTCTTTGGCTGGTTGCTTTACTTTCCTTTTCTAATTAATTTTACCTGGTTTTTCATTGCTTTAATCTTTCATTGCTTTAATCTTTCATTTTGGGTTTAATTTGTGGTTTATTCTGATTTTTAATCTTCCCATTCTCTCCCTTTTACGCCGATTCACTTTGCTGACAATGGTTCACCACCCTTTTATATGTCTCTTTATTTTGTCTTCTAAAACTTTCTATATTTCCTAATGATGAGAATCATGGCTGGAAGATGGGGAGTATAAACAGATTGATGGAGAGTGTGATTTGCTACTTTTTAAGTTTTCTCCTACCAGTACCTATCTCAGAGCTTCTGATTTCTCGGTTTTTTGACTTGCATTGTATATCTGCTACCTTAAATTTTAGGGTCTTGTTTATTCTGTGTTAGCCTCGATTCCAATTGAGTTATTTTTACAAAATTTATGTTTTACCAAATCGGACGGCTATGGGCTCGCCTCATTTTAAGCCGAAATCTGGCCCGTTGATCTGCTGAAATCTGGCCCATTGATCTGCTGAAATCTAGCCCGTTGATACACTTTAGCTACGTACACACTTTCTCCATCACTCACTCTCCTCATTTCTTTCTCTCGGTCTCTCCGCTACTCCCCATCATCACTCTCCTCCTTTCTTTCTCTTGTTTTATCCGCTGCTCCCACCATTTCATTTGCCTCTCTCCTCAAATGTTTTCTTCTCCTTCTTATTTCTCCTTTGCATATCCTTACTCCCGCAAGTGCGATCCTCCAGGTAAGTAATGTTTTCGTAAATTTGCTTATTTTGTTCAATTTCTGGGCTTTTATACCTCTTTTGTTTAATTTGATTATAATCAGTATTATTGCTTTTTTTTTTGTCATATTCGATTTTGTAATTTGGTTGCAAAAATTAGGTTCTTCAGCTCCTTTTTCTGCAAATCTATGAGCCGTGGATTAGGGTTTGCTCTTTGGTTTCAATATTAGGATTGTTTTGGGTTGATTGGTAAATATTCTGCTCCTTTTTCCAGATTCTTTTGAATTTTCGATTGGCCTTGTCTGATTTATTTGATGATATTGTTTGATGATTGATGATTTTTTTTATCTCATCATGTTTTTGTGTGTGTATAGGAAGACAAATATGATTTCTACAAGAGAGAAATCGCATCCAGGTTAAAAAGGTTCGTTTTTCCCCACTCCTTTGTTTATATTTCTGGGTATTTTTGTTGATGTTTTGATTATAGAGTTGATGAATTATTCTTTTTAATTTTACCCAATTTTCATGTTGTAATGTTCTCATTTTTTATTTAATTAATTTGTGATTTATTTGTTTGAACTGGTAAAATAATCTGAATTTTTTTTCTTCTAATTTTGTTTAGCATGCGCTCTTAGTTTTCGTTAATTCTACAGCATGCTGGTTTAACTCGAGTTTGTTTGCAGTTTTTCATGTTTTAATCGGGAATTTTTAGGGTTGAGATCTCGGAAGTGTGATTTTTTAGGTTTTGAAAGTTTGAATTTTATGATTAATTTTGAATTGAGTTTAATTTTTGTGCGAATTTGTTGTTATCAGATCTGAATATTGGGTTTTCGGACATGTTTGGAGGGCATGTGGGTTAGTGACTTTGGCTTTTTGTAACACCCCGTATTTTTGGGACTTCTAATTACTAAAGATCGTCGGAAAATATTCATTTCGAGGTTTCTAAATTCTATTTTGGGAAATTTAGAGTTACTTTCCTATCTGGGTCAATTTCCTAATTGGGTAGTCTTTATGGCAAAGTTACCAAAATACCCTTAATGATTCCTGCACCCTACACTATAAATAAAAAGAGACCCCAACCCTTCCCCTCACTCATTCCCGTCGCAAGAGGAAGAGAGGAGAGCCGAGAAAGAGAGAGAAGAGAAGAAGGAGAAGAGCGGCGCCTCCCCGTGCCTGAGAACTGCCGCCGGCCGCCCGTCGCCTCCACCCGCGCACCACCGCCGACCCCCTTTGCCCTCTCTCTTGGTTTTTACACCAAGAGTTGTAAGTTTAACCCTTTCTCTCATAATTTTCAGATTAGGGCTTCTAATTTATCATGTTAATTGAAGTTAAAACATGATTGTAGTATTGGGTGTTATTTGTTTAGATTATGATCATGCTTAGTATTGGTTTTGATGCATGAATTATTGGATTTAGATTTAGGGTTCTTATGATTGAGATTATGATGATTTAATGATTGGAATTGTGTAGTATTTGGAGGAATTGATTATCATGGTTTAAATAATTCATGGTTTTAATTTGGGGATGAATTATGATGTTCTAATGGTGAAAAATATATTCTGTCCAGATCTGATCTTGCCCTAATTTGAGTGTTAATATGGTTGATTTGATGTTTTAATAATGGAATTGTATTGTTGGTATGATTGGGAAGGTGATGTGCGAATTTGGTATCGTTTGGAGATCGTTTGGGCATTGAAATCTAGTGGAAATCTTGTTAGTATGTGATAAGTATGTTGATCATGTTTTGGTCTATATTGATTGATGGTGTGGTTTGGACTACTAGCTATGTCGAGTTGAATAGTGGAAGTGGTTAGTGATTAGTGTGTTGTTGATTGATTTTAGGTTGTGTGTTCGAGGAAGTACCGTTCTAAAGTCTTGAGTTGATCTTGTGATTTCGCTAGTAAGGTAAGAACGTTGATCACAATCCTCTTGACTAACCATTGTCTTGTTTGATACACTAATTCGCATGATCATCGTATGTTCTTGCTTTACACATTCATTCTTGTTACCCGTTTCCTTGTGCCTAATTATATCATTGAGCATATTTTCCTTCCGATTTATCAATGTTCGTTTGCGGACTTTCGACCACCATACTCCCCTCGGCCCTTCGGCCCTCTTGACCTTCTCGGCCCTTCGGCCTCTTAGCCGAGACCACCACTCGGCCACTCGGTCGAGTGGTGTGTTTGCTTGTCGTTTGTGTTTGTTTCGCTTCTAGTATCTCTCGATTATGATCATTATAATTTGTATCGTCAAATAATGCATCCTTGAATAACGTATATAAAATGGATGAAAGAAAATAAATGACTCCACCTACGATGGATTCGGTTCGACCGATCATCGTTTGATATACCTCTGATCAAGGTACGTAGGGTCGGATTAGCTACCGACTTCCTAATAGTCTTCCTCCTAGATGGGAACTCGTCCTACCAGCCTGTCTTGCGAGGGGTGTGCACACTCGGGATTATTAGGGCGATAATTACAACTCTAGCTCGAACAAAGTTCGTTAAGTGGGGGCTACGGGGTAGGATCCTGGCCGAAAATATGATTAAGTAATGTATATATTGAGCGACGATGCTCTTTTGATAATACACTCTGTTGTTATTGATATTCCTATGTTATAACGTCAATTCGTTCTTGTTAGCAACGCGCCTCAAGGCGCGTATCTTATTTGTTCTTTATGCTTGTTATTTCTTACTCAGCCTGTGCTGACGTTCTGTTTTCTGGTTCGTCCCTACAGTGTTCTGGGGCCTATGTCAATCTTCGATGGCATAGTTGACAGGTCTTGATGATATGGCTGCATGCTTACGAAGCTGATCATGTTGGGGTTTTCGAAAGACTTTGTTTTATCTCAAACTTCATTTCGTTTTGACTATGTAATTTGGGTTTCGTTTTGAGAACTATAGCTCGACATTTAAAGACTTCCGCTGTTTTATTTTCCGTTGGTTTATGGTAGTTGAATTTCTAGCCTAGCAATTGACTTGGTAGTCAATTGCGGCGTGACAATTCTAAATTTATTTCTATTTATAGTTGGTCAAATATTTAGGGTTGTTACAGTTGGTATCAGAGCCATAGGTTCTGATTCGTCGAGTCTATAAATGTTTTCAAAACTTGTTTTAAATGATTTACAAACTGGGAGTGGGATGGGTGCATACTTTCGCATGCTATGTGCTAACTGCTATGTGATACTAGAGAAGGAGTTTACACCAATGGTTTTGACCTGCGAAATTATGTGGTGTGCGTATACAATTTGGGTACTAATGCACTTGGAGTTCTCTCTGGTATATGTTTGGGAGTTCGGACCATCTGGTGTAAGGTCAATTGCTGGGCCATGGACGATACCGGATCATATAGCTTTTTCATTTGAGACCTTCCAGGACCGTATGAGAATTGGTGAGTCGGTGGAGGAGTTTGTCACCAGAATGAGAGCAAAACTGACTGAGGCTGCCGAAAGATTTCCATGGGCAATTAGACCTGAGGTCCAAGTCTTTGTGACTTTGGTTAATCTGAGGATACATCCTCGTTGGGAGGAGGTTCGAGCGAGACTAGAAAGAAATGCCTATTATGCATGTCTCACAGGGAGTTCACAATACTTGAGGGACAGATCAGGCAGAGTGATAGATCTTGACAGGTTGGAGGTAATTCTGGAGTGGGAATATGAGATATCCCTTAGCCCTGTGCAAATACCTAAGGATTACCCAATCTACGTACCTCCAGTACCCTCGGACACTGATAATGGTAACTCTACCCCGTAGTCACATGAAGCTTATATGAAGAAAAGAAAGAAGGTTCACAAGGACATGAGATACCTAGTCAGTTGAATCGGAAGAAAGTTAAAGTTGAGGAATATCACCATTCTCCTAAACCCCCGTCCTCGCCTATTGGAGAGGATGCACCAATGGACACGGAGGAGGAGCCTGAGGAAGCTCCCACGAGTGAAGAGGAGGATGATACTATCGGAACTAGTGACACGGAGGTAATTGTGATTAGTTCGGATGAGGAATTGAGCGATTCGGATCAAGATGATGGAGGAGAAGTTCCTAATGATGAGGATTATGACCCGAGTGGTGATGCGTAGGGGATTAATACGGAGACTTATAAATAAAGGCATAAGGCCTAGTTATTAGTTATTAGTTAGGTGTCGATTGTGTTTTCTTATTAAACTTTAGCATTAAATGTTATGTTATACTTTTGTCAAGTTTACATTATTTAAGCACTTTAGATTAGGGACAATACCCCAATACTATTATGATATTTCGATTATTTCATAAAATTGCTGCAAATTAAATGCTATCTGACATTTTACCGCGTGTTGATGTTGCTGTTCTCGAAAATTCGTACGTCTGATGTTTCTGATCCTGGCACGACTCGTGCTATAGTAACACGAGTCGAGTTTCCAAAAAAAAGAAAAAAAAAAGCTCCGAAAAGTTAAACTCGGGCGAGACGAATAGACGGATGTTGATTTCGATATATTTATACTTCTGAGCTGAATTATTATCATGATTCGCTGACTATGCGATTTATTGTTTATGTTTGGATTGAAATATATTGATTTATGCTTGTTAATATCTGAATGAGTATGTTATTGGATTGGTTACATCTGAATCCCGTTATTACCTTATAGAAAATGGTGCGAAACAACAGTCCAGATTTGACAGCTATTCTAGCACAAATGGCACAGCAGCAACAAGTGATGGTTGAGGCTATGCAGCAGATAGCACAGAATAATGCTGCTAATAATGCTGCTAATAATGTTGCCAATAACGCTGCAAATAATGTTGCAAACGACGGCAATGGGATTAATTCCGGTAATGGAGGTGGAGATGATGAGATGCTGTTAGCTAGGATGTCGGATGCCGTACAGAAGAAACGGCCTGACAATTTCATTGGGAGAGGAGAACCGAGCATCCTACTTGACTGGATAGAGGATATGGAGAGAATCTTCTCTGCTGTTGGTGTTCCTGACAATCTAATGGTAAAAGTTGCTGCATTTTACCTTAAGGAGGTAGCTGGAAGATGGTGGATGAAAATTTAGGAGGAGTTTTACAAACCAGTGTTGGAGGAGAAAGCTAATGGGTCTGTTATCGAGAGGTTTATAGATTGGAAAGTTTTTAAATACCTCTTAGAGAAAGAATTCTTCCCGGAGCACTTGAAGGAACAAAAGGTGGCTGAATTTGAGGCATTTCAGCAAACTGAGGGCATGTCTGTGAAGGAATTCCATGATAAGTTTGAGGACTTGAACAGGTTTGCTGAGAGTGTGACGCCAACTGAGTCTTCTAGAGCCGCTAGCTTTAGAAAGAAGCTACTTTGGAGTATTAAGGGATGGTTTGCCTCTGAGCTATTCCATACTGTAAAGGATGTTTATGAGAGAGCCACAACAGCAGAGCAGAACATGGAAACAATGAGCATGGAACTCGAGGGGGGGGGGGGGGAGAGAAAGGAGACGCCCTTCGATTTGGTGAACATACCCAATAAGAAAGGAAATTTTGGGGATTTCAAAGGAAAGACGCAGTCTGCTGGGACTGGGAAGTCGAGCTATAAGAATGTTTTCCACAACAGAGCTCATAGCCAGGGCTTTGAAATCGAGAGGCCTTGCATCAAGTGTGGCAATAAACATTCCGGGAGAATGTGCAATGGTGATAGAGTCACATGTTTCTATTGTGGTAAGCTTGGGCATAAAGCTAATGTGTGCTACTCCAAGATAGCTGGAAAACCACCTGTAGCGTCTGGGAGCAACTCGGTGGCGCCCAATCGATTCCAGAACTTCAAGGCCCAAAGTGGCTATGCGGGTTCGAATAACGCTTACAAGAATCCGGCACCAACTAGGGGAACAACCTATAAAGCACCAGCTAAGAAAGCGGGATCGGCAAGTGTGGCCACTCCAGCTAAGAAAGCCACTGGACAGCTGTATGTCATGAATCCAGAAGAGAATGAAAACGCTGATGTCGTATCGGGTAAATTTCCTATTAACTCAGTAATTGCAAATGTTCTATTTGATAGTGGTGCATCCCACTCGTTTATTGCTGATAAGATTGTTGAGAAATGTGGACTTAGTGATATTTCAACGATAAACTTTGAGTTTTCAATGCCTGATGGGTCTAGTATTGCATGTAAGAGTAAGTTTAAAGATGTGTCTGTAGTGATTTGTGGACATGAGTTCAAATCTGATTTGATAGTTTTTCCCTTAACCCATTTTGATGTAATATTGGGAATGGATTGGATGGGTAGATATAAAGCGAGAATAAATTGTTGGATAGGAAAGATTTCACTTCGGGGACCGAAAAATACCCATGTGACTTATTGCATACTTCCAAAAAGACCAGGAATAAAGTTTGTGTCTGCCATGAATCTGAAGAAGCAGATAGCTAAGGGAGAACCTCTATTCTTATGTCATGTGCGAGACACTAGGGTAGAATACCCAGAGTTGAGCGATGTCCCTGTTGTGAGTGACTATCCTGATGTTTTCCCTGAGGAGAGATCCCTCTGATGCCACCCAAAAGAGAAGTGGAGTTTAAAATTGAGTTAGTACCAGGAACGGGTCCGATTGCTAAGACACCTTACCGAATGGCACCAGTGGAAATGCAAGAGCTAAAGAAACAACTGGATGAATTGGTGGAAATAGGATATGTTAGACCAAGTGTGTCACCTTGGGGAGCACCGGTCTTATTTGTAAGGAAGAAGGATGGAACAATGAGGCTATGTATAGACTACCGAGAGCTGAATAATGTCACCATCAAAAACAGATATCCCTTACCCAGGATCGATGACCTGTTTGACCAGCTTAAGGGCGCAAGTGTGTTCTCAAAGATCGACTTGAGGTCTGGGTATTATCAATTGAAAGTAGCTGAAGAAGATGTACCAAAGATCGCATTTTCAACTATACACTATGAGTTCACAGTAATGCCATTTGGGTTGACAAACGCGCTTGTAGTGTTCATGGATCTCATGAATCGCACCTTCAGACCTTACTTGGATAAATTTGTGGTAGTGTTTATTGATGATATTCTAATTTACTCCAAGACTGAAGAGGAGCATAAGAACCACTTGAGGATCGTATTGGAGATTCTGAGAGAAAAGCAATTATACGGTAAATTCTCGAAGTGTGAGTTCTGGTTGAATAAGGTAGCCTTTTTGGGACACGTAATATCCAAGGACGGAGTTGCAGTAGACCCAGCTAAGGTCAAGGCGGTAAAGGATTGGCCGACCCCAAAGAATGTAACAGAGATTAGAAGCTTTTTGGGACTAGCAGGTTACTACAGGAGATTTGTGAAGGATTTCTCTAAGATTGCTAAACCAATGACGACTTTGATGAAGAAGACTACAAAGTATAAATGGGATGAGACTTGTAAGAAAGCCTTTCAGACTCTAAAGGAACGGTTAAGCACGGCGCCAGTTTTACCATTACCTGATGAGAACATACCTTATGAGGTGTACACCGATGCTTCAAAGAATGGTTTAGGATGTGTCCTAATGCAAAACAGGAGAGTGATCGCCTATGCGTCTAGGCAACTCAAAAGTTATGAGGAAAACTATCCGACCCATGATTTGGAGCTAGCAGCCGTGATTTTTGAACTAAAACTGTGGAGACACTATCTGTTTGGGGTTACATTCAAGATTTTCTCTGACCATAAGAGTTTAAAGTACATTTTCACCCAGAAAGAGTTAAACATGCGTCAGAGGAGGTGGTTAGAGTTGATCAAAGACTACGACATGGAGATACAATATCATGAAGGGAAAGCAAATGTTGTAGCAGATGCATTGAGTAGGAAGTCTCTACATTCGGTCCAATTGGTTGTTCAAAGACAGAGACTAAGGAATGAGTTTCTCAATTTCGGAGTTCAGTTGACAGAACCAGGAGTAACCACGGGGACAACCGCGATTGAGAATGATGTCTTTGAGGAGATCAAGGAATTACAAGAGACTGACAAGCTGTTGATGGGTAAAGTAGCAAAATAACCTGCATTGTTCAAAAGAGGTGAAGATGGGAAAATTCGATTTCAGGATCGGGTCTGCTTACCTAACAACGCCACATTGAGGGATAGAATCTTAACTGAGTCTCATGCAAGCAAATACTCGGTACATCCAGGTGGAGACAAGATGTACCAGGATTTGAGGAAGGTGTTCTGGTGGTCAGGAATGAAAAAGGATGTGGCTGATTTTGTGTGTAGGTGTTTAGTTTGCCAAAAGGTTAAAAGCGAACACAAGATACCTCAAGGTAAATTACAACCCTTACCTGTCCCAGAGTGGAAATGGAGTTCCATATCCATGGACTTCATTGCTGGATTACCTAGGTCACCTAAGGGCAACAACATGATTTGGGTGATAGTGGACAGATTGACGAAATGTGCACATTTTATACCAATGAAGGACACGTGGAAAAAGAAACAGTTAGCAGATGCCTATATACATAATGTGTTGAGACTTCATGGTACTCCAAAGGAGATCGTCTCCGACCGCGATGCACGTTTTGTCTCTCGTTTCTGGAAAAAGTTACAAGAAGCCTTGAGAACAAAACTCTTAATGAGTACCGCATTCCACCCCGCAACTGATGGTCAGACAGAGAGGACAAATCAGACCCTGGAAGATATGCTAAGAGCCTGTGCTTTACAGTACCAAGGTGGCTGGGAGGACAAGCTGGATTTGATAGAATTCTCCTACAACAACAGCTACCAAGCCTCAATCAAGATGGCTCCATACGAGGCACTATATGGTAGGAAGTGCAGGAGTCCAATCTGTTGGAATGACATTAGTGAAACGATGGTCTTGGGTCTAGATTACATCCAAGAGATGACCGACCAAGTCAAACTAATTCAGGAGAGACTAAAGGCTGCGCATGACAGACAAAAGAGCTATGGAGATAAAACTCGCAGTCAAATTGAGTTTAATGAGGGCGACATGGTACTACTCCGAGTGTCACCTACCAGGGGTGTAATGAGGTTCGGGAAAAAAGGGAAACTGAGTCCTAAGTTCATTGGACCCTACAAGGTGACCAAGCGAGTTGGTGAAGTCGCTTATGAGTTAGATTTGCCAGCAAATCTCGAAAAGGTTCACAACGTGTTTCACGTTTCCCAACTCAGACGATACGTTAGTGATCCGTCACATGTACTCAATCCAGAAACCATTGAGTTAGATGAAACCATGACTTATGAAGAGGCACCATTGAAAATTTTGGACACTAAGGTGCACAAAACTCGACGAGCTGAGACACAAATGGTGAAAGTTCTGTGGTGTAATAACAACGTTGAGGAAGCAACCTGGGAAGTGGAGTCGGTAATGCGTGACAAATACCCTCATCTGTTTACTTAAGGTACCTTCGGTTCGGGACGAACCTTTGTTTTAAGGGGGATGAGAGCCTCCCGCACTTTGGTTTAATTACTTGTGTTGATGTGATTAATGTTTTGATTCATGTGATCTATGTGATTTCCGATTTTTCATTCTGTGATTCGTTCCAACCCTCACTCAAATACTTTTGTTGACGTTCCATCTTGAGCATATTCCCATGTTCTTGTACTATCATTTTGAATACCCATTTTACCTGATGATCAATGTTTCTAGAGAGGAGCGTGAATTTTAAGGATGGGTTTAAAGATTCGGGACGAATCTTTGTTTTAAGGAGGTAAGACTGTAACACCCCGTATTTTAGGGACTTCTAATTACTAAAGATCGTCGGGAAATATTCATTTCGAGGTTTCTAAATTCTATTTTGGGAAATTTAGAGTTACTTTCCTATTTGGGTCAATTTCCTAATTAAGTAGTCTTTATGGCAAAGTTACCAAAATACCCTTAATGATTCCCGCACCCTACACTATAAATTAAAAGAGACCCCAAACCCTTCCCCTCACTCATTCCCGTCGCAAGAGAAGAGCAAGAGGAAGAGAGGAGAGCCGAGAAAGAGAGAGAAGAGAAGAAGGAGAAGAGCGGCGCCTCCCCGTGCCCGAGAACCGCCGCCGGCCGCCCGTCGCCGCCACCCGCGCACCACCGCCGACCCCCTTTGCCCTCTCTCTTGGTTTTTACACCAAGAGTTGTAAGTTTAACCCTTTCTCTCATAATTTTCAGATTAGGGCTTCTAATTTAACATGTTAATTGAAGTTAAAACATGATTGTAGTATTGGGTGTTGTTTGTTTAGATTATGATCATGCTTAATATTGGTTTTGATGCATGAATTATTGGATTTAGAATTAGGGTTCTTATGATTGAGATTATGATGATTTAATGATGATTTTATGATTGGAATTGTGTAGTATTTGGAGGAATTGATTATCATGGTTTGAATAATTCATGGTTTTAATTTGGGGATGAATTATGATGTTCTAATGGTGAAAAATATATTCTGTCCAGATCTGATCTTGCCCTAATTTGAGTGTTAATATGGTTGATTTGATGATTTAATAATGGAATTGTGTTGTTGGTATGATTGGGAAGGTGATGTGCGAATTTGGTATCGTTTGGGCATTGAAATCTAGTGGAAATCTTGTTAGTATGTGATAAGTATGTTGATCATGTTTTGGTCTATGTTGATTGATGGTGTGGTTTGGACTACTAGCTATGTCGAGTTGAATAGTGGAAGTGGTTAGTGATTAGTGTGTTGTTGATTGATTTTAGGTTGTGTGTTAGAGAAAGTACCGTTCTAAAGTCTTGAGTTGATCTTGTGATTTCGCTAGTAAGGTAAGAACGTTGATCACAATCCTCTTGACTAACCATTGTCTTGTTTGATACACTAATTCGCTTGATCATCGTATGTTCTTGCTTTACACATTCATTCTTGTTACCCGTTTCGCTTGTGCCTAATTATATCATTGAGCATATTTTCCTTCCGTTTTATCAATGTTCGTTTGCGGACTTTCGACCACCATACTCCCCACGGCCCTTCGGCCCTCTTGACCTTCTCGGCCCTTCGGCCTCTTAGTCGAGACCACCACTCGGCCACTCGGTCGAGTGGTGTGTTTGTTTCACTTCTAGTATCTCTCGATTATGATCATTATAATTTGTATCGTCAAATAATGCATCCTTGAATAACGTATATAAAATGGATGAAAGAAAATAAATGACTCCACCTAGAGTACGATGGATTCGGCTCGGCCGATCATCGTTTGATATACCTCTGATCAAGGTACGTAGGGTCGGATTAGCTACCGACTTCCTAATAGTCTTCCTCTTAAATGGGAACTCATCCTACCGGCCTGTCTTGCGAGGGGTGTGCACACTCGGGATTATTAGGGCGATAATTACAACTCTAGCTCGAATAAAGTTCGTTAAGTGGGGGCTACGGGGTAGGACCCTGGCCGAAAATATGATTAAGTAATGTATATAATACACTCTGTTGTTATTGATATTCCCATGTTATAACGTCAATTCGTTCTTGTTAGCAACGCGCCTCAAGGCGCGTATCTTATTTGTTCTTTATGCTTGTTATTTCTTACTCAACCTGTGCTGACGTTCTGTTTTCTGGTTCGTCCCTACAGTGTTCTGGGGCCTATGTCAATCTTCGATGGCATAGTTGACAGGTCTTGATGATATGGCTGCATGCTTACGAAGCTGATCATGTTGGGGTTTTCGAAAGACTTTGTTTTATCTCAAACTTCATTTCGTTTTGACTATGTAATTTGGGTTTCATTTTGAGAACTATAGCTCGACATTTAAAGACTTCCGCTGTTTTATTTTCCGTTGGTTTATGGTAGTTGAATTTCTAGCCTAGCAATTGACTTGGTAGTCAATTGCGGCGTGACAATTCTAAATTTATTTCTATTTATAGTTGGTCAAATATTTAGGGTTGTTACAGTTTTAATTAGTGGAGTAAGTGCATGTTAATGGAACATAGGGAAGAAATTTCTCATGGTACCGAAAATGTCGAAAAAACTAAGTCGTTTTGACCTTTAGAGCGTGTGTAAGAGAAGCCATTGGTTTCGCCTGTTAAAAAACGCTGTCGTGAGAGGAGTGGCGGTAGGGGTGATGGGTTCTTGTACTTCTTTGGCTGGTTGCTTTACTTTCCTTTTCTAATTAATTTTACTTGGTTTTTCATTGCTTTAATCTTTCATTTTGGGTTTAATGTGTGGTTTATTCTGATTTTTAATCTTCCCATTCTTTCCCTTTTACGCCGATTCACTTTGCTGACAATGGTTCACCACCCTTTTATATGTCTCTTTATTTTGTCTTCTAAAACTTTCTATATTTCCTAATGATGAGAATCATGGATGGCAGATGGGGAGTATAAACAGATTGATGTAGAGTGTGATTTGCTACTTTTTAAGTTTTCTCCTACCAATACCTATCTCAGAGCTTCTGATTTCTCGGTTTCTTGACTTGCATTGTATATTGCTACCTTAAATTTTAGGGTCTTGTTTATTCTGTGTTAGCCTCGATTCCGATTGAGTTAGTTTTACAAAATTTATGTTTAACAAGCTTTTGACCTCTTTTTGGTTTTTGAAGATAATCCATGACGTCCCAACTGTTGGAGGGAGGCTGATGCTTGTCGACATGGCAGGATCGGCGAACATTGAACAAGCAGGTCATGTTGGATTTGAAGCAAAGAAGCAGGTAAGACATGGGAAGAGTGTAAATATGCTCAATTCCTTCTTATTCAACTCCTTATGTTAATCTGATTTTGTCTTAATTGTTCATTGGAACAGTGCCAAATCGGACGGCTCTGAGCTGGCCTCGTTTTAAGCTTGAATCTCGCCCATTGATTGTGCTGAAATCTGGCCTGTTGATTCACTTTGCTACGTACACACTCTCCCCATCACTCACTCTCCTCCTTTCTTTCTCTTGTTCTCTCCGCTGCTCCCACCACTCACTCTCCTCATTTCTCTCTCTTGTTCTCTCTGTTGCTTCCACGATTCTCTCCTATGGGGATGCTCCCATTGATTTGCCTCTATCCTGAAACGTTTTCTCCTGCTTTCTTTTCATCTGCAGATCCTCACTCCCGTAAGTAATGCTACAAGGTTTGGTTTTTCAAGTTCTGGGTAATTTGGTTGCAAAATTTAGGCTTTTTCTGCAAATTTGTGAGCCTTGGATTAGCGTTTTCTTTTGGGTTGGTCGAAATTTTTTCTCTTACTATTGTTCTTCCGTTTTTTTTTGTTTTTGTTGATTTTTTGGTTTGATTTTGTGTTCACTCATCGTTTGTTTCAATTTATTTTTTTTATCATTGTTTGTTTGATCTCATTGCATCTTTCTGGCACATCAAATCTCACACGTTCACCTTATTTATCTCCGACGAAGGTTTCAATGGCCACATCTCAGGTTATTTTTTTATTTTTTTATTTATATTTTTTATATGTTTTTACGACTATGTGATCCTTAAATTAGGGTTTGTTTCAGTCCATTTCTAATTTGTGATTTTTATGGTTGTTTTTTTCCCCCGCAGATTCCCACTCGTGCAAGTGATTTGATAATCAAGGTAGGCATTCTAACCAATGATTTCATAATTATTTTGTTCCATTTTTAGAAGCCTCGCTTGTAATCGCATAAATTTTATATGATTCCCCTTGTTGTCAACTACAATTTCAGCTTATGTGAAAACCTTCTGATCCTATTCATTGAGACTTTGAATGGTAGGCATCCCTTGCTATAACCACCGAATTGTGGGTATTACTCGCGATTACATGCTATGCAGAGACCCAGGGTCTTAAATGTATCATTCTCTGATTTGAATGCTTGTAGAATGAATAATTGGGCATCTTTATTGTTTGGTGAAGTGATTTGGTTGAGAAATTTGGAATTCAATTGTTGAATAAAGGACTCCGCTTACTGTCTGGTAATTCTGAATAGACGTGCTTATATTAATTGTCGGCTTGTCGACAATTCTATTACATTGTTGATGCATATACTCGTATGCAGTCTGAAATTTGCTTGGCTGCGATGTGTTGAAGTATTAAGGTGAAGAGGATTTTAGAAAAACTGTGCCTCCAAATTTGGGATGGTTTCCGCATGTTTTGACCCAATTTGTCCGGGAGAATTGCCTTCTTACATAACAAAGCCGATCTCATTGTTTAAGAATCTGTTCCTTTTACTACAATGAATTAGGATTTTTTTTTGTAGTATAATGTTGTGGAATTATAATTGTTGATTTTTTATTTTCTCCTCATTTTGATTCCGATTCCTAGTCTCCATTTTTATTCTTATTCTTGATTTTTATTTTTATTTTTATTCTTGATTTCATTTCTAGGCTTATGTAATCGATCTTTGGTTGAGTTATTGGTAGAATTTTTTGCTTTCAAAAGGGTTGATTTTTTTTTTTTTTTTGGTAAGGGAGGGGGGAGGGGCTCTTTACTTAATTGCTTTAGTTGTGTGTTGTGTTCAGTGTAACGTCAAGGTGTTGAAGTTTCTGAGATTGGATGTTGGTATATGGTTAAAGTGAGGTGTATGTTTTTTCGTAAAGGTTGTACAACTACAAGACAATTTGTTGATATCTTGTTTTTAGTTTTAACAGTGGCATTAGTGGTTTTTCAGCCAGACTCAAGCAAGGCAAATTGATCACAATCATAAGGTCATGTTTAATCTTTTATCTACAGTCTTAATCATTGTCAATTGATGCAATGTATTTTCGCCCCGGTCTAACGCTATTTAGGTAGAATTATTTCAACTTTTTATAGCTAGGTTTATGTTTCCGTCTGCTTTGGCACGTAAAATAAGAAGAAGAAAACTTATTAGAAAACAATTCAAATTAATTGAAGAGAACTGATTTGAGCAAATACAAGAGCTGCTCTTCGCCAACAAATTAACTTCAGGGATAATCTCACTGCCAGTATATTTCTCATTAGTTTAGTACTCATGTATGTGAAAAGAATTAGGATAGTTGTTTTTATCGTATTGATATGTGTGTTATGGTTTCAGTAGCTTGCTGCTTGAGTAAGTGAAGTTGATACTTGCTTGAATGTAGTTCTATACAGTCATATAGATGGTTGCTTTATTCTTCCAAAATGTACCATAAAATTGCTTTAATTCTGCTATTTTGGTGTAGAAAGCCCCTTTGATTATCTCTGAACCGTTATGTTAACCAAACTCTAAATCGTCGTCTTTGTTTTGTGAATTCCCAGCTTTCGTGCTTGGTCTTAGGTTTGCAATAAGTGGATTATGACATAGTATTGGGTACTCGTAATGATAGTTTGATCTTTTATTGGTTTACACAATTCATTCTTTTATTAGTTGTAGTAGTATATTTTGGGTAAGCTGCAGTTAGGCAATATACTACTGGTGCTGCTCTGGTGGTGCTCCTCTGGTGCTGCTCCAGCTCTCCCCGCCATCGTTCTCTCCGCCTGCCCAGCTTTGACTCCACCGCTCCACGTATGTTTTCTTTCTCTCTCCTCCTTTCATCTGCCAATTTGATTGTGGGTTTGTTTGATCATTGTTTGTTTGGTTTTTTGTTCAATTCGGGATTTTGATTTCTTTACTTTCTTTTTTCTCGTTTGATTGATTGTGATCATCATTTCTTGCCTGATCTTTGTTTATTCGATCTCACATTTTCTTTGATTGATTTCTGATTTTTGTTCGTTTCATTGTTTGAGCTGAAGCTTTCTCTTGGTAATCTTTATTCCTTATTATGATGTTTTTTTTAGAATTATTGGCTTTTTCCAGGTGATTGTTACAATTTTTTGGGGTTGATTGTATTATGTTTGTGTTAATTAAAGTTGTAATCTGTTTTACTGCATTTTGTGCCTTCATGTGATCGATTATCAATTTCTGAGGGCCTGTTTGGTATCGTTTTCTGTTTTTTTGAAAACCAAAGTCCCGTTTTTTAAAACCAGAAAAAGTGGTTTTCAGTTTTCAGTTGTCAGTTTTCATTTTTTGTATGACTATTATAGAAACATACAGTTTAAATTAATTTTTGCAACTTATTTAACTAAATTTTTTACGCAAAAAAACCAAAAACTGAAAACGGCAGTGATACCGAACGGGCCCTAAGTTGATTGTTATTATTGTTGGTTTTTAATGATCTGCCTATTTTAATTACCATTTCAAATTTTGATTTCATTTCTGGGGTCTTCGGCACCCACGTTTTTTTTAATTAATTGTTTTGGCAGGCCGATGAGCTCCGCAAGTAGTCCGATGCTTGTAAAAAGTGGTATGTATGTAAACTATCTCTAATTTCTGATTGTAATTTCCTTCACTATCATTCTTAATTTTTTTTTTCCTCCTCTGACCAACTCAAATTAGCACCAAATGTTTATTTCTTTTTTCTCTCCTCTTCTTTCTATCAAATTTGATATAAAGACCTTCAAAAATTACGAAGTGAGTTTTATTGCTTACATTTTCCGCTTAATTTAGTCTATCACCTTTCCTTAAAGTAAGCGCTCACCTGTTGTATGTTTCTGGTGGTTTTTGGATGAGTTGTGTAATTAATATATATCTGGCATTGTTTTGGTCCTGGTCTAATTCTTTGAGTAGTTCATTATGTTAAGTTTGACATCACCTCTTCTAATTTTGGATGGGTTAGCAGGTTTGCTCCTGCTTGATGTTGGAACTCAATTTGTAGATCACCAATCCTTCAAATAGCTCATTGTGCTCGCGTTTGCTATATTTCTTGCTTTGGTGATTCTGGGTTGGGGGGGGGGGGGGGATTCGATGGTGCTTCAGTTGCCTTCAGCTTTTTTATTTTCGAATTAAGGAAGAATTGCTCTTTTCGGTTTATATAGTCTTCTCGTCTTTTTTGGCAGTCTATTTATGGGTGGTGCGAATCGTCCTTGCCGCTGCTGGTTTTGTTGTTGCATTACTAGGTAATTACTCTACATCTGTTATAATTGGTTCTTGCATTTTCATTTTGATTTAGTACAGTTAATTCAAATCTTGGGTTATTTGTACGAGTTGATTGCTTTGCGTTTCAATCTTTTGGCAACACATCAACAATGATGGATTTCGCTTAGCGATGTCGAATTGTCGATATCCTATGCAATACGAACATTCATAAAATCAGTTATTGCAGCTATATATCTGAATATTTTTTGCCGATTGAGTACTTAGTGAGGCCATTTATATGACTTGCTGGTGAGACTAAAGTCGCGATTATCTACCAAAAATAATCCTAAATCCTAACAACAGTAGTAGGGAAGTAGGGATCGTATCCACTGGGAAATGGGTTGTCAAATGTGATGAATTAAGTGCCAAGTAACAAGTAATGGGGGGTTTAGATTTATTGTTTATCAAACTATCTAAAAGTAACAATTGCGATTTATGAATGTAATTCAGGAATAAAACGGTCTTGATCAATTAATTCCCACAACGCACAAACTAATCGGTCCTAGTTATCACTATTCCTTTATCAATTTCAATTACTCTAACGTGGAAGCAGAATTCCCAAATCTCTCCTTAATTATAGCTAAAAGGCGTGATCGGCACTACTTAGTAACCCTAATTATCAAATAACCGAAGCACACGATTAGATTCAATTTAATAATAGCAATACGGATTAGAGAAATATCGATAAAGACATGCAATACTAACGCACGTTTCGTATTTAACATGTAAGTCAAATCTTTGCCCTAATCCACTAACGATGATTACATACAATTCAATGAATTCGGGTTGCTACAATGTAAAGATCAATCAAACAATGGATTCCTTTGACTAATCTAAACTAGCAATCAATCAATCCTAAGCAATTAAACTAGTTGTACACCTAGCAATCACAAAAGATAATTAAACAAATTGAATACCAAAGATGAGACAATAATTGAAAAAAAATAGAAACAATAGATCAAACTCACGATATTGTCAATGCGATGCTTCGATTAATCAATCAAGAAATAAAGGAATTAGCTCCTCATACAATCCATAAAAACCCTTGTCTTCTCTAAAAAGTCTGAATTTAAAACCTAGGGTCGAGTTTTTATTTATATAGTTCTCTAAAAACGTAAAATAGAAATATACGGAAAATAGGAAAACCCGGCCTTCGCCGTCCGCCATGAGCCAGCCGCGGACCGCCAAAAGTTCCTGACGCAAATCACCAAGTCGTGATCCGCGGTCCGCCATGTACTGGCTGCGGGCCGCGGTAAGTTTCTGCCTCGGTTTTTCAAAAGGCTGTAGATTCTTCGTTACTTATCCGATGAAGGCGTGTAACCACTTCCTGGAAAGCTAATAACATGAAGAATCATCTCCATGTGGTTTCACAGCAAAATTCCAAATGTTTTGAGAGATATGAAGCTCTAAAGTTGATCTTTCTGCAAATCAGCTCCAAATCGCTTCCAAAAGATAGCCAAAACAACCAAAATCGCATAGAAATGTTGTCATGATACCCTAACACAAATTAGACGTATATTACATGATTTTGACTGTAAAAACCTTATAAAAATCGGCCATATAGAACGCATAAACTGAGCACATCAAATTCCCCCATGCTTAGACCTTTGCTCGCCCTCGAGCAACCTAGCTCCCCTCTAAGATTTCTCCAAGGTCTATTGACAGTAGCACGGGCGAAGTTCGATCAGAAACCTATCTCCTCTACTCCAATCAAAGGTGGTGAGTCTTCATCTTGCTAGTAAGGTCCGTCACAGATGTAATCTCACGCAACGGACCAAACCATCTTATATCATCATGCCGCAACGTAACCAAGAAGCAAGGGAGGCTAAAATGTCCTAAATCACTCCCAAGCTAGCTCACCTCCAACTCCCTCATTAGCCACACGTACCTCGGATCAAACACCAACGCCACTTATATCATCAAATAACGTTCCGAGGATTTTCTAGCCTTGAAGTTCCAACCAACCTCCTTATACCATCCAAGAGAGACCTACCCAGACACGACCTTCAAACACCCTTCTTATACACCGGTAAGTAACACACTCCGCTCATTTTGCCTAGGCGCCCAATGGGTTTTCACCTACCCTCTCGTTAACTTTTCCACCTCACCAACTTACTTTCTTCTCTCGTGTCTTTTCCTTACTTTCTTTTCACGCTCCTCTCTCTCAGCTGGCTTTCTTCTCTCTGTTTTTTTTTCATTTTCATTTTTTTTCTCTTTTTTTTGTTTTTTTTTTCGAATTACAGTACATAAATAAACACATTACAAATTTACAATGAGAATCCACTCCCCCATGCTTGAACTAGACATTGTCCTCAATGTGATGCACACCAACAATATAAGTAGGACAACAATTAAATAGGGGAGAGACGAACTCACAAAATTGCACCGGTAGACGCATCAAGGTCTCATATCCCGACGGATGCACTCCTCATGTGTAGCACCAAAGTTCATATCCATAAGCAAGATCTCAATTTCTCCTCCTCATTCTCCTCAAGGCAGTGGGCTCATCGAACAAAGAAACAAGGTGTAGAGCCACTCTCAACTCACACATATCCCAAACACCCTCAAGGAAAAGTCGTCACCAATCTACCACAATTTCCTCACAAAACTTCAATCTCCCTCAAAGAATAATGCACATAAAATGAAATAGCTCCTTACCACCATCAAATAAAACAACCACTCACCATCCAAATACACCAAGAGAATCAACAAGGCTATAAAATGGGTGTAAATGACAAATTTTGGGGTGGGATACAACAAACAAAAGTAGTGAATCGTGGCGAGGAAATAAAGAGAGATGGTCTCGGAAACATGGTGAAGAAAAATTGGGTTGGAAAGAATGGTGAGAATGATAAGAAGGGAGAGAGAAAAGGGAAGAGAAAAACAAACCTTCTTGCGTACTAGCACCGGCATCAAGTTTTTTTTTTTTTTTTTACCTACACAAGAAACACACAAATAAAAAGATAAAAGAAAATAAAAATAAAACAAGAAAAATGCTCGGGTTGCCTCCCGAGAAGCGCACTTATTTAACGTCGTTGGCTCGACGCATCGCATGGGAATTCCATCAATCAAGCCCAACTATGAAGTCCTTGAAGCCAGTCAGAGAGTCTGCCTTCTTCACCCTCCATCTTAAGATGTTCTTACCTTTGGACTTAGCAACACTCTTCAAGTTACTCCAGCATGTCGCACTATGAATCGCCTTTTTACGCCGTGAATCCTGCAAAACAAATGGCAAAGACTTCCCAAACAACATGGTCGAAGGGGTTAATTTACAGCTCAAATCATGCACATTATCATTCAAATTACGACCCTTCTGACCGCTATCAAGAGCCACTTTCGAACTAGTCTTATCAACTGGAGTAGGGGGTTCATTCACTAAAGATTTAGACACATCAATAGCACAAATAGAGTTATCAACAAGATCCTGCTTAAAGCTATAAATATCAAAATCCACAACTTCTCCATCAAACTCCATTGTAAGTGATCCAGAATGCACATCAATTTTGGTCTTAGCAGTCTTTAGAAAGGGTCTCCCTAACAGAATAGGGGGTGCAGATCTATCACAATCCATCTCAAGAACATAGAAATCAGCGGGAAATACCACTTTTTCTACTCTCACAAGAACATCCCTAATCACTCCCTTAGGAGATACAAGAGACCTATCAGTTAACTGAATCAGAACATTAGTCTCATGCAAAGGACCACATTTCAAATTCTTACAAACAGATAAAGGAATCACATTGACGGATGCACCTAAATCTAACATGGCCTCACGAAACTTAGTATCTCCTATAGTGCAAGTTATAGTGAACATGCCAGGGTCGCTACATTTGGGAGGTAACTTCTTTTGAACTATAGCCGACACATGTTCACTAACTTTCACCTTAACTTTCTTCTTTGCTTTGGACTCTTGATTCTTCTTTAGAGTACATATCTCTCTCAATAATTTAGCACTACGAGGAATAACATGAAGCAGATTAAGGAGAGGAATGTTTACCACACACTTACTAAAAGTTTCGTAGATGTCCTTGTCCTTGTCAAATTTACGAGTCTCCTTCAATGCTTCGGAAAATGGTGGAACCGGCTCATAAACTGGAAATTCAGGTGGAACATAGCGAGCATCAAAAGCTATCTCCCCCTCCTTCAAAATGGCCGTCTCCGTTGCGGCCGAAGAAGAAAAACCGATTGACGGGTCAGCCGTTGACCGCGGTCCGCCATGGTCAGGCCGCGGACCGCCGTCGTCTGCTCGCGGTCCGCCTTCTGCACCTCGCGGACCGCGAGATTTCTCTGGATTCTCTTCCTCGATTTCCGTGGCGCCCTGCTGAATATCTTGGCCGGGTGTCAAAAATCTATGTTCCTCTTTGTCTTTAACAACTGTAGGCTTAACAACTTTATGGTTATGCAACTCTTTCTCAATTCTCAAAGTCATCATCGCACTCACATTCTGTTTAGGATTAAGCTCTACTTGAGATGGGCGCTTCCCGCAATTTTGTGACTCCAATTTGGTAATAGCACTCGACACTTGACTCATTTGAGTCTCCAAGTTTTGAATGCTAGATTGCATGGTGGCTTGCATGGTCATCATATTTTGAGTAAGGGCCTTAATCATGTCCTCAGCCGACATAGATGATGGATTTGAAGCTTGCCCTTGCGATTGATTGGGGAAAGATTGTTGGTAGTTCGGATTACCTTGATAGAACTGTCAATCCCTCCATCCTTGATTAGACGGATTGGAGTATGATTCATACCTCCGTTGTGGTGGTCCAGGGAACCCGACTGCATTAACCTCCTCAATGTTGTTCTCAAACAAAGTAGGGCAAGAAACAGTGGGATGTCCACCCACATTGCATATTCCACACACCCTCACAACTTGAGGTTGTTGTTGAGCCATGAAAGTCCTCATAAGATTGGTCAACTCAGCAATAGAACCATCGTTGGATGAGGTAGCTGCATATAACTTTTTACGTGCATTTGTCCTGTAGCTTTGTGAATTCTCAGCCAAACTTGCAAGCAACGTTCTAGCTTGAGCCGGAGTCTTATTCATCAAGTCACCATCACTAGTAGCTGTCACATAACGCTTATCCTCTTCTCGCAACCCATTGTAAAAATAGAGGATGAGATCTTTCTCCTCATATCCATGGTACGGGCAACTTGCACACAATTGCTTAAAACGTTCCCATTAGGCATGTAAGTTCTCCTCATCAGTTTGCTCCACATTACTAATAGCCCTCTTGAGATTGGAGATCGTGTGGCGGGAAAATACTTCTCTAGGAACAACTGCTTCATATGGGACCATTTAGTGACACTACCTTCGGCCAATGTGTACAACCAATTCTTGGCCTTATCCTTCAAAGTGAAAGGAAAGACTCGCAGCAACAAACTCTCCAACTTCACACCTTTCGGCTTCATTCCATTGCAAATGTAATAAAACTCCATAAGGTGCCGGTTTGGATCCTCGCTTTCTACCCCATGGAACGAAGGAATATGGTGTAGCAAGGCTCCCTTAATCTCAAGACTCTCCTCTTCTTTACCATCTGCAGCACGAGCCGGAAATTTGATGCATAACGGTTGAGACTTAAGGTCAGGAGCTGTGAGCTCCCTCAAAGTTTGAGCGGCCATCAGACCCTCAACTAGCACTTCCTCAAAATCGGTATCAAATGGAAGTTCACGAAAATCAGCACGAATCTCTTTCCGCAAACGCCACAAAGTTCTATCAATTTCTGTATCTAAAGGGACAAGAGATTGATTAGTAGCACGGGTGGTGACCATAAACAACGGTCACCACAAAACAGATGATTCCTAGAAGTAAATCCAAGATTCACAACAAGCACAAAAATTCACAACAAAAACAAAACCCAGTTCCCCGGCAGCGGCGCCAAAATTTGGTGAGACTAAAGTCGCCATTATCTACCAAAAATAATCATAAATCCTAACAACAGTAGTAGGGAAGTAGGGATCGTATCCACAGGGAAATGGGTTGTCAAATGTGATGAATTAAGTGCCAAGTAACAAGTAATGGGGGGTTTAGATTTATTGTTTATCAAACTATCTAAAAGTAACAATTGCGATTTATGAATGTAATTCAGGAATAAAACGGATCTTGATCAATTAATTCCCACAACGCACAAACTAATCGGTCCTAGTTATCACTATTCCTTTATCAATTTCAATTACTCTAACGTGGAAAAAGAATTCCCAAATCTCTCCTTAATTATAGCTAAAAGGCGTGATCGGCACTACCTAATATCCCTAATTATCAAATAACCTAAGCACACGATTAGATTCAATTTGATAATAGCAATACGGATTAGAGAAATATCGATAAAGACATGCAATACTAACGCACGTTTCGTATTTAACATGTAAGTCAAATCTTTGCCCTAATCCACTAACGATGATTACATACAAATCAATGAATTCGGGTTGCTACAATGTAAAGATCAATCAAACAATGGATTCCTTTGACTAATCTAAACTAGCAATCAATCAATCCTAAGCAATTAAACTAGTTGTACACCTAGCAATCACAAAAGATAATTAAACAAATTGAATACCAAAGATGAGACAATAATTGAAAAAAAATAGAAACAATAGATCAAACTCACGATATTGTCAATGCGATGCTTCGATTAATCAATCAAGAAATAAAGGAATTAGCTCCTCATACAATCCATAAAAACCCTTTTCTCTAAAAAGTCTGAATTTAAAACGTAGGGTCGAGTTTTTATTTATATAGTTCTCTAAAAACGTAAAATAGAAATATACGGAAAATAGGAAAACCCGGCCTTCGCGGTCCGCCATGAGCCAGCCGCGGACTGCCAAAAGTTCCTGACGCAAATCACCAAGTCGTGATCCGCGGTCCGCCATGTACTAACCGCGGGCCGCGGTAAGTTTCTGCCTCGGTTTTTCAAAAGGCTGTAGATTCTTCGTTACTTATCCGATGAAGGCGTGTAACCACTTCCTGGAAAGCTAATAACATGAAGAATCATCTCCAAGTGGTTTCACATCAAAATTCCAAACGGTTTGAGATATATGAAGCTCTAAAGTTGATCTTTCTGCAAATCAGCTCCAAATCACTTCCAAAAGATAGCCAAAACAACCAAAATCGCATAGAAATGTTGTCATGATACCCTAACACAAATTAGACGTATATTACATGATTTTGACTGTAAAAGCCTTAGAAAAACCGGCCATATAGAACGTATAAACTGAGCACATCACTTGCCTTCTTCCCCATTTCAACAGCCTAGCTAGAATCAACATTCACGAGGCCATTTAGTACCATCAAAGTCGCATATATAGAACTACATCCTATAATTAAGATTACACGAGACTTTTAAGGGTTAGCCAGAACCTTGATATTGTAAACCTAACTTGATTTTACACTAACTTGATTTGATGGAATTTGATTCTGATTTTTTTTGGGTGTATTATAACGCATATTATTATCCTAGACATACAGAGGGCTTGTTCGGTTGCCGCCAAGTTATATCAAATTCTTGAGAAGAGGGTTTTACTGACTTGTTTAGCAGGTTTTGTTTTGTTGAGCTTTCCTATTCTTACTGTGTTTGGCTTTGCTATCGCTGAGCTTTAGTGACTTAAACTCTGTTTTATTACTTCCATAAACTATTTTGCCATTGTCCGTTAGGTGTGTCTTAGCAGTCAACATGGATGAAAGCAATGTATGATGTGTACCTTTGCCACTGCTGGCTTTTGTATGCTCACATGTCTCTGTCTGCATCTTCTTTATTGCTTAGAATTTAAGAAGCTGACAGAATTTGTCTCACCTAAGCAAGTTAGAGCATTATTTTGTTGCCATGAGCTGAACACAAGGCTTTACTTCCACTTCCAAAGTTGCAGTCTCTTTTTTTTTTGGTTAATGGATCTATCCAAGTGTGGAGAACTTGTGCAGCGCGATTACAGTAGATTCCTTTGATAATGTCCCAAAAGGCTCAACGTCCATGGGCGAACTACCAGGTAAGCCCTTTAGCTTCGCATGTGTGACGTAACTTAGTTTAAATGCTATGTTTAGGTATCTCTTTATCGTTGATATAATATGATATGCTCTGTCATCGACATGGATCGCTTATTCAATACAAATTAAGTTATTAGTGTGCAAACCCTATATACTAAGTGATAATGCCATGCCAGATGTTCGCATAAAAGCATTTCCTTTTCTAAATATCACGTTCGCATCGTTATAAAGGGGAGAGATTTACCAATTGTTAAAATCAAGCCAACCTAAGGGGTTAAATCTGAGCTTATTTGCTTCTATGCATCAACAGACTTAACATTTGCATAACATAACAATTGAAAAGAAGAAACACTTGATAAAAAAACACCAATTTTCTTCCTAAAGCACAAATATGAAGGTGCATAGGTGGCGGTGCTTCAGGGGAGTTGTGCAGGAGTCGGTGATTCAGTGTGCCGATATTGTTTTGTGCAATTCCCCTGATGTATCGCCACTTATGCGCCATAAATTCGTGTTTTAGGAATAACATAAAACCCAGCTTGCTATATTTCATCCCAAAAAGATTCATCTGTATTGTCCTGCAAGGTTGGGTCTAACTTATTTGTTGTTATACATCAATACAATTGACATTTGCACGTATAAAAATGAAAATAACAGATCCTCCTGAATAAAAACTAGCAGTTTGCTTTCTAGAACACAAAAGCTATGCTGCATAGTTGGAAGTACTTCATGTGAGTTGTGCCTAGGTCGGTAGTTCAACGCGCCGCCACCATTCGGTGCAACTCACCTGATGTGTCGCCATTTATGCGCCAACATTTGGTGTTTTAGACGTAAAATGTGGCAAAGCTTGCTATATTTCATCCCTGCCAAAGTCATATATTATAAAACAAAACAGATAAAATAAGGGAGCCAATAAAACATTGTTCGCAAGAAATGGTGCATAACGGCCCATTCACGACAGCATAGAGAATGCACTACATAGCTGGTGTTAATTGAACTGAGCTGGTGGGATTCCATATCGATCATAATTTTGTGCAGTTCGCCTTATGTCTCACCATTTTACTTCTTAATCAACTGATGGAAATATGCCTGTTTGTGACATATTAAGCCATATCTTATTTGTACTAAAATTACACTTCTCTTCTTAGCTACCTTGGTTTTCCCGACTGCTATGAGAAGAGTGAAGCTTCACAGCGACCATGCCCTTAAAGAATACCAAGCCATTGCTCGTCAGTTTAGGTACCTTCAGAGACTTTTTTTTTTTTTAACTACTTAATTTATTTGCTCTATGGTGGCATCTTTGGTTGCAAATTCTTATTATTGTCACCTGTAGTGGAGTGACATGTAAAAGTATCTTTTTATCATTCATAAAATATGGATGGCTTATTTTGGCGAAATTAGGTTATTAGTGTATAAGTCCGTGATCCTGACAGAACCCTTTTTTGTGGTTGAGATAGACAGAGGTCGTGATCATGGTCTCATGGATATTGTGTTGGTAATGAAGGTGGATTTGATATTCGGATTGCAAAGGGCGATAACTTAGAATGCTTTTTCTTTTTTTTTTTTTTTTTGGGGAGAGGGGTTGTAGTTGTGTGCCCGTGTTTGATGTTGTGAATTCCCATTACTACCATCCCCATGGCCATAGTTTCTCTAATGAGGATCCTATTGAGGTTAGGATATAGTGCATTCTTAAGAATCGTAGTCGAGACTTGAAGGAGCTTGCCTGTTTTAAGACCTTTACCGTTCCACGTCTACTAGCTGCCTTCTAGAGACGAAGATATATGTTCTTATAATGCTGTAAACATTGCTACTTATTGTGCAAGCGAATAAAGGTATCAGTCATTCTAATTGCTTTTTTAATGAACGACAAGGTTGTTGCGATGTCCACCATTGCAGAGTGGAGACAACAAGGTGCTATTGATGCTTCGGGTTCATACTAAGACACACTCTTCTAAGCCTTGCGCCACAAAGCTACCATTTTGCTACCGGTTCAAGGCGTTGTGTACATGCCGTGTTCTTATTTTGTATGGATTCGAAAAACAACACGTCTACGGAACATTGCCCGTAGACGCCTAATGTTGGGAGACCGTGCAATAGAACAATCATTTTTTTTTTTTTTTGCTAAAATGTAATTTGTATTAACTCAGTGATGTACAAAGAACATCGGGGCGATCCCCTGCAAAGAACAATCATATTATACATGCATTCGTTTACGTTTATATGACTTTGCTAAAAAAAGACGTCTATTAAATGTTGCCCATTGACACCTCATGTTGGGGGACCGCGCGCAGGGGCGCGCGGGCCAACAACTAGTCATAAAAGTGACTGCTTGATTATCATCACACATAGAGTACATTAAGGGAAATTTTCCAATATACCCCTGAGTTTCCCGAAATTTTCAGTTATACCTCTCAGGTTACCGAGCTCTCCAGCGTGCCCCTGATATTTGCAAAATCGTGTTTTTTTGTGTTTTTCACTAACGGCATGTAACACCGTTAACACATATGTATTTATTTGAAATAATTTCTCATAATTCGCCTTTTATCACATTAATAACTAAAACAAAACCAAAAATTCAAAAATCAATAAACTCACCCTTTTTTTCTCTCTCCTCTCCATTCCCCTCCCCTCCCCACCACAAAGCACCACCTTCCCACGGTGGCCACAAGTACGTACCACCATCAACCACCACGAAACCACCACCCCCAGACGTGCCCCATTCCGGCGACCACACGCCGACCATCATGCCCAAGCCCTGACCCCCGTTCCTCCATGCCCACGCTTCTTTCTTTATCCCTCCATCCTCCCTTTTACACCTTCCCCCACATTGATCCTTGCTCCACCACCCCTCCATCATGGTCCACGTCCACCTACATACGTCGCCGGAGACCTCCGATGTTGCCATATAAGAAGGATCATGAGGAGAGAGAAAGTTGTGAAAGTAAATAAAATAGTGGAGATATGTGACCGTGGAGGCCAAAAGAGGCGCGGGTGGTGGTCGACCATAGCCCACGTGGGGTCGGCATAGGGTCGCCGGTGGTCTGGTGGTGGTCGCCGGAGCCCTGGTGGTGGTGTGTGTTGGAGGTGGTGGTGGATGAGGTGGTTGGAGGTTGTGGAAGAGGGAGGTGAGAGGAGAGGAAAGAGAATATTGGTTGAGTATTTTTTTATTTTTATTTTCTTTTGTTTTGATTGATGGGATTAAGAGTCAAATCTGAGTTAAAATAGTCAAGGGCACTAGATAGCTAATGGTGTTACATGTCGTTAGTGAAAAACACAAAAAAACACGATTTTGCAAAACTTCAGGGGCACGCTGAAGAGCTCGGTAACCTGAGCGGTATACCTGAAAATTTCGGGATCCTCAGGGGTATATTGGAAAATTTCCCTACATTCAACTATGGACAATTATTACAAGTATTGGAAATTGAATACTCATTAACAATTAAATTACTTTCACTAACATTCAATTTGTACGTATAAATCACTGAGATTGAAATTACATAGCAAAAATAAGAGATTGAGATATCTTATACTATATATTAAAAGCTGTGTTTGAGGCAACGACCACGTTCATCGGCTTCAACCAGGCCTTCTCCAATGCCACGTGGCATGTCTATCTGAATTTCACTCTTAAAAAATCATGTCAAAATCTTTGGAGTTGTGTTTTATGGTAAGAAAAAGTAAAAGAAAAGTAAATTAATTTTTGATCAAACATGTAGAAGTCCATACTTGACAAAACTAATGGCACAATTGTTTTAAATTTAGGTTAAAAAACCATCCAAAATATGTTTTATGGTAAGGAGTGTAAGTGGAATATTTTTCAAATCTAAAAATTGACAAATTTCCAAAAAAGAAGAATAAGTTATTGGCTAATATCTATTACTGACTTATAGAAACCTTGGTTATGTAAGAATCGTAAAAATTTACCATGTTCATATGATCATAACCACATATGAATCAATCTAAGATGATGTTCATTGATTTTCCCATATATTTAATCTTCATAATTTTATAATGTTAGATTCATTAATGTATTTTCCGAATGTTCCACTACTTACCACTAAAAGTGCTAAACCAATTAAATTGTGGGCCTATATAGTTTAATTTGTGGGAAATTCAGCAATACAACGAGCAATTTTTTTTTTTTGCAAGCAAAAGTTAGTAATTTTTATTCATCCAAAAAGGTAATAAAAATTGATAGCTTACAAAAAACTTAAAACCACTAGATTACATAAGCCTTGCCAAATCATCCTCACTATCAACTCCTCTCAACCAATTAAATACTCTAACACATACATAGAATTTGATCTTCTTCACAATCCAATCCTCATTGTGTTCCAAGTCCCTAAAGATACGACAATTCCTCTCGAACCAAATCATGTATATCGTAGCTACAATACTACATCTCGTCCACTTTGTCTTCCAATGCTTTTTCTTATGCTTCTCCATCCATTTCATAATTCCTCTTAGGCTTTGAGCATCACTCTTTAAGTGCAGCCAGTCCTTTACTCGACTCCAAACTCTACTAGCAAAATCACATTTAAAGAAAAGATGTTGATGATTTTCAGCTTCTCTTTTGCAAAGATAGCATTTGTTTACTATGGGAATGCCTCTCCTGCCCAAATTATCCACTGTGGCCAGAGCTCCTTGCATTACCAGATTCGAGATAAAGCAGTGCTTGGGAGCATTGACAGCATCCCAAATGATACTCTGCCAGTCATTTTCCTGCCCTTGATCCGATAGAAGTCATAAGCTCTTCGAACACTGAATTTGCCTCCATCAATCCAATTTTGAATTACTCTACTGGCCTCAGATTCTGAACCAGTCTTAGATAAATTTTCATCCCTGACTTTCATCATGCTCCTCCAGAGTTCAGAGTCATGAGTTTTCACTTTCACCTTCCAGATTGAGGCTCCCTTCAGCACATAAGTATTAAGCCAATCATTCCAGATGCATTTCTTCTTAGTTTCAACCATCCAAATCCATTTTGAAATCAAGGCCTTAATCCAGCTTAAGACTTCCTTGATGTGAAAACCTCCCTCCTTTCTAGGAGAGCAAGAACTACTCCAACTTTTAAAGATCAATCTCTTCTGACCCTCCTTAATTCCCCACATAAAATCCTTACATTGTTTATTAATGCTCTTGATTACTCCCTTTGGAAGAAGAATACTCGAGCACCAAAAATTCTCCACACCAAACACCACTGAGTTAATAAGTAAACACTTCCCAGCATAAGACAAGAACAAATTTGCCCAATGTCTGACCTTAGACTTAATCTTTAGCAGTAGAGAGTTGTACATCTCATAGACTAACCTTGCATTATTCAATGGGACACCCAGATATCTAAAGGGAAAGAGCAATTTTGACAAATCTTTTAGCAAAAAAATATAAGGCAAACTTTAAACAATATTGTATTTCAGGAGGTTACAATAACAACATTTTAAAGGGAATCAAACCATAATTCATGATATTCCATCGAGTATCACTACAATGTCTCATTACAAATTAGCACAAGTATCTACAAATTTTCATCAAAGTCTCAGGGACCCCAACTCACAAAAGTAACATTTTGGAGGAATCACAACTTTAACTCATGAAAATCCACCGATAATCACTACAATATCTGATGCAGGAGCACATGAGGAAGTCGTTCTAAGCCCGGTTGAGAGTGCAAGTCCAAGTACATTGTTCATTGGGCTCAATTCAGCTCCAAGGGACGTGACTATGATCTCATGGGCTAAGGAGTAGTCCAATTTCGTGCATAGTCCTTAGCACAGCCGTGTGATGTGTCTAAGAGACTTTAGGAGAGTTTTAAGTTGTTATTTTCCTAATTAGAGTTTTCAGATTTCAGCAATAAGTTTCCTTAACTCAATAGAATCATATAAGGAAAGTAGTGGAATTTAGGTAAGTTTTAGAGAGTTTTCGTATGGTAAAAGTTTCCATAGAGTTTCCTATATAAAGGAGACATAGATTGTAATAGAGGATCAGATTTTATGCAAGTAATAAACACACGGTTGAGAACCAAGTTTATTGTGAGTTTTCACAAACAATTCGTTCTACATTCAAGTTGGTAACTTAGGTGTTGAACAACCAATAGATAGGCGAGATTCATACAAGTTGGTAACTTAGAATCAAGCTTTGATATTGTATTTCAATTCTAGAGTTGGTAACTTTAGAAGTTGATCATATCTTTCTTATTGTTTTCTGATTCATTCTAAGGCTTAAATTGTGTTGAGGAGTTGTTGTAATTGAGCCAAATTTCGAGTATAGTTAACATAGTAGGAGAGATTTGTGATCTTAGTTTGTTTTAGATTAATTTCCGTTGCAAAACTCGTTGTTTGTTTGTTTCACTACTAACAAACGCATCAATATCTCATTAGAAAGTAGCGCGAGTTTCCGCAATTATTCATCACAATTAAAGTGGAATTCAAACAATATCTAAGGGTGAGTCACAATAATAATGTTTTAGGAGGAATCACTACCATAAGGTCCATAAGTCATGAAAATCTGTCGAGAATCACTACAATATCTAATTCAAAATTAGCATTAGTCTCCCAATTTTTCATCAAATTGAAGTCTCGGGTGGAATTCAGACAATGTCTCGGAGAGGGTCACGATAATAACATTTTAGGAGAAATCGCAATCATAACTCATGAAAATCGATTGGGAATCACTACAATATGTCATTAGATATTACCTTAAATTCCCACATTTTGTCATCAAAATCTACGGGGGAATTCAAATAATTTGGGGTAGGGGAGGGTCACAATTAAATAAATGTACTTAACCATGTTTTTCTATTTTTTTTTGTTATTTACAATATAATTTATAAAATATAAATGAATAAAAATAATGGATGGTGTAGATTGATTTTTAACATTATGGATGGTTGAGATGGTGGCTCTTATCGTACTTTGCGGTACTTGTCAAGTACCTTAGAATTACTCCTTTTGTAGTAAGATTTTTGGTAGAATCACAACCATAACTCATGAAATTCACTACAAAGTCGTATTAGAAATTAGTGAGAGTCTCGAAAAATCTTCATCAATGGGCAAGGGAGAATTAAAAATTTATCTCGGGGGTTCACATTTATATTTCGTTAGAGAAATTCTATGTTTGGTTTTATTCCGACTTAATAAAACATATATGTAGTTTATTTTGTCAAAATTTTGGGTGAATCGTATCAATTACATATGAAAGTTTAGAGATAACCACAATGACATCCTTTCGAAAATTAATGGAAATCATTATAGATTATAAGGTATTTCACAAGGGTTATTACAAAAAGTTTATACAATTTGTGAGCACAGTTAGTAGAAGTGACATTAACATATGAAAGTAGGGGCGAATCGTTACGTTGGTGTCAATCACATCATTATATTATAGATGAAACTTTTATAGATAACTCATACATAATTACATATTAAAATTATTCGTTTACTAGAAAATAAAATGGTAAAGACTACTCTGGGCGTAGCCCAGGTAGTAAACTAGTGTATGTACAAAGAAGAAAGAATTGGAAATTTTTTGTTTGAACAAACTTGTTCCACATCGACCAGATAAAGGATGTGGGAAAGTATTGCTTTATATAAGCAAGCAACTAGGCTCTTAGAAATCAAGTTGGGCCTATCAAGTTTGCTGCCATAGACTTTTTTGAGCTTTGGCCTTTCTTATTGGATCATGCTTAAAAATCGTGCTTGTTCGTTGAACATGCTATCCGTTTTTAATTTTTTTAAAGTCTAAGTTCAGCGGGTACCCGTTACTCGTTGTTGCTATTGACAGGTCCGGGTCCAGGTGTAATAGCCCGATCCACGGTCCATCGTAACACAACCCAATAAGATAAGAAGTCACCCCTTAGGCTCGTAAATCCTCACTTGAGCTCTAAAAGGTGGAGGCCTTGTTGTTAGTATGATGGTATGAATCTATTATAAACAGATCATATGAGCCTTATTTTCCCAATGTGGGACAAACAACGAGGCATATATGACCATTGTGTTTAGCCTGTGATAATGGCTTGGTTAAAGGATCAGCGATATTATCGTCTGTCCTAACGTTACAAATCGATATATCTTCTCGTTCCACAAAGTCTCTAATTACATGGAACTTCCTGAGTACATGTCTAGATTTGTCACTAGACTTAGGCTCTTTAGCCTGAACTATTGCTCCACTATTATCGCAATAGACTACAATAGTCCTTCCAGGAACTGCCGGATCCAAACTGCCTCTTTTGCAGCTTCTGATGCTGCAAGATACTCAGCCTCCGTTGTAGAATCTGCAGTCACCGATTGCTTGGTGCTCTTCCATCATATGGCTCCACCATTCAGTATGTAAACATATCCTGATTAAGATTTTGAATCATCTCGATCTGTTTGGAAACTAGCATCCGCGTAACCCTTTACACGAAGCTCAGAATCCCCTCCATAAACTAAGAACGTGTCCTTAGTCCTTCTTAAGTATTTAAGGACGTTCTTAACGGCTATCCAGTGGCTCTCGCCTGGATTGGCTTGGTAACGACTTGTCATACTTAAAGCATATGACACGTCAGGACGCGTACACATCATAGCATACATGATCGAACCGATTGAGGAAGCGTAAGGTATCGACTTCATGCGTTCAATATCCTTAGGATCAGTCGGACACTGAGCTTTACTCAAAATTATCCAACTTCCCATAGGTAAAAAGCCTCTTTTAGAGTCTTTCATATTGAACCTGTCAAGAATTTTATCAATATAAGTTTCTTGACTTAACGCTAATATTCTTTTTGGTCTATCTCTATAGATCCGAATACCTAGGATGCGCTGGGCTTCTCCTAAATCCTTCATTTGGAAATGTTTCCCGAGCCAGTCCTTAACGGAGTTAAGCATGGGGATATCATTACCAATGAGTAATATGTCATCTACATATAGGATTAGGAGAGTTACTTTACTCCCACTAAATTTCATGTATAAACAAGGTTCCTCGACACTTCGGGTGAAACCATTTTGTTTAATCACATGGTTGAACCGATGGTTCCAACTCCGAGATGCTTGCTTAAGACCATAAATGGATCTCTTAAGCTTGCAAACTTTCTTAGGATTGTTTGGATCTATAAAACCCTCAGGTTGTGCCATATACACTTCCTCTTCCAGAAACCCATTCAGGAAGGCGGTTTTAACGTCCACCTGCCATATCTCATAATCATGAAAAGCAGCAATCGCTAAAATTATCCGAATAGATCTGAGCATTGCAACTGGCACAAAGGTCTCGTCATAGTTTAAACCATGAACTTGCGTGAAACCTTTAGCTACCAGTCTAGCCTTAAAAATATCTTGATTTCCATCCATGCCGTTCTTGATCTTAAATATCCATTTGCACTGCAGAACCTTGGTTCCTTCAGGCAAATTAACCAAGTCCCATACATGATTCTCGTACATGGAATCTATTTCGGATTTCATTGCCTCTAGCCATTTAACAAAATTCGGTCCAGTCATGGCTGCTCTGTAGGTTGCAGGCTCATTACTTTCTAGAAGCAAACAGTGATCACCACCATCCTCGATCACACCTAGGTATCGATCTGGTGGGTGGCTTGATCTGCCTGACCTTCTAGGAGTGGAGAATGAAACCACAGAGTTAGACGATTCGAGAATGTCTTCTGGCAAAACATCCTGAGCCTCATTTTGCATTTGTGGCTCTTGAACTTCGCTAAGTTCAAAATTTCTCCCACTCTGTCTTTTAGAAATAAATTCATTTTCTAAAAAGACAGCATCTCGAGACACAAAAACTTTGTTCTCTAGACGATTGTAGAAGTAATATCCTCGAGTCTGTACAGGATAACCTACAAAGATACATTTATCAGATCTTTGTGCAAGCTTATTGTCAGTCTTGTTTTTAACATATGCTTCACAACCCCAGATCTTGATAAATGAGAGGTTAGGAACTTTTCCTCTCCATAACTCATATGGAGTTTTCGGAGCTGATTTAGTCGGGCATCTATTGAGTATGAAAATGGCAGTTTGGAGAGCAAAACCCCAGAATGAATCAGGAAGCTCAGTCTGACTCATCATTGATCTTACCATATCCAACAGGGTACGGTTTCTTCTTTCGGCTACACCATTTAATTGTGGTGTACCAGGAGGTGTAAGATGTGATATGATTCCACAGTCTTTCAGATGAATATCAAAGTCATTACTGAGATATTCACCTCCCCGATCTGATCGTAAGGCCTTGATCTTCTTTCCTAATTGGTTTTCTACTTGCTTTTGAAATTCTATAAATTTCTCAAGTACCTCACATTTGTATTTGATTAGGTAGATGTAGCCGTATCTACTAAAATCATCTGTAAAAGTGACAAAATAGTCATAACCACCTCTGGCAGTGATTGTCATTGGACCGCAAACATCTGTATGAATGAGGGTCAACAAATCACTAGCTCGTACTCATTTTCCTGAAAAAGGTGCTCGAGTCATCTTGCCTAAAAGACAAGATTCGCATGTTCCATATGATCCAAAATCAAATGGTTTGAGAACTCCATTGGCTACGAGTCTCTCAATGCGTTTTTCGTTTATATGCCCTAAACGACAGTGCCAAAGGTAGGATTGATCGGGATCTCCTATTTTGAGCTTTTTATTTGCTACATGATAGACCTCATTTTTCAAATCTAAAACGTAAATGCCGTTTATAGATTTGGCTGTTCCGTACACCATATCAGTAAACGAGAAGGTACAACTGTTGTTTCGTATTGAAAATTCAAAACCTTCAGCGCCTAAAACAGAAACCGAAATTATATTCTTACTTAGAGTTGGTACAAAATAGCAGTTATTTACATACAACTCTAGCCCTGAGGCAAGTGACAGAATATACGTTCCTACTGATGTGGCGGCTACTTTAGCTCCATTCCCGACACGGAGGTCAACTTCACCTTTTGCCAGCTGACGTGCCTTCGTCAGCCCCCGTAAGTGATTACAAAGGTGAGATCCACATCCAGTGTCTAATACCCAGGACGTGGTACTTGCATAATTAATGTCTATCATATATATGCCTGGTTTCGACTTCTTCTCCTCCAGATATTTTGGGCAATTTCGCTTCCAATGGCTGAAATTTCCACAATGGAAGCATTTTTGTTCAGGAGTCGCGCCTCTCTTAGCAATGGAATTGTGCCCGAAGCAGCTTTTCCTTTTCCTTTGCCACGCGCGGGTTTCTTACCCTTCCCCGCACCCTTCTTAAACTTCCCTTTTTGTTTTACCGCCATGGATAAAACATCTTTATTCCCACTCCCACTAGATACCATATCCCTCTCATGTTGTACAAGCATGGCATGCAATTCATGAAGATTTTTCTTTAAATCATTCATGTTGTAATTCGTCCTAAAAGGACCGAATGTTGCAGGCAAAGAATTAAGCAGACGGTATACCGCAAAATCTTCAGAAATTGGGCAACCTAACTTCTCAAGAGTTTCAACATTCTCAATAAATTTGAGAACATGAGGACCAACTGGTTGGCCCTTTGAGAGCTTAGTCTCAAAGAAACTCGAAGCTGCTTCGTATTGAAGTATTCGCGGCTTTTGCGAGAAACTAGTCGTTAGCCGAGCAAATATTTGATATGCACTGGAATTAATCATGCGTTTCTGTAAACGCGGGTGCATAGCAAAAATCAATACATTCTTAATCTGGTCAGATTCATGCGCGTGTTCTTGATACATTTGTATCATTTCAGGGGTTGCGTCGGGACCAAGACCAGGAATCGCGGGTTCGTATAGAATACGTTATTTTCTATCAGATTGAAGGGCTAATCGCAGGTTTAACTCCCAATCAGTAAAATTGCTTCCATCCTCCTTTAGTTCATTCTTTTCCATAAAATTACGAAGCCAGGAGTCTTTGGATATTACCGAATTGGACGTTTGAGCCATTTTTGAATTTTAAACTACAACGTGGGAAAAACACTCGACTAAATTCATCGTCAAATTCACATTAAAATAACTATTTGTGAATTTAGGCATTTATATAATGATCTCTCTTAATTATATAAATGATTCCGAGATCCGATCTTATATAAATTTAGGTACGCGAAGGGCGATACATCCCAAATTTATGTAATTTCGGTGAACCAACTCATGATTGATTCTACACTTAGAACTCTCGGTTGATTGATTTCAACTAAATCAATCCTTTAGTCCCGGATTGCAAGACTTGTATTGCAAATCACGTCAAGATTAAACCAAAATTCACTCGTAATAACTCTTTATTAACCTACTGCCCCAAGGTAAAAAGGAAACACCCCGCTAGGGTGAGCGTGCCCCTAATGAACAAGGGTTGCATAGGCGTGAATTGTGGAAGGACTAAATCTCGATTTTACATTTCAGTGAGAGATCTTGTCATATTTTATCTATCGCTTTTAAGTGAACTAATTCTAGCGAGTCCCAGATAATTGAATATGACAATGTGGGATTGCGTTTGGTTATAATTGTGCAAAAATTAAACCAAGCATGCATCAAAAAAATCCAAGTTCTAGTATGGCCATAAGACTAGAACCTAACAAAAGCAATTAAACCTAAACAAGGCTTCAAAAGCTTCAAAGGCTCCGTCTTCACTTCTGTCTCGATCCGCCAACCATTGGCTCCGTGAAAATGCCGATCTTCAATATAAACAAATGTACATATGGACTATCCTATTATACATTTTTGAATAATAAAAGAATTAAAGTATTACAAACCGGCGATACGAGATCGCAATTATTACAAACCAATCGGATACCGTCCTTACATTTCGGTACAGTAGCGATACTATAGTACTCTATGGCCATACTATACTTAGATTCATGCAAATAAGACCGAAAATCAGATTTTCAACTTTACAGTACAAGCAACCCGGTAAATTTAGGAATTTCTGATTCTAACTTATTAGAATCAATAAGCAACACTTAAAACACCTTTTAAGTTTAAACTAACCACCAACCAATTAGTTTTTCAATATTTAGTCTCCTCTAAAATTGAATTTATTAGTTTAATTTTATTATGTGTTTCTAACTATTTGTCCAAAAATCACATAATAAACCCGAAAATATCTAAATAAATCATAACTAATTATGAAAAATTTAGAAATTATTTCCTCAAGTGATTTAAGCTCACAACCAGTAGCTAAATAAGGACAAAAAAATTTCAAATTATTTTGGTCATTTTCTCTTAAGAAATCAATTTTCCACCATTTATATTATTGCTAACTAATAACAAATGGCCAATAAAAATATGAAATAATTTCTAGATATTATACTCATTATAATTCTGGAAAAACTATAAATTTATTAAATTAAGAAAATCAATATGCATGTCAATCTACTTACCAATTAATTAGAAAATAGCATAAATCTTGTAAAAACAACCAAAAATTAGCAAAAATAGAAAATAAATTCCCAAAATTCCATAATTTCGGTTGGAGCATCCACATGCCCAAAACATCACATGAAAATTTAGTTTGTATGATAAAACCAATTTTTATCATTAAAAATTAATTAAGTTTCTAATTAACCTAATTAAAGCTTAAAATTAACATGCAACTTAAACCGATGCTCTGATACCACATGAAAGTTATTTAGCCTCTAATTAGACTCCTCTAATTAGTAGTTAATTACTCCTAATTAATTTTAGCTAAAAATCTTTAGTTGCATGTAAGATTAAAGCATAAATAAGGTAATAAAACATGTTTTTTATACCTTACTCAAGAGGAATTTTGACGTTCCTTCAAATGAAGGATCTTGAGCTGCAAATTATTGGGGATCCTCCTCCTTAATCTTGAGTTTCCAAGTTAGGAAACCTCCTCCCTTGATCCACCAAAGAAGCTCTCCAAAAATCTCACAAAATGGTCTAATTTTATGATATTTTAACCCTAAAACCTAATATATAATTAGCCAACAAATTAGCTAATGATATACTAGGCTTAGATAAGTGTTTTGATCAAGTTTTCATTGACATGCAATGAAGAAAACTTGATCTTAATGGAAGTGGAAGTAGACTGATTTTTTAGAGAAATTTGAGGGTTTTCTCTTAATTCTCTCTCTAAAACATATAATGTGTTTGTAAAAATGATGTATATAATGTGTTTGATCATAAAACACATTATATATAGTGGTGGTGGCAAAAGACTATTTTGCCCTTACTAATTATACCCCTAAACATCTTATGTTACAATTTGGTATAATTTGTACACTTATTTTTTAAGTGTTAATTAATTATTATATCACTATATAATAATTACTAATTACATCATTTTAGCTAAAATTACAACTCTTTGTAATTTAAATAGCTAATTGTCAATATTTTTTGACAATTTACACAATAACCATAATTTATTCGACCTGAGTTCCGAACTCATAAATCACTATCCGATATAATCAGTTAACTTGATACATTAGGGTTTATATTATATTATATTAAATACAAATATAATATCCTTTGGAGAAACTATCTTTATCGGTGTGACCGAGAGGGATCAGTTGATTATCGCCGTCAAACGACAATAACGTCAAATCTAGCCAGCCAACCGTTATCGATTTACGTTAATCAACTGACTTGTATATTCAATATATCCCAAGTTTATTCCTAATTAGATTTAATTAGTCAACGCATTATTGTCGGAGGACACCAATTCCAAAAAGGCGGTAGACCGGTAGTCGTGTGCGGCTGTCCGATTAAGAGAGGAGAAAGAATCTCTTTGTTTGTTTTTTTTTTTGGAAAATAAGTAATATATTATTTTTAAAATTTAGAAAAATAATTTAAAATTATTTATTAGGGTGTTTTGTGTTACTTGTCGAGCACCCTAGAACTCCTCTTTAAACAAATAACCCCCATTTACTACTATCATTCATTACTCATCACAAACAAAAGCAAAGAAAAAAAGAGAGAAAGAGGAAGGAGAGCCGGCCCTCACATGCAAAAATAAGAGAGTTTACTCTCCTATATTCATTTCTACATTTGATCCTATTCTCTCATTTAATTCTCACATCAAACTCCACCTTAAATCTAATATTTTCTAATAAATGTGTAGTATTAGGATCACTCTAGCTCATAAAAATTATTAAATCAATCAACTCAATCTAGATTAAAACTTGTTAGATAACTTAATACCTTAACTTGGATCGGAGGATCAACAACATGGATCTGGAAATTAATGAATAATCATGGGAACATATGGATCAGATGGACTAAGGCCTATGTCCTGAACCATAGGAACTGTTGGGAGGTGAATGTCAAGCCTGTAGATGCAGAATGTTGGAGAAGTATAATGAGTGTAAGAGACAGCATCATCCGGGGCTGCAGGAGTCAGAAAGAAGCAGAAAACTTGGTAAATTCCTGGAGCAGGGGTGATAAGTACTTGGTATCTAAAGCTTATGACCATTTCAGGAAGAAGTATGAGAAGAGAAATTGGACCAAAGCTTCATGGGACAGTGTAGTGACTCCCAAGCATAGCTTTGTCATGGCCTTGGCAGCTCAAAGATGTCTGCCAACTGTGGACAATATCAAAAAAAGAGGCATGCCAGTGGTGAATAGATGCATATTATGTAAAAAAGCAGAAGAGAATCACTCTCATTTGTTTTTCAAATGTGATTTCTCTAATGCAATTTGGCAGAAAATCCTCAAGTGGCTTGGAATTAGCAACGGAAACTGGGATTTAGTGAGAGAATTGAATTGGATAACCAGAAGAAAGAAGAAGAAGCATTGGACTGCAAACTGGTATAAGAGTAGCATTGCTGCAACAGTCTATCTTCTCTGGATTGAGAGGAATGCAAGATTGTTTCAGAATGAAGAGCATAATCAAGATTGGATAATTAGGAAAATCAAGTATCACACTTGTGTTCGATTATACAATTGGTTTGGGAATAATGTTCCAAGTAATGTTTTGGATAGCCTAGCTAGCTAGGAAGTCTTTTAGCTTGTGATATGCTTTAGTGGGTAGTTTTTTGTAAGATACTCTATTTTCCCCTCTTTGGAAGAATAAATCACCATTTCTTACAAAAAAAAAAAACATTGATCACCTAAGGCAGTTTTTCTTCTCCCTTTTCTTTTATGTTCTTTCATTTCAATTCATTTTTCTCTCAAATACATTACTAACATTTTTCTTGTCAAGTCTTGGTCGGTAATGATGAATTATTGGTTTATCGAGCCATACGAATTCATAAGCTTGCCTCTAGGGCCTCTTGTGGCCGTTCCCTTTACTGAGGGGAACTCTAGATTATGCGAGAGTTTAAGGGGTGGAGTGCTTCGTGCGGTTTTTTTTTTATGTTTTATTACTTTTCTACCTTCATGAGTGAAATTTATATTTTTGCAAGTTTATATCAATCTTTTCCATGTACAAATCGGCCAAAAAGTCCACTCCAAATTTCTGCCTAGTTTTAATTGTCTTTGAGTTTAATTTGTAAATTATGTATAAAAATGATTTTTTTTCTCTTAAAAATCTTGATATTTTTAGAAAACCCTCTTTGTGGTCTTATAAACCTCTCTGCAAAATTTTAGATTTAGATTCATGATAGAAAATTTATAACGATTTTTGTGGTAAAACTACTCAATCTTGGTTTTGGATCCGACCAATTAATTGCAACGCGTTTTTAACACTGAAAATGACCGTTTTTGGGGAAGTATCCTTCACAAAAGTTGAATATAAGATTCCCATGTTTCTAGAATGATAAGGCACAGAAATTAATCACGTCTCTATCTGTAGCTATGATTTGTTGAAAACAGACTCTGTTTTACTCAGAAATCCGATTTTTAACCTTAAATTTGTTTTGTGAGTAAATGAACTCTTGGGATCATGAAAAAATTCATGAGTGATCCCAAGATGTTCATAAACCTACCCTCAACCCAGAAAAATTTGAAGATTTCATTTGATCTTTCAAACCATTCAATTTCCACCAACTTTTTGTTTTTTGGGGTCGAAAATGACAACTTTCTTCCCCAAATTAATTAATTTGATTAATTACATATTTGACTTAATAGGGAGTCTAAGTAATCCACCTCTTTGAAATGTCAAAATGTTAAAAATAATTTAGACTTAATTAGGAGTCTATTTAATCCAATTTATAAATAATTAGGCTTAATGGAGAGTATAATTAATCAACCACTTATTTGATGACTTTAAACAACTTAGAATGGAATCTAGGTCAATCGAAGTCAAGTCAACCTAAGTCAAGTCAATCGAGGTCAAGTCAATGAAAGTCAACCATGGTCTAAAAACCAATCAAAATGCAACCAAGTCTACCAAAGTCTACTAAAATCCAACAAATAACCCAAATCTACTCGAGTCAACCAAAGTCAAACAAGTCTACCAAAGTCAACCAAAGTCAAACATTTCTACCCAAGTCTACTAATGTGAACCCAAGTCAACCCGATTCTACCTAAAATCGATTAAAGTCAACTTTTCAAATAGGTGCAAGTCAGTCGAAGTCAACCCGAGTCGATTAAAGTCAATAAGGACTAAAATTGACCCCCTTGGTAAATAATGTAATTAATAAAACCAATAACCTCCGAAAATGTTTTATTATTTATTTCCAAACGTCCTTTTCTTTGTTTTTCTAATTAAAATCATTTTCTCCATTTTCCCCCAACGTTTTAAGAATTTACATTCCTTTTTTGAAACCTTTTCTACATGGAAGTCAATAAAGTTTTCTTGATGTGTTTTTCATGTAAAGTTTTCTATTCCCATTCTTTGTATGGAATTTGGATGGACCCTACCCCAACACTAGGCAAGGATTGCCAATTCGCTTATGCGCGATCATGAGGTCGATCTACATTCACCTCTACCAACTATTCCACCAACGATACGGCCAATTCTACCGAGCCCCAAACACACAATCTAATCCATTCCATTAAATCTTCACGCGAGAGTCAATTCAACCATAGTCAACCTATTGAGAGGTCTAATCATTAAACTCGCATTAGAGAGGTCGAGTCATCCACATTAAGACCTCGTTTAGGAGGCCTGTTTAGTTCAGGAGGCATGGTAATCAATGGCGATCGCCGTCTCAGTGAGAGATACATAGATGCAAGCGGAATATACCTTGCTCTATTCTACCGTGGATCGACTTGACTCTAATGTGAGTCATCTATAAAGTCTCTCAATAGCACGACTTTGAGTGAAACGACTTTCTACCACTTCCAAGTGAACTAAAACTCACCTCTACCCTCCACATTGGTGATATCCCTAGTGGAATCAACCCGATCATTTCCCCAGTGGAATGATATCTATCATGTGGATCCATCCATCCACCCTCGCGGATATTAGCCGCTACCCTCCAGTGGAAAAGGCCGTTGTCGTGGGGCTGCCCGTCAGAACTAGGTAGGGTTTTGATCCTCGAGTGGATTCCAATCCCACAATGAAAGGTACGTAGGGCAACTTTTGTGCTAAAACCCCCCAAGTCCGTACAAAAAGACTCGGGAAACTTTGTATATTCTTTTTCCAAACTTCTACATGTGAATGTCAATGTAAATATATGTGCTTTTTTATTTCTACTTATTTATATGGATCTTAACGCAACCAATATACCGAGACTCTTTAGAAGCAATTAATGTATTAGTAAGTGCTCGTCGTTATGACACAACGGGACACGAGTTCCAAATGTTCGCACCCCCTTAACTAAGACCCCGAATCCTTTTTCTCTGATTCATAGACCAGTTTTCCAAAAATTTTAAATAAGCAATAAGAGGGAATTTTGCCTTTAGGGCGCATAGAGTCATCTTTGGTTTTCGAAAGGTTTTCCTTAAAATTCTTTCAATTGTTTTTCGAACTGGTACTTTTTAAATTTGTTTCGAAACCCTTCCTTGTCGGGGTAAAGACATCGTGGCGACTCTGAGTTTCTACCATCAAACCTTAGGTTAGTTCAATAACCTGCAAACCCGAACCTTTTCGCAAGCCCCGCACCACTTTGTAGAGAATACACCTGTTTATTACATAAAGCCCTCTGATCTTCAAGTTGTCAACTGTCGCTAGCTTCCCCTACATAGCAAGAACTGCTACACAGCAATGCCTAGGCAGACTAACACTGCTCCAGACTGTTTTGCTCCCACCTGTCTCTGGGTATTTGTTTCTGAAGAAATTGTAAGCTACTTGAGTATCGAATTTACCATTTTTTGTACATTGTTGGAGAGTAATATCTAGTGGGGCTGTAGTCCTTTGTATGATTTAATTTTTAACCCTGATTATGTGGCAGCTAATAAGTCGTTATTATTAGTCAAATTACCACAAAATACTAACGAAGAAGTTAGGGCAAGTGGGTATCAAACACAAGGAAGAGGGGAATCCAAATATGCAATTCTAGTGCGGAAAAACTAAAACAAAATAAATAAAGCAATTAAATTGGGGGTTTTTGGTTTGAGTTTGAGTCAAAGAGAAATAAACGAAATATCAAATTGATTAAAGCGACCCTCAGTGATAATCTAATCTAAAACCCTAATATAGCAAGTTTTACCTCTCTCTAATTATCCCAATTCATAAATAATCCCGGTTTTAACCAATTAATCTGCTTTGTGGGAAATTTGAGCAACCGCTACCAAATTCCCCTCCTTTTAGTCCTAATTTGTCTAGTGACCACTCAAACAAATCACAATCAAAGGCGTGAAAAGCAAGGATTAATAAAGGATTATGAACAACCCAAATTAGTATCTAATTAGTCGCAACCGCGACACTAATCAAATCTAATCTATTAGTTGCCTAATTATTTCCCCAATCACAAATTAGTCATAACCATACACTAATCATGCAAAAGTTGCTTCCTCTAGGGTTAATAATCAATGACCATCAACAATTAACTAAGCATGAGAAATACCCTATTCAATCTAATCAACCAATTAGAGAAAATAAAGGTAAATCAAGCAATTGAAGAACAAAGAATTAATTCTACTGAAATTAAAGGCAAATTAGAGAGAAGAAATCTTACAAATACATAGGATGAAAGATTTGATTACACTAAGAATCTTAGAAGGGGATTAGCCTTCCATACTAATTATTACAATAATATTTGAGATGGAAATCATAATAAAAATACTAATTCTCAATAATTTCTCCTTGACTTTCTCTCTCTAGAACTAAGAATAAGATGAAAATAATATGAAAAGTGATAAGTCTTATTGAGGGGTTCATGCCCCTTTATTTAATCTAAATACAAAACAGTAGAAGACAAAATAGATATTTAGGCAAAAAGAAACCGTCATTAGCCTCTAGGAAATTTCCCGGAAGCTACCATTCTCGACTCGAGCGAGGAAAGGGATCCTCGAGTCGAGCGAAGGAATCCTCGACTCGAGGATCATCCTTCTCGAGTCGTGCGAGAGAATCCTCGACTCGAGGCTACCTCCTCTCGAGTCGAGGAACTCGAATTTCCTCCTCTCTCCACTTCTTTCCTCGACTCGAATGGTGGTACTCCCGAGTCGAGGGGAGATGATGTGCATGATCTTCAAAGGTTGATCGGCCGCTTCTTGTCTCGTGGTAGCAGGATCCTCGATGGTTCGGCCGCTGGATCATCGATTAGTCAGCAAAGGTCTCCGAATCCTAAAAATTTTCTAAAATCCCGCAATAAAGCTCCAACCAAACCGATACACTGAGACAATAGAATCACTATAAAACCGCTCCGCAAGACTTCTAAACATGACTAAATCGGCTCCCTTAACGCAGACCAATCTCACCACATCAAACTTCCCCATGCTTATACCTTTACTCGTCCTCGAGTTATCCAAATATGCACACTTAAAACTTAGGTCTATCTTGTAGCACGGAGCGAGTTCCAATAAAAAATGATCCGTCAAAAACCCGCAACACAACATGTCCCAACCTAGTTAGAGTTGGGGCGGGTGCAATGCTCAACACCCCACCTCTAACCATCTTATACTACACACCCGGGCCGACTAAAGCAAATGGGGACCAATGAGTCCTAGGCTCCCCAATTGCTCTCCTACTCCCTCTTAAGCCAATATCCGGAAAAATGCCCCTGGATATGGCTCACCTCTTATAAAACCACCGAGGCCGCTTATATCATCGAAACGCAAGAGGAATGTCTATACTAGAACCACCAATTTCTAAACACCGAACCTCTTTATACTCCATTGATGATCCTAACCCGTATCGCCCCAAATTCCTCTACTTATGCCGCCCGCTGTGGATTAACTCGTTTTTTTTTTTTCTTTTTTTTTTTTTTTCAAAAACAAAACAATGTCAAACCTATAATACAACCTAAGTGACAAATGTCAATGCCGAATTACAATGGAAAGCCAAATCCCTCCCCCATGCTTAAATCCCGTCATTGCCCACAATGACAAACCAACAATAATTAAAATAGGCAAGAACAAACTAGGGGGAGTACAAACCGCCTCATCTCATCAAATAAGTACGGGCTCTCGGGTCAAGGAAACCCACTCTAACTCACTCCCCTATTCTCCCTCTTGGAAATGTATCCACCCTCGTCTCACTACTACATCTCCCTCATGAACAATATGCACAAGACGTCCTCCTCCTACAACAACCAACCATCCCAAAACAACCCAACCAAAATAAACCAAACAAGGCTAATTTAGTGGTTTAAGGAGTAAAATGGGGTGGGTATAACAAGAATAACGGGCGACGGGGCACAAAGAAAGATGGTATAGAAACAAGCTAGTGAAACGGGTGGGGAGTAGTGGTTAGAACCGTGAGAGAGAGAAAAGTTAAAGAGAAAGAAAGACATACCTCGTGGGAGCTCTATTTCCCTCAATCATCGTCAAAGCAAGTGGCTTATGGTCAAAAGACCGGTAGAAGAGCCACTCTCTCATCTCACAACCCCGTCTTCCTCAAAATAAGTCGCCTCCTATCACCTTACAAAACTTCCATCTCTCTCTTGTTTTTATCAGAGCATAATGACCTCACTACAATAGTTGTCCAAAAAACAAATACAAAAGACGCCATTTTGTAATAAATTTGTGAGTTTGGGGCCAAATGTAGATGGTTTGGGACAATCAAGCATATGGAACAAACTGGTGGGTCAAATTGAAGAGAGATGGTATAAAACATGGGACAAAACAAGGTGATGGAGTGACTCGGTTAGAATTGAGATGAGAAGAAAGGTAAGGGATAGAAATTTTCGTACCATGGCTTCTCCAAATGAATGGCAAGTGTCACGATCTATACAAACAATGAAAGCACGCAAAACAAACAAAATAAATAATATACTAGGAAATCGGTTAGACCATATGATACAAATATACATGCAAGAACAATATTCCTCCCCATGCTTAATTTAAGTATACAAATGCAAATCAAAGCACAGAGAGGGAGGAGGCGCGTACCTCAGTAAGACGGGTCCTGTGGTGGGAACCGCTGGCCGTGGAGGTGAAGTTGGCGCAGACGCTCATCAATCTCTGTAAAATCGGGGGCTACATACTCAGGAGCGTGGGCGGCCACGTGGTAGTGGAGTGTGGCCTCTAAGTACATCAAGGCCCTCTCAAATCGAGTGTCTTGAACAGTCATCCGGTGGTCCAACCCATCAAGTATCCGACCGAACTCCTGCATCTGCTGCCCGTAACTCGCCATCTATTGCTCAACTCCATCAAACCTCTGGCCAAAACTCTCGAACTGCTGGCCCATCTGCTGGCCATAGGCGTCTAGCCTCTGACCGTGCGTCCCTATCTGCTGGCCAAAACACCAAGACTCTGCTCAACGCCCCCTCTCCAAGCGTCAAACTCTGGGGGGAATGCCACCTGGGGAACGAAGCCAGGGCCAATCTACTCAACTCTCGGGCGGGCCTCCAGCTCCTCAATCTCAGCTCGTCTAATCCCTCTGGTATCCTATACAATACGTAGAACCTGTCCCTCTACATACAAATTCTCAGCACCCTGGCCATCCTCTATCCTCAGGCGGTCTGGGTTAGGGAGCAACTAGTAGTTATGGTGATCCGTCCCTAACGTCCAATGGTACCGCCTAGCATACTCCCTCATGTTCTTAATGGGAGTGATCCATCGAATCCTGCGGAGGAAGGTGGTGTTAATCAAGGGCAGGTCATCTAAGGCATCCTCCTCATCGACCCCGGAATCTCACATCCACGCCTATCAAAGTAATCAAACCGCCCAACCCTAGGGAGCGGTTCAGAGTGTCACGGATGGCTACGCAAGCCTCAACAAACAGTCTAACCCAAGGAGGACGCCCGTTCTCACCTGGGATAAAAGAAGCTAAGGCGCCCATCTCCAACTGTTGCACATGGTTGGGCTCGCCGTGCCCAAACACACACATCCCTAACACCCTATAGATAAGACGTAGAGCGGGGTGAGGGAGCATCGAAATCCGAGGCCCGCTCGGGTAAGAAAAATCCAGAGTGAGCTTCCTCCAAAGCGGAACCACCTCATCTCCTCCAAAAGAGACATATACTCCGGACTCCTCCGTTTGTCTCTCCCAACCAAAGAACATCTCAAAATCCCTATACGTCCATATCCAAGGAGAATTGCCCAAACAAAAGGCAACTCTCTCATTCTCGGCATCATGCTTGAACGTAGCAAGAAACTCGTACGTCCACCTCTCATACGTGGGGGCCCACTTCGGGAGGAACCCCAACATGCCCCCCTTGGGCATATGGTAGCGTATCGAGTCCGCAAACCCGAGACTCTCTAAAGTAGGGATATCAAAAAATTTGGTGGGGAACAATCTACCGCACTCCACGAGAGAGTTAAACAACACTTTCTCCTCATTACTCAATCCCTCTACGTGGAGTGTTTCATAATGTTTAGGGTCGGGGGTCTTTCTCGATTTTTTCTTTGAAAAACCGGCCTCATTGTCGTTTCTCCCCATTATCAAGAATTAACAATTATAAATTCAATCACCAACACCTCTAGAACAATGTTCAACGACCCTCAAGTCACCACAACAAAAAATATGGCTCACAAACGCCAAATACACACTACAAAACTCAAAATTCACACTACCCAATTGGTTTCAAGGCACAACAATTGTTCATAAAGCTCAGTCAAACCAAAACACTACTACAAAACCAACAAGAAACAACCAAGACACCCACAAAGGCAAATTTTCGAATTTGAGGAGGTTCCTTACCGAAATGGGCTCAAAATGAAAAATTTGAGCGAAATCGATCCTCCCACTTGGTAGCAATAGCCTCACCACTGCCCCTAGGTGCTTTTCCACCCTTGGAATTGACCCAAAAGCTCCAAGAAACAAAACCCTCAATTTCTAGGGTTCTTGAGAAAAATTGGAATTTTTAAGTGAAATTTGATGAAATAAGTGTTTTTGGGGTTGATTTATTGTTTGTAGAATGATTTTTGTGAAGAATTTTGAAGTTTGGGAGTGATTTTGTGTGATTTGGTGAAGATTTAAGGGATTTGGGTGTTTGGGGGTGAATGGGTCGAAAATGGTGAGTGAAGGAGTGAGAAAAATGAAATAGAAGAAATGAGGGAGAAGGGTGAGGGAGTCGGGTTAAATCTACAGGAAACCGACTGTATCAAGTCGAGAGGTATCGTCCTCGGCTCGAGAATTCTGTCTCGACTCGAGATACGTGAGGCTCGAGTCGAGAGGCTCATTTTTTCTTGTTTTTGCTCGCTACAGCCTCGACTCGAGACATCCCTCTCTCGACTCAAGATATTCTTTACCCAACTTTTTTCAATCGTTATCCTGCTTGAAACTCAAATCAAAACCGATTTCCAACGCACGAAAACACACCACACCACAAATATATACAAATGGCTCGGGTTGCCTCGCGAGTAGCGCATTTATTTAACGTCGTTGGCTCGACTCATCAATGCTCTACCCGATCAACCATAACCAAATCCCAACACCTCCAACCTACCGTTTCGCCCTTGATCCTCCATCTAGGAATGCTTTTGACCCCAATTTTCCGATTTTTCCCTTTTTCTTCTTTGAAGAATTCGGAATGATCTTCTTGGGCCTCGATTCCTGCAAAACCTTTGGCAAAGACTTTCCACATGCTACGGGAGATTTGGTTAGCGTAGAATGAATTCCTTTCACAAAGGATTTCACAATTTTCACGTATTTCAAGGAGATACAATTCATATTTTCAATTTTAGGGTCGGGGGGATCATGCTTGGGAATTTTCACAACGCATGTAGCAATAGAGTGGACCGAATGATCATCATCAACATCATGATTAGACTCATAAAAATGTTGCTCTATCCTACGACCATTGGCCTCTAATGCAATGACACTGTTATGCATATCAATATTCACCCTAGTGGTTTTCATGAATGGGCGTCCTAAAAGGAGAGGGGGATCATGCTTATTATAATTCATATCAAGAACATAGAAATCCGCGGGAAACACAAGATTTTCTATTTTAACATGCACGTCTTTCACAACTCCTCTAGGGTACACCCTCGAACAATCCGCTAGCTTAATCACAATATCGGTTTCATGCATTGCTTTAAATTTCATTGAATCATAGAATGAGGATAGCAATACATTAATGAATGAACCTAAATCTAGCATGGACTTAGGAAAGATGGTGTTACCTATGGTTGTCGGAACGGTAAACATACCGGGATCACCACATTTCATTGGTAGCCGTTGTTGAAAAACGGTCGAAACTTGCTCACTCATCACCACTTTCTTCTTGTCCTTAGCTTTTGGTTTCCTCTTGACCGTGCATATATCTTTGACAAACTTTGCCATCTTTGGAACAATCTTCACAAAGTCTAGAAATGGTAACTTCACTTTGCAATCTTGAAAAAGAGCGAACATCTCGGTTTTGTTGGCGTACTTTCGGTCATCCTTTAGTGCTTCGGGAAATGGTACATCATCATCCTCATCATTATCATGGGAAGTAGTAGACTCAACAATCAAAGGGGGAGCAGAAACAGAGGTCTCGAGTCGAGGAACCGAACTCTCGACTCAAGTCTTTTGTCCCTCGAGTCGAGGGGTAGGATCAGAGAGGTTTCTTTTAGGGGTGAAATCCTCGACTCTAGGAGCTTCCTCCTCGACTTGAGGAGCACAATCCTCGACTCGAGGAACATCCATCTCGAGTCGAGAGTGATGATAGTGAAAGTGTTTTCATATGCCAAATCCTCGACCCGAGGGGCTTCCTCCTCGACTCGAGGAACTTCTGTCTCGAGTCTAATCATTCCCATATCTCGATTTCCATCCTCAAACTCGATGTGAGGTTTCCTACCACTTCGTAGGCCAATGAAACTCACATTTTTGGTAGGATTTAGCTCGGTTTGAGATGGAAATTTGTTGGAGCCCCTGGACTTAAGTCGATTGACCACATTTGCCAACTTGCTCATTTGACCCTCTAGATTTTGAATGCTCGCCTTTGTTTCTTGTTGATGACTCATCATCGAGCTAGGCTTGCATTGTCGTGACATTTTGTGTGAGAGCCTTCATCATTTCCTCCAAATGTGAAGAGGAACTACCACTTCCTTGACCTTGATTGCATTGATTAGGCCCTTGGAGCGGTGGCCTAGGTTGAATCCGATTTGCTTGAAACCCATTACCTCCACTAGAGTTCCCTTGGCCTTGATTGAAGTTACCATGACCCCCTTGATTGTAGTTGTCCTCAGTAGGTCCTTGGGAGTTGAAGTTTGCATTGCTACCTTGCCCTTGACCTTGGAACCGGTTACCTTCTTGATTGTAGCCATGGTTTCCTTCATTGTTGCCATAACGCAAATTGGGATGATCTTTACAACCCAAATTGTATGAGTTTGAGTATGGGTCGTACCTCCTTGTAGAATTTCCTTGAAAATCTCCCACGGCATTGACTTTTTCATACTCTCTAGGTGGTGAGTTCCTTGATTGATTGCGTAGCAGCTCCTTCACCATAATTGTCAATTCTCCCACATGGGAATCATTGGACGGAGCCTCCACCATATTAACTCTCCTCACACATCTCTTGGATTCTCGGTCACGTGAGTTTGTTGCCAACTCCTCAAGCAAGTCCCAAGCCTTGGCCGAGGTCATCTTATCCAATCCTCCATTTCTAGATGCTACCACGTGCCTATAATCTTGATCGTCAAGACCGTGATAGAAGAACAAGATCAAATCTTGCTTGCTCCTTGTAGCCGTGGTAAGGGCAACTAGCCACTAATTCACGAAAACGGTCCCAATATGAAGCCAATGACTCTCCCCTTTGCTCAATCGTCAATATTTCCTTCTTTCAAGCGGAGGCCTTGGTATTTGAGAAGTACTTGTGGATGAATGCCTTTTTCAATAACTCCTAAGAAGTGATGCTATTTTGAGGGAGCGTATAAAGACAATTCAATGCTCGATCCTTCAAGGAAAATGGCAATACCTTGAGGAAGAATATATCCAAGTCAACCCCTGCCGGATTCATATTGGTACACACCAAATGTACCCCCATGATATGTTTGTTAGCATCCTCGGTGCTAAGTCCATAGAAGGTGGGTAGATGGTGTAATAGAGCACCTTTGATATCAATCCTAACCGTGGCCTCATCCTCGGGGAAGACTATACAAGACGGTTGTTGATTTAGATCCGGAGCCGTCAACTCCCTAATACTCATGGCTTTTGGTGGAGATTCGAAAAATTCGGAAGAGGCGGAGGTCCACGATCCGTCTTCTCTAAACAACACAAACTCGGCAAAAATGTTCTCCTCCTTTTCAAACATATGTTCCTCTTGCTCTAGTGTAATCCTTTTTCGTAGCCAAAGAGTTCTTTCAAATTCCAAATCTAGTTCAAAACCACTCAAATCGAGATTAGTAGCACGGGTTTGGACCATAGGCTAGTGGCTCAAACACCGAAAGAAACAAGTAAGAACAAGCCTCAAACGCACTTAGAATAAAACAAAAAAAAAAAAAAAAAGAACACAACAAATATGGACAAAAACCACACAAAAATAGCAAAAAGACTAAAAAACGCCTCCTCCCCAGGCAACGACGCCAAATTTGACAGCTAATAACTCGTTATTATTAGTCAAATTATCACAAAATACTAACTAAGAAGTTAGGGCAAGTGGGTATCGAACACAAGGAAGAGGGGAGTCCTAATATGCAGTTCTAGTGCGGAAAAACTAAAACAAAATAAATAAAGCAACTAAATGGGGGGTTTTTGGTTTGAGTTTGAGTCAAAGAGAAATAAGCGAAATATCAAATTGATTAAAGAGACCCTCGGTGATAATCTAATCTAACACCCTAATATAGCAAGTTTTACCTCTCTCTAATTATACCAATTCATCAATAATCCCGATTTTAACCAATTAATCTGTTTTGTGGGAAATTTGAGCAACCACTACCAAATTCCCCTCCTTTTAGTCCCAATTTGTCTAGTGACCACTCAAACAAATCACAAACAAAGGCATGAAACGCAAGGATTAATAAAGGATTATGAACAACCCAAATTAGTATCTAATTAGCCGCAACCGCGACACTAATCAAATCTAATCTATTATTTGCCTAATTAATTCACCAATCACAAATTAGTCATAACCATACACTAATCATGTGAAAGTTGCTTCCTCTAGGGTTAATAATCAATGACCATCAACAATTAACCAAGCATGAGAAATACCCAATTCAATCTAATCAACCAATTAGAGAAAATAAAGGTAAATCAAGCAATTGAAAAACAAGGAATTAATTATAATGAAATTAAAGGCAAATTAGAGAGAAGAAATCTTACTAATACATAGGATGAAAGATTTGATTACACCAAGAGTCTTAGAAGGGGATTAGCCTTCCATACTAATTATTACAATAATATTTGAGATGGAAATCATAATACAAATACCAATTCTCACTAATTTCTCCTTGAACTTCTCTCTCTAGAACTAAGAACAAGATGAAAATAATATGAAAAGTGATAAGTCTTATTGAGGGGTTCATGGCCCTTTATTTAATCTAAGTACAAAACACTAGAACACAAAATAGATATTTAGGCAAAAAGAAACCGTCATTAGCCTCTAGGAAATTTCCCGGAAGCTACCTTTCTCGACTCGGGGATCCCAACTCGAGGAAAGGGATCCTCGAGTCGAGCGAAGGAATCCTCGACTCGAGGAACATCTTTCTCGAGTCAAGCGAGGGAATCCTCGACTCGAGGCTACCTCCTCTCGAGTCGAGGAACTCGAATTTCCTCCTCTCTCCGCTTCTTTCCTAGACTCGAATAGAGGTACTCCCGAGTCGAGGAGTGATGATGTGCATGATCTTCAAAGGTTGATCGGCCGCTTCTCGCCTCGTGGTAGCACGATCCTCGATGGTTCGGCCACTCGATCGTCGAATAGTCAGCAAAGGTCTCCGAATCCTAATAATCTTCTAAAATCCCGCAATAGAGTTCCAACCAAACCGATACACTGAGACAATAGAATCACTATAAAACCGCTCCGCAAGACTTCTAAATATGACTAAATCGGCTCCCTTAACGCACACTAATCTCACCACATCACTATGCTCTTCCAATTCTCAGCATCATAACTTTTGCATTTTGCCATATCCACAGTTTTCCCTTTGAGTTATTTGTAAGGGTTGGCCCAGTCTTCCCAAATGCCATCTTGGTTTGTATGCAATCTCCACACCCATTTTGCAATTAGGGCCTTATTTCAGGAGAGTACCTCCTTAATATCCATCCCTCTTTCCCTTCTAGGGGCACAGATGCTTTGCCACCTTTTGAAATGCATCTTTCTCTGACCTGGCTCAATTTTCCAAAGGAAGACCTTACAGGTTTTATGGATAGATTTGGTTATGCCTTTAGGGATCAGCATACATGCTCCCTAATATTTTTACATACCAAATACCACTAATTTGATAAGCTAAACTTACCCTCAGTAAGAAAGATTGTTAGAGTTCCAATGAAGCATGGCCATTTTTTATTTTCCCCATGAAGGGGCATACAAGTCTGATTTCAGCTTTGTGGTGCTGAGTGGGTATCTCAGATACCTGAAGGGAAATCACCCCTCAGTGAAACTAGACATCTCTAGTATTTCCTGCTTTACTCCTTGACTCACTTCTCCCAGGTATATGTCAGTTTTGCATGACTGGCATGTAGTCAGAAATCCTGGCAAATTTGTCAAGGTATAAAGTTGCAGCTTTAATCTAAGGGACATATCCCCCCACAACGATCATCAAATCATCTGCAAAAATCAAGTGGGTGAGCCTGATCCTCGAAAATTTAGGGTGATAAAAGAATAAAGGGTGGATGTGCATTTCCCTTAGGAATCTGGAGAGTATTTCCATTCCAAGAACAAAAATATAGGGAGAAAGTGGGTCACCCTGTCTGATACCCCTTTCTCCTTTGAAAAAACCATGGTAGGTGCCATTCAGTTTGAGGGAAAGCCAAGTGGAGCTGATGCAATTGCAAATCCAATCAATAAATTGTGAAGGGTAATAGTATGCTTCCAACATTCCTCTAATGAACTTCCAATCAACTAAGTCAAAAGCTTTTTGTATGTCTACTTAATTAAACAAGTAGGAGAGGTGTAGGCTTATGTATAGCCCTTGATCAGTGTTTGGGTAAGGGAGATATCGTCAAATATGCTTCTTCTAGAGGCAAAGGTTACCTGTTCCATTCCTATAATGGTGGGGAGTGTGGTTTTCAACCTATTAGCTAAAACTTTGTTGATTATTTTGTAGATAGTAAAGCAGCATGCAATAGGTCTGTAATCAGCCATTGTATCAGCATTAGCCTTCTTTGGAATCAGGGTGACCATAGTTGCATTTACCTTCTTAGGCATATGCATTTCCTCAAAGAATTCCCAAACTTCATACTTAACATCTTTTCTACTAAATCCATGACTTGTGGAAAAACCCAGCATTAAATCCATCTTGCCCTGGACTCTTGTTTGGGTCCATGTTGTATAAAGCTGCTTTAATCTCTTATTTTGTTATCTTTTGCACTAGTCCAACCTTGGCTTGCTCAGGAATACAAGACCCTTTTCTGATAAACTTGTGATCTAGCTGCTCCACCTCCTCTAAAGGGCCTAGCAACTTTTTATAAAATGAGATGAAAGCTGTTGCAATGTCATCTGGGTTATTATGAATCTTGCCATTATCATCTGTTATCCTTGCTATTGCACTTTGGTTTTTCCTTTCAACAATTCTATTGAAGAAAAAAGTAGTATTGCTATCATCCAATTGAATGCTAGTTCAAATCTATTAACCATGTTGCTGCGAATATAGACATAGTAATCGACATAAGATTACAAATTGACATATCATGAAAGCAATAATCAGGGATTAGTGACCAATCAAATAGGACATGAGAATTAGGCCATGTATGATACAACTTTAAAAATATGGAGTAGTTAATTTAGTTCAGAAGCAATGAATCTGATCTTTATGTCAGCATATATACAACTCCAATTCAGATCAGTTTAGATATTGTCAGATGAATCATAGAGACCTTGGTATGTACGTACGTATGGTTAGAAATAGAGTTTGTTTGTTTTTTTTTTTTTTTTTGGAAAGATTTAGGCTTTTATTCCTCCATTAAGTACAAGAAGAACAAAAGGTACAAACACTCTCCAAAGGATAGCGGTGTGCCCCTAACGGCTAGGAATATAAATACTAAACCGAGTTATTGCTCTAGTACAAACAATGAATTTTATACATAAAGCAATTTGAGAGTAATCTCGCTTGATGCCTTGAAAGATTTGCATGTTTCTTTCCCTCCAAAGCTCATAGATGGTACAAGTGAAAGCACTTCTAAGGAGATGATGCTTCCCGTGCTTTCCCTTGATTTTATGCCGGAACCAATTTATTTCTTGCTTTGGGTTATTTTTTCCCTCTGACTTAGCATACTTATCTCTGCCAGTTTGAGTTTGCTGAATTTTTATTTAACTTCATTCACTGCCTTTTATGCTTGAGCATTATATGGATTTTGATGTAGTTCTTGGTGCAGTTGTTCTAGCTCCTGCCTACATTTCTTAACCCTTTCAGTAATGTTTGAGAAACTTTCCTTGTTTAGGGTTGTTAAAGCATGCTTCACACTCCTCATTTTCCCATACAGTCTATCAATGGAGTTCCCAGCAACACTATTATGCCAAGCTTCTGCTACAATGTTATTGTAGCCCCTATGATTCACCTAGCAATTTAAGAATTTGAATGTTTTCTTAATCGTTGGAGTATCAAAAACCCTTACCACAATGGGGGAATGGTCTGGGACCCTCTGAACCATGAAATCAGCTACAGAATTAGGGAACACATTCAGCCAGCTACTATTAATCAAGGCTCTATCCAGCTTAACCCACACCCTATCTGGTCCATCATGGTTGTTTGTCCAAGTGAACTCACATCCAGTACCTTTAATATCTTCAAGCCCACTTCTCATCAGGCAACAATTAAACTCATCCAAATCTTTCTAAGGTGCCACTCTTCCTCCTGATCTTTCTTAATGCCATCTAGTGACATTAAAGTCACCCACAGTATCCAAGGAAGAGAGTTGCTTGATCTTCCTATGATATCTTCCCAAAGTTGTATTCTTTCCTCAGAGCTGTTACTAGCATAGTTTAAAGAGACTTCAATGTCTTTGTTTGTAGAGAAATGATGTACTCTATAGTGGATCATTTGGCTTGTGGATAATATAACCTCTACATTGATCTGTTGTGGGTTCCATAAAACCCAAATCCTCCCATTGTTATGTTGATCATGATTAGTTACAACTTTAAACCTCTAAAAATTTCTTCTAACTATCCCATTTACCTTATTATCCTTAACTCTTGTTTCTAGGACCCCTAGGAGATTTATACTATGTTTCAGCATGAGACTCCTCACTTCATGATGTTTAAGGGCTTCATTTAGCCCCTAATATTCCAATTAGCTAAAATCATTGGGGGGGGGGGGGTCAGGTGGTTCCCCTACCTCTAGATTTCCTATTTTTGTACACTGTCCACCTTCCATATGTTCAGTACCTTACATAAGAATGTCAAAGCAGTTGCTCAGACTTGCAGGCTTCATCCTCAAGGGTGTGTTTTTCCTTGCTGGCATTTTTCTGAATTTCTGAAACCCAGTTCATCTACAAGTAGTCCCCCCCCCCAGGAGTAGGGGAAGGTTTGTGTCCTAAGTGTTCAACCACAACTTGATCCTGCTCCACAATTCTGTCTTGTTTCTCAAATTTTTCAGTCAAATTCTCAGTGCTTTCCACTTTTTTCTCCTTTGGCTTATATATCTGCTGTCTTTTTTCCACTTTCTCTTTTGCTAGTTCTTATTTAACTTGCAGAAGTTTGACTGATATCCCAACATTGAGCATGTCTTGCAGTAAAATGGTACCCACTCATAGTCAATCCTTTGCACTGTTTGCCCATATCCAGGGACATTTACCACCACTTCCTCAGGTAGATCTGATGAAACATCTACCTCTATCAATAGACAACCTTTCTTTATGTGTAGTTGTGTGGTCTGTAAACATTGTCTTATCTATCTTGCTACCAATTTTGCTTAAGGCATTTGCACTCCACAACCAAGGGTCTAGGTCAGGCAGAAGCATCCAGACAAGTATATGAGAAACTCCGTCTAGTTCCTGGGGGATAAAGGGTGACCATGGTTTGAGGATGAATGGATTTCCCCCTACCTTCCACGACCCTCCTCTCAACACTCCCATCATGTCTTTCTCCGACCAAAATCTTATGGTGAACCAACCCCTCCTAAAGTACTTAATGGAAGGAGCATCTCCCTCCTGCCAATTCTTATCAGCATAATCCTTTAAATCCTTGACAGTCGGGTTCACGCCCAACATACTACATTTCCCATTAAGGTGAATTTCCAATTTTCCAGTTCATCCTTTATATCTATTTCCTCTATATGAATTTCAGCCCCTTTTCTACTCAATTCATCAAAGTGAAGGTTCATCCCAGCTCTAGTACTCCCTTTTCCATTGTTTTTGCCCTTTCTCAGCATTATTTCCAGTTTCCTGATTAACATTTCCCAGATTTCCACCCAATTCATTGATTCCACAATTTGGCTCTAGAGTATTAGCATTCCCATCAACACTAGCAATATGCTTATTAGAAGGTTTAGGTTGATTACCTGATTTATTGATTGCACAACTTATCAGATCATTCAGGCGGATCGGCGTCACCCTTTTGGTCGTCTGGATTTTTGATTCCTTCTCCACTTCATTGTTTGTACCATTAGCTTCATCTCTTGATGACAGTCGTGATGATGTGATTTGTTTAGGTGGTCTCCCTCTTACTCTCTTAGCAGGTTCCTTATCTTTGGCCATGGTTTTTCTGATCGACTATTCCGTACAGTTGCTCATAGGGGAAGCTCTCCCAATCTCATAGCCTATTTGATATGAAAATTTTAGATGGCAATTGATCTAAATTAATTAAAAAATAATTGTAATTACTTAGGGAACCTTAGGTTGAGGTTATGATGCATGGGAGATATGGGTTTATGATAATAACTATAATTCTCAAGCTATGCACGTCTAAGGAAGTTCTTAGTAGATATAAGTTTTATTATTATTTAGTTTCCTAATAATAAAGGAGCCTATGAGGTTTCCGAATTGTTCTAGTTTAAGTAAGCCGGAATTAAGGAAAGTTCTATTTGAACCTTACCTTATTCTTTAAGGTCTAGATGTGTTTATTTAGTATAAATAGAGAGTCTTATTGTATTGTTTTAGATAGACAGATTTCAGATTACAGTTGAGCATTAATATCGAAGAGTCGAAGGAAGTTTCCTTCAAATCTTTGTGTGGTTGCTTGCGGGCGACAAACTCATGCGTGAGTACTAAATCCTTTGCGGAGGATCGAATTAAGGGTTGCGACTCTTTGAATTCGGCAGGTTCAATTACTTGCGGGTATTGAATCATATCTTTATTGTTTTACTTTAGTTTATTTCCATATAAACCCAAAAACACAAAAATAAGTTCTTTTAGTTTTAATTCCGCTGCAAAAACTCTTAGTTTGTTAATTATAGATTAGCATACGCGTCAAGTGGATCGCCGTACGCATCAAGTGGTATCAGAGCTTCGGCTCTTGATTTCCTTAAATCATGACGATCTTGGATTACGAACTTCCTAAGTATGATGGTGATCCTGATGACTACATATATTGGGAAAGAAAGGTTGAGCATAAATTTGATCGCTTTGGTTTTGATGATCGTGAGAGATTCAATCATGCAAAGCATGTTTTGGTGGAAGATGCTTTCCGTTGGTTTGAAAAAGTAAAAAGGCGACGCAAACATGAAGGCAAGTGCAAGATTCGTTCTTGGGAAGTGCTTAAGTGCAAGCTACGTAAACAATATTTGCCTAGGGACTTTATGGAAGATGTGTTGCCTAAGAAACATTCAAAATCAGATAAACGGTGTGTTGAGCATGAAGAAGCAAGTAGAGATGACATCTTGTTAGGTTTGATGAGTTTACTTAAACGTATTCAAGATGGCTTAAAATAAGTTGACACCACACAATCTGAAAAGGGTGATTCATGTGAAGGTAAAGAAGAAACCAAAGAAGTGATCGTGGAATATGTTCATGACATAGTTGATGCTACAATATCAAGCAATGAGGAAGAATCACAAGAAAAATTCATACAAAATCAAGAGGATGAGGAGACTAAAGTGGAGGATGCTCAAAATTTGGTTATTTTTGAAACTTCATTGGAAGAAATCAGTAATTCGTCATCAACTTCTTTTGAGAAAAACGAAATAAAGAGTTCGATTGAACATGAGGTTGTAATTGAAGATGAGATAGACAAATTTGAGAACAAGAGTTCATACAAGTCCTTAATTGATCTCTATATTGATGAGAGGCTTGACGAAGATGTCAAAGGTAAATCGTGTTTGTCTTTCTTTCTTTATAATAATGGTAGTATTCAAATCAAAGATGAAATACGTGAAGTTAAGCAAGGTGGTCTAAAGATTCTTTGCCAAGGAGTGATTAGAGGGAATATAGTTGAGATTGAAGATCATAGTGTCGAAAAGATGATCGAGTACATTGAAGATGATGAGTTGAAGAACTTGTCGATTGCAAACCTCATTTTTGCAACTTGTTTGTTTGTTCTAATGTTTGTGATCATTGTATTTGATCCGGGTGGTTATGAACATGATGATTTTCTACTCAAGAACTCCAAATTCGAGGACGAATCTTTCAAAGAAGGGGAGACTGATGCATGGGAGATATGGGTTTATGATAATAACTATAATTTTCAAGCTATGCACGTCTAAGGAAGTTCTTAGTAGATATAATTTTTATTATTATTTAGTTTCCTAATAATAAAGGAGCCTATGAGGTTTTCGAATTGTTCTAATTTAAGTAAGCCGGAATTAAGGAAAGTTCTATTTGAACCTTACCTTATTCTTTAAGGTCTAGATGTGTTTATTTAGTATAAATAGAGAGTCTTATTGTATTGTTTTAGATAGACAGATTTCAGATTACAGTGGAGCATTAATATCGAAGAGTCGAAGGGAGTTTCCTTCAAATTCTTTGTGTGGTTGCTTGCGGGCGACAAACTCATGCGTGAGTACTAAATCCTTTGCGGAGGATCGAATTAAGGGTTGCGACTCTTTGAATTCGGCAGATTCAATTACTTGCGGGTATTGAATCATATCTTTATTGTTTTACTTTAGTTTATTTCCATATAAACACAAAAACACAAAAATAAGTTCTTTTAGTTTTAATTCCGCTGTAAAAACTCTTAGTTTGTTAATTATAGATTAGCATACGCGTCAAGTGGATCGCCGTACGCATCAGGTTATTTGCATGAAAATTGATTATGTCTTTGTTATTTAGAATTGTATGATCTGGTATGAACCTTTATAATTAAATCGAAAGTTGTTTGATCTGATTAGCACATTTCAAATGTCAAATTATCTAAATTAATTAAAAAATAACTGAATTTAATTAGGTGAGTTATGCCTTAATGGAAGAAATTAATTAGTATGAGTAGGTCTCTTTGCACTAATTCTATTATTATCGGCCGAAATTATTAGGTCAGCCACCTTAATGTAATATTTTTAGAAATTAAACTATTTTTTTGTATTGAATGCGTCTGGAAATGGGAAAATCCCACAACGCAAATGTAATTCTCCTAAGTATTTGACATTTTTAATGCGCAGTCCTAAAACATATAATATTCGAATTATAAATATATTCTATCTATTGACAAAGGGATACAACTATTGCCAGCATATTGAAAATGAGAATATACAATCTACAATATAGTTATGACCTTAAATTAAACTTTGGTTAGCTATACCATAATAATTTCGGTAATGGATGGTGCTTGTATAATATATAATATTTTTAATATAATCGTGCAACGCATGGATTTTAAACTATATATTTATAAACGAACCTTTTTTCGTGGGCATTAAAGAGGTCTAGAGCCCTTTTAATTTTCTTAGAACTTCTGGTGAATAAGAAATTAATTTATATTATGGATTTTTTTTTTTTTTTTTAAGAAATTAGCTTTTATTCATCCTCATGGGGCAAGAGAAGAATGAAAGAAAAACTTATTACAAAAATTAGAACCACGACAAGCTCCTAGCTAGCTTTATTGTACATTCATATTATCCACTATTTCAGATAGCTAAAAGTCGAACACTAACTATATATTTGATTTTTTTCAATCAACCAGTCTTCAGTATGTGTAGTCTCTCCAAAAATTCGTGAATTGCGGTCCATCCATATCATGTAGATTGTAGCTAACAAGCTTGCACACTACCACTTGTACCTTCAATGTTTCGAGCTTCGACTTTGAGAGCCCCATTGCAATTGTCTCCTCAAACTCTAGGCATTTCTCCTAATACCATTCCATTTCAAGATGTTTTGCCATATGGACTTTTCAAACTTACATTCAAAGAACAGGTGGTGGTGGGATTCTGCAGCAGTTTTGCCGAGAGTACAGATGTTCACCATGGTTAACCCCTTTCTCATCAGGTTGTCAACTGAAGGAAGACATATCTGAGCTGCCAGGCTGCTTATGAAGCAGTGCCTTGGGAAGTTAACTGAGTTCCAAATAACCTTGCAACCTCTAAGTTTACTCTGGTGAGTTCTGAAATGTTTGTAGGCTAATTTCAGACCAAACTTTCCACCTTTAATTTTGCCCATGATTTTACTGCATGCTCAGCATTTGCAACATCATTATAAGCTTTAAGGATGTCATCCCTGAACCTGAGAACTCCCTTCCAGCTTTCAGGATCATTCACATCCTGCTTTACTGCCCAAATTGAGCTCTTATTAAGCTTATAAGCAGATATCCAATCATACCAAAGCCCACCTTGCTTATTACAGATTTTCCATATCAATCTCGACATTGAAGCTTTATTCCAGGAAAGCAACTCCTTTATGCCAAAACCTCCTTCATTCTTTGAAGAACAAGAGGATTTCCAACCTTTGAAAATGAACTTTCTCTTCCCTTCTTCAATGCTCCAAAGAAAATCCTTACAACTCCTATTAATCTGATGCACTATGTATTTTGGCAAAAGAAAACTAGAGCACCAAAAGTTTTCAATGCCAAAGATAATGGAGTAAATTAGTTCAGCTTCCCCTGCATAAGACAACATTTGTGAGGTCCATTTCTAGATACCTGACCTTATTTTACTGATAAGAGCTACATACATATCTGATAGCAGCCTGCTGGAGTTTAAGGGAATGCCCAAGTATCTAAAGGGAAAAGATCCTTCAGTGAAGCCAATGTTACTGAGTATTTGTTCCTTTACTGCATTCTGAACACCCCTAAAGTAAATCTAAGTTTTCATTGGATTTGCAGCTAACCCTGAGATTTTAGCAAAAATGTTTAGGCATTCAGTTACAGCATCAACTAAGGGTGTATCCCCCCTAGTAAACAGCATAACATCATCTACAAAGATCATGTGTGTTAGCTTTATTCTCGAGCATTTAGGGTGAAAGGAGAATAAGGCTTTTGTGTGTATAGTCCTCATGTATCTGGAGAAGATCTCCATACATAATACAAGCAGATATGGTGACAGTGGATCACCCTACCTGATACCACATTTCCCTCTAAAAAAATCCTTAGTTTGAGCCATTAATTTTCAATGTGAACCATGTAGTTGAGATGCAACCCATTATCCATTTTATGAAAGTTGATGGGAATTTAAGAGCTGTCAGCATTTTCTCCACAAAACACCAATTTACAGAGTCAAAGGCCTTCTTTATATCTACCTTCATCAGGCACCTTGGAGATAGGTTTTTCCTGCTGTAACACTTGATGAGGGCTTGTGAAACCAATATATTGTCAAAGATGCTTCTGCTCTTTACAAAAGCAATCTGCTCATTGCCAACCAACTCAGGTAAGACCTTTTGAAGCATGTTTGCCAATATTTTGCTGATAATCTTATATAGGGTTGTGCAGCATGCAATTGGCTTGTAATCCATAACACTACTAGCATTGACTTTCTTTGGGATTAGTGCAATGATTGTAGTGTTCACCTGATTTACTTGTTTTGAAATAGTGCCTTATTGCTTTGGTGATGTCAGGCTCAATTTTCTTCCAGGAGTGCTTGAAAAAACCTGCAGAAAATCCATCATGCCCTGGGCTCTTGTTAGGGTGAATAAAATTTAGGGCTTCTTTTATCTCATGTGTGCTGAAATGGGAGCTATCAGGGTATTACTCCAAGTGTCTGAAATACATGCACTAGTGCTTATAAATTCCATATCAAGTGGATCCACAACCTTTTCAGTCCCCAAAAGACTCTCATAGTAGGCAGTATAAGCTTTAGCAATCTCCATTTGATTAGTATGGGTGTGCCCATCCATATCCACCACTTTATTTATCAAGTTAGAATGTTTTCCCTCTGCTATTTTTGCATAAAAGTAGCCAGTACTACAATCAGTGAATTTCATATCAGTAACCTTTGCTCTTTGATGCAGCATGCTAATTTTTTCCTTCTTAGACCCTGTTTGATAGGACTTAATAAAAGTAGTGTTCAAATCAGTTTAGAATCATTCAGATCAGATCAGAGTCATTCAAATCAAATCGGATCAGATCAGAAATGTTCAAATTTCTATCAATGTATTTGGTCCATAATTGATACCAATTCGTTGAAATTCAATCAAAATTTGAACACATTCAGATCAGATCAGATCAGTTCAGAGTCATTCAAATTAGATCAGAATCATTCAGATTAGTTCAGAAAGATGCACTCCTATCAAACAGGGCCTTAATGCAGCAATAACTCCCCAACAGTCTCTTCTCCTTTTTCAGCAGGTCTTTGTCCTTTGGGGTTTTCTGAATTTCCATTTGATACTCCTTTAACTCATTTCTGCATTTATCAACTCTTAAAGGCAGATTAGAAAAGTGTTCTTTATTCAGTCTTGATAGTGCTCTTCTTACTTCTTTGAGTTTCAGGAAAACTCTGTGCAATGGTGATCCATAAACTTTAGTTTCTCATGCCACTGAGATGATTTGATCATATTGAGGGTGATCCAACCAGCAATTTAGAAATTTGAATACTCTAGTAACCCCTCCTAGTATACCAAAATTTACCACTACAGGTGAATGGTCAGAAATGCCTGATGTTAGATAATCAGCATAAGAACCTGGATAAGTATTTAGCCAGACTCTGTCTAACTTTTCCCACAATCTGTCATCACCCTCCTGCTTATTTGTCCATGTGAACTCACATCCATACCCCTTTATATCATCAAGGTCACTTTCCTCAAGGCAGAGATTGAATTCAGCTATGTCCATTGAGTTGGGAGGATTTTTCCCCACTCTTTCCAAATCTGATCTAATAGTGTTGAAATCTCCCAAGACTAACCAGAGAAGATTAGTTTTTAGACCAGCAAGATCCTTCCACAAATCCCTTCTACATTTTGCATCATTACTTGCATATATAAGTGAGATAAATCTCCTACTGGGTAAGCACGTTACTTAGCTTACCATGCACAAACTGGTCAGATTCCTGCAATTTATCAAAGCTGACTGTTTGTGTGTTCCAAAAAACCCAAATCCTTCCACTAGAGCTTGAGTCATAGTTATTTTCATAAGAAAACTACTTGAACAAACCCTTTGTAAGCTTATCTGATTTACCTACCTTGATCTTTGTTTCTAAAATGCCTACAATATCAATCTTATTACTCCACAGGAAATGCTTTACTTCCTGCTGCTTGAGGGATATATTTAGTCCCCTGATATTCCATGTTGATATTTTCATTGAGGTAGGATGTCCAGAGGGTCATTCTCCCCAACTCCAATCTCCTCCACGGAAACTTATCCTACTTCTCCTGTTTTCACTTGTAGCTCTGCAAGCCCTTTCTATAGACCATGTATCCCCTGTGTCAGACTTGTGAATCTGTTACTCACCACAGCCGTAGGACTTCCACTAGTTTTCCATTGTTTGCTTTTCCTTGTTACAATTTTGAAGCCAAGTTCATCTACCACCTCAGAGGATTTAGGTAATAGAGTTTCAGTGGCTTTTTCTTCAAAATCAGTCTCTATGACTTGTTGTTGCTGATTTTTTGGTATCTATGGTTTCTCCACTTGTGTGTCCTTCACAATTGGTCTATAAACTTGCTTTGATGAAGCAGGTTCTTTGACCTTCTAATGTCTGCAGTTAGTAATTTCATGACCCATTTTGTTGCAACCCTTGCAATAAAAGAGTACCCATTCATATTCAATTCTCTGATCAATCATTCCATATGCGGTTTTAAGGGTGACAGAGTGTGGAAGGCCAGTAGAAATATCAACCTCCACCAATACTCAAGCAAATGAGAGCTTGGACTTGTATGTAGTCGTCTGATCAGCATAAAGAGGTTTTCCCACCTTGTTGGCAATCTTGCTAAGGGCTGAGGCAAACCAAAAGAATGGGTCTAGCTCGGGCAAAAGTACCTAGACTGGTATAGTGGTGATTCTATCCAATTTTTGAGCTATCATATTGCTTCAGAATTAAAGATTTTCCATTGATCATCCATGGTCCTCCGTTCAATACCTCATTCACATCCTCCTACGTCCCAAATCTGAATGCAAACCATCCCTTTTTATAGTATTGCACTAACAGTTTTTTGGCATCCCAATTCTTGTTCACAAATGTCTGCACCTGCTGGACAGTCGGCTTAGCCCCAATTACATTTCCCACCAACGTAAATCTCCATATTTTGAGCTCATCCTCAGCATCCTCTTCCTTAATTGTAACTTCCTCAAAGTGTGAGCTCTCTTCACAGTAGTACAAACTCATCCTTGGTTTAGGTTGCACAATTTTTGTCCATGATTTAAGTCTAGCAGCTGGGTTCTGATTTTCAGTATTCGGTTTCAGGGTGTTCTTACTCGAAACTGATTTCTCAATTAAGGGTGGAAAATCAACAACAGTATTCTCCAAAAAGATTCACTGCTGTTTATATCTTGTTGTCCATTGAACGAATTGCCTATCAATTTTCCTACAAATTAAGAGAGATATACCGGTGTGCGTGGTGGTGATTTTTCCTGGCTTTGCAATTCCTCACTAGCATATTTGCCGATACCTTGAATTTCCGTATCAGATTGTTTGCCTAAATATGTTGATCGTAGTGGTTGTTTTGGTTTTGGAGGCCGTCCTTGACCTCGTCCTCCTCCTGCCATGGAAAAGCTTGCGTGTAAGACAAACTTAGGTGAAGCTCACCTCTGCCATAGCTTTTATTACGATAGATTTTTTTAAATTTTGTTAGTGCAATGTCAAACTTGTGAGTTGCTATCAAACTTATATTTATGTTATGGAATTGTTGTTATATCACACGTGAGTTTATGATAATCATAAAAAGAAGTTTATGGTAACCATAAAGGCATGACATTTTCATAATCATGAAATTATTTTATATGTTATGGTAAGATAATGTTCCATAAGTCAAAAGTCTGATATGACATTTTCTACATTTTGGTACGTATAAGGCAAATTGTTGTATGAGGCGGTCTCACATGTGAGACGGATCCAATAATAAAAAGTCCAATAAATTACACAAAAAAAAAAAAAAAAACTCATCCACTTTCCCTTTTTTCTCCATTATCTTTCATTTTCATTCTCTTCCTACTCTCTCCCTCCCCTCTGACGTTTGTTATATCTCTTTTTTTTTTTATTGAATCTTGCTCTCAATTATTTAATATCACCATATTTCTCATATATTTTGTGCATTTTTATGGTGATTATTACATTAAGTTGACTCGAATATTTACATTAAGAACTCGAGAATTTATATTATGAGCTTAAAGATTTATATAGATGTAACTTAAATATTTATAATGAAAATCCAAGGTTTAATGTTAAATTAGAAATTTACATTAAGAACTCAAAATTTTAAGCTCAAAACTCAAATATTAGCATAAACATTTATAACGTATAGTTTTGATTACAAAACTCAAGGTTATAACTTACTAACTCCTCTTTTTTTTTTCTTTTCTCATTGATGCGGGGGACTTAGGTTGACTCTTTTTAGTTTCTTTGTTTTGTTTTCCAAACTTGTTCAAAAACTTTTCCTTACTTGTTGTTCAAAGTTCATATGTTTTTCATTAATTTTCAAACTTTTTATTTATTTTGAGGACTTTCTAAAACTCTTGTCGAAAGTGTTTCAACATTTATAAATGGTTCACAACATTTTTGAAATTTTATGGCGCGCATAAGATGGTTACTAGACAACGATTCATGTTAGCCGACCCCAAATAATTTTAGGAATAAGGCTTAGATATTGTTGTTGTTGTTGTTGTTACAATTATAAGTCAACTCTTTAAAAGCCCTACGAATTTTCTTAGATCTTTAGGTGAATAAATAATTAATTAGGTGTTATGAAAATGTAGTCAGCATATGTAAGTTTATGGTAATCATATAAGGAATTCATTTATTACTTATGAATATGTAGTTACCATATGTAAGTTTATCAAAATTTTGAAAAGATGGATCAATATATAAGTCTTTTTTTATGAGTTATAGTAAGATAATACTCTATAAGTCAAACTTACATTTTAATATGTGAGATTAAAATCTTACGACATTATCTATATTTTGGTAAATATAAGAACCAAATGTTTGTTTTTTAAAAACAAAAGAAAAAAATATGTCTATATCTTTACATTTATACTCATTTGCTTGATTAATTAGAGAACCTTAACTTGAGGTTATTTGCATGACAATTGGTTATTTAGATTCTATATGATCAGCTATGATGTTATATTATTAAATTGGAAGTTGTTTAATCTAATTTGCTAATCTCAGATGTCAAATGATCTAAATAATTAGAAAATAATTTTATTTAATTAGGTGAGTTATATCTTAATGGAAGAAATTAATATGTATAAGTAGGTCTCTTTGCATTAAAACTATTACTATCAGCTAAAATTATTAGGTCAGCCACCTTAATGTAATCTTCTTAAAAATTCAACTATTTTTTGTATTGAATGCGTTAGAAAATGGGGGGAATCCCACAACACATATGAAATTATCGTAGAGTTTTGAAAAGTTTATGCACATTCCTAAAATTTATAATATTTGAATTATAAATATATTATGATTTCAGTAATGGATGCGCGTATACTATAAACCGTGCAACGCACGGGCTTTAAACTAGTATGAGACTATATTTAAAGGACTCTCCCATCTAATCTAATATTATACTCCCTCATGTTCTATATGATGTTCCATAATAAAATAGCACGGAATTTTTAGTAGGAAGTAAGATGTGGTAGAAAATGAAAGTGGGTGCACCACAAAAACATTACAAATAAGGAAAGTAGAAGATCATTTAGAATTGACTAAAAAAGGAAACAAGAACATCATTCAGAACTGGAGGGACTACTATATATTAAAACCTGAAACCAAGCCTTTACTAGAAGAACACTTGGCATTCATTAATTGGATAGCACTAAGAAATTACATAATATGAAAATTTTTAGCTAATTTATGGCCGGTGATTACGGTGGTAAGCTAATTTATGAAAAATAATATTGTTGCTAATAATATTATAAAAAAGATAAATTGACAATTTCATAAAATGAGTATAACAATATAAATATGCAGCCCGGACGCAGCCCGGGTGTAAATGTAGTGTGTTATTCTGCATGGTTTAGGCGCCTTACTGTCTATTTGGGCATGATTTTATCATGATTCGTAGACCACACCACTCGGAGTATTATTGGAGCTTAATCATCGGTTTTACGAGTTTTGGTGGCCTTAGACGCTTTTGGTGAGCCTTGCACGATACTAGGGGATCAAGCTACGAGTTGGAGAAAGATTCGAGGTGAAGATAGCTTGACCACATTCTGAGAACTACACACCATTACCTCCGACTTCATTTTATCATAACTCTCCAACCAGAAGATATTTTTCAGAAATTCCAAGTATAGAGGAAAGTTCATCGTCTTAGCTTTCCAACGATATATTATGAGCTCAAAATGAAGTTCGGAGGTGAGAGTTATGCCCGTTCGAAGATTGCCCTGCGCATAGTCCCTAGACTCGAGGAGAAATAACCTCGACTCAAGGACAATAATCTCGACTCGAGGATTACTTCCCTCGAGTTGAGGACAGTTGATAGGACGGGTATTTAGAAGGACAAGATCCTCGAGTCGGGAATTCCCTTGCTCGATTCGAGGTTTTCTTTCTTCGAGTCGAGGAAGCCAGCTTCTGGGAAGCTTCCTTTGGGCTTTTGACGGTTTCATTTTGTCCAAAATATCTAATTCATCTTTTAGGGCTTTGTAATTAGATGTAATAAAGGGGCATGAACCCCTCAATAACTAATCACTTTTCATTATATTTTTGCATCTTGTTCTTATTTTCTAGAGAGAGAAACCCAAGGAGAGATTAGTGAGAATTAGTATTTTCATTATGATTTCCATTTCAAATCTTGTTGTAATAATTAGTATGGTAGGCTAATCCCCTTCCTAGACTCTTGGTGTAATCAAATTCTTCATCCTATGTATTAGTAAGTATTTTTCTCTCTAATTTGTCTTTAATTTCATTATAATTAATTCCTTGTTATTTAATGCATGATTTATCCTTGTTTTATCTAATTAGCTACTAGATTAGACTTGGGTATTTCATATGCTTGGTTAATTGTTGATGGTCATTGATTATTAACCCTAAAGGAAGCAACTTTCACATGATTAAATTAGTGTCGCGGTTGCGGCTAATTAGTGATTTGGGAATTAATTAGGCAACTAATAGATTAGATTTTATTAGTGTCGCGGTTGCGGCTAATTAGATACTAATTTGGGTTGTTCTTAATCTTTTATTAGTCCTTGTTCTTCATGCCTTTGGTTGTGATTTGTTTGAGTGGTCACTAGACAAATTAGGACTATAAGGAGGGGAATTTGGTAGCGGTTGCTCAAATTCCCCATAAAAGAGGATTAATTGGTTAAAACTGGGATTATTAATGAATTGGTAATATTAGAGAGAGGTAAAACTTACTATATTAGGGTGTTAGAAGAGATTATCACCGAGAGTCGCTTTAATCAAATTGATAGTTCGTTTATTTCGCTTTTACTCAAAACTCGAACCAAAAACCCCCCTTTTTAATTGTTTATTTCTTTTGTTTATTTCATTTCCGCATTAGAATTGCATATATATTAGGCTATCTCTCTTCCTTGTGGATACGATACCCACTTACCCTTGCTAGTTTAGTAGGAATAGTGGTAATTTGACTAGGAATAACGACTTTCTAGCTTGTCAACACCCGAGCCCAATTAATACAAGGATGTCTTTGCTATCTTCCCAGAAAAAAAAAAAAAAAAAGGAATCATTGCCCAAAACAGGAAAACCATTTTCTTGAAAAAAATAAAAAACGTTTTCATCATTCATTCTTATTAAAGAAGTTTCCCCAACTAAAACAAACACTTGCTCTCTCTTCCAACGGTTAAGTTGAGCTTAATCATTCATACTTTAAACACAAAAATCACATTTCTTCTTCGACAACTCCTTCAAAAATGTCAAAAAAATTGATGAAAATGACTCAATTGAAGTAGAAAAAGAAAATAGAAGATATAATTTCATCTCCAAATCAAAATGAACAACTTGAAGAACAAAGGTGAAAAAAAAAATTGAACACGAATTGTACGATTTTCCTCTTTTTTTAGTTTTAAAATTTGTTTTAGTTCAAATGCAGTGACAAAACTTTAAAATTCCAGCACAAAATTAACGGTTCGAGGGCAAAGGCAGCAAAAAATAGAAGAAAAAAGATGACATAAATTTATGCATGCAACAGTGTTATTTTGTAATGACCAGATCTGTGTAAAAAATGAACACTTTTTGTTCCAAAATGGTTATTTTTGTGCTAGAATGGTTGGCTTTTGTTCTGGAATGAACGGATTTTGTTTCCACATTTAGTTTTGCTCTGGAATGAATGGTTTTTGTCTAGGAATGGTTGGTTTTGGTCCTAAAATGATTAGTTTTTGTTCTGGAATGAACGACTTTGTTTCGATATTTAGTTTTGCTCTGGAATGAATGGTTTTTGTTCTGGAATGGTTAGTTTTTGTGTTAGAATGACTAGATTTTGTTCTGGAATGAACGTGTTTTGTTTCGAAATTTAGTTTTTGTTCTGGAATGAATGGTTTTTGCCAAAGAATGGTTGGTTTTTGTTCTATAAGGCTTGGTTTTTGTTTCGGAATGGTTTGTAACACCCCGTCTCATCGCCTGAGCCGAGAGTAGTCACTTATGGCAGCTTGCCAGGCTGTGGGCTGACCTCACAGACCAACACGGGTCCTTCCGGCGCACTTTGACCTCACTCGTGCGCACCCTGGGAAACTTCCCAGGAGGTCACCCATCCTGAAATTACTCCCAGTCAAGCACGCTTAACTTTGGAGTTCTTATCACATGGGCTTCCTAAAAGGAAAGTCGACTTTGTTGGTATGAGTAGCACTATCAATCCTCTTAAGCACCTCATATGAGCCCTTAATCTCTCAGGGATCTCCTCTGAAATCTGGGGTATTACATTCACCCCCTCTTAAGAAAGCAACGTCCTCGTTGCGACTGGCAGCCAACCATAGTCTAGCTCCAGGATCTTTTCCCCCGCTAGGCTGTTGACCTGGGCTCTCCTGACCACATGATCAACATGCGGTCGCAGGGTTGCTCTGATACCATTTGTAACACCCCGGCTCATCGCCTGAGCCGAGTGTAGTCACCTATGGCAGCTTGCCAGGCTGTGGGCTGACCTCATAGACCAACACGGGTCCTTCTGGCGCATTTTGACCTCACTCATGCGCACCCTGGGAAACTTCCCAGGAGGTCACCCATCCTGAAATTACTCCCACTCAAGCACGCTTAACTTTGGAGTTCTTATCACATGGGCTTCCTAAAAGGAAAGTCGACTTTGTTGGTATGAGTAGCACTATCATTCCTTTTAAGCACCTCATATGAGCCCTTCATCTTTCAGGGATCTCCTCTGAAATCCGGGGTATTACATTCACCCCTTCTTAAGAAAACAACGTCCTCGTTGCGACTGGCAGCCAACCATAGTTTAGCTCCAGGATCTTTCCCCCGCTAGGCTATTGACCTGGGCTCTCCTGACCACATGATCAACACGCGGTCGCAGGGTTGCTCTGATACCATTTGTAATACCCCAGATTTCTTTTGTTCTAGAATGAACAACTTTTGTTTCGGGATGGTTAGTTTTTGTTTTGGAATGGTTGCTTTTTGTTCTGGAATTGTTAGTTTTGGTTTTAGAATGGTGGGTTTTGTCCTAGAATGTTTGGATTTTTTCTAGGAGTGGTTAGTTTTTGTCATAGAATGATTAGTTTTTGTTTTAGAATGAACAACTTTTGTTTCAGGATGGTTACCTTTTGTTTTGGAGTGGTTGCTTTTTGTTCTGGAATGGTTAGTTTTTCTTTTAGAATGGTTGGTTTTTTTTCCAAGAATGATTGGATTTGTTTAGGAATGGTTAGATTTTTTATCCTAGAATGATTAGTTTTTGTTCTGTAATGAAAAGCTTTTGTTTCAGAATGGTTAGTTTTTGTTTTGGAATGGTTGTTTTTTGTTCTGGAATGGTTAGTTTTTGTTTTAGAATGGTTAGCTTCTGCCCTAGATGATTGGATTTTGTCTAGGAATGGTTAGTTTTTATCCGTGAATGATTTGTTTTAGAATGGTTTGTTTTTGTTCTGGAATGGTTTGTTTCTTTCTTGAGATGATTTGTTTGTGTTGATTCAGAAGAAATTTCCATAAAAAGCCTATACAACTACGGTGCAGTCCTACTGCGGTCAAAGAGCTAATCGATAAAATCAAAAATAATTGATAGCTAATAAGTTGTTATTAGTAAAATTACCGTTTAATACTATTAAGAAGATAGGATAAGCGGGTATCGAACACAAGGAAGAAGGGATAGCCTAATATGCAAATTTTAGTGTGGAAAAACTAAAACGAAATAAATAAAGCAATTAAAAAGTGGGGTTTTTAGTTTGAAAGTTGGATTAAAGAGAAATAAACGAAGCAGGAAATTGATTCAAGCGACCCTCGATGATAATCTAATCTAACACCCTAATATAGCAAGTTTTACCGCTCTCTAATTATACCAATTCATAGATAATCCCGATTCTTAACTAATTAATCCACTTTATAGGGAATTTGAGCAACCGCTACAAAATTCCCCTCCTTTAATCCTAATTTGTCTAGTGACCACTCAAACAAATCACAATCAAAGGTATGAAGAGCAAGGATTAATAAAGGATTATGAACAACCCAAATTAGTATCTAATTAGCCGCAACCGCGACACTAATCAAATCTAATCTATTAGTTGCCTAATTAATTCCTCAATCACAAATTAGTCATAACCATACACTAATCATGTGAAAGTTGCTTCCTTTTGGGTTAATAATCAATTACCATCAACAATTAACCAAGCATTAGAAATACTCAATTCAATCTAATCACCAATTAGAGAAAATAAAGGTAAATCAAACAATTTGAATAACAAGGAATTAATTACAATGAAATCAAAGGCAAATTAGAGAGAAGAAATCTTACTAATACATAGGGTGAAAGATGTTGATTACACCAAGAGTCTAGAAGGGGATTAGCCTTCCACACTAATTATTACAATAATAATTGAGATGGAATTCATAATAAAAATACTAATTTTTACTAATCTCTCCTTAAGTTTCTTTCTCTAAAATTAAGAACAAGATGAAAATAATATGAAAGGTGATAAGTCCTCTTGAGGTGTTCATGTCCCTTTATTTATCATCAGTACAAAACACTAGAAGACAAAATAGATATGTAGGCAAAAAAAACCGTCATTAGGCTCTAGGAAGCTTCCCGGAAGCTGACTTTCTCGACTCGAGGAAAGAAATCCTCGAGTCGAGCGAGAGAATTCTCGACTCAAGTAAAGAAATCCTCGAGTCGAGCGAGGGAATTCTCGACTCGAAGCTACCTTCTCTCGAGTCGAGGAATTTGAATTTCCTCCTCTCTCCGTTACTCGACTCGAGCTAGTGTGTGAATCCCAATGTGCAACCGAGCCGACTCCTCTTTGAAACTCTATCCGACTCCAAACTCGATCCTCCATTCCCGTCTAAGGCTCATTAAAGGGTCTTGAGCAACCAAAATCCCGTAAAACCAATGAATAAGCTCCAAAAATACTCTAAATGGTGTGGTCTACGAATCACGATAAAACCATGCCCAAATAGGCACTACGGCGTCTAAATCATGCGGATTAACACACTACATTTACACCATATCAAGAACCCAAACCAAGTCAAAGCAATTAGAGAAATAGGATTTGATGGGTTGTGTTTCCTTGAAGCTGAATGTAACACCCCAAATTTCCTTTCCTTATTAAAAACATTTTATCGAGAACCAAAACACAAATAAGGAAATTCAGAGGTGTCACTCCGCACTAGAGTCAAAGACCCGAATGCTAGGAGATTTAAAAAGCCACAATATAAATGTCTAATGGTCTAAAATAGTCTATTACAATTCATTAACTAAATTACAACAATCAGAGATATGAAATATGAAATAGTCTAAGTATTATTGATGGTCTAATGGTTTTGAGTCTAAATTTGTTTGGTCCAACTAATAACTAATGAGTCGTCGATTCCCGCATGCATCAAATACTCCAAACCTATGGTGGATTTAAAACACAAAAACCATAATTGAAAAAGTCAGTGAAATTGAGTAAGCTAACACCTCAATGTGTAGAAAACCAAAACCCTTACCTGAATTTTGAAAACGTTTTAGGTTTTATTTTCGAAAACACACTTAGCACATAAACATGTAAATCATCCAATTATAGTTCCAAACCAATAGTCCAAGTCATATTCCACAAGCCACCATTCAATTCATCACTTACTCACAGCGTAAGAAACATTCCATAATCCATATCCAACAAATCAAAGATTAACGATAAATAAGAAATTCATAAGTCGCGAGTAATGTTCCATAATCCATAATCCTTATTATTTAGAAATGAATTGAATATTTTGCCAATTCACCCTATTATCCATAATCCATAATCCAAGACTACTAGATCTTAAGTGTGCACACCCCCTACTAGGTGTTTTTAACCCAAGTAGAGTAGACTAGAGTCTAACCCTGTCAAAGACCGATGCGGTGGGGTAATTAATAGGAGTCGATGCGACTCAAACCAATAAATAAGAGTTCTTTTGACTCAAACAAATAAATAGGAGCTCTTTTGGCTCGAACAAATAATTAGGAGTTTTTTTGCTCCGTCTAAGTAACCAGTATCTTATTAAGAGAGAGTTGATGATCACAAATCATATAAAACGATACCAAATCAACACCATAATATAAATTGGCTATGCGCCACAAACCAAACCAAATCAACAAATTCAATATACCTTCAATCTTACGTTTCAAAATAACATATTTGTCACAAGCCATAGTTATACCAATATCAATACATAAATCCAACCAATCATAATACGATAATTGTGTAAACTGAATTGTTCTCCACCTATCATGATACTATGATCTCATCCAATCACACCATTCACAACTAGCACGTAAGTTCAAAAGGTTTCTACAAGTTTATTAAGGGTTGAGCATGCTAGCTTACCTTTTTAAACAAACGAAAACTCAATAGCACAGCAATCACTAGTATTCTTCGTCTATGAACTCAGGCTCTACAATTATACAAACGACATTCCAAAATTAACACCCAATCTTATCAACCAACCAACTACATATCTATGTGTTAGTATGTATGATCCTATATGCAGTGTATGAGTATGACAATACCAAATCCAAACCAACAATTACTAATTATCCAATAATTATAATTCTAAATCAATAATTATCCAATAAAACCCAAATAACACTCAATTTATTATAAAAATTACCAAAGGCCTAAAATTAGTTTAAGACAGAATATAATTCATAAAAATCAATCCTTAATTATTATAATTTATTTAGGATTTATTAATAAAACTTATATTACTCCCTCTGTCCCAGCTCAAACGCCCCGGGTAATATTTGTAGTGGAATAAAAAAATTGATATAGTAAGTTGAGTGGGGTAATATTAAGAAAAAAGAAGGAGAGAGAATGTAAGGATTAATAAAAGTAGAGAGATAATGTGAGAGAGGATGTGATAATTTCATAAAAGTAGGAGAGAGAAATATGTCCCAAAATAGATGGGGTGTTTGAGGTGGGACGTCCCAAAATGGAATATGAGGCGTTTGAGCTGGGACGGAGGGAATATGTTTAAATTATCAAAAACGTGTTTAAATTACATTAAATTACATAAAAACGAATTAATTCAATTAATTTATAAAAAATCAGTTTATAATTTTATAGTTTCCCCATATTTTCGAAAATCCTAATTAACATAATTAATTGAGCTAATTACACTAATTTAGTATCAATTACCCAAAATCACAACAAATTACAATTTATACAAACCCAACTCAAATTCCAAATTAAAATTGAGGATACTAATTAATAGGTTATAAGAACACCCAAGTTATACCTTTCGAACTTTATTAAACGAATTCAAGTAATTAGACTAATTAACCCAAAAACATGATTAATGAAAATCAAGCATCAAAACCAATTCTTTGTGTATAAAACTAACTCAAATCAATTACCCACTAATCAACACTTATTAGGATCAATTAAACATGATTTAAAGCAAGAAAACGAATTGGAATCAATGTTTACTAAGGAGGACGAAAACAGGGGAGAAAAAGGGGTGAGGGGCGTTACCCACGGTAGCAGAAGGAGTAAAATAAAGGTGGTGCGGTGGTCGGCCAGCGAGGGTGAGCGGCGGCGGCGGCAGTCTGGGCAGGAGGAAGAGAGGTGGTGGCGAGCTGGCGGCGTTCGTGCGTGACATGAAGGAGAAGCAGGGGAAGGCAGGGGATGTTTTTATGGGGGGGTGTCAGTTTCATTTTTTTTTTCCTTTTCTTTTTATTTTCCTTTTTCAATTCTGATTTACTTTTTTTTTTCCTTTGGGTTTGACTTTGGGTTTGGGCCAATTGGTGTGGGCTGGTGTAATTTATTGTAGTTAGAAACGATCCAATTGAAAATAGAATGACCCAAATAGAAATCCGATTCTAAAACTCATTCCCAAACTCATTTAGGAAAAACGACTCACAACCCAATAATTAAATTCATTTTTCCACTAGAATAAATTAATTAATAATACTAATATATTATTATAATATATATACCAAATTTTCGGGATATTACACTGAAGGCGTGCCAAAAGACATGTTTCAGTGGCTACTACAAAATTTCAACGAGGGGACAAGGCTTATGTATTTTTGTGAAAATCAGATAAAGGTATTCACACCTTTGGATGTTCATTACATCCTAGGCATACCGCACAGTGATCTTCCCATTCCTGAGATGAGTACGGATAGGAATGATAACCCCGATTCTAGGCTTAAGGAAAAATGGAAGCTAATATTGGTCAGGGAGAATGAGAACAATGTTTACATTGGGTGGAAAGATTTCGAGGACAGGATTATATTATTGCGGAATCTGATGGGGGCCAATGTTCAAGCAACTGTTTGATATGTTTATTGTTTCAAGTTTCCTAAGAACTATATCAAGTTCTTTTGTCCAACTTAATATATGCAAGGCGATCGACAATGCAGACATGATTGGCAAATATGATTGGTGTGAATTTGTGTTGGATTACTTATTTAAATCAATCAAAAAGTTCAAGGAGTCGGAAAGTTGCATTCTAACTGGTTGCACATTACCACTCCAACTCTTATACTTTCATAGCCTGTCTTTCCATGGACAACATGAGAAATGCAATCTTCCTCTGATCCAACACTGGAATAATCAGAGCACGTGGACCAGAATTGCAAAGGAGAAGAATGCCAAGGGCTTTGGAATGGGTATACGTGTCGACATTGTTGACGCTGCAACCCAAGGAGGACAATTTATTAGTTTCCCAATGCCAATAGATTTGCCAACAGATCATGCAATTAGAGTGCTCCAATTAGATGTAAAAGTTATTCTTTTTCAAAATGAATGCTTTTTTCGTATTAGAATTAGTGTCCTGAAATGAATGTTTATTGTTCTGGGATGAACATAAATTGTTCTGGAATGGATGATATTTGTTCTAAAACAAATTGCAATTGTTTTGGAATTACTGCAATTTGTTCTGGAATGAATATATTTTGCTTTGGAATGGTTGTTTATCGTTTAGGAATTATTGGTTTTTGTTTTGAAATTAATATTTTTTGATCTGGAATGAGTGTTTATTGTTTTGGAATGAAATAATTTTGTTCTACAATGACTTTTTTTTTTGTTTTGGAATGAATGAAAATTGTTCGGGAATGGATAATTTTTGTTCTACAATGAATAGTATTTGTTTTGGAATGAATGGATTTTTTTCTTATTATAATGAGCTAAGTTGTGACTTTCAGAGACCCTTTCAAAGACTTTTGAAACTTGGTCGAAACTTGGAGGCAACTCATAGGCACACTGTGCATGAACTCCAAGAAGAAAAACTTTCCCAAAGTTCACAAGAGATTGAAATCGAAGAAATTTCATTAGAGGGAAAACGTTTTCTTAGTCAGCCAGGAGTGGAGGCAATTGAAGCTATAGAGGCCTTAACGAATTCAGTTGGTGGGCAAATTAATGAGGTTATAAAGATCTTATCCCCAAGCTTTTGGGCAAATCCACCATCGTCTGAGGAAAACGCATCTCAGGAACCATCGAGCCAACTATCACAACAACCATCAAGCCAACCTTCTCAAGAAACCAATTCTCAGAAAAGCAGATGAAGGAAGCATATAGCACAAAAGAGGAAGTGTTTAGCTGCAAAAAATAATTCTGCCACGGAGAAGATTATGCAAAAACTGCAATGTCCTGGAGCTTCCTCTCCAAAATCAGCCACTGCTCACTACGTCAAAAATGGCTTTCAAGAACGGTTTCTCTAAAGCTAAGCAGAACGGTTGTAGAACCGTTCTCTAGACGACGGTACTTAAAGGCTAAGAGAACGGTTGCAACCGTTCTAAAAGGATATAAGAACGGTTTTGGGGAAAACCGTTCTAAAAGACCTTTTAGAACGGTTTTGCTAAAAACCGTTCTCTTAGGTATCCTACCTATAAGAACGGTTGTACAAAAAACCGTTCTCAAAGACCCCTTCTAAAATTTAAAAAATTTAAAATTTAAAATTTTTTGAGGGGGACCTATGAGAACGGTTTTACCAAAACCGTTCTCATAGGTCTGTTTTTTTTTTTTTTTCTTCTTAATTTTCTCGATTCCTAACCCCAACCCACAACCCTTGATTCAAAACTCAAATTAGAACATTATTAACACCAACCAAATCCATCAAATCGACATAGCCAAAAAAATCCCAGTATGAAAAATTGGGCGTATAACTCCAATAGTCCATCAAATTTATTATATGAGGTCTTAGTTCATACAAGTAAAATAACAAGAAAAAATTACACCATAAAATCTACATAATCTGCTGAAAAATGCACTAACCAAAAAGATATATCTAACAATATTTTTCTTGTAAATCTTGTTCATCGTCTTCCATGCTTTAGATCTGGATTGTTGTTCATCATTCTAACCACAAGAAAAAAGACATACAATCAAAGAATTAAAAAAAAAAAAAAAACAAAAAAACTTAACCGATGCAATAAAAAAAATGGACGCCAAAATAAAAATAAATTCACCAGACACACGACAACCTCCTCAACTCTTCTCAGTACCAACCATGAATTTGAATCTGAAAACGAAATCAAAAGTTAGATAAAAAGTAGATCTAAAAATCCCAACTTATACATAGTACCCTCCTCAACCTCAAAACAAACACTTATCCAACAAAAAATCACAATAAATATCGATTTTAAGAACTTGAAAATTTTTAATACGAAAATGAATGACGACAGTGTTGTGGCCGAAATCCGGTCGTCGGAAAGGCGTATGGGAATGGGGACGAAAGCAGCATCAGCAGGAGAAGTCCACGGCGAAAAGAAGTGGTGGATCGACGAAGAAAGTGATGGGGTTGATGATGGTGAGCAAGATCTAAGAGAAAATGTATGCTAATTATGGGTGGGAGGAGAGAGAGAGAGGATGGGAGAGTTATGAACTTATGATGAGAAGAAAATGACGGGCGGAAATGACGATGTAGAGGACTAGAGGGGGAGGTGGTTTATTTTCATTATTTTTTTTAATCAATAATTTTATTTTTCTTTACCTAAGGATATTAGAACGGTTTAGATGAAAACCGTTTTCATTGGTGGGCCTAAGAGAACTGTTTTCTAAAGAACCGTTCTCTTATTGTTGGTTCTTCTTTCAACTAGCCCTAAGAGAACGGTTATTGTCAAAACCGTTCTCTTAGGTCCAATTTTTTTTTTTTACTTTTTTCTAGAAAAGAAATTTAAGATCTGTTTTTAGCGTAACCGTTCTCAAATGCATTACGAGAACGGTTTTACTTAAATACGTTCTCTTATGGGGGGGTTCTCGAAGCTCGTTTTTGACGTAGTGGCTCAAGCTTCTCTTACAAAAGAACCGTCTGCAACTTCGAAAATATTCCCACAGTTGAAGGTTGATACACCAAATACACAATCTCCAGGGAAGGACAAACTTGAATCTCCAAAGCATGTTTATAAACGGTTGAAACGCTCCAAAACTCCATCTCCGGGTCCAATGAATGAATTATTACAAGGTAAGTCGCCAACAGCTGTGCTTGATGACCTATTGGAAACATCTATGTTGTTGCAAATCCCTTCCCAAGAGGAAATGCAGCAGAAGATGGAGAAGAGAGACCCTAAAACTGTGGAAAAATCTTAGCACACCACAATAGAGATGAAACTCTGGAAAAAAAAAACAAAAAAAAAGTTTCCCACAACTTTTCATGTTTTTTAAAGCAGTCATTAATCTAACAGCGGTGGAATTTTTTCTTGATAAATGGTTGGTTGTGTTCTAGAATGGTTAGGTTTTGTTCTACAATGTTTGATTTTTGTTCTGAAATGGGTCATATTTTGTCTAGAATTAGTGGTGTTTTGTTCTGGAATGGTTTGTGTTTGTTTTAGAATGGTTATATTTTGTTCTAGAAATGAATGACTTTTGTTTGGAATGGTTGCCTTTTGTTTCAAAATGGTTACTTCTTGTTCTGGAATGGTTGATTTTTGTTTTGGAATTGTTACTTTTTGTTCTATAATGAACGACTTTTGTTCTGGAATGATTCTTTTTTTTTTCAAAATGGTTACTTTTTGTTTTGGAGTGATTTGTTTTTGTTTTAGAATGGTTACTTTTTGTTCTGGAATGAACAGCTTTTATTTTGGAATAGTTGTCTTTTTTTTCAAAATGGTTACTTTTTGTTCTGGAATGAACTGCTTTTGTTTTGAAATGATTGCGTTTTGTTTTAGAATGAATTATTTTTGCTTATAACTTACATTTGTTTTTTTGGTAATTTGATTAAAGCTTAATGAAGATGAAGTTGCTACCAAATTGCGAGAACACATGGATCCTTGCCCCGAGACACCAGTTGTAACCCCAAAAGCTTCTGAAGGTATGAAGAGTACGGAAAAAGCATTGGGTCCTTACCTTGACAACCCAATTTTTGCTACACAAGAAGAAATGCAATCGGAAACGGAAAAGGAGGATGATGTTCCACCAACGGTTTCACATTAATTAACCTTCACTATGATATGAAATGAATTATTTTTACTTATAACTCACATTTGTTTTTTTGGTAATTTGATAAAGCTTGTAGAGGATGAAGATACTGCCAAATTGAGAGAACGCATGGATGCTTGCCTCGAGACACCAGTTGTAGCTCCAAAGGCTTCTGAAACGGATTCTCCACCAAAGAAGATGAAGTTTCAATCAATGGATGCTCAGAGCTTCGTTCCAACAACAAATGACCCAAAAATGGATTTGGGTTCCCTAGAGAATTCGATTTCATATGCCGATATCACAACTGAATAATAACAAAAAATTTCAAATGTAGAGACAAGGTTTGATAGTACCTTTTTGAAAACAATTTGAATACTCTTGTAATAATAAAATTTGGCTTCAAAAAAGATTTTGAACAATATTGTAATATTGTGATCTGTTAATTTATGAAACCTTCAGTTGTACAGAAATTCTGTTTTCTCAATGAAATTTGTTTTTTTTTTTTTTGTCCTGAAATGACAACTTTTTGTTACGGAATGAGCCATTTTTTGTTTGGGAATGGTCTATGAAAGTTTTCAAATGAGCTTTTTCTGTTCTGAAATGGCTTGTTAGCGCTTTGGAATGGCTTGTTTCAGATTGGAAATGGGTCAACAGTGTTTTGGGATAAGCTGGTTCTGTTTTGAAATGATTGCTTTAGGTTCAATGAAGAATTAATTTTGATCTGTTTCTTTTTGTTTTCTTATAATCTAATTTTTGTTTTAGCAGGTGTACATTCTTCTCGACACCCCAGAAGTTGGCATAAGCAAGAACATCAAGAATAACCCTCCATGCAAGAAGAAAGGGAAACAAACACGCAACTTCATGGCTACTTTGAAGAAATATTTTGCAAATTTACCAGCAGATTTTGAGCCAAGCTTCTACTTACTTACACCGACACCTTCTCCACCACCTGTCACGTTGCCGAGTCCTATTCCAAATTCTTTTTTCGGCAAAGAGATTATTGATGTTGAAGAAATAACTGAAGAACAGTCACATGAGATAATTCAAATGTACGAGGACAAGTTAGAAGAACGGAGATGACTAAACAGCTCACAAGAAGATAGTCCACCTAGTTATCAGCTTGTGCCTTTGGAAGACAAAGCAATAATGGTTTCGGCATTTCTTCAGAGGAGAGCAAGTGATTTTGATGATTTAACACCTATTGAGAGGACAGTGGCTGATAATGCGTTTCTCTCAGAGTTTGAATATAGCCATGAGATGTTAAAGGTGAATTCACATATTAGAAAGCTATTGAATAAACCTGAGACAAAAGCGATTATTGCTAAAGAGAGGTCAATTGCAAGAATGATAAAAATAGAACAAGCTTTTTACTGGCAGAATTTACACCAACAGTCGTGTTCTCTAAGACTGATGCATTCTCTATGCAAGAACAAAATTGGATGACTGTTGGTGTAATTGATGCTTGGGGCTACATCCTGAACAAGAGAGAGTTAAAAGGAAAAAAGAACTAGAATGTTCCTGAATATTGGAAAGATAAAAAAAAAAAGATTCTTCTTCAGCACCGCAGTGTTTGTAAGTTTGCATTTACATTCTGAAATGTTTTCTATATGTTTTGAAATGATCAGGATTTGTTCTTGAATGGTTGATTATTGTTCTAAAATCGCTAGTTGTATATTGCAGGTGTATGTAAAAATGTTGAAAATAAGAAAACCCAAGATGAAAGACTTGCAAATGGGGAAGCTCTTGAAGAGGATGAGAAACATCTTAAGACAAGATTGGACGTTATGCGTGGCATGCACAATGAAAAAATGGCTTAGAATATGTGACGTTTCAGACATATCTGTTTACTTTTTGGTATGCCATCCAAAAAATAACCAATGAAAAAGTTTATCTTTGTTTATTATTATAACTTAGTATAACAATTTAAGTTTTTCCTCCTTTGCAGATATTTTTCCCTATTATTTTCGAGAATCACTTTACGTTTCGGGATGGTTAGTTTTTGTTTTGGAATAGTTGCTTTTTGTTCTGGAATGGTTAGTTTTTGTTTTAGAATGGTTGGGGTTTTACCTAGAATGATTGGATTTTGTTTAGGAATGGTTAGTTTTTTTGTCCTAGAATGATTAGTTTTTGTTTTGGAATGAACAACTTTTGTTTCGGAATGACTAGTTTTTGTTTTGGAATGGTTGCTTTTTGTTCTGGAATGGTTAGTTTTTGTTTTAGAATGGTTGGGTTTTGTCCTAAAATGATTGGATTTTGTCTAGGAATGGTTAGTTTTTATCCTAGAATGATTTGTGTTAGAATGGTTAGTTTTTGTTCTGGAATGGTCTGTTTCTGTCTTGAGATGATTTGTTTGTGTTGATTCAGAAGAAATTTCCATAAAAACCCTATACAACTACAGTGCAGTCCTGCTGCAGTTATGGAGCTAATGGATAAAATCAAAAAGAACCCAAACCAAGTCAAACCAATTAGAGAAATAGGATTTGATGGGTTGTTTTTCCTTGAAGCTGGAGACATGCCAAAAGACATGTTTCAGTGGCTACTACAAAATTTCAACGAGGGGACAAGACTTATGTATTTTTGTGAAAATCAGATAAAGGTATTCACACCTTTGGATGTTCATTACATCCTAGGCATACCGCACGGTGATCTTCCCTTTCCTGGGATGAGTACGGATAAGAATGATAACCTCGATTCTTGGCTTAAGGAAAAATGGAAGCTAATATTGAGCAGGGAGAATGAGAAGCATGTTTATATTGGGTGGAAAGATTTCGAGGACATGATTATATTATTGCGGAATCTGATGGGGGGCCAATGTTCAAGCAATTGATTGTTCTGTTTATCGTTTCAAGTTTCCTAAGAACTATATCAAGTTCTTTTGTCCAACTTAATATATGCAATGCGATCGACAACGCAGACATGATTAGTAGATATGATTGGTGTGAATTTGTGTTGGACTACTTATGTAAATCAATCAAAAAGTTCAAGGAGTCGGAAAGTTGCATTCTAACTGGTTACACATTACTACTCTAACTCTTATACTTTCATAGCCTGTCTTTCCATGGACAACATGAGAAATGTAATCTTCCTCTGATGGAATAATCAGAGCATGTGGAACAAAATTGCAAAGGAGAAGAGTGTCAAGGGCTTCGGAATGATTGATTTTTGCTCTATAATGGTTATATTTGTTCTAGAATGGTTGGTTATTGTTCTATAATGGTTGATTTTTAATCTGGAATGGGTCATATTTGTTCTGGAATGGTTAGTTATTGTTCTATAATGGATGGTTTTTAACCTGGAATGGGTCTTATTTGTTATGGAATGGTTGATTTTTGTTGTGGAATGTTGGTTTTTTGTTGTAGACTGGTTGGTTTTTATACTAGAATGGGTCATATTTGTTCTCGAATGGGTCATATTTGTTCTCGAATGGGTCATATTTGTTCTCGAATGGGTCATATTTGTTTTGGAATGGTTGATTTTTGTTCGGGAATGGTTGGTTTTGTTCTAGAATGGTTGGTTTTTATCATGGAATGGGTCATATTTGTTCTGGAATGGTTGACTTTTGTTCTGGAATGTTGGGTTTTGTTATAGAATGGTTGTTTTTTATACTAGAACAGGACATATTTGTTCTGGAATGGTTGTTTATTGTTCGGGATTGGTTGTTTGTTGTTCGGGATTGGTTGGTTATTGATCTGGAAAAATTGGTTATTGTGCCTCTAATGTTTGTGCTTCTAATATTTGTCTGTAATAGGTTGAGGAATTAAGATTGATCATGCTTGAAAAACAGTCTCAATATATTCCAGACATCATTTCAAGGTGCAACAAAAATTATGAAATAATTGACCTTGCCTGGAAAAATGATATAAACTTATGGGACTGTGGTTTATCTCTGATGATGCACATGGAACACTTCCATGAACATAACTGGAATTCCGATTTGAAATTAGTAAGCATTCACTTAAATCTGGGAACTAATCTTTTTCTGCTCAAGTGTAAATGTTATGAACTGGCCTGTTTATAATTTTGAAGGCAGCAAGAAGGCGCTTCCACCGAGCAAAACTCTGTGCTGAAATAATATTGTATGACAACAATAAGAAAAAGAAAGAGATTATACGCAATGCTTATATGGCTTCAGCAGCAAGAAAAGTGTCAAAGAAGGAACAACAAGATGAAAAGAAAAAGTTTAAGAAAACTAAAATGGAACTCAATGATATCCTGAAGGCCAAATAGTTGGTGACCAAGCAACAGCAAAGAAAACCTAAAGCAGACGAAGAACAAAGTTAAAGTTGCAACAACAGAAACTTTTAATCATTGGAAGTTCTTAGATACTGATCCTTTACAAATTCGCTTTGTAATATAAAATGACTCCTTTTGTATGCTTATCAAATGATCTCATTCTTTATGTTTTGTTTTGAAATGATTAATTATTTTTCTGGAATGTATGGTTATTGTTTTGGAATGTTTTTATTCTGGAATAGATGGTTATTGTTTTGAAACCAGAAATTCCACAACAATTACCATCCATTACAGAACACAAACGACACATTCCAGAACACAAACAATCCATTTCACGAGAACATGGGACGGCTTCGACCCACCACTCGCTCTGCTCGTGGGCCCAAACGTTTATTAACACGAGGGTGGCTCCGGAGATTTCATTTTCAAAATCGAGCGTGCGCGGAAACATTTAATGGGGGGCAACATTTAAGGGAGCGACACTTGAAACACGGGATGGCTTGCCTATGGCTTCGACCCGCCACTCGCTCCGCTCGTGGGCCCAAACGTTTATAAACACGAGGGTGGCTCCGGAGATTTAATTTTCAAAAACGACCGTACGCGGAAACATTTAATGGGGGGCAACATTTAAGGGAGCGGAAAAAACCCAACCATTCCAGAACAAAAACCAACCATTCCAGAACAAAAAACCACCCATTCCAGACAAAATATGACCAATTTCAGAACAAAAATCGACCATTCTAGAACAAAACCCATACATTCTAGAACAAAAATCATTTATTCCAGAACAAAAAACCACCCATTCCAGACAAAATATGACCAATTCCAGAACAAAAATCAAACATTATACATTCTAAAACAAAATCGTTCATTCCAGAACAAAAAATAACCATTCCATCATTCCATAGCAAAAACCAATAATTTCAGAACAACCAAGCATTCATTACAGAACGAAAACCAATAATTCCAGAACAAAATCCGTTCATTTTAAAGCAAAAAGGACTTGTATTTACATATTAGAATCGCATGTGATGTTGGTAGGTGTAGATTGTGGTGTGCTATTCTCGCCAATATTCGTCCTCGTCTTTGTAGTGTTTTTCCTTATATTTCTTGCAGTTGCTGGCCAAACACTATTAACAAACGACAATCATGATGCCGATGGTGTGTACTGCTTGACAATCTTTTTCCTTGTTCTCAAACGGTTTTAAATAATTTCCCTTGTACTATTTCGCCCAAAATTTCTTGCACCAGGTGTACGAGCACTTTCAGGATTGCGAATCTGAATCCCTTCTAATTGAGGAGTCCCAACGACTTCAACATCTTCTCCACCAATAGGCCCCAACTGATCTTCAATGATATTTTTCGCTTTATCAAAAGCTTCTTGGCAAACACGTCTTGCATCCAAATTCCCGGAACTAGCATGCAACAAACCATTCCAGAGCCGCTGCATTATCATTGTCCAAATAGTAGATGATTCTGAAACTTTGGGCCTTGAACTAGTGTCACCTTTTTCAGAAGGTTTCATTGCTGCTCTAGTCCATCGATACACAAATACATCTCTGGAATATTGTCAACACCCATTATAAAATAAACTTTTATGACTTGACAACAAAGTATGTCAACCTCCTCAAACTGTTTACAAGTACATTTTATCTCGTTGGACTACAGATTGACCCGCACAACATGGGCAAAGAGTTCACTGCTTGACTTCCACACAACAAAAGAACCCCAATTACCATCATCAACATCACGATTATGCCACCATGACAACGAACTCAACCAATTCTCTTGGAAGATCACAAACACTTTTATTGTGTATATTTTTGAAACTTGTACCAAAATGGACACATTGGTATTACAACCTCTGGATAACCACTGGAACAGTGCCCATCCTCTTGCTTTTCATTACTTCTCCATTCAGCAATAACTCCACAGAAACATTTGTAGAATTTCATGCAAAGAAGTTGTTTTATGAAGCTTTCTCGACACACTATTGTTTGTACTTTCACTGCTTTGTGATGACAAAACACCGCTTGAGAAACGGTCTTTTGTAAAGGCCGAACACCATTTTTCTCTTGAATTCCAAAGTCTCAACATCCAAGGATGTTCTGCACACTGGTACTCCATCACCAATTTGTGTATAAACAATAAAAATGATTTAATGACTAAGTAGTGTTTCAGAATGGTTAAGTAATGTCATAGAATGACTAAGTAGTGTTTCAAAACGGTAAATTAATGTTACAGAATGACAAAGTAGTGTTTCAGATTTGTTAAGTAATGTTATAGAATGACTAAGAAGTGTTTCAAGATGGTCACATAATGTTTTAAATTGATAAAATAGTGTTTTATAATGGTTAAAGAACGTTATAAAATGAACAAAAATGTTTTAGAATACTTACATATTCTAGAAGTGATTAAACTCATGAATGGTGTCACGTTACATGAGGACTTGATTAAACAAAACCTCAAACCCAGGTAGACCTGTTAAATGAACAATGTTCTTTTTGGAATTCTTCAAAATATGCCAAGTGCAAAGCTTTTATTTTGCATTAGAAAAACTTCATTTAGAAAGTGTTTGGGAACATGGATTTGATTTACAAATCCAAATTTGACTCAAATCCCATGTTTGGTAACACAAGAATTTGAGAATTTCGATTTGTATCAAATCCTAGGGAATTTGATTGAAATCAAATTAGTTGTAAATCAAATGACACCAAAAACCCTGTCATTTACAAATCCAAGCTTTATTTTTCAACTAAAACTTCCCCCTTATCTCTCTCCTCCCTCCCTATCCAATTCTGCCGCCAGTTCGCCACCACCGTAGCCCATACATTCATCGACCACCACAACAGCGCCACCATCGGAGACCCCGATGTCGCGTCACCGCCTCAATCCATTAACATGGTCGTCGCTTCACCACCCCTTCGCGCGCCCTCTTGACATTCTCCCCTTTCCCTTCCTCCTTTTTCATCCTCTCTCACAAGTTGGCTGGCCAGAATAAGTGGACAACGACGGTTTTAGGCTGGATGGGGGTCTAGTTCTGGTGAGCAGTGGCGGCGGAGATGGAGGCTGACGGGCAGAGGTGGTTGAGAGTGGTGGACGGTGGAGAGAGAAGAAAGGAGAGGTTGATTAAGGTTTTTATTTTTGTTTATTTTCAATTTTTAATGTTAAATTAACCATCAAATTAGATTTAATTGTAAAAAATAAATTTGGAATTCAAAATTCCTTGTGTTTCCAAACAAGGAATTTGGATTTTAAATTCTAGAATTCAAAATATGAGTTTTCCAAACATGTGATTTATATTTAAAATTCGTATTCTCAAATGATGGATTTGAAATGGTTACCAATTCTCAAAATCTAGTTTCCAAACACTATCTTATAGCAGCAGCCATAGAAAAAGTTTGATCGGTCATAACAATTTCAGGTTGCAAGCCATCCATCGACTGCAAAAATTGGTTAAACAGCTAAACAAAGGACTCGATCTGCTCATTTAAAATGAACCCACAAGCAAACATGCAATTATTACCATGTTGGTTGATTCCCACGGAAGGAGCACAAATCATTTTGTACTTATTTGTCCGATAAGTATTATCATGAATCAAAAGTTTACCGAAAGTTATGTAATCTAGTTTCATACGTTTATCCCTCCAAAAGAAACTCACCAAACGACCTTCTTCATCAAGCTCAAAAGCAATGTAAAAATCGGTTTGAACATAGGCTCAAACATGATTTGAAGCCTTTTAGCAAAAATATTCATCAATGTTCGTGCATCACACCTATCAATAAACTTCAACTTTTCTGCACCAAGTTTATTATATGCATCCTTTTTACTAAATCTAAGAGGTGGGGAACAACCTGCTTGAGCCTTCAAAAACCTAAATGCATCTGCTATATCAATTCCCGAATCTACCAAATCTCGTAAAATCTTAAGAATATTTGCATTGAATTTTCTATGTGACTTTAACTGATGAACCTTATCACGAGGGCAAACCACATGATTGTGAACCATAATATGTTTAGTCACTTCCCATAACTCATCACCCTTTTCTTCAAAGAACACCATAGCTTTGCATCCAGTCCTCAAGTTAAGCTTTGTGAACTAGGGCTGAGCATCGGTCCAGGACCGGACCGAGAACCGAGACTTAGAAATTTGTGGACCGAGGACAGGACCGAATCCCCCTCGGTCCAGTCCGGTCCCTTGGACCGAGTGGACCGAACCGGAATTTCCCAAAAAACCTGGACCGAGGACCGGACCGAGTTTCTGCTCTCCCCTATTGTGAACTGCTTACTAACAGCCCCGGGTTGCCTTTTAAATCCTTGTTTTGACCGAACAATTTCTCTCCCCTTTATTTCACCAGTGCTATATAATTTTCGGACATTATGCAACAAAGTTCCAAAACTTTTAGTATAAGCATAGTCATTGTATAACTCATGATCTTCCTCTATAGAGGGGGCACACTTGCCTAACAACACAAATTCTGATGCTTCTGATACAACAAGTTTTGGATCCCCTAAAATGATAAAGACATTCATTTCAGAACAACTACCACTCATTCCTGAACATAAACCATTCCATTCATCCTAAAATAATAATTATTCATTGCAAAACATAAAACATCCATTTCATGACAAATCATATTCATTTCGAAACAAAACACATTCATTTTTACACAGAACCACTCATTCCAGAACAATTTAACATTCTTCCTAAAACAATAACTATTCATTCCAGAACATAAAACATCCATTCCATGACAAAACATACTCATTCCGAAACAAAACACATCTATTTTTACACACAGAGCCAATCATTCCAGACCAATAACTATCCATTTCAAAAACATAAAATAGCAATTCCAAAACAAAACCCGTTCATTATAAGATATGCTTTGTTCTAAATAACAGATTTAGATGATAAAATAAACCAAAAATCTCGATGTCGAACCTGTCAATTCTGGAGCTGTCTCCTCCATGTTTGGGCAAAATTCCTCGTCCATGTTCGCGTAAATTTCGTCCGCCATATCCACAAGTTCCTCGTCGATACTGGACAAATCTCTTCCTCCATATTGGTGCAGATATACTCTTCGTTCGCCGACGAAATCGTCGTCGATCAAATTGATCAGGTATAAGGCAAAATTCGGACAGAGGAGAGAGAAAGTGACTTGTGCAACAATTTTTATTTTATTTTATTTTATCTGGACACGTGTTTATGAGCCGCGTTGGGCTTCATTTTATGAACACAGGTCGAAAAGTGGGCGGGGTACCAATTCTCTTGATACCGGGGGTATAGTAGTATTTGCGATTCTCTCCCAATCTCTATTCCTAAATTCTTCAACAAATCCAATCACACTCCCTAATCCCTCGAAATGATCGACCCCGGCTACTTTTCCCGGTCCAGTGGTCTGTTATTCTTCCTTTCACCAACCTCACTCTTCCCTCGTCTCTCCTCCTTCATTAGTCCTCTCTCCCGATTCCCACCGCCAAAATTATTAAAACCGCTGGCAACAGGCCGTTGTTACCAGAGGGCAGTCGCGTGCGCCGCCCGCACTTTTCAACTTACAATAAAAAAAAAAAAGAATTGGTAATCTTAACCAACAATGGAATCTTCCTCACCTGCAACCGGCGAAACGAACGCAACGGTGACGCAGCGGGAGCAGCATATAGTGGAGTCTCATGTCTTCAGCATATACCACCACTTTAGCCAGCTCCCCAATAGACCTCAATCTGTCATGTACCTCTACTTTTTCTTAATTCGACTTCTTCTTCAAACTCGTTTCTTCCTTCTGTTTTTAATTTACTTGTTTACTTAACATTGTCTTTTTAGGTTGGAAGTTGCGACGGATACGCACGCTGAGTATCTCACCAACGGCCTTCGTTGTCTTTCGCCTTCTTTTTGCGTTCTCGATGCTAAGTGCGTCCTGGTTTAAATTTTTATTTTTTTATCGCTTTCGTCGTGTTTTAGGTATTTAATCGTGATCGATCATATAGAGTTTCGACGGTAGTACTGGTATATGTGACGGTTCATGTTAGTCGACCTCAAATTTGTTATGGAGCTCTGTTGTGATGCATTGAAGCAATGATTACATAGTGTGTTCTTTTGTTTTGCAACTTGTTTGTGGCTGTTAACCTTTTATGCTTTATGTATTGTAGGTTAGCCAATTGCTGTCTATCTATGAAATAGACGTTGAAATGCGAGGAGTTTGGTTATCAGAGTCAAATGATTGTTAGACGTATGATCGGGAGTTATAGCAATTTTTAGAACTACTTTGGGTTGGGGGGGGGGGGGTGTTGTTAGTACTGCAGCTAGCAGCTAGGTGCAAACTAATGTACAGATAATGATAAGTATTGACTAAACAGGGTTGTATGATACATATGAATTTGATGAAATTTTTGGTGAAGGGGCTAGCGTGTAAGTTGATAGGATGTATAGATCTTTTTTTTTTTTTTTTTTTTAACCTGATACCTTACATAGTTACATGTATTATGCTTCACTTTTACAGTCGACCATGGCTTTGCTATTGGATAATTCATTCGCTTGCCCTCTTGGGTGAATCTATCGAGGATGACTTGGAGAACGATATGATTGATTTCCTCAGAAAGTGTCAGGTTTGGAGCTTCACCTAGTTCTTGATTACATTGAAATTCGTATGATGATGATGTGATCTTTAGAATTCCTTTATTTGTCTTCTGCTTAAGCAAGTTGCATGTGTCTTGCTTGTTATGTGGCCGTTAAACTAACCATCTGGTTTCTCGTGTGATCGAGTCATTAAACTAGTACAAGGCAAGACACCACTTGACAATGTTTAAGAGGTTTCCATCCCGTTCATTCTGTGAATATCAGCTTCATGATTTTAGCATTTGAACATACTCCGCAACCAGTCCAATTTGATGGACTGTTGGACAAGGGTTCATGATGCTATATTTTTTCTTATATTATTTCGTGTTTATGGAATAGATAGGTGAGGTATGGTAATTTTGTGAAATAGCAGGCATTTAAATGAATTGTGCGATTAGGACTCATTTCTTGGGTCGAATGTCTCATGATCTTATGTGATGTCCATATTTTTGATCAGTATGGCTCTATCATCATTTCAACAGTATCAATTTCTAATGCTTTAGACGTATATGGGATAAGAGAAAGTTGCCTTTACGATTGAAAGCGGAAAACATGAGTGCGGATAAGGAGTTCTCCACAGAAATAGAGCTAACTAAAGGCTTCCCAATTATATTGCAAAATCCTGATAGGAAAATTCTTAAAGGACCGATCAATCTTATGGTTATACTTTGATGATACGTTGCTACAAAGAAATTTGGAGCTGAGAAATAATTTGGAGGAGATCATTGAAGGGAGCAATAGTGGTTCAGGCAGAAAATGAAGGTGAAATGGTCAAACAAAGGTGATGTAAACTGAGACTCTTTGTTGTGAATGGTAAATGTGGATGGAGCTTCATCAAGGAGTTGGAAACAGATTCAGGTGAGGTGGTGACGGATGAAAGTAATATTTGTTACGAGGTTATAAATTTTTATAACAAACTCATCTAATCTAATCTATCTAATACTATATATTAAAACCTGAAACCAAGTCTTTCATAGAAGGACACTTGGCATTTATTAGTTGGATAGTACTAAGTAATGACATAATATGGAAATTATTAGCTAATTTATGGAAAATAATATAATTTATGGTGATTATGTTGGTAAGCTAATTTATGGAAAATAATAGTGTTGCTAATAATATTATAACAAAGATAAACCGACAATTTCATAAAATGAGTATAATAATATAGATATATAGCACGGGCGTGGGCCGGGCATGAAAACTAGTATCTTAAGAAAATAATAAGTGTGCATTTATTCAGGAGTTGAATAGGGCTCCAACATCTACTGCATCCCAGCATTGGCTTGACCATTTGATTTTGATATTGACGAGATTAAGGCTGCTGTGTTTGCAATGGATGGGGAGAAATTCCCTGGCCCCAATTGTTTTTACCATGGCATTCTTTCAAAGTTGTTGGGGTACCATTAAGGAAGCATCTTTGTACATATTTCCATGAAAATGGAGTTCTGGTTAAGAGTGCGGATTCTGATTTCAACCCCTGTTCCGAAGAGGAACACCGCTCTGTGAAAATTTGTGATTTTTGGCCGATAAGCCTAACTACCAGTGTATAAGATTGTCCCAAAATTGCTGCCAAACAGGCTCGGAGCGGTTCTGGCGGTAACAATTTCGCACTTACAGAGCGCTTTTGTGGCGGGTCATCAGATTCTTGATGCAGCCCTGACTGCAAATGATGTAGTGGAGGAAACTAGATGCAAGTCACAAACTGGCATCGTGGATTCTTACAAGGCATATGACCGTGTCAGTTGGCAATTCCTAGATCATGTTCTTGGAATTAAGGGTTTTGGGGAGTGTTTGCTTAAGTGGATTTGTGGGTGTTTCTCTAACGCTCAATTCTCTGTGCTAGTGAATTCTGCTGCTAGAGATTGGTTTACGTCCACTCGCGGCTTATGCCTAGGGGATCAACTATCCCCATTTTTTGTTTTACATTGGTTGTGGATGTTCTTTGAAGTATGATTGATCGGTATAGTGGTGAGGTGGAAGGTTCTATGGTGGGGGTTGATGACATTCGAGTTACTCACCTATAATATGCTGATGAACTATTTTGTTCCTTGCTGATGACATCTGAAAGTTCAGGAATATGAAAATTAACTTATCTAGTGTTATGATATCCGAAAGTCCAGGAATATGAAAATCAACTTATCCAAGTGTGGTATCGCTGGGTTGCGAGGTCCAGCAGTGGCCTATTACCATTAGGAGGCAATCCACATCTTAATGTCTTTTGGGAGCCTGTTGTGTCAAGGGTAGCGAAATGACTCGACGGTTGGAATGAAATATAAGATATTCCGGGAAAGACGGGAACATTAAGTACTATGAGAAGTTTATGGTGGCAAGAAGAGAAGCAAAGAAGGGAGTGTAAGATGGAAGTGCTAATGTTTTTTTTTCTTTTTCTTTTGGTACATATGGAAGAGCTAATGTATATCAAGAACTCAATGCCTAAAGAAGTGAAAAATGACATACATAGCCTTGCTGCTATGAGTGACAAAAAGATGCAAGAGATTAGAAGGATTGTATCCAAGGTTGTAGTATGATACACTCTTCAACGACCATCAAGAGCAAGACATTAGCAATTTAAACATCTACTCCATCATGATTCGCCTAAAGGTTCTGCAGAATATTCAAAAGAGAGAAGTTAAAAAAGGAATTGGTTTGGTTTGGATGTAATACCCATCCAAAGTCTTTGGAGGTGTATGGGGGGGAGAGGTTTACAACAAATTTCGATAATGCCATCATTTGAGTTAAGGGAGAGTTCTCTAACCCCTTTGTAAAAGAACAAAGGTGATGTCCAAGATTGTGAAAATTATTGGGGGAATCAAATTAATGAGTACTACTATGGAAATTTGGGAACGAGGGTTCCTCAAAACATGTGTGAAGTTCTCGAAGAACTTTTCTGGATAAAGGCCATGAAGATCGATTATGGAGGCTGAATTTGTCATCAGCAGTTCAATTCAGACCTAGTAAGTTAAGAAGGATCTACATATGGTTTTCATTGACGTGGGCAAGGTGTTTGATAAACTACCAAAAGATTACATAAAGCAAGACTTCATTAGGGACATGCATGAGCGAAAATTATGCGACAGTCTAGCCCGGTGTAAATATAAGAGAACGCTGTTAAGGCAAGAAGAATGCATCAAAGTTCTCCAGTCTCCACTTAGTCCATTTTCTTTGTTGTAGTGAATGCATTGGCTATTTCGTTTCATGCAATGGTGTATGATATTTGCTGATGACATGATGCGTAATTCGTTAGATGAAAAAAGGTGCTCGTGGGATTGTTGTCGGGAACCTCGAAGTCTGAAATGTATGTTTAGCAAGAATATAAGCAATGGTCCATTGTCAATCACAATTAGATGGTTGGATAAATCAAGCCTCCGTCTTTTTTGTGCCATCCAAGATTTTTTTTCTCAAGGTTGGGAAATTGGATGAAGATGTGGCTCATAGAATCAACGCAAGCTGGTTGAGTGGAAGGCGCAACATGTTTTTATTGCTATCTTCTCATATGCCCAAAAGAAAAACTACATTTCACGACAAATTAGGTGTTAGGCCGTAAAAGAGTGTTGTTTTTCAAACGTTAAGCCTATTGTGATGCATATGCTATGTGATATGTGACCATTCAAGAATGATCATTTGAGGATGAAGTGATTAAGGAGAAGTGTAAGTTACACCTATTGATGATAAAATGAGGGTGGTGTGCCATGTGAGACGGAGAACAAGTGTTGTGTCGATAAAAGGGACGAGAGGGCTAATCTATCAAAGAGTTATAAGATTGGAAGAGGTAGGGGAAGATCGAAGAAGACTTGGATAAAGGAAATTAAAAACGACATTGCTCATCCTGGGATTGAACAAAATATATGGAGGTAATTGGAAGCAATATACTGCCTCAAATTCTCGGTTTTTGTTCTGCACGGTTTTTATGGTAATGAGATGTCGAACATGAAAGTTGGCAAAGGTCTGGGGCCACATACCACTATGACCATAAATCACATACAAATAAGGAAAGGCGAAGATCATTTTGGAATGACCTTAATGAGGAAAGGGGAAGATTATTGGGAAGTCAACGGTGTACGTCTCTTTGTTTGTTTTGCACGTGTTCTTTTCTCTCCATGTGAACTTTTTATACGACTTAATTACCGTTTTTTGTTAAATTTAGCCTAATGTTGTTAATCTCTTTGTAGCTTTCAATAAAAATGTTTTTTTTTTTTTTTTTTTTTTTTTTCACATATTTATTTATGCTTTTTGTTCTGTCTTTTGTCCTCCTCATGCTTTGTTTTTCTTGCTCTTTCTCTTTTCAAGGTTTTACTTTGTCTAATTTTTCTTTCCTTATTCTCATGTTGATATGATTTGAGATCGACCGGAGGGATTGATGTTTTTGTATCAGAAAAGCTTAACGTACACAATAATTAAAAGTAGTATTCAAGTCCACTAGTACTTTGGAATTACTTTGGACTATCGAGTAAGCACTTTAAGCTCCTTTTGTGTAAGAGGGGGCTCATATCTTGTGGAAGAAAGTAATTTTGTTCTTTTGGCCAAAGCCCAAGGAGTCTTCTAATGGGAATTGATTGAATGCAAATTCCTATGTAGGCCATATTGTAGCCATTAAGGAGAGTGAGAATGTACAATTTATCCCACTGAAATTTTTAAGTAGTATATATATGCCAAGCCTACTTTCCTTAGCTACACTACCTAGAGAGCAGCTAAATATGAAGCAATATGTGACAGAAGACTACTTGCATTCTCTCCCTGCATATATTGCTTTAATAGGTGTTTTTTAATGAAGTGTGTGCACTTAAACTCAGACATTGTCAACAACCACATTACCCAGTGCCTTAAAGGCTCGCGACCATGGCAAGGTAGAGGAGGTTCAGACCTTATACAACAACCACAACCAAGCCTTATTCCCAAATTGATTGGGGTCGGCTAACATGAATGGTCATTCTTTGTTTTAAAAAAAAGACCTTGGGGATCCTTTGTAATAGTAGTAAAGAAATCTGTATGGTAGAGTTTACTCAAATTTGTAAAAAGCTCTATGCATTTTTCTTTGGGTAAATCTGTGATTTCATTCTGTTTGTATTTCTCCCACTTTTTGGTGAACAACAACCAACTGTAGGATCCTGACCTCTTGCTTTAATATATTACTGCTTAGCACTCATAATGAAGTAACGTTGCACACCTGTTCTGGTTAGTACTTGATCTGAGAAGTATGGCCCTTTGGTTTCTATAAGCGTTCTTTCATTAGTTTGTGGGGATAGGGTGGGAGGGGGGGGGGGGGACAAACACTAAAGTTTAAGATTTTGTATAAATAGATGATTATAGTGATTCACATTCGTAGGATTTCAGTACAGATTGTTATATACTTGTATTGTCCTTGAGTTCATTTTCTTAATGATTGAAATCTATGTCAATGCAGGACTCACGTGGTGGATATGCTGGTGGACCAGGACAGGTGCGTAGATGTCTACAGTATATTTGTTGCAATATATTGTGATGCTCGGATATTTATCATTAATGTTTGCGCAGCAGGTGCTGTAATAGATCAGCCACCATGCCTACATATTAATTCTAGAACTAAATAGGAAGGGCAAGTATGCCATTTAGCTTTGGGGTTTGCTTGGGGAATACTTTAGCTCGCATTCTATAATAATTAGTTGCTAGGAGAAATGGAGAATCAAGCATCATATATTGAAGGTCGTCAATCTATCTTCTATTATATTTTACTGCCTTTATATCACCAGAGTGGTAAGGTAACTATCATCATTGGGACATATTGCTTTCAAGGTCTCTTAATGATTGGGAGGAACCTTCTGTTTTTAATCTCTTGGAGCTCCTTTCTTTAGTTAAACTTGTACCAGAAGATGAGGATGAGATAAACTGGCTGCGTGATAGTTTGGAAGTTTCAGTGTTACTTGTTTTTGCAATATTGTTCAAGATTCTGTCTCCGAGGTTGATTTTCCAGTTAGTGCTATTTGGAGATGTAAAGCTCGTCCGAAAGCTTGTTCTTTTTTTCTTTCCTATTTTTATTTTTATTTTTTTTGTTTTTTTTCCGCTAATGAGAAAATCACAACTTTAGAGTGCCTTAAATGAAGAGGTTTTAGGTTGGCTAGTTGTTGCTCTTTGTGTCGTGAGGCGGAAGAAACCGTTGATCACCTTTTGCTCTCTTGTCCTTGGGTCTAGTCTTTGTGGCACACTGCTTTGTCTTTGTTTGGAGTGAGCTGGGTTCATCCGCGGAGAGCCAAAGATGTCCTCTCCGCTTGAAAAAGGAGAATGAAGAAAGGGTGCTAGCCGAAGTGTGGAAGTTGGTCCCAAGAGCGATTTGGTGGTGTACTTGGAAAGAAAGAAATCATCGTATTTTTGATGATATCATGTTGACACACCAAGACTTTAAATTTAGATTTTTGAGGATGTTGTATAGTTGGAGGTAAGTGTTACATTTCCATCCACACTTAGGCCCTCATTCTTTTTGTGTATAAAATTTCTCATGATAGTCCTAGAGCTTGATTAGCTCTCTTTTGCATATAGGTGTCACCTCTTTAGGTGTCATTTTGTATATGGGAGTCATCCCCTTGGTGTCCTTTTGAATATATTGATATCCTATCTTACTTACAAAAAAGAAAAAAAGAAAAAAATGTCACCAGAATGGCAGAAGTAAAAACTATGTGCAGCCGTGTTTCCATGTTATCTCCGCTCCCTCTGATTACTTATGTGAGTTCATCACAGTATTTCACCGTCTCCCACTTCTGCTTTCGTTGTAATTGTTATAAACTAAACTCTTTTATTTATGATTCGAGATCACTCTTACTATTTTCAAAGTGTACTCCCTAAGTTCTTTAGTTTGCAAGGATATATCTAACATTTGATATTTTTAAACTCGAGGGGTTCAAAGTTTGCAAGGATATATCTCTTATATTTTTTAAACTAAACCACCCCAAAGCCAAGTCACTAATATATACTGGTTTGGAAACTCGTTAATGGTCAGGGAAGATCCTCATCAAGAATGTTTGGTGATTTGCTAAAAGCTAGTATATATATTAACTATCAAGAGGATTATCAAGCTAGTCATGTGTCCTTCTATATATTCATATATCACCCTTCTGGACTTTGCTACTTTTCTGTTGTCTAACCTTTTGGAGTTATGCTTAATTATTGTCTAACAAACCAATCATTATTATTCTTGGAGACTTTAAACGGATGTAACATCACATGGCATCGACAACGGTTCTGACAGGGGATGCTTTTGTAACAGTTTGTTGCGTCCTGACACTAATGACCAAAACCCAACCCAGCACTTGCGACACTGTTAGTGATGTGCTAAGTCTTCCTCATACATTTAGGTTTTTCAGCATTCTTTTCGTGCAGAGCTATAAAGGAAGAAGTTCGTATGCTGTCCCTCCCCTGTTGACTTTCCGATAATGAATGCAACTCCTCCAGACCTCCACCCTTGTCTCCCCCCTGTGAAGGTCAAAGAAGAAGCTAACTCTCGTCTCCTCAATGAGTTTTTATATTTTAATATCTGTAACGTAGAACAAGCAATGCTTTTATTTGAAGATATTTAATGCATGGCAACATATTGCATGGTCAAGGAAGCCATTGGTTTGTTGGACTATGTTATTTTTTTTTATAAGATAGGATTTCATACGTTCAAAAGGACACCAAGGTTGTTGGACTATGTTTATTCCGGCTTAAGTGTCAAGCTCCCTGATGAAGCTTTCCTCTGACTAAGTTAGAGAGCCATATCCGGCTATATCCCATCACACTATCTTTGAACCTGGGTTTGGTTACACTTTTAAGGTAGAGTTATGTTGTGGATTAGGCTAGAGAACGAGTTTAGAGTGGTTCGGCATAGGCCTAATCCACAACATAACTCTACCATAAAAGTAGTCTCACAAGTACAAGTTTAAGGCAAACTTGACAACCGTCACACAGTGACTGACCTATGAACCCGAGTACACCCCCATCCACTAGGGAACTTAGATGGAGAAACCTCACACAACCCTCTCTTTTTTGTCATGGCTACTCTATCTTCACTCAATTCAAGGGCCTTATTTATATGACCAAACTAATTCTAGACTCTTCTAGAAGTACTAGATCTAGAACTCTCCATGCATATACAACATGCATTTTCACAATTAACTACATGCCTTTTCATATTCAACCAATTTAATTTAATTAGAAATTCAAAGACTTTTCAACAGAAAAATTGTTGGATTGTGAAAATGGTACCATTGAGAGAAATCAATGGATTTATAACGGGAAAGCAACTCTTACAGAATAAAAGTCTCATTGTCAAGTATCGCATTCGGATTGATGCTTATCTTTTGTTAATTTTGTAGACATCATGCATGATTATGTGGTGTGGTGTTCTTCTTGCTATGTGCCCTCCTTTTGTATACGGCGGATAATCCCTTGGTGTATCTCAAATCAATTATGTTTACCAATAAAGTATAATGAATTTGGTTCCTTGTTTATATATGTTATTGTCATATTTGGGTTCGCTTCTCCTCTATGTTTGTTATCACTGACTGATTTATTGACTTACTCCCCAGATGCCCCATCTTGCAACTACATATGCTGCTGTCAATTCACTTGTTACATTGGGCGGGCACAAAGCATTGTCATCTATCAATAGGTGGTCAGTTTACTACATGTATTAAAGTCTGTTTTCTCATGACATGAAAATCTGTGCATGCTGACTCTCACATAGGACAGAGTTCAATCAAATAAAAATTTGGTCTGTATTAAGTTGATTATGAAATATTTAATTGAGGTGGATTACTATTTTTCTCAATGATTTTTATTGCAATAATTATGTCAGCAATGACCTGAAAAGAGGATGTGAAACTCAAGATACACTTATACATAGACATGTCAAAAGTGTTGTGCGTATCCGGAACTGGCGTTATTAGGAAATCCCAATTCATTGAGATAGAAAGCTCGGGGGGGTTCCATATTCTAGGATCCCAAAGTCCCAAACTATGGGATTGAATAAATCCTCCTCTGTCTCAGGGCTCCCTCTCCCTCTCCATATCTGGTTCGTATTTTTCATAGAGATTGTGATAAAGGATAGAAGAAGATCCTTTTTGCAAGGGCCGGTCTAAGTCCATGTCGGGTTAATATGGGTTTTGGTCAGGCTTGGTCAAAAACATTTGAAAAATCTACTTGCACACCTTTTCTCATTACCATCTAAAAATAATTATCATATTTTAATACTATGTAAGACTGTATAAATATTTTCATTAGTTGTATTTATGACTTATGTGGAACCAATTGTTAACCTTGAATGATTTTATATATATACTTCCTCCGATTTTTTTTGTATTTTCCTCTTTCGTTTGCTGATTTTGATTAGCCATGTTAGGAGATACTTCTACACCAAATGAAAGACCCACTTGCATTGAAATCAAGTGGAGTCAGAATGCATCGCAGAATAAAATATTTACTCCCTCCACTTCTGGATGATCTTCTACTTTCCCTTTTAAGTCAGTTCTATATGATCTTCTACTTTCCTTATTTGTAATGCTTTTTGTGGTCCTAATAGTTTGTGACCCACCCACTTTCATTTTCCACTACATCTTAATTCCTACAAAAAAACTTTGTGCTATTTCATTGTGGAAGATCAAATAGAACAGGAGGGAGTACTAATATTTATAACTAGTGGACGATTCATTTGATGTAGAATTACTTCCCAACATGCCCTGTTAAAAGCAGCAAACGAAAGAGGAAAAATATAAAAAGATCGGAGGGAGTAATTTTTTCGTAAGTTAATTGTAAGTCTAACTATTTTATTGCACAAAAAAAAAAAAAGAATACCCACAAAAATTTGCATGATTTCCTTCCTTCATTTTTTATTTTCTGATTTTGGAGTCCACTTGGGCTAATGTGTTCAACCCTAACAATAACTCTAGATTTATGGGTCCCTCGGGTTTGGGTCATTCTCGGTCTTGGGTAAAGAATTGCGGGTTCGTAACCCAATGTTGGATTTTCAGGCGGGATAAGCTATATGAAACGCTAATGATACTTGCACTGCATATTTCTATTATGCAGAGATGCGATATATGGGTTCTTGCAGAAAATGAAGGAGTCTAATGGATCTTTCAGGTATAAGTGGGTTTCTCTGTGCTTCATACGTTTTTTGTTCTATGCGCAAGATTAAGCTTGATGCTTAACATTCTTACAAAGTGAAGGATTTTCCCTTGGTCCCTCTGTGTGTACATGTGTGTTATATCTGTGTGACATATAGTTTTCCTTTTGATGGATGTCTTGCTTCTGTTTGCACTTTTCTGTGTGTTATCAGTGTGTTAGTGGTTATCATGAATCTTTTGTGGTCCAGTTTTGTTCGTCTGTGTGATGGTGTTGTCTGCCACGGGGATCACTTGCAGTCTTCAATCTCATGCTTCTGTGGATTTGCCTTTTTTATTTTTCTCAAAGAATGTTCGCAAAAGGGTTTGGAAAATTCAATGAAACACAAAATTCCTCTTTTAAAACTTTCTGTAGCTTTTATTTGAAATGTTTTGTGTTTTTATTGTGACATTTTTTTTTATCCTGTCTTTTTTATTTGTTCTCTCCTCGCTTTCCTTTTCTTTGTTATTCCCTCACCCTTGAGTTTTTCAATTAGCATTCAATTTTTATTCTCTCATTATCTATCCATGTTGATGATTTCGGACAATGGTCCATGTTAGCTGACCCATTTCATTTTGGGATTAACGCAACACCGAGTCATTTGTAGTAGTTGTAGTAGGTGGAAAAGAGGTATTTCTAGGTTTGCTGTTGAATAGTACCAAAAGTAAAGCCATGAAGCTGAAAGTATACAGGATTAGTTGGGATCTTTCTGTATGGTCTAGAATTGTAGTAGCGACATTCTTGTGAGAGTATTAATTTTTCTAAAATATTTAGTTTTTGTTGGGTTGTTATTTTAATATGAAAAGTTTGTCTTTTGATTCGCAGGATGCATGAAAAGGGAGAAACTGATGTCAGGGCGTGCTACACTGCAATATCAGTAAGAATTCTTTGATCTTTCTCACCCTTATTTTTTTTGTCTGTTCCCCTCTGTTTTCGTTTCCCATTGATCTTATGAACCAATGACTAACCCAGTCAATCAAGCATTTCTATCACATTGGACTAAGAAATCAATTTCCAGAAGCATAATAAACTATGAACAGCTGAGCATATTTTTTAATTAGAATTAGAACTCGTAACTTGGTATTCAAGTGAAACCTGCTACTCAGTGTGGCTATTGACTTCCTAGAGATATTAAACTTCCAAGGGCTAGATAAATTGCACCTGGCACATATTGCAATAACATTCTTATTCCTACTTCTCAATTAATATTATCCTCAGCTCAATCACTGTTCACCTTATCATTTTGTTATCAGTGAATTGAACCTTTAAATTGTAAAGTTTTAGAAATCTCATAGTACTTAAAACTTGATTCATTAGTAGTATAATACTTCTGAGACTGGTTCCGGAGCTACCCCAATAGTCTTACGAGTTGTTGCATTCTTTCGTGCGCGGCGCTTACCCCCCAACTCCGGTTCTAACAATGCATTTCTCGCTCTGAGACAGCGGCAGATGGTCAGAACTTCATCTGGGTTCAAATCTTACTTTCTTTGTCCAGATTCTTTAAGTATTAAATGTACCGCACCAAAGCTTGGCTCCATCTTATTCTGATTTTCGCGGTTTGATCGTCAATCAGAAATTGAAAGCCTCCAGTCTAGGCTTGATAACAGACAAAGAAGCACTAAGAGAATTTTTGTTTTTTTTGTTAGTGACTGCCCTCCAGTGTTGTGGACAATGGAGGTGCGACTAATGGGGTCTCAATACTGAATTTTTCTGTAGCATTGTTCTGTTTGATAGTTTTTGTAAGGAAGCGTTTTCATTTCCAATGGAGCCAAAGACTAACTATCTGGCTTTGGGATATAATGAAATAAAGCAAAATGACTTGTAACACTGTATGCGTTTCTTGTATTGTGAAGTTGCAGTCGGTCGGTGCAATTCTCGAGGCAATCATCATTATGGGTCATCCATAAGCAGCCTCTCTATGTTTTCAACATAGTGGTAAGATTTGCGTACATCCGAACCCCCTTTCCCCGCCTTATGGTGGGAGCCTATGAGGCATTGGGGTAATGTTAGTGTTGTATTGTTGTAGTTGTGTAACGAAGCTGCCTTAAGGTCAATTGGTATTACTTAAAAGAGTATGCATCAAGACAAGTTGGTGGTAGGGAAGCACATATTCAAGAACAGGGTGCAAGCGAAACGTGGAATGGATGTGCCGAATTGATGAGAGGTGTAGCTATGCATGCTCTTGATGTTTGAAGTGTTGATGCTGGAATTAGGATAGAATCATGGGGGTGATATGAAGATGAATTTGTCAAACTAAAGTCTAAGAAATTGGCCTACAAAGCTCTTACTGACATCACAGAGTATAGTAGGCTGGTGAACATTTAGAAGCACAAATTCAAGGAAGCTAAAAAAAAAAAAAAAAAAACTTTATTGATGCCTGTATTGACTAATGAGGCATATGAAAACTTGAAGCGGAGAATGAAATTGGAGAATGGAAAATGAAATTTCAATAGGAGAAAACTTGAGAACTTGTATGGTGACTTGTATCAATCCTAAAAAAGGGAGGACATTTCATATTTTGGTGGGGCCAGAGAGTGTAGAACGAGAGAGTCGTACTGAGTCAGGAGCAAAAGACGATGAAGGGCAACCCCGGCCCCAGTAATAATGTTGACATTAAGACGTGGTGGTAGGGCTACTACTACTGGCTTTTAAAGGAGGCTGGAGATAGTCATCACATCACAAAGTAGGTAGTCAAAGGAGTGTTGAAAAGGGTGATAGAGCCTCCTAACTCGTAGTGCTTTCTTTTTATCTGTCTTGGGGAGCACAAGTGTTTGAGTGGTGTAGCCACCTTGTTCTCAGGCTCCTCTCTTCTCTTCTTTTTTTTTTTTTTTTTTCCACTTATGAGTTTATTAAGAGAATAATGGCCAATATGCAAGGGCTGGACAATCTTGTCATCAAAGTCAAGAATGACAGATGGGCTCTTACTACAGTAAAGATTTGAAGAAATAAATTTGAACCATTGCCTCAGAGTCTCAGACTACCTATATCCTAAAAGTATTATCTCTCGCTTTCTAAGTACAGCATCAAATGATGAAAGAGCCTAAGGACCGATTTTGCTGACATTAGGGGCCTAACCATCGTATCATTTTGGTTAACCAAGCTATGAGAACATCTTTTAGATTTTGCAGTTGAACCTACTTTAAACCAAACACAAGGCCAAGGCTAAGAGGCAAAGAGACGATCCCAAGGGCAAGACCCAAAAGGTGGCCGATGAAATGTCATTGACTAACCAAAAAATTCCCTTTCTAAGAAATAAATTTACTGGGGATTTTCTTTCAAAGCTGCTGGAACGCTTAGCCAAGTTTAGCGAACAGAAGAAACAAATATTAAGAGAGTTGGTGTGGGGAAGAATATGAAGGCTGATTTTGTATTGCCAAAGGTTGTAAGATTACTATAGATAGTAATTAGTGGACCTTAGACTGGCCACAACTCCTTAATGGAAAAGTGTTCAAAATGTGTGTAATGATGAATTAATGTGTAATTTCCTGCAGCTTTCTTCTTATAACCCCTCTAATTCGAAGTTACATTCCGCATTTTGGAGAGTATTACCGAAGTAATCCCTTCTCATATTTGAATTACTCTGACTTGATACAATTGCCCTTCCTCTCCTTTGAGAGTAAGTATACTTGATGGGTGAGGACATAGGATGAAGCTATTTGGGCTGGTCTATTACAGCTGCTCAATCAAAGAAGCAGGCCTAAGGAGGAGCGTCTCACCTCCAAATTCCACACCAAGGGAAGTTCTCAAAAATCATAAATAGAAATTTTAAGGTGGTCATAGAAGTATAAACTGAAACGCATCATCTGTCACAATAAAAACTCAATTCTCTCATCATCACCACTAAGATCACACAAGAGGGCTCTAGGAAAACTTAAGGCTGAAGACCTTCCAATCCATAAGAAACCTGAGGACGGAGGTATTGGGATGCTGCTTGGTCCATTAAGGATCATCAACTCCTAGATTGAAGTGTCTTTGAGAGGAAGTGAATCCCAAAAGGCCAGAAAGTCCTCATCAAAGACAGAAGGAGGTAAGGAAGTTGGATTTGCAAACCTTTGATCCGAATCTATTTCTGAGACCCAAAGTTGAGTCATCTCGTTCATTGAATCCAACTAAAGGTCTGAAGAGAAAACGAAGTCCCGAAAGCTAATGCTATGGGAATACTGTACAACAACAACAACAACAACATCTTTACCCAAGCGCCCTGAAGGCTCCCGCCATAAGGCGGGGTAAGGGGGGGGGGGTCGGATGCATGCAAGCCTTACCCCTATTGAAACATAGAGAGGCTGCGCACGGATGACCCAAAATGAAAATTGCTTCAATAATCGCATGCTACTTCACAAAATAAGAACCATATACAATTTTATGAATCATTTTGCTTTATGGGGATACCTGTAATAAAGGATAATGATGCTCATTCAAAGTGCCTTCTCATCATTTGCAGATTTCCATAATTACTTAGCCTTTAGCCCTCCGTTCATGATTTGGTGACTTTCACCCAGGTACCACTGCGTAAGGTGGCACTCTCCTTGCTAGCCAACCCCTCGGAAGTTCTTGCTTGGATCCTTGGTCTCCCAGAACGTTTTCCCTTTTTGAAGCAACACTAGCCGGCACCGCTACTATATAGAAGACTACAAAAGCCATTTAACAGTAGTGTTTTTAGGTAAGAGAATAATTAGATAATTGAACAAATGCATCTACACAATGAGATATACGCACAAGAGGTCCTACCCAAGCCAAACCAAAAACGTCAAGTCCTAAAGAAACGTTTTAATAAAACCACATCATAACTGATGGTGGTTTCAAATCCGGACATCTGTTTTTTCTACGAGTACTTGGATTTGATTATCCGGTGAATTCCTAATAGAGATAGAAAACTCTTTAGGGTGGAGCTAAACGCAACTAGAAAGTCTGAAAATGTTGGTTGTATTATTTGCTAATAAGCTTAGCACATGGGTTCCAATTTCTATGAACATCAAGTAGATTCCATATTCCAGCTTATTTTTTATATTTCTGTGAAACGTAAGGTACTCAGAGGCGTTGCGTTATTGTTGTAGTGAACATTAACTACTACTAGTTGTTGCACTCCATGTCTTTCGAGCATATTGAGGCTGTCACCACTATAAATGTACTAAAAGGCAGGTATATCCGGACTTGGGCCTTATCTGAATACTGAACACAAGCACTCGTACGCTTGGTTCAATCAATAGGAGCTATCTTGTACCTGGTTCTTGGCTACTATATAGTGGGCATTCCCCCACAGATACACCTGCTCCAAAGACTTTCACAGCAACAATTCCGAATAGTTCTGCCTCTGCCACTTCTCTAACGAATCATCTCTTGAGCTTTTAATGCTAGAGGCATTGCCTAGGGATATAGATTTGCTATAAAGTTTCAATACTAAAAGAACTAGGGTACACTATTGTATGCTGTCCAAACTCTATAAGTAACTCTCTATCGTCGTATGTGAGAAAAGACAAAGACCCTTCTTCATCCCCTCTCACCTTTCCAAGGAGAAATCACCCGAAAGCCAAGTCACTATGCTATCTCCTACTACATAGCTCCAAAAGCTTGTAATTACTGTAGCTCTGCTAAGACCCGTGAGGTAGTAGGTATCCTATAAAAGCCGACACTGTAACACCCCCGAATTTCGGCTAATTTTAAAACATTATTTTATTACAAAAAATCACCGATATTCGATAACATTACAATTAATATACAATGCTGACAAAATACATAACTAATTTTTACAAATTGGTAAGACGATACAAGGCCTATAAAAAACAATGATGTCTACAATCTCGCACAACGCAAGCTATTATTAGCTCACAAAAACTCCCTCAAGATTGAAACGTGATCGCGACCAAGCTATTATTGTAACTCGTAAAACATACGAGTAAGAGGGGGGTCGATGAGTGCGTTAAGGGTGGAATCCGTATGATGATTAAGATTGATGATCATATGAGATGGTGATGATGGCGTGACTTTTTGATAAAGAATGAAGTTGGTGTGTTATTCGTGTATTATTTTGCTTGGGAGGCAGAGGTGATGGTACAGTAATCCTACAAGGTTTAGGTAACGATTTGGTTAGTAATAAGTTGGGCTAAAATCCTATGATTGCTAGTTTTCAAACCTGATACAAAAACTACAGTAAACTCAAATAATTATGTTAATGTAATCGCTAGTAGTAAAATAAAATCTTCTGAAATTTCGTGCTGTTATCACTTTGGAGGAACGTCATTGCCCTAACATATGGGGTCCAACGACTAGGCTGGTGGAGTAATCAGGTTGTTAGTGCACATGGTGTCAGTCTTTGGAAATCTATTATTTCTGGTTTCAAGCTTTTTTAAAACTTGTGTGGATTTTAAGGTGAACAATGGAGCAAGACTTCTATTTTGGCATGATAGTTGATGGTGTGGGGAGCTTCATTTAAAATCCCTTTTTACGGATCTCTTCAGAATTGCTTCTAATAGGGATGCTACAGTTCATGGGAAGGCAACAATCATCATTGGGACATACTGTTTTCGAGGTCTCTTAATGATTGGGAGGAACCTTCAGTTTTGAATCTCTTGGAGCTCCTTTCCTTAGTTAAACTTGTTCCAGAAGATGAGGATGAGATAACCTGGCTGCCTGATAGTTTGGGAAGTTTCAGTGTTCGGAGTTTTTGTAATGTTGTTCCAAAATTCTGTGTCCGAGGTTGATTTTCCTGTAAAGCTCCTCCAAAAGCTGCTTTTTTTTTTTTTTTTTTTTTTTTTTTTTTTTTTTTTTGCGTGGGCAGCCACTAAACAGAAAATCCCAACTTTGGACTACCTTAAACGAAGAGGGTTTAGTTTGCTCTTTGTGTTGTGAGGCGGAAGAAACCGTGGATCACCTTTTGCTCTCTTGTCCTTGTGTGTTGTCTTTGTGGCACACTGCTATGTCGTTGTTCGGTTTGAGCTGAGTTCACCCGCGGAGAGCCAAAGATTTCCTCTCCGCTTGGTAAAGGAGAATGAAGAAAGGGTGGCTAGCCGAAGTATGGAAGATGGTTCCAATAGCGATTTGGTGGTGTACTTGGAAAGAAAGAAATCATTGAATTTTTTATGATATTATGTTGATACACTAAGATTTCAAATTTAGGTTCTTGAAGATGTTGTATAGTTGGAGTTAAGTGTTACTTTCACCCTGACACTTGACTTTCATTCTTTTTGTGGATAAAATTTCTCATGATAGTCCTAGAGCTTGATTAGCTCTCTTTTGCTTACGGGCGTCACCCCTTTAGGTGTCTTTTTGTATATGGGAGTCACCCCCTTGGTGTCCTTTTGAATATGATGATATCCTATCTTACTTATATAAAACAAATCCTTCCCCCCTTATAGGAGAACTTTGTCCCCGAAGTTCGGTCTTAGAAAACGAAACACCTTCTATAAAATACTTGAGGACTCATTTCATACAATCTCAAACTGAAAGCTCGCAAATTCACGGTATTACAGTCATAATCATTAATAAGAAGATTGAAACCCTGAGACACCAAACAAATTCTCTAGGACTGCTATAACTCGCTTGATATAGACTACGGAAAATATGAAGTTTATTATTAGTATCAGTAGGCATTGTAATCAACAATGTTCTTTTTGTGATTATTTCATTTGCCAGTTAAACATTTTGATATGATGTAGTGATGTTTTATTTAATTCTGATAGCCAAAACATAAACATCCTGTCTTGTGCTCCATGCTCCAAATTAATTGGCTTCTGTTTCCCTCTAATCTCTACAAAGACACTATTGTCTTAGATGATCCACTGACTTCATGTCTTTCACTAACACTATCTTCATAGAAGGAAGTTTGTATACTGAGTATGCAAGAGGAAATGGGAACATCAGAACTTTCGTCTGACCCTGAAATTTATCTGTTTCGTTCTTGCTACCAATTCCTGTGGAAACTAGCTGACTACTATAGTTCGTTGTATAATTTGCAAAGCAAATTGGATGATTTAGAAGGTTTTTCTCATAAACATCTCTAGGTGGGGGGGGGGGGAGCATAAATTTGATCCTCTAGTGTTGTGTAGTGCTATGGTGATAACATTTCCTAAATTGTTTCTTATTTGTAACTCCGTCTATTTTCTATCTTTTCAGGTTGCAAGTATCCTCAACATGTTGGATGATGATTTAGTGGAGAATGTTGGGAATTACATTGCAAGGTTAGTTTCTCCTTGGTGAAGCAATGTTGTTTTGAAGTGCAGTTAGATTTCCATTTCCAATGGTGCCAAAGACTAATTATTCTTTGCCTTTGGGATTTAATGGAATAAAGCAAACTGACTTATAAAACTGTCTGTGCTCCTTAATATGTGAAGTAGCAGTCAGTCGATGCGGTTTTCGAAGCAATTTTCATTTTGGGTCATCCGTGCGCAGCCTCTCTATGTTTCAGTAGGGGTAAGGCTTACGCGCATCCGATCCACCCTTACCCCGCCTTATGGCGGGAGCCTTGAAGGCGCTGCAGTAAAGATGTTGTTGTTGTTGTTGTAGGATTTTTTTGTGACTATAATTATAACTCCTTTCTTTTGTGAAACACACAATTTTAATATTTTGTGTTCCAAGACTACCTTTTATAAGGTTCTTTTTTGTTGGTGAAAAGGTACCTATCCTCCCTCGATATTGTTCCGTTTATTCTTCTCTTTCCCTCGATTCAAAAAAGGCATGGTATATGTATCCTAATGGAGGTAAAAATCTAAGGTTAAGGAAATGAGACACTAAACACAAGGAAATCAAAGGGAATAATTTGACGGAAAATGAGAAATTGGAGGTAAGGTAGTGAATAAACGGAAGAAACCGACTGAAATATGGAAAACCGGTGGTCAATGTCTGGAAATTGGCCTTTTTCTGTCGAAAAATATCTTTTACTGGAACTTCCCAAAAAAAACAAAAATCTGTATAAAAGGTGGTGTTTATACGTAGCTATACTCTCTTGTCAGTCCGTTTGACCGTAATGTATGGGCAGACCAACCAAATTATTACAGCTCCATCCATATTAAGAAGTTGAAATAAACTCTTTGTTTTAGGGTCCTCACTCCTTTTTCTCTCACATATTGCCCACCCTTCATTTGCTGCCACTCCGAGCACTCTCCCCACCACTTACCCCTTCCTTCGACAATAATGCATCCCTCTCTTTTTTCTCTCTTCTCCGATTATTTTCCGATAATTGTCTGTCTGCTTGATGCGGGATTGATAGTTGCCAGTCATCTGCTACAGACTGCACTGTCACCTATCCAAGAGGATTGAGAGAAGGGGGTGGGGAGGGGGGGGTAGATAAGCTATTCAGGGGCAGCAAGCTGTGGGGAGGGGGAGGCCAGTCTTGACACAGTTGTGGCATGCAGTCTCGGAGGTGTTGGTGGTCGGAGGATTGTGGCTGGCCAGCTAATTATGGAGGGATAGTTTGTGATTGATTGATATTTCTGTAATTTAGCTACTTAAATGAATTGCTTTCATACTGGGCTTGTTTGTGAATGGGCTGGTGTGTCCATAAGCTTTGCCAGACCATTGTATACTAGTATTTTTTTTTTCAGAGAACATTCTTTTGGAAGGGGAGCCTTGGAGTTGGCGCACCGGAAAAGGTGTTGCCGTGTGATTGATAGGGCACGGGTTCAAGACCTGGGAGCAACCTCTTGTCCAAAAAGTGACAAGGGAAGGCTTGCCCGTGGTGGGACCTTTCCCCGGACCCTCGCTTTGCGGGGACGCCAATGTGCACCGGCTGCCCTTTTTACAACATTCTTTCTGAAATGACAGTAGAAACATACTAAAATTGGTATGTCTTGAATGTGATGTCAATTGTCTTTTTAGTTTAACATGCATGTTTCTGCAGTTGTCAGACATATGAAGGTGGCATTGCTGGTGAGCCTGGTTGCGAAGCTCATGGTGGGTATGTTACTAGTTGTAAAATGTGAATTTGTTTCTTAAATGTCAATCTTTTCTATCGTAATGCCTTACTTTTGTTAACCCAACCACTTTTTATCTTTAATAGGTATACTTTCTGTGGATTGGCGACAATGGTTCTGATTAACGAGGTTCACCGGTTGGACCTCCCTTCTCTCATTGTAAGATAAGCTTGTCAAGCTTTTATTTCCCCTTTATTTTAGGAATTGAGGATTTTCCATTTCCTATGGAGCACTAATGGAATACAGCTTAATTGCTCACAAAACTGCGCTTCTTGTTTTTTGAAGTAGCAGTCAGTTGGTACGATTCGTGAAGCAATTTTCTATATGGGTCATCTGTAAGCAGCCTCCTTATGTCTTCAACGTAGGGGTAAGGCTTGCGTACATCCAAACCTCCCCTTATCCCGGCTTAGGGCAGAAGCCTTTGAGGCAATGGGGTATATCCGTATATGTTGTCGTTGTTGTGGTTTGGGGAATTGTGGGGCAGGGGAGGCGGATGGAGATTGTTGCGTGGTGCTTTCTACTCCTCAATTCATCACTTCAGCTGTTTAATCTGTATGAATCTAGATGTGGGCATCTGCATACATAATCATTATTTTATTGTAAGGGGAGGGTCTGGTGTACGCAGTCTTACCTTTATGTTGCAAACATAAAAGCCTGCTTTTTGATGGCCCAAATTTAAAACTGCGTCGATAATTGCATTGACCGATTGTTGAGTGAGTCATTTTGCTTTATTAACTCATATTCGAAAACCAAAGAGTGGTGAGTTTGTGGCTCTATTGGAAATCAAATTATATCTTCCTGCAATTAAAGTGACCTTGCTGATTTCACATCTATTATACCAGAATTGGGTAGTATTTCGGCAAGGAATCGAGGGTGGATTTCAAGGAAGAACAAACAAATTGGTGGATGGATGTTATTCATTTTGGCAGGTTATTATTCTAAAGGTTTTTTGGTTAACTTGCTCTCAGTTATGAACCTCACATACAGTTAATGGATTCAGGGAGGTGTCTTTCCTTTAATTCAGAGATTGGGGCAAATTCTCGATGATCAGTTTGAAAAAACATATACGAGGAAGGATAGGTCAAATACGGATGAAATTGATTTTTCAGAAAGAGATCATGTTTTACCTGAAGTGTCCTGTGTGATCAACACTGCCCAACTTGAACAGGAAGGTGAGGATTTTTTTCAGTTGATGAGTTAAGTATTGTTATTTTTTTTGTTACGTGAGATCTTATTAGTGAACCATCTCAACCAAAAGCCTAAGCTGATGGTTGAGCCCAATATTAGTGAGGCCCAATATTATGTTATATCCAATACTTCTGATGTGGATGTAAAGAAAATAAGTAACCAGATTTTGAGACATGTTCCTTAAGTCTTGATGAATTGAAGGCTACTTTATTGGCCATAGATAATATATAGTATGACTGCTATGTTTGGTATAATACTTTTATCATATTGAGAAGTACTTAGAATTTCACATGATGACTTTTTTATGGATTCCTACGACCCTTACACATGATAGCCTGAAAGGGTATCTTATTGCCTACGACCCTATAGCTTTTGCGTAGATAATAAACTTATTTCTGAAACAAATTTTGACAAAAATGACCGATTTGATTTATCTGCTCAAGTCTCCCCTACCTTACTTGGAGCAGAAACCTGGGCATTGGGGTAATGAAATGATCTTGCAGAATAATTATCTCCCTACCTCATGACAAAATACATTAGTGAAATAGTCAGACAGGAGTCATTCTAATAGTTGTGGTCTTCATCTTAGTATAAAAGGCGCGCCTACGACCCTATAGCTTTTGCGTAAATAATAAACTTATTTCTGAAACAAATTTTGACAAAAATGACCGATTTGATTTATCTACTTCACTCTCCCCTACCCTACTTGGAGCAGAAACCTGGGCATTGGGGTAATGAAATGATCTTGCAGAATAATTATCTCCCTACCTCATGACAAAATACATTAGTGAAATAGTCAGACAGGAGTCATTCTAATAGTTGTGGTCTTCATCTTAGTATAAAAGGCGCGCCTCAAGGCCCCATGAGCAGCTGGCTTCGCCTCAGAGGCTTGAGGCGCACCAGTGTGCATAAGGCACATTGAGGTGCTGGCAAAAAGGCACACTGGCGCAGGACTATGCATTTCTAGTTTCATTGTCTTCTATCTTCACTTCTACCCTTTCCTTTGCCCCATAATCCTTAGTAGATGCGTCTTTACGCTTTGGCCCTCTACCAAAAAAGGGGCAATTTTTGCAAAATATTGTTAAAAAAAACAGAAGTTTGTTCATTAAATGAGTGTGCCTCGTGTGCCTACGCTTCGCGCCTCATGGCAACAGGCCTCATCGACCCAGTGCGCCTCGCGCCTCCTTCAACTAAGTTCTTCATGTGATGTAGTGATTATAAATTATGAAGCTTCCCCCCTCTCCCCTATCTTTACCCAGAAAGGATGTAGAAGAATACTAATGTTATTAAGGAATTTTTTTTTTCTGAGGACCCATGCCTCCTTCCTTTTTGCTTCCTCCTGGATATGCATCATGTTGGTTTCCCCAATGGTTTCCCGGTACTTGCAATTGGTCGAGGCATCTGTTCAGGTTTTGTATCCAAGGGTTTTCTATTTAAAACTTAGTAGTTCACAATAAAGGACCTTTTACCAGCAAATAACATTGAATAAGCTCATTTCATTGTTGGACCTATTATATAAATCACCACTGTGCTCAATTCTACTTCAGAATAGTCTCCGCCCTCCAACTGCTGAAACTTGGGGGTGGAAATCATTAATATCTATGTTTCCATTAAGGGAGACATACTCAAACTGCAAGTAAAACTTTTAACTCAGCTTTTGCTTTTCTTTTTGAGTTCCTTGGCCTCTGGACTTCCGGAAATTCTGCTTTGCCATAGCTTTGCGAGCCTCTCAAGTCTCAATAATGAAAACCAGCTAGACTATATTTTGTTATTGATTTGAGGAATGCACTATGTATGTATAGACCACACTGAGTCACTCTTTTGTTGAAGGTGGATAGTGACCAAAGGAATAGATTGAATAGATAAAAAAAAAATATCATGCAAAACTAGCAAAATATTTCCCCGTTGATGTACGTTAATCAACAAATTCATGGGAGATTTACTCTCAATCTATTCAGGGCCTTTGATCAGATAGTTGTTGCTGTTTTGAGTTCTTCTCATTATCTTCTCTATTCAATTACCTTATCATTCTTGTTGCAATACTAATGCAATATTTAATTTATTTTTCTTGCACCATACTTTCTAGTTCTGAAAAGCTCTGCTGTGTTTATACTTTTTAAGTTTTGGAACGAGCAGCACTATTTTATGAGGAACTTGATTGCTATGGAAGGCTATTTGCCCTTACTTAGATGTACTATGTTTCTTTGTCCTAAAGCATATTGGAATTGATGAACTTTTGTTTTGCATATGCAGGCACACCTTGTACTTACAATTATTCCAACCTCTCTGACATAGGTCTTGATTTCACCAAACGACCTGTTGATGTGGGCACTCTCTTTCATAATTTTGCTTTACAGCAGTATATACTTCTGTGTTCTCAGGTAATACTGCGAGTATGTTTGTGTTCAAGGAATTCTTTTGGTTGGGAGATTGTTCTGTTATGATGTTGTTTGTATCTAGTATTATCATCTTACGACCCTCTTCTAGGCCCGGCTCGACCCTTATCTTCATTTAGTTTCTAATCTGCCTCCCCCCACCCTTGGTGTCCTTGTGATTTTATAGTGATATCCTATGATATCCTATTTTATCAAAAAAAAAAAAAAAGCCCTAATCTACCCACTTAATGTGTGATTCCAGGAGATTAAAAAGGACCAAAAGTGCAATGTCACAAAAATGTGTGTAGTTTTATTTGGAATTATAAAATACAATTGTAGTCCAACCACAGACCCGTAAAAAAGACAGTAGTCTTTTGTATTACTGATGCTTTAGGAGTTAAACAACATACTTTATCGATGGCTAGGAGTTAAACAACATACTTTGTTCCTCCTGTACCATTTGAGCTCAATTGTTGAGGAAGCAATATAAAGTGCACAGAAAAAGGACCAAGCAAATTGTGGTTGAAGCAATTTCAGTTTACTTAAAACTATCAATCCCACTAGTTACACCCAATCCACCGCCACGAACAAGTGAATAACACCAGACCTGTCCACGTCCCCCCATACTGTTTATACATTTCATTCTTGGCAATAAAATGGAGAAAATGTGCTGAAAAAACTACTCTTTGATTTGTGTTTAGAGGGTATTGGGAAGACACAAGAGAGAATAGGGAGGGTGTTGAGAGGTAGGAAAGGGAGAGAAGTCAGAATGGTTGGGGAGAGAGAGAGAGATGGGGGGTAGACACTCGGGTGGAGTAAAGTGGTGAGAGGACTGATGTCACTGGCAAGACTGGAGGATGTGGTTGGCAGCATGGTTGATGGAGGGAGGTTAGAAATTGAAGGTGGCTTTCCATAAAAAAAAAAAATAAAAAAAAAAAAAAAAGGAAAGAAATTGATGGTGGCAGGAAGAAGGGGGAAGAGGTCGTTTGCGGGGTTATAATTAGGGGGGTTAGGGTTAATGGTCAAGTTATGTGGCGAAATAAAACGTTGTATCTTTTTGTTTTTCTAAGAGAGGTTATAATGTTGTTGAAGTTATGTTTAGTGGTTTAATGAGAAAGATTAGAAAACTGAAAAAATTACTAAGGGGCAATCTTATGCTTATGAATTCGTTGTCAGGTCAATCAGCCATTTTAACCACAAAATTTTGGCAAAAATGGATAGGAAATGAATTGGGAACAACAAACCACAACTTCCTAAGGTAGCGTCAAGAATTTGAAAATTTGTTACCATTTCAATTCCATCATTTGAGAATGTGGAATTCAAATATAAATCAAATGTTTGGGGAGGGTGGGATTTCAAAATGACACCTCTTGAGATGTCATTTGTTTTTTGCCTAAGATAGCGTTTGGAAACAAGAATTTAAAAATTTGTAATCATTTCAATTCCATCATTTGAGAATGTGGAATTCAAATATAAATCAAATGTTTGTGGAGGGTGGGATTTCAAAATTTGTAGGAGGGAAAATTTTAGAAAATTTGTATATTCGCCTCTCTGAGAATTATATTCTTAAAATTTTGTTTGAGATTTGGAAGTAGTGAAAATGTGCAGATTTTATATTTGTAACTTCTGCTTTACAAGATCAAGGATTAGATCACATGTATAAGCTGGCATCATTTAAAGTCTTTTACTTGATCATTTAAGATGTGTGATGCATTGTTTAGACTTTAGACACAACACAACCAGGAGCAAAAACAAAAGGTAAAATAAAATATAGTAATGAAACCAGAAGAATATTTTATTGATGTAAATATCTGCCGGTCAATCCTTTGAGTTTTTGTTCTTGATGGTTTAAGCTTTTCCTTTATAAGAAAGGTCTGCCTTTTTGAGAGCCTAAGTGGAAACAACATGATGTTCTATTTATGTTCAACTTATTGTAAGCCAAAGATGAAAGCTATTCATGTGCAGAACTCCCAGCTGCTTTGTGCTGAGTAATTGTATGTTCGCTTTATGTCTTCCTTTGCATGTAAGAAAGCTTCTAGTATAAACAAAGTGACTGTTCCAGATACGGAGTATCATATATTCATATCTGTAACCATTGAAAGAAACCCTACCTGGAGTTGATCTAGCACCAGGTTGAAGCTCTGTCGAGATTCTTATGCGATTCCATGTCTAGTATCTAGTATTAACCTTTAAAACAGCACACGCCTTAAAAGGCTTGGTATATCTACTATCCGGTCCTCAAGCCTGCTTTCAAAAATAATTTAGATTCTGCATAGTCCATTTTTTTATTTTAATGCATTCAATTGCTATGTGATTAAGTTGTGCTTAGTCCATTTTGTTGATACCTAGTAGCAACAGAGTACTGGTCCTGAAATGTCTGTATTTGTCACTGTCGTGCCGCTGTATTACTGTATTGGTTTTGTCAACCATCTATTTTCATATATAACTTTAGTAAAGATTCGATCAATCAGTTTCGTGATACTTCTCGATCTGGCTGGAAGGTTTTACAAATTTCTCATGGGTGAAAGATACATGGCTGGTGCTATGTCGTAATAGAAAACTATGCTATGTCGTAATAGAAAACTAGATATGAAGCATTGTTTACTGTTGCAGGTTGTGGATGGAGGTTTTAGAGACAAACCTGGAAAGAGCAGAGACTTTTATCATACCTGTTATTGTTTAAGCGGCCTTTCAGTGTGTCAATACAAAGGTTCTGGGATTTTTAATGCTTCGCCTTTGCCAGGAGAAGTTTTGGGCCCATATTCCACCAATCTTCTCGAGCCAATACACCCGTTATACAATGTAGTCCTAGAGCGTTACGCTGAGGCTCATGGGTTCTTTACAAGCCGCTAATGTACTCCATCTGATTCTGAGACTGGCTGAATGGATGAATTGCACAATTTTTTTTCCCAATTTGCCATGTATTATGTATGTTACTGCGTTATTAGGGCATTAGGCAGGATTCAATGGATGCGCTGCACTCGGGGCACACTATCGCCACCCATATTCAAATAGTGCCCTTTGCTAATTGTGTTGATTTTAAGTTGTGGTGGCTAAAATATAATTCTTTGAAATGTTGCAGCATAAGTAGACTTGTAAAACGGGTTGGGTGGGCGGGTATTAGGTTCTTGTAGAATACGGGTAGTGTGTATTTTGGATAAAGATAAATACAGGTCGGGCCGGGTCACCGGTTGGCCAACGGGTCGGAAATAAATATTCGTGCCTTTTTTTTGTCGGTAAATTTTAACACTAGATTATTATTTATTCTTATTTTTCAATTATATGATGTATTATATTCTATAATAATGGGGCTGTATACGTCAGGAGCAATCTTATTGTCACAAGTCAACTCCAATCATAAACTGTGGCTTTCGCAGTTAACTACAGAAACTAATTGTGTAATCCCAGTAACTCTAGTAAATCCACTAACATAACTCAGTTAACTGCGAAAGCCACCGTAGGACCACCGTCGGCGATGGTTGATGTGGTGGGGGCGGAGGTTGGGGTGGGGTGGTGGTGGAGTTAATTATTATAGTTAGTGGTCGTTTGGTTTATATTGGCATTTAATTCATGTAGGAAGTTACGTATCTCATTAATTTAGTTCTTGAGTAGAATTCATGTGAAATAGTTTAAAATTGTCCGGTAGAAATAAGGAATTTGGATTTCCCATGAATTAAATTTCATCATCTTGTTTGGTTGCACCCATCCAATTCCTTGATTTTTAATTTGTATTCACGATTATATCCCTTAGTAATGGACCTTTCTAATTATTTGGGGGGCAAATTTGTAAATTTTGAACAAAGTTGATAGGGGAATTCAGAATTACCGGGGGGGAGTTGGTCAGCAAATTCCACCATTATGTGGGAATTTCATTTTCCCACGGAATTTTCAATTCCTCCATTTTTTTTTAATTATGGGCAACCAAACAACCTAGATAATATGTAATTTATGGAAACTTAGAGTTCCTGTTTTTAAAAAGGCAACCAACCGACCACTTAGTGGAGTAATAAAGTTACGTGAGTTAGTTAGTGCAGTGGTATATTTTAGTAAATGAATTTATCACTTCTGTCGTTAAGAATACTTCTAACTTGATAGAATTTCTTGTAATAATAATGGTTTTATTATATATATGGCTTATATGTCTTAAATGAAAAATATTATTAATATTATCTTTTATGTTAGTTTCTTATCATTATAATATTTTTTTTTACTAGATATGTATAACCTAATAGGTTGACCCGCTCGGGTTGGGGCTTGACCCTGACATTTCGGGGATTTCGGGTGTTTTTCTGGTTCGGGTTAAAAAAGTCCGGGTTTTTTGGGTTATTTTCGGGTTAGGGTCTCGGGCGGTTTTTCGGGTCAGGTCAGTTTTTACAGGTATACTGACATACTCTGACACTACAGAATTATGGACATTGGTTCATGAAATTGGTTTGTCCCACAATACTAAAATAAGGCTCATATAATCAGTCTATAATATATTTATACCATTATACTACCAACAAGACCTTCACTTTTTAAAACCCAAATGAGGATTTACGGGCCTAAAATGTGACTAACCATCCTATTGGGTTGTGTTACAACGTATGGTGGCTCGAGTTGTTATAGATGGTATCAAAGCAACCCTGCGACCGAGTGTTGGGTGCTGAGGCGAGGCCCAGATCAGCCGTCTAGTGGAGGTGATCTTCGGCATGTGGTATAGTTTAATTTGGTTTAGGTAGGCGTAATGGGGACGTTGCGTTCTTTAAGTGTGAGGTTTGTAACACTACAAAAATATGAAAAAGTGGTTTATGAAATTGGTTTGTCCCAAAACTAAGGCTCATATGATTTGTTTATAATAGATTCTTACTATTACATTACCAACAACACTTTCACCCTTTAAAGCCTCAAGTGAGGATTTACGTGCCTAAATGGTGACTACTCATCCTATATATTGGGTTGTGTTGCGACGTATGATGACTCGTGCTGTTACATTTACCCATAAGTATCGAATAGGAACAATTAATCCCCATAAGTTACATAATTGGTGAAATCAAACCCCTTCTCAATTTATCATAAGATACTCCCCACAATTTCATTTACAAACTAATTAATATTATCTAAGATTTAAAAAATCCAAAAAAAAATCACATTTTCTTATAACTCAATCTCACACTGCTCCTATTACTACGCGAGAAAAAAAAAAAGAATTATTTTGATTCATCGGTCACTAGCTAACTCATCATAGAGTCAAACACAAACACACTCTTTCTCTCTCTCTCTGGCATCCAGTATTTGCCGAGCTTGTGGGTGTTCCTATAGAGGAGGAATATACATAGATGACATACATCTACCTTGATCAAAAAATGCAGCAACATGGACAAAGTTTCTGGAGCCACCTCAAGCTTCATTCTTGTCTCGTCCATCACATGGTGCTCCGCCACCACTTCCCACTTCCGTCCTTGCTCGTCCTCCATGTATCAAAGTCATTGGCGAAACCGTGACCAAGTCACATTTCCTAACAGTGCAGCTGCATTATGCACGTCTGGAACTGTTGCAACTTGCAAGATTGCCATGTCTAGCTAGTTGCTTACAGAGCCGATATCTTAACAAAAAGCAAAAGTGCAATCTCTCTCTCTCTCTCTCTCTCTCTCTGACACACACCTTCTTCTATAGTCGGCGTTATTACCAGTCTTCAATAACTCCACCTTGACGTCATTGTCTATGCAAACGCATTCTCGTTACCAACAGCAACATCTTATGAACTTGGCATCTTTCATAAATGATGGGGATGAAACCAATTTGTTTTTCCTTTTTTTTTTTTGGGCAAATTCACCCCCTCACTTTAAACTTTTCCAAGATATGCTCATTCTTGTTTTCCAATTCCGTTTGTACCCCTAAAGTATTGTGTTTGTCAAAACCATGACCAAACTATAATATTTACGTTAGTAAACCCTGAAGTTTTAAATTTTCAAACAAAATATTATAGAATTTTCCATCTTGTACCCCATACAATTTTATTTTTTTACGGGATTTACATTTCTTTGAATGTTCATTTTTTTTTAATAAAAGTTTAAGCAATTAATTTAACCTTCTAATCACTATGTTAAACTTTCTCTCATCTTTAGTATTGAGGATAGCTAACATTATGCACTCCATAATAATCTTTATTAAAAGATAATTAAAAAGATGAATATCTACGCTAATTGTTATTTCTTTGAGTAGAAAATTAATATTGTACTATATACAAACTTAGCTAATTTGAATCAAACTTTTTAATAGAAATTGAGGCATACAAACTCGAAAATCAAAATGTTGAATCCCATTTTTTAAGTAATAAAAAAATAAGATGTTTAATTTTAATGAAATTAGCTAATGTTAAAATACTAATAATGTGGTCTAAATAATTTTTTATTTAAAAATTTTCAAATAAAGGAACCATTTTAATAAACGGGTATATTCCGCAAAATAACTAGAGTGGGGGGTCAAAGTTGGAAAATTCTTTAATTTTAATAGATGGAATATTCAAACTTAACGTCATACTAACGGCAAAATGATAGTTTGGTCAAGGTATGGACAAATACACTATTTCAAGGGTACAAAACGGAAATGGTGGACCAGAATGGGCATATCTCGAAAAGTTGAAAGTATAGAAGTCAGACTGGAATTTGGGTTAAAAAAAAAAAAAAAAAAAAAGTTGAGTGTTTTTTTTCCCTCAAATGGATTTTTCTTTTTCCAAAATTCCATACGATGAGATTGTATTTTGATAATATTAATATTTTTCTTTTATAATTTTAGTATTGTAGGTAAGATTTTGGGGAGATATTGAATATCGATCATGATAAATTGAGAAGGACATGATTTCACCATTTAAAAAAACTTGTGGGTGTTAATTGTTCTAATCAATACTACTTGTTGGGCTACATTATTATTATTATTATTATTATTATTATTATTATTATTATTTTTTGGTACAAATTAACTTACTTATTATAGACATAATGTTCTTTCGTTTGACATTTGAAAACATTTTTTGGTGTTGGACCTACTCCTTTTTCCTCTTAAACTGTTGTTAACATTTGACTTGATTTTTTTCGGATATTGGAATAAAAGATTAACACTCCAAAATAATGGACATTGTATCTTACACACGACCCAAGCTATATATATCTCACCCAAACAGTCAAACACCATTATATAGATCTCTTATTGCAAGTTAAACAGTATAGCTGCCTTCGTAATTTCATTGACAAACTTGAATAGTCAAATCACGAAATAAAGTAACTTAAACTTAAGTCAAATCATGAATGTAACAAGGTTCGAATTTCAGTAGCACCCCCTCTAATTCTATCCTTTTCCTCTTCATGTAGATGAAAAATAAAAGTAGACAAAATCTAAGGAGCCGTAAACCACGATGCCCATAAATGACATAATAGTAGTACAAAAGAAAATAAACAAATGGGTAATTATTCTAAACTAGCCTAATAATGTAAGAAGAGGAAAAGATTATTCAAAACGATATTTTCATTGTCTCGCTCATATGTCGCCTATCATGTTCGATCACCATGCATTATTACCATCCATCGTTATTGGTGGAAGTGACCCAATCTAGATCTTCCAAACATTGATCAATGTCAAAATCATCAAAAAAGTCAACGTACATATTATTTGGATCAGCAACCTCTGAGGATGAAGATGATGCCATGCTAGTTTGTCCATCATTATTGCTCGACATGGATGTTACACTTACACATTCATGCACACGTTGATCGACAGAAATGACTTCTTTAGCTTGCTTTTTACGCGCAACTTGTTGCTCATAATTATGAAACCCAAAGGGCAACATTTTGCAACAACTCGTATCCGTATCAAGTGGATTGTCATCGTTTCCTTTTGCAAAGCTTATGTTAACCGGACCTTTTCGCGCACGCAGTGCAGAAGGTGCGCTAGGACGTCCGGTCAGTTGTTGAACCAAGGTTCGAAAGTTGGCGACATCGGCCTTGAGTATTGTTGCGGGATTGTTTCTAGAATCTCTAGATTTCTTGCCGGATTTTGAGTGGTTTAAAGATTTCATCAAACTTGATGGATTGGTGCTAACTGCATACTCATTTTTATCGTAAGGTTGTTGATAATAGTAATAATAAGGCCATTCACTAGAAGTAGCAGATGAGCAAGACATTTTCTTTTGGTATGTATGTAGGAGCTCGTTTAAGTGCACTTAGACTTGATGAAATACAAGGTTCGTATATATATAGCATGTTCTGGTCAAAGTAAAGTTGTGATAGACGCTTGACTTGGTGGTGTCGTATGTAGTGAGATTAAAAGTCTTGATTTTTCGTGGAAATTGCCTTGGTTTAATTTATCCCATCAAAGTCAAGCTGATTAGCTCACTCTAATCCAATTACCAGGGTCGACTTTTAGCATAGGCGGGCTGAGGGGTCGCCTAGGCTCCCAATATTTGGGTCCCACTATCTGGGTCCCAATATCTGTTAATTTCGTTTATATAGAATAAAGATGTGAATGTATGTAGGATTCTTTTTCCAGCCTAGTGGTTTGCATTCCAATTGTTCTACGCTTAGACCATCATGTTCATTGGGAATCTCAAATGAGTATCAAAGTAGATTAAATGAGTCTCAAATATAATTGAGAGACCACCAATGTAGATCAAGGTAAAGAGTCTCAAAAATTGAGATGGTCTTAAAGTCCCAAGATTTTATTATGTGGAATCCAATAGTATTTAGAATTAATTTTATATTATTTTGCCCCAATTAATAATTAAAAAATAAAATTTTGAAACCCAGAAATATAAGTCTCGCCATTGAAAAGTAAAGTCTTAAATTGAGTCTCATTCTCCACTTGCGTTTCAGTCTCATTTATTTCCTTCTCTTTTCCAATTTAGACGTTTTTTATTTAATTTTTTTTTATGGAGAGGGTTTCTTTTCTGTTAATTTTGTAACGAAACCGTACTTCCTTCTATATTTTTTTCAATTAAGACGAACATTCGACTATGCGATAATAAAAAAATTATTACTTACTAATATCAAAAGACATACTCCCTCCTACCCAAAATGATTTTCCTCTTTCAAAAACTGTTTTTGAGTAGTCATGTTCGGAACTACTTTTAAACCAAATGAATCGTTCACTTTTTGAAAAAATTAGTACGTATTCTATTCTGTAGTGCATTCTACCAAATCCATTTGAGTTTAAGGAAAACGGATATTTTATTTGCTCTAAAAGTAGTTCTAAAGATGGCTACTCAAAAATAATTTTCGAAAAGGGAAAATTATAATGGATATGAGGGAGTATATAAAATTAAAGGTCGCCTATCAAAATTTCGCATATAGCCCCCCAAATTTCAAAGATGGCCATGCCTGTGACTTTGACCACAATAATTATTCTAGGCTCTATCTTCAGTTCTTCATTATATGCGGTCCCTGGTCAAAGGATATGCATGCATGTATTGCATCACACCTATATTGTACTATCAAGTACACTTGACCAAGCTACACAATCAAATTCATTGTTCTTTTTTTTTTTTGGTTTGTTTAGGACAATCAATTTCAATCTCGTTCACTATAGTTATTCAGTAATATGGTTTAAAAAAAAAAAAAATTACGACGCACAGTATATATGATAGTTACTTCTTATTAAAACAAGATGTACCTTTTAATTATACATAATGTATATAGCTTTTTATATGATCTCATATAATCCGTATAGTTTATGTTGAAGTGACAATATGCTAACAATCACGAACAATTCATTTAGATGGATAACAATGTGTGGATCGGAGCATAGAAGATAATATTTAGTACTAGTGTACCGGAGTATTAGGATCGAATGCATGACTTAGTCTTGATAACGGTCAGTTGTTTACAGTGATAAGGAAACCAAAGCAACTGGTCAATTCGAAATTTGGTGTGCAATGTAAGTGAAGAGAAAGTATTAATTTTACCCATTCACATCATTTTTCTTTCAAATGAAGGAATTCAGAAATGTGACATCAATGATTCACTGTCTCAGGCCGACCTAGAACCAACTCAATGTCATATGCACAGAGTTTCACCAAACCAATTATTGTGATTGATAATATAAAACCAATCACAAATTCAGTTACATCTCCCAAATCCTAAAACCAGAAACTTTCCCCATCCCTACCCTTATTCAGTCCCCTCTCTCTCCTCTCCATCCTAGCCACCACGCCTCCACCATCAAACTCCTCCACACAAATGGCCGGAAAAAGGGCTTAGGGACCCTAGGCCCTTTTTCCGGCCATTTTTAAAACACCTCACCCCAAACGGGTTGACCCCACCCATTCAAACACCCCGTTCTCATAGGGTGTCTATTTGTCTTCTTCTTCGAAACCGGAGGTGGGACGTCGGCGGGAATATTGTCGACGGGCGTGGGGGCTGGGTTGGGTAGGGTTCCGGTGGTTGTTCGCGTGGTTGCGAATGTTGCGCGGTGGCCAGATCAGGACTGTTTTGGGCGTACACCTAATCACAGTGATTAGTTTATCAACACTCATATGCACATATCCAACAAAAAATGTAACGTGTCAAAGAGCTTTCCGACTTTGCTAGCCTAGGAGGTTAGGTAGGAACATTATATTTATTTGTTTATATATGTTTCGTACGTTTTAGAACATTATTTTAAGTCACAACGCCCAAAAATTGAGACCGTTTATTTTAGAGATGGAAGAAAAGGCGGGACGCTAGCATTGGTGGATTAAGGATTTGATTATGGTGTTCTGAAAATCTGAAATAATTCCGTAAGCGTCAAAGTATACGAATTTTATGGGTACGTAATATCACAACATTTTGGGGTAGTCTAGTCCACAAAATGCGAGTAAAACGTTTTTTTTTTTTTCAACAACGCAGTCGGGGTTGCGGCAATCCCTTAATCTTAGACGTGAATTAAAATAGTAGTGTACTAGCCGACATCAAACAAGTAATTAAAATTAGAAGTATACTTTGTTTGATAAAACTGCATTTTTCTTATCTATTTGTCTGATTTGATTGTTTTTGATCTAATTTGATCTGATTTGAATGAATTTTTCAACGAATTAGTATCAATTATGAACCAAATTCATTGATCGTTATCTGTGCAATTCTGATCTGATCTGATCTTATTTGAATGACTCTGTCTGATCTGATTTGAATGACTCTGAATTGATCTTAGAACTACTTTTATTAAGTCCTATCAAAAATAGCCTAAGTAGCATTATGAGATGTAATAGTATGTTGTTATTATACGCGGCAGACTGGTCATTCGGATCAGAAGATTATTTTTCGGGTTCATTTATGGTTTGGTCAATGTGAATTCAGTTGGGGTCCAGTTTCGAGTTTGTCCGGTCACATAAATGTGAAATCTCTTAAAATTGTTGCCACATATTATATTAAATTGTAATTTTGTTGATAATTTAAGGCCTTGTATGATAGTTATGCATCTTTCTGATCTGATTTGATTTTATTCGAATAAATCTGATCTGATTTTATTGACTCTAATATGATGAAATCCAATTTGAATGACTCTGATCTGATCGGAATAACATTCAGGGTTAGTATTAATTATGATATGATCAAATTTCTTAAATCTGACTAATTTGAATGCCATCTGGCCATATTTGATTTGAATAATTCTGATATGAATTGAATAAATATGATGTGATTTAAATATATAGTTTATTAAGTCTTATCATATAGGGTCTTAGATCATTAGAGATTGATCGAAAATGTGGTATAGTTAATTTAACGAGTTATTTAAATGTCTGATAATTAAGGGTAGGGTCACTTCGGATTAAGCCACATTCTACCCGGCTCAATATTTGGTCAAACGAAATTCGAATTGTGCATTCGGATCCGGTTGGGTAATTTAACGTTTCGGATAAAATTCAGATTTTCAGTTTCGGATCGATTTTGGATGTTTTGCTCAAGTAATTTGGATGAGATGTTCGGGTTTGGATAACCTTAAGTGGTGACTAGTTATATATATTTACTTAACAAGTTTAATAGGTTGTAAACAAAAAAAAAAGTTTAATGGGTAAAACTAATAAACAAATTTGTCAACTAATAAGTTACTAGATGTAAGCCCGTGCGTTGCACGGGTCTCTTAATGACGATATACAATTATGGTAAAAAGTTGAACCGATAAATATTTAACCATTATCATATAGAAACTATTACTTGTATTTTATCCTATTACTTGTATTTTATTTAACCTATGTAGGTAATTATTTTCATTTTATGATCCTCATTTTACCAACAAAAAAAAAAAAAAAAAAAAAATTACACTCTCAAACCAGCATGTTTTAATGTCACTACAATTCAAATTTTATTCAAAAACTCTACCTTAAATAATTTTGTATTATTTAACTTCTTTAAATAAAAGATATCATTACTTATTTATTGGAAATATTCACATGATATCCTTGTGTTTCTATCTTTCCCTAGAGTTCCACATTTTCAGTTCATGTATAATATGTACGATGATTCTATGGTGATTGTCAGTTTTTGACAATTGGGATAAGATTTAACTACGATTAATAATTAAATAATAATATAATTGATTACATAATCTTTTGAAAATCTTCTTTTAAATTAATTAAAAATATATCAACAATTGCAAATAACACTACCCTAAAAAAAAAAAAAAAAAAAAAATCACCCACTCCCTTTTCTCTCTCCCCAGTTCCCACTCCCTCCCCTCGTGCCGCCACATCGCCGCCGGCGTTCTACAACGGCGTCGGCCGCTGTCGGCGCTGACATCGCCAGTCTACTTTACCCGTTTTGGCGAGTCTTCGTCTAGCATCGTCGGCCTTCGTCAATCATCACACCACCGCGCAACTCCGCCTTCTCTCTCCTTCCCACTCTCATTTTTGTCAGATCTCACCTCCGCAGATGATCTCCGTCGTCGATTTTCACAATTTCCGGTCTCCTGGCACCTTCGCGCCGGCGTTAGAGGGGAAACGGAGGGGCGGGGATGGAGGCGTCGGGGTTGGAGGGCGAGGCTAACTCGGCGCGGTAGATGGAGTATATTGAGGCGATTACATGGTTGGCGAGGGGGGGGGGGCTGTGGCGGGGAGAGGGGTTGTGTTGGGTGGTATGGGAGGAGATTGAGAATGGCTGGCCTCCCATCAACTATGAGCCGTAGCAGCCACCCGAGTGCGATCAAAAACAAAATTTTCAATTCTTCTTATTTTTTCTAAAATTGGAATTAAGCAAGTTCATTTCCTTAAAAAAGCAATTATTTTAAGATAAAATTAGATAGACAAAATCAATTCAATTAAGGAAAAAATATTTTGAGTACATAAAAAAATAATATAGTTTGTGATCCGGTGTGATAAGGTGTATAATAGGAACTTTTTTAACCATGGTTAAGAAAAATCAAACCGCTGAAATTTATCTTATCCTAATTTAACGGTAGCGATTTTATTCTTTATCCTAATTGTCAAATACTGACAACTGTAATAGAAATTTTGATAATATGTAACATAATTTTTGCCCTTTCGGATACATGATTGAAAAACAAAAATAACAAAAAACAAATTAAATACTATAATCCAAAATAAAATATTTGTCTTTTATTGTACAACTTTAAATTGGCACCCTCCAATAATAAATTAGAACCAAATTTAAATTTTATTCAAAAAAACTATCTTAAATTAATAATTAGAAACATTCACACGGTACCCTTGTGGTTTTAATTTTCTCGGGAATTTTACGTTTTTGTTTCGAAATCTTTGAGGTTTCATTTTTGTGAAACATGATACTAAGTTTATAATTAACTCTTAATGCTAATAGTTCTTATAAGAATTTAGCAAATGAGCATTATGATCACAAAAATCAAACATTGTGGATACCATGTACACAAACATGTGAATGCAAATACCTTTTCAATTGGGTCAAAGAGATAGTAAATTTCATTCTCGTGAATAAAAAGACTATATTTGAATAGAATTTTCTTACAATATACTCCCAACAAAACACCATCTTTGACCTTGTTTTTATTACTAATATTGTCGTATTATTTTGGTTTCAATTATTCGAACATTGACTACCCTAACCTTTCTTTTATGTTTTTGTCATCCCTTCCCCTCTCCACATTTTGCTAAAATAGTATATTACAAATAGATAAATGTTATTCTAAATTGACATTTTATGATACGAATACCATATGAGTATTTAGTTATGAAACCTGAGTTATAAGAAGAGTTAAGACATATGAAATAGAAAATTAATATACCCGGATTGAACTTAAGACATATGAAACCTGAGTTAAAAGAAGAGTTAAGACATAGAATCATTCAATCGTTGTGGGAACTAAAAAAAACCCCGGATTGAAATTAAGAAAATTAGGAACATATAATATTAGGAAAATGCATCTCCTTTCACCTATTTATCCACTTCTCTAATAAATATTCTAATGTACGATTTTTTTAGTAGAAGAATTATATATTCCACTTCATCATGTTTCAATAATGTAGGACTATTTTTTAGTACCTTTTTTTTTTTTTTTTTTTTTTTGGCCATTAGAGAATGTCCCACATCGTCCAAGAAGTAAGGTTATTGTATTTTGGAACAATATAGGTTAGGTTCTTTTAATTTTTTTCCCACATGATCAGTACGACGCATGTAAAAGTGTTATCAGTATGATTATTATAATGGTATTAAATGCCTAATTGACCGATTAGCCAATCACCATTCAGAATAGTGGCGTATTATGCTGAATTAAGGTTATTAGCATTCGGTAGAATAGGGAGGTGAATGAAATGTTGAAGCTTGGAACATGTAGTGTAACAACCCTAAATTTTGCCCAACTATAAATAGAAATAAATTTAGAATTGTCACGCCACAATTGACTACCAAGTCAATTGCTAGGCTAGAAATTCAACTACAATTAACCAACGGAAATAAAACAGCGGAAGTCTTTAAATGTCGAGCTATAGTTCTCAAAACGAAATCCAAATTACAAAATCAGAACGAAATGAAGTCTGAGACAAAAACAAAGTCTTTCGAAAATTCCCAACATGATCAACTTCGTAAGCATGCAGCCATATCATCAAGACCTGTCAACTATGCCATCGAAGATTGACATAGGCCCCAGAACACGGTAGGGACGAACCAGAAAACAGAACGTCAGCACAGGCTGAGTAAGAAATTAATAAGCATAAAGAATAAATAAGATACGCGCCTTGAGGCGCGTAGCTAACAAGAACGAATTGACGTTATAACATAGGATTAACAATAGCAACAGAGTGCATTATCAAAAGAGCATCGTCGCTCAATATATACATATTGTTTAATTATTCGGCCAGGGTCCTACCCCATAGCCCCACTTAACGAACTTTGTTCGAGGTAGAGTTGTAATAATCGCCCTAATAATCCCGAGTGTGCACACCCCTCGCAAGACAGGCCGGTAGGACCAGTTCCCATCTAGGAGGAAGACTATTAGGAAGTCGGTAGCTAATCCGACCCTACGTACCTTGATCAGAGGTATATCAAACGATGATCGGCCGAGCCGAATCCATCGTACTCTAGTTGGAGTCATTTATTTTCTTTCATCCGTTTTATATACATTATTCACGCGTGCATTATTTGACGATACAAATTACAATGATTATAATCGATAGATACTTGAAGAGAAACAAAAACACAAGCAACAAGCAAACACACCACTCGACCGAGTGGTCGAGTGGTGGTCTCGGCTAGAGGCCGAAGGGCCGAGGAAGGCAAGAGGGCCGAAGGCCGTGGGGAGTATGGTGGTCGAAAGACCGCAAACGAACATTGATAAGACGGAAGGAAAATATGCTCAATGATACAATTAGGCACAAGCGAAACGGGTAACAAGAATGAATGTGTAAAGCAAGAACATACGATAATCAAGGAAAGTGTATCAAACAAGATAATGGCTAGTGAGAGGTTTGTGATCAACGTTCTTACCTTACTAGCGAAATCACAAGATCAACTTAAGACTTTAGAACGGTACTTCCTCGAACACACAACCTAAAATCAATCAACAACACACTAATCACTAACCACTTTCACTATTCAACTCGACATAGCTAGTAGTCCAAACCACACCATCAATCGACATAGACGAAAATATGATCAACATACTTATCACATACTAACAAGATTTCCACTAGATTTCAATGCCCAAACGATACTAAATTCGCACATCACCTTCCCAATCATACCAACAACACAATTCCATTATTAAATCATCAAATCAACAATATTAACACTCAAATTAGGGCAAGATCAGATCTAGACAGAATATATTTTTCACCATTAGAACATTATAATTCATCCCCAAACTAAAACCATGAATTATTTAAACCATGATAATCAATTCCTCCAAATACTACACAATTCCAATCATAAAATCATCATTAAATCATATGAACCCTAATTTCAAAAGTCCTAAATTAGCATTCAATTATTCATGCATCAAAACCACAATTAAGCATGATTATAATCTAATAAAGCAATTCCCACAACCACAATCATGTTTAAACCATAATCAACATGAAATTAAGAAAGCCCTAATTAGAAATTATGAAGGGAGGGTGTAGAAACATACTACTCTTGATGTAAAACCAAGAGAGATGGTCGGCTAGGGTTGATGGCGGCGGCCGGTGGCAGCGGCGGCTAGGGTGGCAGCGGCGGTGGTGGTGATGCGCGGCTCTCCTCCTCCTCTTCTCCTTCTTCTCTTCTTCTCTTCTCCTCACGTCGTTCTTCTTTTTTTTTTTTTTTCTTTTCTTTGCTGCAGTCGTGAGTGAGGGGAGGGTTTTGGGGTTTTTATTTTATTTTTTTTGTAGAAAGTAGGAAGGGTTTAGTAAGGGTATTTTGGTAATTTCGCCAAACAGTTGCCCAATTAGGAAAGCGTTTCTAAACGGAAGATATACCCTAATTTCCCAAAATAGATTTTCATACCCTTAAAACGAGATTCTCCCAATAGTTTGTACAATTCAAGTAACCCAAAAATATGGGGTGTTACATGTAGATTAAGAGGGGGCCGGCAATAGTGGCCCTTTCATTGTAGGATTAGGAAAATATACCAAAAACCTTGCTCGATAAATCCCTCCTTTATTGATTGATATGGAGTTTCTATCGAGAATGTTCCATTTTTATTTAATTATTTTTTACTTACCATATCATGTACAGTTCATATTAAATTGAGTTTCTAGAATGTTCCATTCTTATTTATTTATTCTTTACTTACCATATCATAAACAATTCATATTAATTTAATTAAGTTTGCCAAATGTTCCATTCTTATTTTAATTATTTACTTACCATATCATATACAATTTACATTAAAGTATTTGGTGACTTACCATATGTAAGATTATGGACATTCTAGAATGTTCCAATCGTTGTGGGAGCTTAAAAAAAGCCTACAATTCATATTAATTTAATTGAGTTTGCCAAATGTTCCATTCTTATTTTAATTGTTTACTTACCATATCATATACAATTTACATTAAAGTATTTGGTGACTTACCATATGTAAGATTATGGACATTCTAGAATGTTCCAATCGTTGTGAGAGCCCAAAAAAAGTCTTCTTTAATAATATATATTGATTTTAACACTTCTAAATTTGATTAAGGCTTTTTTCGATAGAACCTCAACTTTCTAAATTGAACTAAATTAACCTGATCTGAACCGATGATATGTATATACTCAAAAGTCAAAATTGACGAATTTCAGGGGAATTAGACCAATAAGTAGACTAAATTCATTAAAAGTTGCTAGAGCAGTTCGGCCAAATGACCAAATAGGTATATAAAAATACACGCAAAATACCATATTGGTATTAAAAAAAATTCAAAAGATAGATTGGTATAAAAAAAAAAAAAAAAAAGCGCAATGCAAAGAAAATCAAATAAGCATAACTTATTGTAGGTGTTGCAAAATCGACAAAAATAATGAAAAGTAACTTTTTTACATGGTTTACAAAAAAAATAAAATTTGTGCCATGAAAAGTATTTTAAAAATTAGTAAAGAATTATTTTGCTTATTTTTGAAAAAGAAAATTAATTTTTTGTAGTAATTTTGAACTTGGGGGAAAAATTAAAATAGGTTTATTTGACTCTTATTATCTTTAACTATATATTAAAAGTTGTGTTAGAGACTTAGAGGCAAGAACCACGTTCACCGGTTTCAGTTACGCTATCTATCAGGCAACATGACATGTCCCTTTAAATCGCTAATTACTTGTTTCCTGGAGCACGAAGAGCATGGTAGTTTTTTTCACAATAGACGAGTAGGGACCACACTTAAAATAATTTAAAAATCTATTTAAGTGTGGTCCTTACTCCTCTATTGTGACAAGGAACACCAATGCTTATACCATGCTCCCGATAGCACAAGAAGCATGATAGTCCTTTTCACAATAGAGGAGTAGAGACCATACTTAAAATAATTTAAAATCCATTCAAGTGTTGTCCCTACTCCTATATTGTGAGAAAGATCACCATGCTCCTTGTGTTCCCGGGAGCATGACATAAACATTGTTTTGATGGACATTCCATCCATGGTGAGATATATATATATATATATATATATATATATATATATATATATATATATATATATATATATATATATTGGCACGTTCCGGTAGGAAGTTATATATGGTAGGAAAGGTAGGAAGTACATATATAGTATATCAATATCTGCGATTGAAACTTACAAAATCAATAACACATCTAAACAGAAGGCATTATTATTATAAATTGTGCTTTTAATTCAACAAAACTCACTTACATTATTATAAGAGGCAATTTTAATTACAAAATATTTATTGTTATAAAATGCACTTCTACTTTAACAAAATGCACTTATTATTAGAAAATTATTTCTAATTTAACAAAATGCACTTTTCTTATCAAATGCCCTTCAAATTTAATAATATACACTTTGCTTATAAAATGCACTTTTAATTTAACAAAATGCATTTATTTTTATAAAATGCACTTCTAATTTAACAAAATGCACTTTGTCCTTTTAGTTTTATAAAATGCACTTCTAATCAAACAAAGCGCACTTGGTCTTATAAAATGCACTTTCAATTTAACAAAATAGACTTATTTTTATAATATGCACTTCTAATTTAACAAAATGCACTTTGTCGTTTTAGTTTTATAAAATGCACTTCTAATCAAACAAAATGCACTTTGTCTTATAAAATGTACTTCTAATTTAACAAAATGCACTTTGTCGTTTTAGTTTTATAAAATGCACTTCTAATGAAACAAAATGCACTTGGTCTTATAAAATGCACTTCTAATTTAACAAAAATGCAATTATTTTTATAAAATACAATTCTCATTTATCAAAATGCACTTTGTCGTTTTAGTTTTATAAAATGCACTTCTAATTTAACAAGATGCACTTTGCCGTTTTAGTTTTATAAAATGCACTTCTAATCAAACAAAATGCACTTGGTCCGTTCTCAATAATAATAAAATGCACTTTAGTTGGAATAAAATTTATTTTGAATAAATTTCACTTATAAATTATAAGAAAATGCATTTTGAATTATGAAATTAAAATAAAAAAGCATTTTGAATAGAATGCATTTGAAGTAAAACAAAAGGCATTTACTAATTAAATACACTTATTTTCTCTCTCCTCCTCCCATCCCCCTCCCCAAACCCGACCACCAACACCCACCCAGCTGCCACCACAACCAACGGCAGCGCCGACGACACCATTCGACTCCACCGACGCGGGCGAATCTCCTGCGCCCACCCACGGCCTTTGTCTAGCAACACCAAGCCGTACAAAACGACTTCTCTCTCCCATTTTCCCCTCTTTCCTCTTCTCTCACTCGTTCATGTAACACCCCATATTTTTGGGTTACTTGAATTGTACAAAGTATTGGGAGAATCTTGTTTTAAGGACGCGAAAATCTATTTTGGAAATTAGGGTATACTTTCCGTTTAGAGACGTTTTCCTAATTGGGCAACTGTTGGGCAAAATTACCAAAATACCCTTACTAAACCCTTTCCACTTTCTACAAAAAAAAAACACAAAACCCTTCCCCTCACTCATTCCCGTCGCAAGAGAAGAGCAAGAGGAAGAGAGGAGAGCCGAGAAAGAGAGAGAAGAGAAGAAGGAGAAGAGCGGCCCCGAGAACCACCGCCGACCCCTCTTTGCCCTCTCTCTTGGTTTTTACACCAAGAGTTGTAAGTTTAAACCCTTCTCTCATAATTTTCAGATTAGGGCTTCTAAATTATCATGTTAATTGAAGTTAAAACATGATTGTAGTATTGGGTGTTGTTTGTTTAAATTATGATCATGCTTAATACTGGTTTTGATGCATGAATAATTGAATGCTAATTTAGGGCTTTTGAAATTAGGGTTCATATGATTTAATGATGATTTTATGATTGGAATTGTGTAGTATTTGGAGGAATTGATTATCATGGTTTAAATAATTCATGGTTTTAATTTGGGGATGAATTATGATGTTCTAATGATGAAAAACATATTCTGTCCAGATCTGATCTTGCCCTAATTTGAGTGTTAATATGGTTGATTTGATGATTTAATAATGGGATTGTGTTGTTGGTATGATTGGGAAGGTGATGTGCGAATTTAGTATCGTTTGGAGATCGTTTGGGCATTGAAATCTAGTGGAAATCTTGTTAGTATGTGATAAGTATGTTGATCATGTTTTGGTCTATGTCGATTGGTGGTGTGGTTTGGACTACTAGCTATGTCGAGTTGATTAGTGGTTAGTGATTAGTGTGTTGTTGATTGATTTTAGGTTGTGTGTTCGAGGAAGTACCGTTCTAAAATCTTAAGTTGATCTTGTGATTTCGCTAGTAAGGTAAGAACGTTGATCACAAATCTCTCACTAACCATTATCTTGTTTGATACACTTTGCTTGATCATCGTATGTTCTTACTTTACACAATCATTCTTGTTACCCGTTTCGCTTGTACCTAACTATATCATTGAGCATGATTTTCCTTCCATCTTATCAATGTTCGTTTGCGGTCTTTCGACCACCATACTCCCCACGGCCTTCGGCCTCTTGCCTTCCTCGGCCCTTCGGCCTCAAGCCGAGACCACCACTCGGTCGAGTGGTGTGTTTGCTTGTTGCTGGTGTTTTTGTTTCGCTTCAAATATCTATCGATTATGATCATTATAATTTGTATCGTCAAATAATGCATCTTTGAATAACGTATATAAAACGGATGAAAGAAAATAAATGACTCCACCTAGAGTACGATGGATTCGGCTCGGCCGATCATCGTTTGATATACCTCTGATCAAGGTACGTAGGGTCGAATTAGCTACCGACTTCCTAATATTCTTCCTCCTAGATGGGAGCTCGTCCTACCGGCCTGTCTTGTGAGGGGTGTGCACACTCGGGATTATTAGGGCGATAATTACAACTCTAGCTCGAATAAGTGGGGCTATGGGGTAGGACCCTGGCCGAATAATTAAACAATATGTATATATTGAGCGACGATGCTCTTCTGATAATGCACTATGTTGCTATTGTTAATCCTATGTTATAACGTCAATTCGTTCTTGTTAGCTACGCGCCTCAAGGCGCGTATCTTATTTGTTCTTTATGCTTGTTATTTCTTACTCAGCCTGTGCTGACGTTCTGTTTTCTGGTTCGTCCCTACCGTGTTCTGGAGCCTATGTCAATCTTCGATGGCATAGTTGACATGTCTTGATGATATGGCTGCATGCTTACGAAGTCGATCATGTTGGGGTTTTCGAAAGACTTGTTTTATTTCAGACTTCATTTCGTTTTGATTATGTAATTTGGGTTTCGATTTGAGAACTATAGCTCGACATTTAAAGACTTCCGCTATTTTATTTTCCGTTGGTTAGTTGCAGTTGAATTTCTAGCCTAGCAATTGACTTGGTAGTCAATTGCGGCGTGACAATTCTAAATTTATTTCTATTTATAGTTGGTCAAAATTTAGGGTTGTTACAGTTCAACCCTCCCAAACCGGCACCCTAGCACCGCCTACACCTCAACCACAACCTAATCAGTCGCAGCAACCACACCAGCCGCCGTCGATGAAGACATCTCCGTCCAATCGTCAACGACGGCCACCCCTCGCATTTCACTCGCTCTGAATCTCTCTCCAATTGAATTTCCCCAATTCAATTCAATTCAATCTCACACATTCGACTAAAAATCAATTGAATTTCCCCAATTCAATTCAATTGAATTTAATTAACATCAGCAAAATCAAACAAACACATTCGAATAAAAATCAATTGAATTGATAAAATGAGGATAGGAGCGGAAATGAAAGAGGACGCCGATGACGGTTTTAATCGACGGCGGCGGCAACGAAAAAGAGCGCGAAAATAGGGAAGAACGAGGTTTTCGCGGTGTAACGGGGCTCGCAGAAGGCCGGTGATACCGGAAGGAGACTCACCGGAGTCCGCGCTTCTGTCGGCGACGGCATTGGTGGTTGTCGGTGAGCGTCGGCGGTAGCAGTTGGGGAAGGAAATGGGGGAGAGAGTAGAGGGAAAGAAAGGAGAGAGAAACGTGAATGATAATTTTGTTTTTGAGGGTGAAAACGTGAGTGATTTGGATTTGGGACTTTTGGGTTGATTTTTATTTTGTTTTAATATTTGATATGAACCATTAGATTTAGGTTGGATCAATGGTCGAGATTAAATCAAATAAACAAAAACAAAAAACAAAAACCCACTCCCCTTCCTTTTTCTCTCTCCTCCCCCAACCCCCCAACCAACCCGAGACCACCCCAGCCCCGCCGATGGCCGTCGTCGATCACCACCAACACCGGCCCCGACCCCGCCAGCATGGTCGCCGGCCACCCCGACCTAACCTCCGCCGTTCCCACAAGCCCCCGCCCCTTCCTTCTCCCCCATTTCCTCTTTTTTCCACTTCGAAACTTGGGGGAGGGGCGGCAAACGTCGAGGGAGGGGTGGCGAATGTCGGGAAGGGGCGGCTAATGTCGGGGAGGCGCGGGGGATCATCGGGGAGGGCGGCGAATCATCAGAGAGGGCAGAATTCGGGTGGTTAGAGAAGAGTTTGAGGAGAGAGAATGGGTCGATTGGGGGCGGTGGCGTGGTCGACGGGGGGCGTGACAACCGCCGTAGGGTCGCCTGAGAAGCGCCTATCGAATGGTGGTGGTTGCGTCAAGTGGGGTGGTGGTCGGCGCATGGGGGCGGCGGTGGTCAGGTGGTGCGTGGGGTGGCTGTGGGTGGGGGGAGGAGGAGAGAGAAAAAAAAAATGGGGTTCATTTTTCTGATTTTTTTTTTTTTTTTTTAAAGTTACGTGTTTTATTGTGTGGAGTTATTAGAGTTATTGGAGTTATTGAAGTTATCGGAGTTAAGTTATTGGAGTTATCAAAGTTATCGGAGTTAAGTTATTGGAGTTATCAAAGTTATTGGAGTTAAGTCGGGGTTACGTGTTTTAAAGTTATTGGACTTATTAAAATTGTCGGGGTTACGTGTTTTCGTTATCGGAGTTAAGTTGTAGTTACGTATTTTAGTTAATATTGTTAAGTTAGAGATGTAAAGTTATTGGAGTTATGTGCTATAGTTATTGGAGTTACAGAACAACTAAAGTTATGAGAGTTAGTTGATTATCAAGATGTGTGGCTGAGATTACTTCTGACCTTCTGACATAACTTTACTTCTGACCTGATACAATTCCTATATATATATAGGGGCTGCATCCGGTCAGAAGTAAATTTATGTCAGAAGGTTAGAAGTAATCTGAGCCACACATCCATCCAAGATCAATGGTCAAGATTAAATCAAATAAACAAAAAAAAAAAATGACCCACTTCCCTTCCTTTTTCTCTCTCCTCCCCCAACTCCCCCTCCCACCTCTCCCGACCACCCTTGCTCCGCCGACGGCCGACCCCGACCACCACCTCAACCGGCCCTGAAACCCCCACCTTGATCGGCTTCCACCGCGACCCTCTTCCCACCAATCCACGACGGCGCCAGCCCTTCTTTCACCCCTATTATCCCCTCCCTTCTTTTCAATCTCCATTTTTATCACTTATTAGAGGCGTTGATGGTGGTGCTTGGGGTCGACGGAGTAGGGCGAGGGCTGGGGGAGGGTTTATGGGCGTCGGCGGTCGAGAAAATCTGGGGAATGGAGTGAAAGAGGAGAGAGAAAATAAGTACAAAGGGGCGTGGAGGACGATGGAGGGGGTGCCGCGGGGAGATCTATGCCGCAGTGGGGTTGCCTGACCGGCGCGAGTCGGGTGGTGGTGGTGTCGTCGAGTGGGGTGGTGGTCGGTGAAGGTCGCCGGCGGTGGTTAGGTGGTTCGTGGTGGTGGTGGTGGGTGGGTATGGGAGGAGGGAGAAAAAGAAATGTTGTTCATTTTTCTGATTTTTTTTTTAATTTTTTTTTTCTGTTTTTTTTTTATTATTAAAGTTACTTGAGTTATTATAGTTATCGGAGTTAAGTCGGTGTTACGTGTTTATAGTTATTGGAATTATTAAAGTTATTGTAGTTATCAAAGTTATTGGAGTTAAGTCGGGGTTACGTGTTTTATAGTTATTGGAGTTATATTAAAAAACGTGTTTTACTTGTTGAAGTTAATTTGAAGTTGCGTATTTTAGTTAAATATTGTTAAGTTAGAGTTGTAAAGTTATTAGAGTTACGCGCTATAGAAACTGGAGTTACGGAACAACTAAAGTTATGAGAGTTAGTAGATTATCAAGATGTGTGGCTGAGATTACTTCTGACCTTCTGACTTAACTTTACTTCTGACCTGATACAATTTATATATATATATATACACACACATAAGCGAGTTTTCCATATCTTTCATTGTCAAATTTAAAATTTAAAAAAAAAATTTACTGCACTTGCTATCAATTGATTTAATATTTACCTTATTATTGTATATACTTACCTCATTACTTATTTTTTCTCTTTTGTAAAGATTTAGTATGTTAACAAGTTTATTGGCCCGTGCAAAATTGCACGGGTTGTTATATGAAGTTGGTTATAACTCTATTTAATTACTCATAATTAACACAAAATATTAGGATTGTAAAAATTTAACAGACCAGATGTGACCCGTTGTTCAAGGTTAATACCCATTTTTTTCCTGATCAAGTTTTGGCCATCGATAACTCGAACCCGTTTTGACCAGTTTTCTTTTGGGTTACACTTGAGATGGTCCGTTGTCCCACTTTTTTGTAAAATTAAGACGAAAAGAAACGTGTTTAATTTGGTATCATCTTAGAGAAGTTATGTTTGATATATTGCGCCTATATATTACTTCCTAAATTATCTCCAAAAATATAATGATTTGATATAATTCAGATTATCTCGTTCAAAGTTGTTTCTGTAATTATCTCCTAAAATTTCAAATCCTTTATAAATTACTTTGTTAATAAAAGTATCAAAAACATGTTGTCTTGATGGTTAATGTGTTAAAATTGTAACTTTGAGGTTACAGGTTCGAACTTTCACAAGCTCATTTTTTATGTAGTCAAATACATGATTTTAGGAGTAGTTCGGGTAATAAACTAGTTTATTTATATACCAATATGTCTCTTTTGAAGGTTTTTTTTTTTTTTTTTTTTTTTTTTTTTTTTTTTACCAATCTGGTATTTTGGTGCATTTTTATATGCCAATATGGTCATTTGGCTGAAGCTAATCAAATTTATTGTCGATTCACTGTTTTTCAAGCTGAATCAACTACTACAACCTAAATGTGTTAAGATTTACCATGACATCCGTTCTTATATATATGGACTATGGTAAGCCTAACAAGATGATTCAACCTTAATATCTTTCACCATTCAGCCTAGAAAAATTACATGGGTGTTAAACATAACTTTGGGGATAGATTTGTGGCTTTTGAGAAAATCCCTTTTTTTCCTTTTTGATGATGAGGATGGCATGCAGTTTACTCCCAACAGAATCGTTTGCAAGGCTTGTGAGCTAAGTTTTCCACAGAGACAATACACAGAATTAACGACTTACCTAGCACCCTAGGGATTCAAATATATGTTGGTCACATACTATTTTATGGACAGTTTGCATTTCAAACCGAGGACCGTATTACAAAAACTTAATACATGTGACACCTTGCAAGTAACTAGAGATTGACTAGACTACATATATAGGTTATGTTTGGTAAAACTAGCTGAAATAGTAGCTGAACGCTTAAATGGTAGCTGAATGCTGAAATAGTAGCTGAAATTTAAAGCTGAAATAATAGCTGCAATAATAGCTGAAAATTTTTAGCTAAAAGTATTAGGAGTGTTTGGCAGAATTAGCTGATATAGAAGCTGATATATATAAAATTACATAAAAATGCATTATTTATTTTTTATCTCATTTTATTTTAGTAAATAATTGAGGGTAAATTAGGAATAAAATTATGATAAGTTAGCTTATTTTAAATAAGTTACATAGGGTAACTTATTAAATAAGGTATCTTATTATTTAAGCTAGTGGTGTTACCAAACCAACTTATTTGGTCAAAGAGTTTAAAAAACTAGTTAAATAAGCTACTTTGGCCAAATAAGCTAGCTTATTGTGCACACCAAACATAGCCATAGATTTTTTTTTTTTTTTTTTTTTTTAATCAAAGGATACTCTTACCTAACTGCATCTAATTTATTGAGACAAAGGGACTACTTGATGTTTCAGTACGCTAAATTTGAAAAGTATGACTCGTGCTTGGCAAATCGTCTAGCTCCCGTTATAAATTTATATTTTTTAATTGTGTATGATTATTCTATGTAATTTTTGTATTCAAGGATAATGGTTGATGATAAGTCAAAATTTATCACTAATAAATCAAAACATACATATTACTGACTTTTCTAAATAGTTGTGACATGAGGAAAGGGTTGTGGATCTTTAGCATAGCATAACTTTGGATGTCCTTTATGTTACTGAAAAACTTTTTTTTTTTTTTTTTTTTTTTTTGGTCTACACTAAATTATTATCATTCTTCAGTTCCTTTTCTTCAGTATCATCAAGCGGGATAAGAGGAACGGGTCACTACTTATGTTATCGCAGTCAAGCACTCCTAAGGCTTGTTAGTTGCTACATAATTCACCAAATACATTTCCTCGTGGGAAATTCACGTGTCGTGTCAAACACTCAAGAAGCATACTCTGTATCTACTAACTTGCTAATTAAGTATAATAGTAGACAATCACAAATCATATAAAAAAGATTTCAAATAAGAAAACTTGGTATTTTTTATATCTAGAATGTTCATTTAGTTTGCTTTAAATAATGTTATTCGATGTAATTAACATATAAATGATCTTAGAAATCTATATGTAGACAATAGAAAAATGGTGCTGATTTTGCCAAGGCAAAACTAAGTAACTTCCTATTTTACCCTTCGTAATTCCATTTTTTAATCCAAATTAATCATTCATATCTTCTAATGAAAAGAAATCCTCTCATGTGCCTTTCCTACGGCCTCCTCTTTATGTCATTCAACTTTTATCAACCACCACCGTCCACCAGCATCGTAGTTGTCGGTGATCAACCCAGTGCCACTCCCCCCCCCCCCTTGTGCCTCACCACGGCGTCCTCTCTCTTTCCTTTGACTGTTTTTCCACCCTTCGCCGACAACAACTACCCCTGATACCACGCCTAATCTGAACTCAACCAGCGCGCATCCCTACGTGCTCATGAACACTGCCCCAACATCTTGCTATTGCATACGATGATTGCGGTTAATGCGAGTAAGAGTGTACAAAGTACAGGTCAAGGAATGAGGAAGGGAAGAAGGGGGAACGACGGGGTCCACCCAGGTGCGTCAGTTTGGGATCTTGGTAGTGTGACATCGGCGATCTTGGTGGTGGTGTACTGGTGTTCGGTGTCCGAGGTTTTGTTGTGGCGGGGATGGGCGGGGCAGGCGTTTGTTGGGGTGGAAGGGGGGAGGAAGAGGAGAGAGAAGATAGGAGAGAGATTTGTTCATTATAAAAATCGGAAAATGCACGTGGTACCCCTGTACTTTGGGTATTAGCAAGCGGTACCTCTACAACTTAGCATTCTGCACACGGTACCCCCATACTTTCAGAATCTGCATGGTGTGCCCTTCTTGTAACTTCTGTTAGTTTGTTTTGAGTAAATTGCAATTATTAACAATAATAATACTATTAAAAAATAACAATTCTACAATAGCTACCAATGTATGGTAGCCATTGTAAATGATTCAATACTAGCCATTGATTATCCAAAATAAATCCTAACCTTCCATCAGTTTGACCATGTATACAAATTAATAAAATCAAACACCAATATCACAAAACCACATATTCTCTCTCCTCTCTATCCCCTTCCCCACCGTAGCAACCACCGTCGTCCCAACTCAACCACCACCAACCCGTCGCCCAACACTACCTTTGGGTCCAGCGATCGTCGGCTACCACGCAATCGTCGGATTACTGCCGCTCTTCCCTCCACCTCCATGACCCCATCTTCCCTCTCTTTATTTCTCCAATCTCTTGTGCAGCGGTGGTTATTAGGGTGGCGACATTTGAGACTGAGCCTGGATGTGGTTATTAGGATGACGGGTGGCCGCCGATGACTCATGCGATGTTGGCTTCGTATATCCGGCCGGAGGTGGTGGCGTCGGTGTGGGACCGTGAGGGCACCAACGGTGGCACGACTGGGGTCTGGGGAAGGGTAGATGAGAGAGAAGATGGGGTTGAGCTCTAGGAATTTATTTCACGACTTATTTTATTTTTTAATTACTTGGTCAAAATATGGATGGTTACAATTGAATCTCTGAAATTAACGGTCAGATCTGTTTGGTTTTACAATGGCTACCATATCTTGGCAGCCATTATAGAATCACTCATTAAAAAAACCATCCCCACCCTTTATTTTCTCTCTCCTCTCTTCTCTCCCCTTTTCCCTTACACGTCCACCACCATGTACCTAGGTAGCACGGACACTTCAATGATCTAGCGGGTCCGTGTCTGACACCCTGTCGGACACCGACACCAACACGACACCTGACAATACGTGTCCAAAACTCTTAAATCGGTGTCCATTATTATATTAATATTTTGTCAATTGGAAAATTTTAGGACACCTCCAAGACACTTTAAAAATCTAAAATTAATAGAAAATTGACAATAAAGGTGTGAGTTGAGGAGTATTTATCATCAAAAATGAATTATGCTATCAATGTTTCTTTGAATATCGTAATATATATAATTCTTTATCTAATTTTTATTTTATAATCAGTATTAATATAGTATTAAATTAATATTTAAATTAGTAATATACTTTTTCAAACACAAAATATGTATTTTAGATAATTTAAATTAGACGTGTCCGTGTCCTATAATTTTCAGACTGACGTTTCCCGTATCCTTTTCGTGTCCGTGTTCGTTTCCGTTTCGGTGCTACCTAGCCATGTACTACCTCATCACCAGCCACCTGGTCACAACACCACCATATTCCGTTCGCTTACTACCGGCATGTTCATCGTACGCCCGCGAATCCACCGGTGGAATACTCTCCCACCGTCGGCGACTCAGTCCCGTTCGACCCTTCTCCCTCCAACGCGATTTCCCCCTTCCCCCTCGATCGGCGGTCACCCCTCCTCTGCTTGTCGTCCCTCTCCTTGGTTCGCCGCCCCACTACCATTATTGCCGCCCCCTTCCTTGGTTCGTTGACTATTGTAGCCAGAAAGGATAAAATGGGAGAAGAGAGAAACGCGGGAGAGGGAGATAATGGGGCCATTGGGGGCGACTAGATGTTTTTGGTGTCGCACAGGGTGGAAGCTAGACTCGCTGGCGAACGCCGCTATTGTCGGGATGGTCGGCTGCAGAAGTTGTGGTTGTCAGTGACGGCCGGCTACGGTGGTTGTGGTCGGGGGAGGTCAGAAGTCAGAACTTTAAAACATGGACAACGACTATCCTGTGACTACCTTAATGTTAAATACCAATTCTACAATAACTACCAAACATCGGTAGCCATTGTAAAGAGAACAATAATAGCCCTTTGATTTCCCTAAATAAATCTCAACCTTTGATTAGTTTGACCATGATATAATTATTAGAACTAATAAATACAATAAAATAATTAATATTATTATAACCATTTTCACCCACCTCTCTCTCCCCCACCCCAGCAACCACCACGGCCTAATCCGACCACCACCAAACCGTTGCCTGGCCATTGAGACGTACAGTCGCGTGCAATCACGCGCCTCACCTTTTGCGTCACCGACGCGGTTTGCTCCACCTCCGTTTTCTCTTACTCTTCTCCATCTCCTTGGGCGGCGACGGTTATGAGGGGGCGGCGACTTAGGAGGCCAATAGGGGGGTCGTGGAGGGGTGGGAACGGGTTTTCGTGGGGTGGGGGATCAGAGCAGGGAATTAGAGGGCTAGAGGGCGGAAAGAGGAGTGTTGGGAGGAGAGAGGATCGTACGTAGATAACTAAGGGCGTGACGACGGTTACCGAAAATGGCCTTGACGAGATCTACGTCGTTTTCCGGCCGGGGGTGGTTCTTTCAAGTGCAATGATAGTGTTGGGTGTGAAGCGGAGGTTGTGCTAGGGTGGTGCCGTGGTGGTAGGATTGGGGGAAGGGAAGGGGAGGAAAGAGAAAAATAGGGAGGTTAGGGCTTGATTGAATTAATTAGTATTTTTTTAATAATTTAGATTTAATAAAATAATTAAAATAGGGTCAAATTTACAATGGCTACCCATGTTTGGTAGCCATTGTAGAATCACTCAATGTTAAATGGGCAGTTTAATAGTTGATTGTGCAGGATGATCATGGATTAATTAAGACACTAAAATAGATTCTCTAACACTGTTATAACGGAAGAATAAAAAAAGTGTATGATGTGCAGTTTTTCAAAGTACGGGAGTACCGTGTGCACAAAGTTGATGTATAGGGGTACCGCATGTAAAAGCCCAAAGTACAGAGGTACCACGTGCAATTTCCATATAAAAATTGTGAAAATTAAAAGATTTTGGGTGTGGATTTAGTTTTATTAAGGGCGAAGTAGGAAGTTACTTAATTTTGCCTTGTCAACAGTAATTGTTGGCAAAATCAGCACCCAAGCAAAATTGTCTATAGCATAATCAAGTGTGGTAATTTAAAGATAACATGTAGTAAAAAATATGGTTGTGTAGTAATTTAACGTATTTGTAGTAAATTTATGACATTAGTAGTAAAATCAACATTGTTACGGAACTATCAATAGAAAGGAATTTGAATTGATTTAATTCCAAAATCAAGGACCCTTAATTGTCTTTCTTTCCTTATCCATCATTTGCCAAATTATATAATAAAATTTACTGCATTTTAATTATTTCTACTACAAATTAGACATGGACACTTTTTTCACTTGTTTACATATAGACTCCTAATATTTTCGTTAACATAATCCTCATAATAAAGTAAAAACATATACTCCTATATTACATTTAAAATTTCGATTATTTTTAAAGGGCTGTGGGCAGATATGGATGAAGTGTTGCAATGTTGCATCATAGGTATAGCCTCCATCTGAGGTCAAAAAAAAAAAAAAAAAAAGTCATAGCCTCCATCTGCACTATTTGGGCCAACGGAAATGGAAGGCTCGTCTTTGAAGTGCAGAGAACTGTTCATCAGCTTATGAACCACATCAAGTACATGCGTAGGATTCGAGTATTTGATTATGAAATGATTGTGAAATTGTTTTATGATAATTTGCAGAGAGTAGTAGTGGTGTCTCTTTTCATTTCCCCTTGCTAGTGGCCGGTGATCTTTTGTATGTTTTGAGGGACGTTCTTTTTCTATCCCGTTATTATTTTTTTTTTTTTTTGAGGCAATTATTAATATTAGTTATACCTTACACAATTTTTATTTTTGTTTTTTTAGTACAAATGTGATTCATCACTTGGACATTCCCAAACCGCCTATTTGACCTTGGTTGAATGAATTATTTAAATTTTTACGAGTATGCCATCATTTTCGCTTATCCTCTTAGGTTCACACTCGGTTCACATATAGAGCATATTGACGTATCTCCATCTGACCTCAGATAGGACTGAGAAGGCATTACGACTCGGTAAAGTAATTGAGCAGGAACATGTCAAAATTGACCATTTTCAATGTCATACGTGTGGCTTGAGAAAGAGGAAAACGGATATGCGAGGAGCATAGTGTGTTGAGGTCACTGGGCCCTGGAAAACTGAGTGTATGAAACAACGTGTTGAGCTCACTCTAGTGAAATACAGCATTTTCGATTTTGAAAGATCTGTATGTACAAATAAAGATGCAAATTGGAAGTAACACTACGTACTCCCTCCATTTTATTAGGTTCTTTGCATTTAGTTTGAATATGTAAGAGGAATTCAAACCAAATGCAAAGAACCTAATGAAATGGAGGGAGTACAATAGAATCATTCAAACACATACAATTCAATAAAACGTTCCATTAGCAATCAGATTCATTTTCTAAACAAGTAAAACAGTTCTAAGGACACCATAGAGTACAATTCAATTTTAGATTTTCTTAACTTTTACTTATCATTTTTTGCTTAGACTCGTAGACAATTGAATTATTAACTGTCACTTTGAAATGTATAATGCATGGATGACCAACATTCAAGACAATGTAGAGCCTAAATTAAGTCGATGTACTGTGTCATTAGAATAAATACGACTTGGTATTACGGACACGTCTAACACCTACTACTTCAATACTAACCAGCTAGCTCATACACAACAAGTGAAAGTATCAACAAGTATTAAATTTCTCGCCAACAATTCAATAGTATTGAATGAAGAAACTCATTTAAAAAGGAAAAAAACTTCACCCTCATGTTTAAATTGCGTATTACATTGGTGGAATTATTTTTTATTTTCTAATAGTCGACTTTTTTTTTTTTTGTCAAGGTTTGCAATCGAGTCTTTCAATTTCTTCCATGTTTGTTTTTATTTTTCACTATCAATCGGTGAAATATGTCGTAGAAAGAGTCCCTAACTCATTTTGAGCTCATTTGACATTTTTTACATTATTTAAGAATGATTTTCTTTCGAATATTTTGCTTTGTTTAATTCCCGTTCCGTTTATAACTAATAGACATAGAAACCACTCTTTTTCTAAGTTTTTCCAATTTTGCCAAAAGTAGAAAATCTTTGTTTAAAACTGTTTTACACTTTAGTTAAGTTGGGTGGATAAGGCAAAAAATCAGTTACCACCCCCTCCAAAAAATTAATTACACTTTAGTTAAGTATAACAAATTATATTATGATTTTGGGACCATAAGGAGCATCTAGGTCGTAAATTATATGATGGAGTGGGGAGTATGGAATACCATACTCTTATAAACAACCCAACCCAAAGAAAACCCAACCCAACCAAACAACCCATTTATTTCTCTCAAATTACCTAGACAAATCACATAAAGATTTTTTCTGGAAAACTGATGTATCCAAAAATGGTTTACCTATGATTGCGTGGAATAAAAACTGTAAACCCAAAAGGCTAGGAGGGTTAGGATTAAGGAAAGCAAAAGCGATTAATAATGCTTTCCTAGGTAAACTGGCATGGAAGGTTGTTACTGATAAAGAAAATATTTGGTCAAAAATGGTACGGGACAAATATCTCCGAAATACAAATTTCTTTGATTACCGAGCAAAAGGTAATGATTCCTGGATCTGGCGCCAAATTATCACACAACGGGACCTAATCCGAAAAGGCATTAGATGGAAAGTTGGCACGGGCAAGAATATCCTTTTTTGGCTGGATAATTGGTGTTGCAGTAACAGCCTTATCGATAGGTTAAATCTACACGTTAACGATGTACAAAATATTAATTTAAAAGTTGAAGAGTGTATCATAAACAAAAGATGGAATATTAATATTCTCAACACACTTGTTCCCCCAAATATTCTAGACATCATTATTGCGATCCCGATTCCTTTGCTGGATCTGGATGATGAACCTATCTGGGGGCTCAGCCCTGATGGTAGATTCTCGATCAAATCGGGTACGTGGCTGGAACATAACCTTCAGGGTTGTGAGTCACCCAGCCGTTTAAATGGATTTGGAAGGCGTATATCCCTCCCAAGTTCCAAATTTTCTGTTGGCAACTCCTACAAAACGGACTACCGGTTAGGGGAAACCTCCACTATCGGATCCCCGGAATCGACAGTTTGTGTCCCAGATGTCTTGCGAGTGATGAAAATAATGATCATCTTTTTCTAAATTGTCCACTCTCCAAAGCTCTTTTCGAGCACAGGAGATGCAAGGATTGGATTGATCTTCGTGTACCAAATATCATCAAAGATCTATTTATTGCACTTTCCCGAAGAGACAATAAAGCTATCCAAAAAACCATTTTTCTGCTTTAGAGCATATGGAAGGGTCGAAATGAGTATATATTCGAATCAAAACCTATTCTGCCGTTGTCTTGTTTCATCCGGGCTTTTCGTTCTTATAAAGAATGGAGGGCACGGTGCGAGTTGGATCTTTTCTCCCCTTCTCCTACTTCTCAATCCTCTGGATCGGTTCTACCAACCTCTATAACCCAGATTCGATGGAATCCCCCTACAACAGGGTTCATCAAAATCAACTTCGATGGCTCAGTTCCCGACCTTAAAGCAAGTGGCGGTTTTCTTTTACGGGATCACGAAGGGCGTCTGCTTGATGGTAGGGCTCTTAATTTGGGAAGTTGCTCAATTCTTCTTGCGGAAGCTCAAGCACTACGGGCGAGCATTAGCTTGGCTATTAATCTTGGTTTAAAAAAGGTGGAGATCGAGGGCGACAATAAAACAATTATCGAAAAATTCACGTGGTGCCCTTAAGGTTTGCAATTTTGCACATGGTGCCCACACTTTCGAAATCCTACACATGGCGCCCTTGTGGTTTGCAACTTTGCACATGGTGCCCCTACCTCACGACTGCCGTTATAACTCTAACTTGAGTCTATGACGTGCACTAGGATTAATATGGGCGGGAAACGTTGTTGATGGGTTAAGAAGGTTAATGAAGATTAAAAACACTAAGAAACAGTATTGCACATGGTGCCCTCCAGGTTTGATGTTTTGCACGTGGTGCCCCTGTCAGTTTTCTAACGGCTAATTAGAAAAATAGCCGTTGAAATGAGACCAGACATCCTATATATTGAGTGTAATCCTTTCTAACTTCCTTAACTACTTGTAAACATCTTCAAAACACATCCAAAACATCCCACACCAAATCACAAACATCAAATACTTCCAAGAAAGTAATAATGGATCCAACTCATTCTCATGGAAGTTCATCATCTAGAGGGATTTTTGTGGAGAACAGAGTATGCCCTAGATGTAGGAAAAGAGCATTCATAAGGGCCTCAGGATCAACTGCAACAAATCCATGTAAGTTGTACTACAAGTGCGATGATTGCGATTGGTTTAAGTGGTGCACAGCAAAATATGAAGAAGATATTCATGTCAAAGAAGAGGAAGACGTTGACAAACAAGTGGAGAAAACATCACTGGATTTGAAAAAGAAGATCAAGGAGCAATCACAAAATATCTCTGATTTGAAGGGGAAAATAGATGAATTGTCAAAACTCATCCATTTTAGCCTGAAAATCGCTTTAGTAATGTACCTGTTCCTACTACATGTTGAATTGAACAAGAAATAGATGTAATAGTAAAGCATGTATTCCATATCAAGCTAACAAGAATGTATCTTAATTAAAAGCTAATAAACATTCGATCGAGTTACGACAATTGTTTCCCTCTTGATTGTTGGGTTCTATGGAGAGGGTTTTTTTTGTGAAGGTGAAACATTTTCGTGAGGGATTTCATTATTAAGGAATCTGTCACTTGTGGGGCATTTTCGTGAAAGTGGAACATTTGAGGGAAATTCAGAGGGAGGTTCTCTTGTGGAAGCAGAATCATGATGGGCTTCTTTTATGCCCTTTGAGGGAAAATCGGAGAAAGTCTGTGGTGTGGTAGAATTAAGCTCATTTGAAGTTTGTGGTGCACCATCATCAACAAACTGAAACTCTTGTCCATATACACAAACATACTTTGTCTCCATAGTGTCTACATCCAAAGAAGGTACTGTAATTGACAATGGCTCAAAATGTGCATTCTCCTCAGCCTCCCTTTCCAATCGTCTAGTTTCCTCTAACATCCGGTGCCTCCTTTCTTCTTCCTCCCTCTGTTTCTTTCTCAACTGAAATGCCAGATCAAATTCCTTTATAGGCGTTTTAGTGTCAGTTAGCCACACGTCTATGGTATTAAACCCTTCCAACTCATCAAACATGGAAAGCAAATCCGAATCACTCTTAATAACAAGCTTGTTCTTCTTAACCTTGCTCTCGTAATGCATTTCAAATACATCAGGTACAAGAACATTTTGTTTTAGAGCAACATCTCCAATTTTATTAATCAAATCCAATAGTTGTATAAAATCAACATCACGCACTGAATAGTCAAAGCACTGATCCCTGTAATGAAATTGAATCCACGAAGCAGGCATCCTAATACATCCAAGTGAAACAACATCCAAATCAACTTATGATAAAAAGCCCCATAAAACAAAATTTCAATTCAAAACCCTAACTTTTCATGTCAAAATACACGAAACAATTACCCAGAATAATAACAATCAAAAAACTTCATGTCATATTACACAAATAAATCATGCCAGTTAATCATATTATTTTACCTAATTTAATTACCAACATGACTAAAAACCCTAATTTTTCACAACGAAAACACATAAAAATTGTAAACAAAAGGCATGCAATAGAAATAGATACATGTTAATCATCCATGACCACTAATAGATCTTCATTGATGTAAAGTGTGAAGTTTTCAATAATAATGACAAAATTAGAAAAAGTGAGAAAAGGAGGAAAAAAGACCACGTACCTTCAATAATAATGATCAAATGCCACCTAAGATTGGTTCTTGATCAAGCTTGCATGATTAAAGTAAGTAGCAGAAGTAGAAAATCGAACAACAATGGAGGTAGATGAGAAAGGCAGGACGACTTGAACAGAGAAAAAAAGAGGGGAAATTTTTGGAGGAGAAAATGATACGTTTTCTGAGGAGAGAATTTTTTTGGAAAAGTGATTATTGCTTAGGTGGTTAGTGTAGGATTAATTAATGTAAGTTAGTTAATTAGTTGATGGAGTGGTTTTAATTAGTTATTGATCATGTTTTAAAACAGTTAAGTGATAAAGCATTAACGGCGTTATAACGACAATCGTGAGGTAGGGGTACCATGTGCAAAGTTGCAAACCACAAGGGCGCCATGTGCAGAATTTCGAAAGTGTGGGCACCATGCGCAAAATTGCAAACCTCAAGGGCACCACATGAATTTTTCGAACAATTATTGATGCAATTATCAGAACAGCTAAAGCTCACTGGGCGACTGATTTCATAGTTAAGGGCATAAAGGATATGTTGCGTCATTTCGAATCGTGGACTCTGAAGCATGTTTACCGGGAAGCCAATAGAGCTGCTGATTTCTTGGCGGCAGCGGGGCACGATATCCTTAATCTCCAGGATGGTGTCCCGGCTTTAGAAATCAAGGATCCTTTGTTTCTTTGTATTCTCAACGCAGATAAGGTGGGTGATCTCCTGGCGAGAAGGATCACCTAACCTTTACCCCCTTTGTACGCTTACCATTTAAAAAAAAAAAACCCATTTATTTCTCTCTCCTCCTTTTTTTTATTCCCATAAAAAATCAATCACCCTACAAAATTTTTGCTACTTTATTTCCAACCTAAAACTAAAAGACTGTAAAATTTGGGGATTTCGTTATATGAAACCATCAATTCAACTTAGTGAAGGTATGTTCTTGTTTATTTGATTTTATTTTCGTAATTCATCAATTTAAGTTGTGAATCCACAAATAATTCAACAAATTTTTTTTTTTTCAATTGATTTGCAAATCGAAATAACTCTCTCCTATTCTCTTTCTCCTCTTTTTAATTTTGGTCACAATTTTTTGTTTCATCAAATTTTTAGATCTACATGATGTGATTTCAATTTTGATATTTCAATTTCGATTTGTTGTGAGTTCACTTTATAATTAGGATTTTGTGGTTTGTTATGATTTTATCTAGAATGAATGAACATTGTAAGGGATATTGTTGATTACTATTGCTTTATAATTATGAAAATTAGGTTTTCTCTCTCCTCTATTTTTTTTCCATTTAAATTGAGTTGTCATTTTATTTTTAATGCTGAGATTCATCATTTTTGTGTTGATATTCATCAGATAGATTTCATATTCAGGACTTTTAGTTGTTTGATGAAGTCTTATCTTGTTAGTTGATTAATTGTTTGATATTGATCACTTTAATACAGATGTTCATCTTATGGAGTTCTTAAATTCATGAATTTTTGTAGTACAATGACGATATTTTTGCTAGTTGATTCTTCGTTTGATATTGTCTTTTTAAAATTGATATTCACCATTTTAGTGCTGATATTCACCATCTTAGTGTCGATATTCATCATATAGAATATCATATTCATGACGTTTGGTAGTGTGACGTCTTATTATGCTGTTGATTAATTTATAATATTTATCATATGCACTAATATTCATCATTTCGATGCTGATTTTCATCATATGGGGTTCTTATATTCATAAATTTTCGTTTGGTATTCATCATGTTAATGCTGATATTCATTATTCTAATGTTGATATTCACCATTTTAATGCTCATATTCATCATATAGAGTTTTATATTCATGAATTTCAGTCGTATAATCAAATCTTATTTTGTCAGCGGAAAAATCATTTGATATTCATCAGTTTAATGGTCATATTCATTGTTTTAATCCTTATATTCATCATATATAACTTTATGTACATAAATCTTAATAGTATAATGATGTCTTATTATATTAGTTGATTTATTGTTTGATAATAATTCATCATATGTATGAATAATCATCATCTTAATGCTGAAATTCATCATTTGTTAGTCTATATTCATCAGATTCACTCTTTTCTGTATATATATTTCAGGAGGTTGTGTAAAATAATCTTTGCATTAGGTACAACAAAACAAGGTACAAGTTCAAGTTTATACTCGCCCATGGCTCCGTGGCAAGAATTAAAGCAACAAAGACGAATCTTTTGGACAATTAGTGCTTAGTGGTAGAGATATTTATGTAATTCTATTAGTAGGTTGTTGTTGAATATTAGTAGTAGATTTATGATGAATATGATAGTGTATTTTGATGAATACCCCATATCTTCTGATGATATGATAGTGTATTTTGATTAATACCGCAGATCTTCTGATGAATATGTATTTTTATTATAAATTTAAATCAATGTGTCGATTGGTGAATAGAAAATATGTTGATGAAAAATATCACTAATTATAGTGCCCATTGTTAATAAAGAGATGATTTTGTCAAAATAATTCTTAAATTCGTCAAACTAACTCTTATATTCATCAAATGAATCCCTATATTCATCACATGATAGATATATTTTGCTAGCAACATTATTAGCCAAAACATGAAGAGCATTACTTACAGTCTTATTCCCCTTGTTTATAGTAAGTAAAGAAGAACAGGAAACCCCTCTGATCTTGTATAAACCTGAGTCCCTTTGCCCAGCTGCAATAATTCTTCTAGTTGAATGGTCCTGAAACAGACATCCAGTGCTGTCAAGGGTGTAAATAATGCCATTCCTTGATGCTAGTTGGCTTAGAGATAATAAGATGTGCTTAAAATCAGGGACATATAGTACTCCAGTTAATAATATTTCAGGTGTGAATTGAATAGATCCAACAAAGTTCACTGATTTTCTCTGGCCATCTAGTAAACCCATAATAAGTGGTTTATTCAGCTTCTGAATGTTGGTGAAGTGATCATAATAAGGGGACATATGCTCAGTTGCTCCTGTGTCAATAATCCAGAATATAGAATCCAAATATGGAGCAGCTAGAATAAGCTGGAATAAGTTTCTGAGCAATACCTGCAAAGTTAGTCATAGAGTTGAGATTATTTGCAGAGGCTGATGGAGAACTATTAGATTGACTTGCTTGGGGCTGCTGATAAGCCTGGAGCTGCTGTAACATGGAATTGAAGACCTGAGGATCTATATAAACTGCATTCGGCTGTTGTGCTTTGTTGTGGAATTGCAACAAAGAGAGAGGATCAAAAGCACCGGTTTGATCATTAGCAGCCTCTTGAACCATATGTGCACCTGCCTTTCCTTGCTGCAGCTGTTTAAACCAGTCAGGGATCTTGGCCCCAGGTTTCTTAAAGCACTCAGCAGATAAATGTCCTTTTCCTGATGCAGTGTTTGCAGACTGGTGTCCTTTTGAACTCTCTGTAAGCTTTCTAGTTTGTAAACCCAAACGTATTGAAGGATTTAGCAGTCAGACTGAGAATGGTGTTGTACTTTATGGTTGTTTGCTGCAAAGGGAGGTTTGTCTACAACCATTGCATTGACATCCTCAAGTGCTTGAGTACCAGACACTCTACCATCAATGTTCTTTCCTCTTTCTGCCCTCGGGAGCCTACTGTAAGCACCGGTAAACAGAGGTAATGGAGAAGTTGACAGGATGTCATCTTTTATAGTCTGATAACATGAATCTAACTCCCATCAGGAATTTAACCAACCTTTGTCTGTTTTGGGCATCCACAAATTGTTTCAGTATGTTGCAAGAACACTGATCCATCCCTCCACAACTACAGACTGGTGTACTTTCTATAGCCAACATAGCTTCCCAAACTTTCTTTAACCTGCCATGATATTCAGCTAAAGTTCCACCATTCTGCTTAATGTCAGCTAGTTCACACTACAACTCATAGTACTGTAAGCTATTTGTCTGACCATAGCTCTCCTTTATCTCATCCCACAATTCTTCGGAGGTATTAGAGTACTGAAAATATTCTGATATCTTTTCCTCCATAGTAAAGAGTATCCAACACATTACAAAATGATCCACAAAAAATCCATTTTTGGTAATCAGGGTGTGTGACAGCAGGTTTGGGAAGCTTACCATTTACAAAGCACTGTTTATTTTTAGCAAGCAAAGACATTTTTATTGTACGAGTCCATTGCATAAAATCACACTACTACAAAAGGCTCAATAGACGTCGGACTTTTTTACATATACACATCGGTTTTGCATTAGACGTTGAGTTGAGTGACATCTATTCCGATGGGATAGACGTCGGATTTTAGTTCGATGTGCTTCAAAACTATAGACATGGGTTTTTTTTTTTTTTTTTTTTTTTTTTTATGAAAACCGATGTCTATGTGGGTAATAGACATCAGATTTCTTCGGAAAACCCATGTCTATAAGGAATTTACTCATCAGTTTTTTCAAGAAATCCATGTCTATTCCTCGACTAAATTTCAAAAAAAAAAAAAAAATTGAAAGGTGCTACCTTTGTAGATTGCAACAAGGTACATTTGTAGTTTGCAGAAAGGTACCTTTACAGTTTGCAGACTTGTACTTTTCGATATGATATGAAGGTGAAAAAAATACAACATATTTGACATTTTAATGAAGCTTTCAAAGCAATCGATACAAACGATGAATGATCGAATCATGTAACAAACTCAAACTCCACAAAATTACAGGGTTACATAAAAAAAAAAAAAAAAAAAAAAAAAAAAAAAAAAAAAAAAAAAGTTAAGATCCAAAATCAGATCTAGACGTTAATTGATAAAAAAGACGAGATAGATCTGGAAAAATATCATTACAAATTTTCGTCTTCAATCTTCTATGTTGCTTCATGTCTTCACTATCAACTTCAATATGGAGCTGCAAAAACATGATGCATATTTGGGATTTTATTGAGTAATTACTTCACCAACAACTTAGAAACATTGAAAATACAAATTTTAACCCAGAAATTTCAAATTTCAAAATCATGAATAAAGATGAAAAACTGACCACACCTTTAATTCCGATAGAATTTGGATCGAACACAACCATTAAAGCGTTCTATATGTGTTTAGATCTGAAACAAAGTATAGCAAAAACGCATTAGATCTAAGACGGGAGAAACACAAACAAAGAGAAATTGTTCAACACACACAAATTAAAACAAAACAAAACTGAAATTTGATACATAATATACAAACAAAAGATGAGATTCAATTTTTTTTTTTCTTTTACAAAGAAACCCAAAGTTTACAGCAATAATAATAGAAAGACTCAAAATCGAATCTGATTCCTCAAATTACGCAAAAACAGAATTTGAAACAAAATATAAAAAAACCAATCAAGTACCTTAATCATTTGAAGGAGAATGAGAGAGTTCCATCTTCATTCTCTTGGATCCAACATGCAACTAGATTTTTCTATTGTTGTTGATTTCGCAGAGTTTACCAAAAGATTCATCTCTTATTTCAACCATGAGGTATGTGTGTTGAAGGAGATGTAAGAAGAGAATTGACAGAGTTTGAAGATGCAGTATTAAGATAGTGGGTGATGTCTGTGATGAATGAGGAAAGAGAAAAAAAAAAGATGAAATATGGTTGGAGATGCAATGCGGCTAAGTATAAAATCTTAGGGTTGGAGTACCAACAAAATAGACGTCGGTTTTTCAAGTCTTTATTTCGTGAGAATTTAAAAAAAAAAAATCAAAATTGAATCGACGTCGGTCTTAACAATAATACCACGTCTATATGAATATAATATACATCAGATTTTACAAAAACTCCCATGTCTATTTATAGACATCAGTTTTTTCTAAAAACCCCATGTCTATTACTTGGTCAAAATTGCAAAAATGCCACCGGTTTCCCATAGACATGAGTTTTCCAAAAGTCCGATGTTTATCTAGTGACGTCTATAACTGATTTTGTAGTAGTGTCACTTCCATTGAATTTGCGAGGAACTAAGAGAGTGGTAGTTTGATCACCTGATGAAATGTGATAAGGATCAGTGTAGTGTGAACCAGAAGCCGTCTGAGAGTTATGAGTAGCATCCATTTTTCCGGAATACGATGTCAGCAACCAGATACTTCAAATAAAACCACAACCAAACCAATCTCCGTTTCGGAAAAATCTGAAATACGCCTGAATCTGCTGAATTTCGTCGGAAAATGCGAAAACAAAGGGTAATAATCTTCACAAAAAAAACACCGTGAAACTCAAACTTCGTCCAAAATTTCCAGATACCCCAGAAATTTGACAAACCTTCACCAAAGTGAAATCACCAGTTGATAAGCCAAGAATTGCACTGAATCCGTAGAAACAACAATTAAACCTCCAAGAAACTTGATTAAGAAGTTTTTCAAACCAAGTGAATCAGTAAAATTTATCGGAATTATCACCGAGAAGATTCGAAACAATGAACCTAAACAATCAGAATTCTCAGAAAGAAACCTTGAAATGAACCAAAAGTAACAATTACACCACAATTTTGAGGCAATTTTAGTCGAAAAAAACCTATAATTCGAGCTGAATTGAGTTAATTCAACTCTGTTAATGCGAAATTTGGATGAAAATTTCGCAAAAAAAAAATGATAAAAGGATGTTGTGCGGAAATTGATTGTAATCAACCTCGATACCATGAGAAGACCACGGAAATGTGTAAAGTAAGAAATGTGTAGAAGAAGATTCTCATTTCCATAATCAGTTAGTTGCAACATGTCAACCTACAAAGCTATTTATACTTTGAGCTTGGTCCTAACAACCTAGTTCCAGCTCAGAGTTTGTTATAACCGAATTCGGTTATTCTAACAGTAGTTTACCAACATACCCCAGGAGGTGTATACTTCATAAACCTCAAAGGGTTCGGCACCACAATCCTCTCTCACCACGGTTTTTGGTAAAAAAGAGAAACAACAATAAGCAAACTAGTGAAAAATGATTCAACAATTGCATTTACAAAGGTGGAGCGCCATTAATAATTGACACACATGTACAAAGTGGTGGGGTATACAGACGACTAGACAAGGCACCCCTCAAAAAGGGGGGGAAAAAAACTAACTTCCTCCCATAATTCTCTACTACAACCTACTCTACTGTTATTTCAAGTATACTTGTGAGTCTAGGTTTCTTGTATGTTCTCAGAAGCAAAGAAGAGCAAACGACACTAACAGAAGAGAGAGCCATACAAGCACCGGCTACCCACGGTGGCAACATGAACCTGATCCATGGATAGAAAACACCTGCGGCGACTGGTATGGCAATCACATTGTACGCCATGGCAAAGACGTAGTTCATTCTGATGCGCAAGAATGTTTTCCTCGAAAGATCAATGGCAGTTATGACGTCTTCTAGATTATTTCTCATCAAGACATAATCTGCAGCCTCAATGGCAACATCGGTTCCTGCTCCTATGGCCATACCAACATCTGCAGCAGCAAGGGCTGGTGAGTCATTAATGCCGTCACCAACCATTGCCACCACACTTCCGTCTTTTTGAAATGAACGAACTGCTTCGGCTTTTCCAGCGGGCATCACTTCAGCTCTCACGTCATGTATACCAACCTGCCAGACAAGCGATATAATTAATCTAGCAATTCATATTCCTCCCTCAGCTACTGGCATCAACATAGGATGCTAATTTATTGGGAACCGCATCACCCGAACGAAACCAGTAATCCCATTTAAAGCAAAAAATAGGTCAGTGCTACGGATCCCTTTGGACTTCAAATATTTCATCTTTAAACATCCTTGTGCAAAATTGAGTTTCTACACATGCCTACATTTCAAGACTCGTTTGTTTTAATAAAGCCTCTCCCATGTGATTAAACAACAGCTCAATATACAAGGTCGAGAAAATAATGCATGACTAATGTAGTGCGACCCCACTAAGGAGATGTGAACTGATCTCAGTGAAGCATGTAATGTTGAATCTTTCACTGTGCAGCATATTACCTTTCTCTTATATTAGCTATATGTATTCACGCCATCACATTAGTGGGATGTGAAATGAAATGAAGAAATGCAATACGAGATCATACAGCACTTTACTAGAGAAACAAGGTTAAGTTGTGAAGCAGAGGCCATACAAAGGCAGTACATATTAAAAGTACATACCTCCTTGGCGACAGCTTGAGCTGTTCGCCAATTATCCCCAGTAACCATAACAGATCGTATGCCCATTTTGCCAAGCCCTTCAATCACAACCGCAGCTTCTCTCTTCAGAGGATCTGCTATTCCTAGAACTCCAATAAGAACACCATCATATGCAACAAGTACTCCTGTTTGTGCACTCTGCTCTAGCTCGATTACGGCATTTTCAACAATTGTTGGTATAGCCACGCCATTTTCTGTGACTAGCTTCCTGTTTCCAATCTAGCAGTGGAGAAAAATAATAGAACAAAGCTCAAGACAATACCAACTACCAAGAACAGTATTCTGCTTGCCGTAGATGGGAAACAGTTGAATATAAAAGGCTAGAACTCACCAGAACATGCTTTCCATCTATAGAACATTGAACTCCTCTCCCAGGCACAGCAAAGAAATCCGTAACATCCAATAGCCATCCAGAGTAACTAATATCTTTGTCACCATTCTGTTTCTCTGTAGTTTCAGAAGGCTCAAAGAAATGAAAGTGACGGGCATACTCAACCACTGCTTTTGCCAAAGGATGTTCACTACTAGCCTGTGTCATTAAAAAAAATACAACATCAGCATCGATTGGCCTACACATTGTTTGGACTTTGGATAAACCATTTGGACGAAAGAGAAGGGGAGGGGAGTGAGAAAGAGGGGATGGAAGGGGAGAAAAAATGTGGGGGTAAAATTTCGAATAAATCTTTCCAGCAACCGAGCATGAGGAGCGGGGGGGAGTGAGTCATAATTCCTTTCAGATCCCTCCCTCCAAGCATTTACCAAATAAGGGAAGTAACATCCCACCCCTCCCATACTTTCCAAATCACTCTTTAATAAGATACTTTAGTGTATTTATCTCCCCTAGCTAGTTTCCCTCCCCCTCCCACTCCCCCCCCCCCCTTCCCAAAAACAAAAACAAAAAAAAAGAACAGAGAGGGGGTACGGTGAGGAAAAGGACTACATACAGAAGTCATTAGCAAGGCTAAATGAGAGAGCTAACCTCAGCAGATGCCACTAACGTAAGAAATTCCCCACGATCCATGCTAGTGAATACTTTAACAGTTGTTACAGAGGCTTTTCCTTGAGTTAGCGTCCCTGTCTTGTCAAAAATGACATACTTAACCTTTTGAGCCCTTTCCAACGCATCTCCTCCTTTTATAAGGACCCCATTTTTGGCACCAACCCCAGTTGCAACCATAACAGCTGTTGGTGTAGCCAAGCCCAGAGCACATGGGCAAGCAATTACCACAACTGATATAGAAAACATTAAGGCAAATACAAAGTGATTGCCATTTTCTGACAGCCAGCTTTGTGGATAAGCTCCACTCACTCCAGCGATGTACCTGGAATTATCGAATACATTGAACACAAATGACAAATTAAATTTAGAATGATGAGTACTTTCCGATTGCTAAATCTTCTCAGAAATATTAATGTTCTTGAAGCAGCCATGAACAGAAAGTGCAAAGCACCAAGAGAGAGAGAAATAACTAACCAGCCCAATAATGTCAATAACGCCATAAACACCACAGTAGGAACAAATATGCTTGCAACCTGTAGTAAATAATTCACTGGTTCAGTTACTCGTAACTAATATGTCAATGAGTGAGTACCAGGGAAGTTAATAACTGTCCGGTCAAGAAGCAGGAAGGAACATATTCATCAAAGTGAAGGAAAACTAATAAAACAATCTGAAATTTAGCAGTCCCCAATATTTATGAGAGCAAAAAGTAAGTCTAGAGGCGCAATTTGGGAGAATATTTAGATGAGGAAAAACCGGTCCCATAAACGTGTCTGCAATTGAAATCGTTGTGAGAGCCACTGGTTTTGGATTCACAAGAGTGTGCATTAAATAAAACAGCAGACAAGTAGCTTTCACAGCTGATTGAACAGCTCAGCATTATTTTGGAGCTCAGGTCTCGTATATCCACTAGTTAAACAGTTTAATATTATTTATAGATTTCACTATAAGATTCCAGAAAGAACACAAAACAGTATAAAGCACCATAGAGCAGGGCTTGAGGATTCTTCTGTTTCCGATAAGGTCCTATAAATAAGCACAAAGAAATAGACTTCCTCCAAAGATATAGAGTGATAGTTGAAATAGTGGGATTTCAAACACTAACCTACACTCCAGTTCTATCTCAAAAAATTGGTCCCTTAGCTAGGAGGCGCCATGGAATAATGTGTGAAGATAAAGTAACAGAAGTAGAAACTCATTTATCTATGTGATGACATTACAATCAGACTCTTACATCCCATAATAATTCGGTGTCAGCAAACACAAACCGTCATTACGAGTTTACGACCATCTCTTTGAGGTACAATAGATATAAAGGTAGAAAGAGAGGACAAAATACAGGGAAGACAAGATAGAAAAAGCGAGCCATAAATGGGATCCTGGAAAACTGAGAATAAAGTACGGCAATGTCACTGAGACAAAGAAAAAGTGGAAAACAGAGGAAGGGCCAGGAAAAGGGGGACAAAGAGAGAGAAGGGAAGAAAACGGAACAAATTGTCTAAAACACCATATCAATCAAAAGTAGCGATGTAGCATCAGAAATGGGAAATTATCATAAGAATCAGAAATAGCAATTTTAAGTTGATATCTCAAGAGTCAAGACAGCACACTTACAAAGTCCGCGAAGTGTTGTATTGGGGCTTTAGACATTTGTGCAGTCTCCACTAGATTTATAATCTGGCTCAAAACTGCATCAGAACCGACTTTTGTAGCCTGAACATGAAGAACCCCATGCAAATTCATAGTGCCCCCAATCATAGGCGAATTGAATTCTTTCGAGACAGGAACAGATTCACCAGTTACCATACTCTCATTAACATAGCTTGATCCCCAGAAAACAACACCATCTGCAGGAACCTTAGTACCAGGCAAAACTTTCAAGAGGTCACCAGGTTGAATCAGCAAGGCATCTATCTCTCGCTCTCCAATGCACTTTCCACCTATGGAATGAAAGCAAATTTACACAAAAATGTAAAAAGATAGCTCTCGTGGATGCGTTTCAGGCCTTAATTACACACTTTAAGTGCTTTAGTTCGGCCATTATCTCAAACTTTGAGACTGATGGGCCATGGGTAGGACAATTCTAAGCTAATTTAATTAAATTAAAGGTGACAATTCGCAATATACCTTTGTCTTTTACAAGCAGCAAAGCTGTAGCAGGTGAAAGCTCGACTAGCTTTTTAATAGCATCTGAAGTTTTTCCCTTTGCCAGAGACTCCAAATACTTCCCCAAAAGAACAAATGTTATCAGCATGGCACTTGTCTCAAAATAGGTTGGAGACCAGAAACCCGTAACAGCACCATAAAGAAGAGCGCAGACAGAATAAAAGTAAGAAGCTGAAGTTCCCAATGCAACTAGGACATCCATGTTTGTTGCGCCACGCTTTAGGGCTTTACCAGCTGCCACATAGAAACGCTTTCCAACCCCAAACTGAACAAAGCTCACTAAAACCCACTTCAGCCAATCTCTCATTAAGAATGGTCCACATCGCCACAGAAGAAAAGGATATAACAGAGGCACATGAGGGCATATTTTTATTAGAAATACAGGAACCTGGTGATAGAAAACAATCAACAAAGAATAGATTCATTAGTTGTTGAATATAACATACTAATTTAAAGATCAGTTATTAATATCGACAGAAAACATGATAGCATACTATTCTTCAACATTGTACAAAAAAAAAAAAAAAAAAAAAAAAAAAAAAGAACACTTTATAAACCACCCTAAATATTATACTTCGACAGTAGATACCCAAATAAACAAACACAAGGATCTATGGCTACGACTACACACAGCAATTTGACTAAATTAGGCTAAGATGGAAAGCAGATAGGTGAGTCAAAATTGTAAGAGTGATTGAATATCCTAAACAAAGAGAATTCAAGCAGACAAACACAGAGGTTTATAAGATTTCATTGACAGCACCACATAATCACATCTACAATACCCTAACCTATTGACCCAAACAAGGTCACAACTCATACCAATTCTTTGAGCTCTTGGATACCTACTATTCAGCAAGAATCAGTCGAGAATAATGCAGAGCTTTCAAGAACACATACACATCTACAGAAGAGCTGAAACACTGGTAAATTACATGAGCGAAGAAATACCAATCACAAGATAGATTCCAGCTACATGTAGTTGTGCACGTAACCATGAAAACTTACAATGCCAAGACACACACACACACACACAAACAAACAAAAACAAAAACAAAAACAGGAGAAATTAGAAGGGGCTGTGCATGAGATTTATATGGACTAGGCCTGCGTATATAATGTAAATAGTACTAATTGTGTAACACAGAGTTCGCTTGCCTACAGTTGTAGCTAAACTACATGCCCTTGATTTAGTTGCTTAGTGTAAGTGTAAGAACTGTTGCCCTAGCATTGTAGCTACACATAGATGCAAAATAAGACTCAGATTAGCACAGCCTCGTGACTAAGGCTAGGGTGATTTAATGCGTGCAAGTCCTCAATAGCGTGGTTAAATATAAGAAGTAAACTGTAAATCCTGAGTCATCTTTTTTTGTTTTGTTTTTCAATACAACAAGTGCCTGGTCTAGGCTCCAATCTGGGATGGAGTTCAGATAACTACGGGGATGATAACTGGACATGACTGTATTGTAAAGTTTACTTAACATATAAATAAAGATGGCACATCTGGTTCAGACTGTTCTTTCTTAGGCGAATCTGCAATTTGCAGAAAATATAATAATGATAGAACTTTCCTAGGACTACCCATAGTTCAGTGCAGGCTACTGTGCGCTGTTTTCATATATCATACTTACTGCTCAAGTTTTCTTGGTGTGTTATATTCGTATCCTTAGGATACCATTCTAGACCTGTATTTCTGAGTTTGGTATACACGTTGATGACAATTGAGGTCAACACTTGCTTTTTCCATATTCATTTTTTTTTTTTTTGTTATGGTTTTAAAGCTAGCTTGTTCAATGAAACTTATATGCTCAGCAATCAAAATGCCAAGACTATACCTCTTATTTAGGTATGTATTTACCAAATTAAACCTGACTAAACTGAGATTCTTCAACACATCATATTTGGCCAAACACGAAAAAAATAAAATAAATAAATACACACACAAAGCGAGTTGAAGCCAGCAGAATTGACATGAGCAGAATGAAAGGATAGAAATCTTGTTGAGAAGATCATGGAAACGACACAGCTAAACTTCTCCGTCAAATAAATTACCAAAAGCAATATGGTAGAGGGAGTAAGAACGGAGGTAAGATTATAAATACTCACACTAAGAAAGACACTGGTTGTAAACAACTGGAACATCTTTGAGGACTCCTCCAAATTTTTGGTTGTTGTTCTTGTAAGAGGGTTCTTCACACGCAGTCTGAACCGGCCACCACTAGCCTCATCTATGGCATCAACCAAAGATCTCGAACCGATGACCTCAGAATCATAGCAAACTTCCAGCTCTTTTGATATCCTATCGAAACGAAACTGTCGGATACCTTTTATGTGGCATAGCAAGCCTTCCAAATATTGTGCGTCCATCTCATTAGAAATTCCCACAACCTCAAGAATTAGTTTACCCTGTTCACTACTCTGTACAAGAGAGCCCTCAAACCCAGCATCTTCGATAGCATTTATTATATCATCCTTGCTGATAACAGTAGCATCATATTCAACCTCTCCTAATGAAGTAGTCAGAGAAACAGCCGCCTTGACAACCCCAGGAAGTTCCTTGAGAATACCTTCAACGGAAGACACACAGGCAGCACAAGTCATACCTCCTATATTGAACTGCCCGGTCAAGATTTTATTAGTAGTTGTCTGAGAAGATTTTGGTTCAGGTAAAATTTCAGCCTCGAATCCAGCATCTTCTATTGCAGCTTTTACATCCTCATCCTGCAACAAACATGATAAATGATCTCAGGACAAGCAACATAGTAGACAACAATGTTCAGAAATTGAACACAAAGAATTGAACATGCTGTTTCAAATTTCTTCATTTCATCTTTTACAGATCGAGATAGAAGACAACTAGTGACATGTCAAACAGTTAAACCACCTCTGTTTAGAGATAGGGCGCAAGAGCCTCTTGTCAATCGTATAGGAGAGTAGGCAGTTATCACATTTAACCACCCCCACGGACCCACCCACATAAACCTCCCTACCCCATAACAGTTAGGTCACGTAAAGTTGATACAAACATCAGAACACCGAAATGATTATGAAATTTAGTTTATCCGTATGCCTTACATGTCTAGGTAAGGATTAAGCAAGTATCAAATTTGCAATACCACCTATTACAGTATCTGTGCAGCATACACAAGCTAACCAAAGGTATGTACTTAAATAACCACGAGTCCATAACTCGAATTGTAGCATCCATATCCATGATCTCCGCAACAAATGAACCCTCTAAAACACTGCAATCAGCTACACGAACCATCATAACTGTTCAAAGCCACCACCACTATTTGCTAATCAAACTGCAAGAAGCCAAATCGGTAATCATAACATTATCACCTCTCCATCAGTCTTTCACATACTCAAACTCTCATCAGCTCGTAACCCCAGCCAGAACAACTTACCAAACGAAATAACAAATGCGAGATAAGTAACCAAATGCAACTGACTAAGCTTAGCTACCAAAAGTCCACTTTAGACCCTACAATTCAGCTCACAGCAATAATATAACTCACGCATTCTTAATTTTGACATGACCTAACCTCTGCGGCTCTGCCTATACCAGATGCTTACTAATATAACTTTACTATCCTACTCCTAATTAGTTATACATCAATAAAGCTGAACAAAACGTTAACGACACGTTTCGCTTATCCTCCAAACATTCTTAAGCATTTTCGCGTCACCTGAACTCAATTGCAGTCATTTATGATCATCATAAACAGTGAGAAATAGCAATATAGACAACTACAAGTTCGGTAAAACACGTGATCAAACGTACCAAAAAAAAAAAAAGTAATAAAAAATCAATAAACTGCGCAAAGTGAATTTAAAAAAAAAAAAAAAGAGGAATCGAGGCAAACCTTGAGCAAATCGGGATCAAAAACAACAAAAGCTTGATTCTGCAAGAGAGCAACGGAAGCTTTAAAAACGCCGTTAACGGAGAGAAGAGCAGATTCAACGGAGTTAGAGCAGGCAGAACACGTCATCCCCGTAACACTAAGCTGAATTCTCCGGGAATTTCCGCCGGGAGAAGAACCGCCATCTGTTGTAGCGTAATCGTCAAGCAGGCGGACATCCTCGAGGTCGCCGGATTCTATGTCGCCACCGCCGGATAACGCCGGCGTCATTTGGATGTTATTGACGCTCGGCGCCATGTGTGTGGGACCCTCAGCGACGACGAGGAGAGAGAAAACGCGCTGTATGTTTGGGGGAAAAGGAGGAGTCCTAATTTAGGGAGGAATTAATTAATTAATCTTAAATTACTTTTTCTGTATTTTGGGATGGGGAAATGGGGGGAGGATTATAAGGAAGGAAAGTTGGTGAAAGGCAGGTGGAGGTGAGAGAAAAGTATGTTTGACGAAAACAACGGGGAAGGTGATCAAGGTGGTCTGCCTTTGTGGAAATATGACTAGAGTCTCCAATTCTTCATTTGAGTGTTTTTTCTTCTTTTTTATCTCCAATTTTTTTGGTCAATAGTTCAATACCTTGGCCTATTCGAACAAGTATTATTCTAGAGCATTTGGGTGTGAATAATACATCTCATAACTTAAGTCGTGACAAATTAGTAGTGGCAGTCTGTAAAATTTAGGTCGATAAATTAGTCCTATTCGAAATAGAATATTTTTCTATTATGTGATCACAAAAAGTACTAGTAATGTTATGTTGTAGGAGTTTACTAAAATGGTTATTAAAATTAATAGCATATCTCAAACTACGAACAAATATTCACAATTTAACCAAGTAAATTGGTATTACAATCAAACTATTCAGAAACCGTCTTTGATATTAGTTTTTATATAAAGCTAATCAAAAAGTCGAGAAAAAGTAAACACCCTATTACATTTTGTGTGGATTTAAGTGGGATGAGCATAAATTGGGAAGTGATCAAGGGAAATTTTTCAGTATGCCCCTGAGGTTACCGAAATTTTTCAGGTATACCCATTAGGTTTCTGAGCTACCCAGCGTACCCCTGAGATTTGCGTTTTACTTTATTTTGACAGTTTTGGCTAACGTCCATCCAACACCGTTAACTTTTTCTTTATTTTTACCTTGTAATTTAATTAAACACCCTATTAATTAGCCAATAACATAATCTAACAAAAAAAAAAAAAACAATTCTCTCTCACCTCCCTCCCTAACCCCACCACCCACCCAACACAGCCCCTGCCCCACCGCCTCACCACCGCACCCCATCACCGACCACCACCTGGACCACCGCCACCACCACCAGAAAATGCGCGCCCCTCCCGCGACCGCACTCCGGCCACCCAATACCTCGACCACCCACTCCTCCATAGACCACGACCAATTCTCTCTCTCCCTTTAACTTTTCCTTCAAATAACCCCTTACGCACCTCCTTGCTCCGCCCACCCTCACACTTGGTCGCCGCCCCTTCCTCGACCTTCACCACCACTATCCACCATTGTTGTCGGAAATAGACGATGTTTGAGGAGAGAGAAAATTTGAAAGAGGAGATAATAATGGGGTGAAGGAGCGCGACGATGTCGCGAATGGTGGCCGTCCTTGTCGCCGGAGGACGGCGGACGGAATGGTGGTGGTGGTTCCCGGTTTGGTGGTGGTCGGTGAGAGCGGTAGTGGTTGTTGCAGGCAGTGGGTGGGGGAGAAGGGGATTGAGGGAGGAGAGAGAAAATATGAGGTTGATTTTATTTATTTATAATGTATTAAGGGTTAATTTATTTTCAAAAAAGTCAAACTCATTAAGGACCTAACGGTGTTAAGAGTCCGTTAGTCAAAAACACCATTTTACAAACCTCAAAGGTACGCTGGATAGATCGAAAACATGAGGAATATATCTGAAAATTTCGGAAATATCAGGTATATATTGGAAAATTTCCCAGTGATCAAAGGTAGAATAGGGATTGGAAATCTCTTGCGTCAATATCCACACTACCGGTACGATGGCATTGTGATTGTACAATGTACTACCAAGTTTTGTTTGTACTGCATAATATTGGTATATCTGGTCCCCATTTCACAAGATTGGTGCATGGATGAGTAGGACCAAAAAGATACAATTGGTTTGAGTAGGACCGGCACATAACTACTATTTTTAAGTAAGGATAAGAAATGGTTTTGGTGGTAAAAAGTAGAAACAAACCCAGTGTTGCGGGATTCCTAAGGGTTACAGTTGGGTAGGCACAACCGATACATCGTAGTTGTTGGCCCTGGCCTCTGGCACCTCTTAAATTGATCGGGCAGATAAGCTACGGCTTCGGATATAATTTCGAGATTGGGTATAGGTTATGTTTGATAAGAGTAGTTCAAATAGTAACTGAACGTTGAAATAACAGTTGAATGCTGAAATAATAACTAAAAGTTTTTAGCCCATAGAAGTACGAGTGTTTCGCAAAATTAGCTGATGTATATAAAATTACATAAAATGAATTATTTATTTTTAATTTTATGAAATAAATTACGGTAAATTAGGGATAAAATAGAATTAAGCTAGCTTAATTTTTAAGCTAGGAGTGTTAGTAAACCAACATAGTTTGGCCAAATTATTCTAAATCTGATTCTATTTTTCATAATTAGTTCTTTAAAGATTGTTTTTTGAAAATATAGTGAGTGTTTAGTTCAACATAACTTCATTTGGTATTGTAAATGCGAAATTAAAAATATCTCACTTATAGATTACTTTTAGATGAACAGAAACAAAAATACCAATTTGGTGCTTCCATTTTTTAGGGTCTATATTTAAGTAAAAGCTTTATTTAACTACTCCCTCCGTCCCAAATTAAACTTACGGAAAATGCACACGCGGTACCCCTGTACTTGGGGGGTTTGCACACGGTACCCCTGTACTTCAACTTAGTGCATACGGTACCCCCGTACTTTTAGGAACTGCACAGTGTGCCCTTTTTTTTAACTCTCATTAGTTTATGCTTAATAATGTTGACCTAACTACAATTAACATAAATTAATTACCAAATAATCTAAAATAAAATGATGATAATAATTAGAAAAAATCAACCCCCACACCTTCATTTTTCTCTCTCCTCTCCCTTTTCCCCTTCCCTACCCACCACCACCACGTACTAATTATCTAGCTCACCAGTCACCACAGGCCACCTGGACACACCACCACTCAACCACCATGTCCCGTCTTGCCACCGCTGCGCTGCTCGACGTACACTAGCGGGTTCACCGGTGAAGAGCTCGTTCACTGTCCACGGCGTTCGACCCTTCTCCCTCACTAAGATCTTCTCCCTCCCACGCGATCCATTGTCACCCCTCCTCTTAAAGCCGCCCACTCTCCTTGGTTCGCTGCCCCTCTACCCTCATTGCCGCCCTGTCTCCTTGGTTCGTCCCATTGTGGCCCAAAAGGTGAAATTGGAAGGAGAGAGAAACATGGGAGAAGGCGATAATGGGGGATGAAGAGTTGTTGTTGTGTTGCGCGGAGTGAGGGCTGGATTCGCTGGCGAGTGGCGGTGGACGTTGACTGCCAGCGCTGGGAATAGTTGTTATCGGGGAGGTGAGAAGGGGAGGGAGGAGAGAGAAAGGTAGTGTTGGGTTTTGTATAAAAGTAGGTTAATGTGTATTAAGGGGGATAAGTTCATGTTTAATGTGTAGTTAGTATGTTAATGATGTAAAATGGTTGCTTAATTAAAGCACTAAAAAGATTCTCTAACGGTGTTATGACGGAAGAAGCAAAAAAGGGTATGGTGTACTGTTTTCAAAAGTATAGGGGTACCGTATGCGAAACCCCAAAATACAAGGTCGTCCCAATTTATTCTTCCTAGAATTATTATGGTAAGTTTTTACTATATTTTATTCTTTAATTGACCATTAAGCTCACACACTTAATGACTAATCTACTCAATTTATCTATTGTTAACAGTCAACCCAATTACTAACCAACCCCCCCCCCCTCCACTACTCTCTCCTCCCAAACCCCAACACCATTCACGACTTCACCCCTCCACCACCTTAGCTCCGCCTCCAGCCTGTAATCACCTTCGTCTACAGCCTAGTCAAAGCCACCAGATGAGACGCTTACACCAGCGACCATATGTTGTCTGCCAAAACGAGTCGCCGAGCCAAATCAATGTCCAATGAGGTGGAGGTCGGCACAGCTAAGGATGAAGGCAGTGGTGTTTGACTGGAGATAGCAAGCTAATTGTGGTTGTAACAGCTCGATCCATCATACGTCGCAACACAACCCAATAAGATGGGTAGTCACCCTTTAACCCGTAAATACTCACTTGGGTTTTAAAAGGTGAAGGTCTTGTCTAATACTATATATTAAAACTTGAAACCAAGTCTGTAATATCCCGAAATTTTAAAAATATTTAATATTATTATTTTCGAATTATTAATTAGATTCTTGTAAGGGGAAATGATTTTTAAATATTAATTGTGAGTCATTTTCCTAAATGAGTTTTAGAATCAGATTTCTATTTGAGTCGTTCTATTTTCAATTGGATCGTTTCATAACTACTACCAAATCAACTAGCCCACACCAATTGACCTAAACTCAAAGTCAAACCCAATTACCCCAAAAAAAAAAAAAGAAATCAGATTTAAAGAGGAAAAAGAAAAATAAAATAAAAAGGAAATCAGAATTGGAAAAGGAAAAAAAAAAAGAAAAGGAAAAAAACAAAAAAAAAAAAAGAGAAAAACCGACACAACCCCCCCTATAAAAAAAAAAACAGAGCCCCTGCTCCTCCTTCCCTCTTCGTTCATCTTCCTTCACGCCCAGCCTCGCCTGCCGCTGGCGCACGCCGACCTAGCTCGCCGGCCGACCACCACAATGCCTCCTTCTTCCTCCTTCCACGGCCGTGGGTAACGCCCCTCGCGACCCTTCTCTACCCTGTTTCCGTTTTCTTTAGTAAGCATCAATTCCATTTCGTTTTCTTGCTCTAAATCATGTTTAATTAGTTCTAATAGATGTTAGGGTTATTGGGTAATCGATTTAGGTTAGTTTTATGCACAAAGATTCGAGTTTGATGTTGGTTTTGGATTAATTATCAATAATTACTAAATTTGGGTTAATTAGCTTAATTATTCGTTTGATCTAAATTAATTTCGAAAAATTATAGTATGAGGATGATTATAATCTGTTATTTAGGTTGTTAATCCTAATTGGGGAATTAAAGCTAGAAATTTTCCTCTTTTCAATAAATTGTTGTTGGTCTCAATATTGAAATTTAGGTTCTAATTAGTGTTAATTAGCCCTATTATATCACTAATTGGGATTTTCGAAATCTGGATGTTATAAATTTATTTTTCTGATTTTTGTAATTTATTGTATTATTTACGGATTTATGGAATTTTATGCAATGAAACATTGTTTTTAATTAATAAAACATAGTTTAAGTGGTTAAAATAATTTCTAATTGAATTAGAATAATTAAGGGTTAATTTTTATAAGTTAAATTCTATTTAAAACTAATTTTAGGCCTTTGGGAATTTTTATAATTTAATTGGGTGTTATTTGAGTTATATTGGATAATTATTGAAATAGAATTATAATTATTGGATAATTGGTAATTGTTGGTTTGGATTTGGTATTGTCATAATCATACATTGCATATAGGATCATACATACGAACACATAGATATGTAGTTGGTTGGTTGATAAGATTGAGTGTTAATTTGGGAATGTCGTTTGTGTAATTGTAGAGCCTGAGTTCGTAGATGAGTAATACTGGTGATTGTTGTGCTATTGAGTTTCCGTTTGCTTAAAAAGGTAAACTAGCATGCTCAACCCTTCTTAAACTTGTAGAAACCTTTCAAACTTATGTGCTACATGTGAATGGTGTGATTGGATGAGAACTTAGTATCATGATAAGTGGAGAACGATTCGGTTTATACGATTGTTGTATTTTGATTGGTTGGATTTATTATATTGATATTGGTATATGGTATGACTTGTGACAAATATGTTATTTTGAAAGGTAAGATTAAATGTATATTGAATTGGTTGGTTTGGTTTGGTTTGTGGGCGCGTAGCCAATTTATATTATGATGTTGGTTTGATATCGTTTTATATGATTTGTGATCATCAACTCTCTCTTAATAAGATACTGGTTACTTAGACGGAGCAAAAGAACTCCTAATTATTTGTTCGAGCCAAAAGAGCTCCTATTTATTTGTTTGAGTCAAAAGAACTCCCAATTATTCGTTGAGTCAAAAGAACTCTTATTTATTGGTTTGAGTCGCATCGACTCCTATTAATTACCCCACCGAAGCGGTCTTTAAGAGGGTTAGACTCTAGTCTACTGTAACACCCCGTAAATTTTGGGATTATTATTTAATTAGGGTGTTACGTTTTGTGACTCATTTTAAAGTGTAGTTTCTATCGTGGGATTTAGGTATATTTACCGTTTTGGGTCACTTTCCTAATCGGGCAGTTAATTGGCAAAATTACTAAAATACCCTTACTTATTTTCCCTCATCTCACACTAAAAAAAAAAACAAAAAGAAAACCCTTCCCCCCTCAAAGTCACGTACGCAGAAGAGGAGAAAAGGAGAAAGAAAGAGAAAGAGAGAAGAAGAGAAAGAAGGAGAAAGAGATGAGCAGCGGCAGCCACCGCCCCCACCGTGCGCCACCGCCGTGCACCACCACCGTCAGCCACCACCCACGCCTCCCCCCTTTCCACCCACTTGGTCCTTGATCAAGTGTAGTAAGATTCTCACCCCTTTTTCCTCATAAATTTGATTAGGGCTTTTTGAATTCATGTTTAATTGATGATGTAAAGCATGAATATGATTATGGTATTGTGATTGGTGTTGTGTTCGTTGTTGTTTGAGGATTTAAAGCATGAGATTATGAAGTTATGAAATTAGGGTTTATAGATTAGGGTTTTTGTGTTTGATGATGATTTTATGGTTAAAATTGCATGGAATCTGAAAGGGTACCTTATTATGATATGGGTAACATGTAGTATAAATTCGGGAAGGTTTCATAATGATTTGATTGAAATAAATGGTTTTTGTCCAGATCTGATTTTGCCTTATTTTGGGCGTTATTGTTGATATTTTAAGGGTTTAAATGATTGAAAACGTTGCTAGCATGTTGGTGGAGGTGTGGTGAAAGTTTGGTGCGATTTGGGGTTCGTTTGGTTATCCTATGATCATATTTGTTTTGGGGTTGTCTTGTGGGATGTGTGGAGTATGGATTATAATTATAGTAAGTCACTTGAGGTTAGCTACCTTGTAATTTGTAGTAATTCCGTTGTGTTCGACAATTGTTTAGGCGGTGTTTTTGAGGAAGTACCTTTCGTGGACTTTTGACTCCATTGCTAGAGTTGTTGAGTGGTAAAGGTAAGAACGTTGATCTCATAAGCTTGAGCTTCATTCCGTATCTTGATAATCTTTCACATCCATCCATATTTCGACTCATTGCTCATTTTCTCTATTTTGACTATCTTTTGATTATTGATATTGATTCGCTATTTTTATCATCGATTGAGCTCCTATTGATTTCCTACATTGACTATCTTGTTGATCATCTATTGATATTCTTGTTCCGGCTTTGGCCGTTTATGAATCAAGCTACTATGCGCGAATAACGTACCTAAAACGGATTAAAGATGTGTCTATATATATATATATATATTATAACAATACGTACGTAATGATGTTTAAACCACCTAGAGCGAGTAACCTCTGATCAAGGTATATGTAGCTAGGCCGAAGATCAGCTACCGGTCTCCTAAATGACTTCCTCTTAGGGACTGTGCGTCCTACCGTCCCCCTAGGAGGGGTGTGCACACTCGGGTCTTTAGGATCGTTTTATTCTCGATGCTCTAGTGTTGGATCGGCTTGGGGTAGGACCCTTGCGCAATAATTTATATAAAGAATGTTAATAAGATTATTGTGGTGATGAACACCCAGTTCGCGCTCTACACGACCCGTGTTCTAAGCACTCGAGTCGTGCCCATTTCTTCGTTGTCTTGATTTCTTGGTGTAGTTTGTTCAGTTATTTGTAGCTACGTGTCATTTTAAGGCGCGTATCTTCCTTTTGTTTTGTTGTTCTCTTCTCTTACTCAGCCTGTGCTGACGTTCTTTCTGTTTGGGTTTGTCCCTACCCTATTTTGGGGCCTGTGTCATTATTATAATGGCGCAGTTGACAGGTCTTGAAGGTGATTGCTTGTCTACCTAAAGGTCAATGCATGACATGGGGAATTTTACAATAATTCGTCAAACGTTTGGATTTTTAAGAACGATTGTAATTTATTTCTTGCGGTTTGATTTTGGATTGTAAACTTAGCTACAAGTCTTCCGCTGACCATCGTCGTTTCTTTCAGAACTTTGCTTTAACAAGCCTTGTCGTTGACTCAGTAGTCAACGACGGCATAACAGTCCTTTATTTTCTCATTTAAATTTGTCGAAAATTTTGGGTTGTTACATCTACTCTACTTGGGTTAAAAACACCCAGTAGGGGGTGTGCACACTTAAGGTCTAGTAGTCTTGGATTATGGATTATGGATTATGGTTGATAGGGTGAATTGACAAAAGATTCAATTCATTTCTAAATAATATGGATTGTGGATTATGGAGTATGGATTTTAGATTATGGATTATGGATTGTGGATTATGGATTGTGGATTGTGGATTGTGAAATGTGGATTGTGGACTATGGCTCATAACTTATGACTTATGAATATTGCATTTATCGTTAATCTTTGGTTTGTTGAATATGGATTATGGAATGTTTCTTATGTTATGAGTAAATGATGAATTGAATGGTGGATTGTGGAATATGACTTTTTACTGTTGTATTGGAAATATTATTGAATTACTTATATGTTTATGTGCTAAGTGTGTTTTCGAAAATAAAGCAAAAACGTTTTCAAAATCCAGGTAAGAATTTTGGTTTTCTACGAGTTAAGGTGTTAGTTTACTCAATTTTCAGACTTTTTCAACTGTGGCTTTTGTGCTTTGAATCCACCACAAGTCTGGAGTGATTGATGCATGTAGGAACGACAACTCACTGGAATTAGCTGGAAACAATAATTAGACTCGTAGTTATTAATCATAGACTATATCATATATATTTATATTTTAGATTTTGGACTATTGTAATTTTAATTAATGGGTTGTAATAGACTATTTTAGACCATTAGACATTTGTAATGCGGCTTCTGAAATCTCCTTGCATTCGGGTCTTTGACTCGAGTGCGGAGTAACATCTCTGAATTTCCTAAATAATGTGTTTTGGTTCTCGATAAAATGTTTTTTTTAAAGAAAGGAAATTTCGGGGTGTTACAAAGTCTTTCCTAGAAGGACACTTGACATTCATTAATTGGATAACACTAGGTTGTCTAGGTAATCACATAATATGGAAAATTATTGGCTAATTTATGGAAAAATATAATTTATGGTGATTATGGTGCTAAGCTAATTTATGTAAAATAATAGTGTTGCTAATAATATTATAACAAAGATAAACTGACAATATCATAAAATAAGAATAACAATATAGATATACAGTACAGGCGCGGGTTGGGCATGCAAACTAGTTGGTAGTATGATGTAATAATCTATTATAAACTTATCATATGAGTCTTAGTGTCCCAATGTGGAACAAACCAATTCCATAAACCAATTTCCATAATCCGTAGTGTCATAGGTGGACTCGGCAATGGTGATTAGTGTGGGTCGGCGATCTAAGGGCGGGAAAAGTGGTGGTGGGCAGTGGTTCGAGGGTTGTTGCAGTTTGGGTTTTGAGAGATGTTAGGTGGAGAAAAATGATTATCAATGTTTTTAAATGGCGAAAGTACATAACAACCCTTATAAGTTTACCTCTATGTGAGATTAAACCCCACAAGAATTAATTGGTGCAATTAACCCCCACAACTTTCTTAATCGGTGAAATCAACCTCCTACCCAATTTCTTATGACAATTTCAATTTCTCACCAATATCTCACCAAATAAATTTATACCCACACACACACACACACAAATGGGGAGAAATCACGTTTATTCCCTTTTATAAACAAAAAAAACCACATTCAACCTAAACAACCATAAGTCATATCTACTATCCGCAAGTCTTCTAATTCAACTCTAGGTAATTCACACTCTTGACCTCTATGGTGATCATACTGTGAAATTTCAATTGCTTTCACAAGTGACCTAATCGCTATTGATTACCAATTTGCCATAATCAAGGTCGCATAAAAGAAGCAATTGAAATGTGAGTATTATAATTAGTCAATAATTTTAAAGATGCATGAAATTAATGGCCAAAATAAACTCAAATTTATCATCACATAAAGCCAATGTAACACTATGGAATATGGAAAGTGGTTTATGGAGTTGATTTGTCCCACATTGGGAAACTAAGGCTCATATGATCAGTTTATAATAGATTCCTACCATTATACTACCAACAAAGTCTTCACCTTTTAGAACCCAAGCGAGGATTTATGGTCTTATTGGTGACTACCCATCTTATGTTGTCACCAATAAGAGATGGGTAGTCCTATGTGATAAGAGAAATGAGGGTTTCTAGGCATCTCCCTTAAGTATCTGGACATCACCTCCATGCCCAAAACAAAAAGGGTAAGGAGATAGTGGATCTCGTTGTCTAACTCCACTCCTGCCTTTGAAGAATCTTCTAGCCACTCAATTGATCTTTAGATTGAACCAAGTTGAGCTATACTGCTTTGGAAAATCCATTCCATTCAGCATACTTTTAATGTCATTCCAACTAACAGAATCAAAAGCTTTTTTGATATCAACCTTTATTAAACATTTTGGAGAAATGTTTTTTCCTTTTGTATCCCTTAATCAGCCCTTGAGAAACCACGATATTCTCAAAAATACTTCTGTTTTGAACAAAAGCAGATTGTTCTTTTCCTATTAAATCAAGCAGAAGTTTCTTCATTCTATTGGCAAGAACTTTGCTGATTACTTTGTACACTGTTGTACAACAGGAAATAGACCTGTACTCAGTGATAGATGAGGCATTGTTGGGTATCAAAGCAATAATGGTTGCGTTGACTTGTTTGGATAGCTTACTAGTCCTGAAGAAATCCTCCACTTCTTTGCATAAATCATCCCCTACAATCTCCCATGAACTTTGAAAGAATCCTGCTGAAAACCCATCATGTCTAGGGCTTATCAGGGTGGATATTAAACAAAGCTTCTTTAATTTCCATCTTATCCACTTCCATAGTTAGGTAAGCCTTCTAGGGACTTGAAACCTTGTTTCCTTTGGAAAAGAAAGTATAATCAATGTCATTTACTGGTTTTTCCTCACCCAACAGACTCTTGTAAAACTCAGTAAAAGGCCCACTAATTCCAATTTGATCAGTGAATACTTTTCCCTCCTTGTCTGCTACCTTTCCCACTATACTCTGGTTCGTCCTGACTGCAATCCTTGTATAAAAATACTTGGAATTACAATCATTATGTTTGATGTCCATAATGTTTGCTCTCTGCTGCAACATACTCAATTTTGCCTCTTTGAATTTACAGTATTCTATTGATGTGCGCTATTTCATTGTGGTTAAAGTCGGGTTTTTGAGGTATTTAACGTTGGTTTTGGATCATTTGACCGCTAATTATATTATTTGGTGTGATTTGTGTTTGATACGAGAATTAGTGGTTTTTATTACCATTTGGAATCTCAAGAATGCCTAAATTTGGTCCGATTATGCAAGGTCAACTTTGGAGCTTCATATCTCTTCGAATATTTGGAATTTTGCGTTGAAACCAATTGGAGATGAAAGTTCATGATCTTACATTTCCAAGAAGTGGTCACATGCCTTCACCAAATAAGTAACGAAGAAGTTATGCGGGTTTGAAAACAAGGTCAGGAAGTACGGCGCGGTCCGCGACTGATAACCGGCGGTCCGCGACTAAAGGCCGGCGGTCCGCGGTGGGCGATGAGAGCCCGATTTCCTTAATTCTTATATTTTCTATATTTTATTCTTAGACACAAAGTGTAGCAAAATAATTGCAGAATCATCAACACTACAGTTTGAACATATTGCAGAATAATTTAAAAAAAAAAAACATCATCACAGTCATAACTTGAGCACTTTTGATCAAATATATGTTTCACTCCACGATTAAATTATATATACCCAATTCGAAATCCAAATGAATCGTTAATTATCACACTAATTAGTTTGATTCCCACTTACTTTTCCATATTCCAATCTGTAAGATTAAACGCATATGATCGAATTTAGATTAACACCTTCCTTTAGAAAGGCCGTGGGAATATAGATGGTCATGCCATAACAGTAGCCCATTCATGTTAAGCAGTTCAATAGGGTGGGGAAGGCGAGAGGTCGAAGAGGAACGCATAGATGAGATGCATAAAAATTGAGAGGGTGAGGATATTTATGATTCAGATGACTAACGACAGGAATTAAAGTGGGGTGGGAGACGAAGATTCATATAGATTTGAGGCTGACAAATCAGCTTTGACGTGGATTATTTTTTTTTTTTTTTTTTTTTTTTTTTTTTTTTTTTGCTTTCCTTGATAGCTTGACACGTCATCTGAGATGCGCGCTAGCCGATTAAAAGTGTAGTATTGATAACTATAAGTCACCCTACTATAAATGGGTCATCGTTTAACTTGGTCAAATAAATTTCTCAATACTAACAATTATAAGTCAACCTTATTGAATAGGTTAAAAGCCCTACGAATTTTCTTATAGTTTTAGGTGAATATAAAGAATTAATTAAGCCTTATGAAAATGTAGTTAGCATATGTAAGCTATGGTAATCATATAAATACTTCATTTATTACTTATGAATATGTATTGACCATATGTAAGTTCACAAATCCTCATAAAAGACGGTCTCTCAATAATTTATTGAGAGACCATTATACTATAATATTTGTAGTGATCGTATTAATTTACTATTGTAAATCACATTAGCTATGATTTTGGACGATCCAATCATATAAAATTAGCTAAAATATTTCTTGTAGAAATCATATTTTTCTTCCTGTACACACACAAAAACACGATGAGATAAGAAAATCATTAATCATCAAACAATATCATCAAATGAATTAGACAAGGCCAATCGAAAATAAAAAAAGTCTGGAAAAAAGGAGCAGAAAATTTACAAATCAACCCAAAACAATCCTAATATTGAAACCAAAGAGCAAACACTAATCCACGGCTCACAAACTTGTAGAAAAATGAGTTGAATAACCTAATTTTTGCAACCAAATTACCCAGAACTTGAAAACAAACCTTGTATTCAATCTTTGGAGTCTATAAATCCCCAGGACATGTACCCCTAAGGTCCTATTTCCACTTTTTGCGGCAGTTTTTTCAGTGCAACAATGAATCGACATCAAATTATCAAGGTCTTATGAAAAAGAAAGCATTCAGCACAAGCTATTACGCCGACTCAACAATAATCCCTCAACCATTTTGATTAGACAAACACATTGAACAACTGGAAAAACCGAATACACATCAATTACCTTCAGCAAAAAGGCCAAAAACACTAAATTTGAAACAGGATCAGAATATCTATAATTTGAGACAAAGGCAACAAAAGGCCTGACAATACAAATTTAACTCAACACTGCAAAAAACGGAAACATATATAACGTGCCTCAGGATTGAGACAGATGACCAGAGGATGGGCTCTCCACATCCATCAATCGCCAACGAGGAAAAAAATCCAACACATTTACCACCTGATACACTGAAACATCAAATCACCCGAGCTCGTTAAAATCTAAATGAATTTCATATCCAAATTTAACTGAAATTAAACAACAAAACAAAGCGCTAATAAGCTAATTAAACTGAGAAAATTAGAGAAACAGACCCAATTTCCTTACGAGATTAGATTCGCTCTAGCGTAGCGATGTGTATATTCATAATAAAAGGTGCACTTATCACAATCTGGTTGATGTAATATATTCTACCCTTTTGGGATTCAGATTACGTGAGAAATCAGGATTAATCAAGTTGCAGCCTTGGCACAAAATAATCTGTATAATCTAAATGTATGCGCTTACTGTAGACACCCGACTTGGGGGCTTCCCATTTTTTTATAAAGCCCGATGATGAGATGGATTGTGGACACCGGAGAAGGTTTCGATTACCAACGCATTCGATTCCATTGGTCTTGACCTAAGTACGTAAAGGTTTAATGTTTATCCCGTTTGGCTTTAAATGGCCCATTTTCGATCGCTTAGGTTATTAGTTGGCATTTCAGCCCGTTGACCGTTGACTCCACATGCTTTGCCGTTTAATCATAATAACCCAATCTCCTAATGATTAGCCCGCGCACTATGTCGTGCGTAACACATTTCTAAGCCCATCTCGGCAACTACTTGGCAACCCAGGTGAATTATCTTTTTGTGCTTTTCATTTTGGTTTATCCTAATCTTTTTATCATTATCATTATCAATAGATAATCTACCTATAAAATATGATGATCAAAGGATAATACGTGAGATAAAAGATAAGATAGCATTCAGTTGGCAACTGGAGACCTTGATTGTGTTTTCCATGGACTCTTTGATTAAAAGATAAGATTGATCCCATTTTGCTTCCCCTCCAAGCATGAGTCGGCTGCTTATACTCTCAAAAACCCTATACAATTTCCTATATATATGGCCATCATTTCTTTAGAAAAGGGGACGACAATACGAACTACAAAAGAACTTGTCAGCTTACCCTTTCCTAGTCCTTGTTCTGACAATCTTAAGAGCAAGAGCATAAAAACTTCCTTCATACAATACACGTACATCACATATTCGTAGAGACATCCACGATAGCGAGGTCACCGCGGCGAAGGTTGAACTTAGATCGTTGGGTGAAGTGGCGTAAGAGGCTCGAAGACAAGGGTTGGGCGCGTTGGTATACGAAACCGAGATCCGTACGACAACACAAGTATGTCCACCTGAGGGCCTCTTTATTTCATCTTTCCTCAAGTGTTTTTGAAAGTTTGTTGTTATTCTTTTTTTATCTTTCCTGTTTTAGCGTGTGTTTTATCACGAGCATTCGTAGCCGAATTAGGATGGCATGTGTGTGTTCTATTGTGATTGCTCTCGGTGTCCTTTTGGTGGGTAATACGAATTGAAATTAAAAACTAATTTGTTGTCTCAAGCATGCTTAAGAGTTAGTACGTACACGTGCCCCTTAGTTTTTGTATCTTAGTTATACTTTTGTTTAATATATGCATGCGTAAATCTTTGCCTATGTATTCTTGCGCTATTAATTTCGCCGCATGTTGCATGCTATATGAATCCGTCGTCGATTATAACTTTATATTTATTTTGGATCAATTAGTAGAGGACGTCTCAAGACGGGCGATTTGGGTGCCGCCTAACACCTTCCCAAATCGTATCTTGCAAAGGACCCATTTTAGGTTCGTAGGATCCTATAAAAAATCCTGCTGGCGACTCCAATAAAAAATAGCGAGACCCAATCGGTCCACCCCCAGGCCGGTACGGTATCTCACACTTACATCAATTTTATGCTACTTACATCCTAAAGTGATCGATCTTAGTATCTTAATCTTAATATGCTCGATCGTACGGACCTTCAGAACAAAAGAAAGACTAATTTGACCATGGGAGGCCCCGAGGTAGGTTTCCAGAGATTTAGATACAAGCCGTAACACACCCTGATGCCAATTTTCTTAGCATTCACATGGGTTCTGATATGCCAACTCTTACAGCAAATGCAAAGCAAGGCTGGACACCAAAGTGAGCTAAATCATCTAGTGATAGAGGGACCTATGAGCAAGTTGGATTTGAGCTCAGCGACCTAATGCCAAAGTCAAACCAATAATCACAGTTCTTTCTCGTATATTTCCTTTTTTATGTTACAATCAAAACAACAAATGAACTACTCCCTCCGTCCCAGCTCCAACAGAAATTGATATAGTAAGTTGAGTGGGGTAATATTAGGAAAAATGAGGAGATAGTATGTGAGGATTAATAAAAGTAGGAGAGATAATGTGAGAGTGGATGTAATAATTTAATAAAACTAGGAGAGAGAGAAATATGTCCCAAAATAGATGGGGTGTTCGAGGTGGGACGTCCCGTGGGACGTCCCGAAATGGAAAATGGTGCGTTTGAGTTGGGACGGATGGAGTAACTGATTATAAAGGAGGAATAGAAAGTATACTTTCGAAGCCAAAACTGATTAAAAGGGGGGAATAGAAACAACAAAAGAGGATCGATCAGATATAAAACTACACAAAAGGCTTGTTAAAGCACACCCGATCGAATCCCAGATGAACGAATCACATCCCAAAACGCGGCCTCCCCTTCATTAAACGCACGAAATCCCCCCAAAACTAATGTAACACACCAGATGAAATCCTAAACTAATGTAACACACCTGATGAAATCCTAGATGAAATTCTAACTAATGTAACAAACCCCAAAAACCCGATAACGAAGAATTCTCATGCCCAACAAAAAGCTGAAATCAGAATATAAGATAACCTATATACCTCTTTAATGTGGGCATCGCACTTCTTGCGGAGCTCATTGATCTGCCAACCAATGGAAATCCTAGTGTTTCTCGCGAGTGTTTGTACGTATCAAGGTATAAAAAAACCCTGAAACTGAAGTTGAAATTGAAAACACAAAATAAAAATGGGCAGAAAATATCAGAAATAAACAAAATTGAGATTATGTTTGACAAAATCAACAAAAGCACGATTCTAGAAAAATCAGAAATCAGAATCAACAAAAATCAAAAATCAAAAATCCTTGGAGAAAAAAAAAACCTAAATAACCAATTCAAATCATCAGAAATTGAATCCAAAAAACCCTAAATCAACAGCTCAAATCATCAAAATTCAAAAAATTAAAAACAAGAAATGAATTAACTTATAAGATAGGGTAAACAGTATTAAAAACAAACTAAAATCAATCTAATTAATCTAAAATGAAAAACATCACAAACATCAAACTAAAATTGAAAACTCTCGAGTAATGAAGAACCGATCGAACTTACGTGGAGGACCAGAAATGCAAGGAGGAGAGAGGATCACGAGCTTTCATCTCTAGCAATGAGCATCGGCCCGCCCTGTAGGCATCAAAAACGAACAAAAATAATCAAAGCCCAAAAAGTGGTGATTTTTGATTTTTATATTCATCATTTCACTAAACACAAAAAATCAAAACGAACAAAATTTTGACTAAAAATCGGCTAAATGATGAACTTAAAATCAAAATAAAACCTTAATATAAACCCATATACTGAATTTTGAAAAATTTAAACCCTATAAATTAAATAGAATAAATGGGTTAGAGAGAGTGGTGATTACCTTAAAACACTGGGAGTGAGCGATTCGATTGAACAACAGTAATACCAACAATGAAGATCTGAAAAACGAACAACCCACAATCAAAATCATAACTAATTCAACCAACAATCATAACAATAATAAAAATCAAACAGTTTAACAATCATCAACGACAAATACAAAATCAATGGAAAGACACTAATCGGGGGTGAGAGGAGAGATAATGGAAAAGGATGAAATCCACAACAATCTAAGGTGCCTTGTTTAAGTATGATCGGCCCTATAAACATCAAAAATCGAAGCAAAACTCGATCAAACAATTCAAGCAAATCTCATAATTAATCTCAATTAAATTCAATCACACAATTTAATCACAATCACAATCGAATTTCATAAATCAAACAAAGTACCCAATTGAATTAAAGAGTGAATTAAAAAACACCTTGTGACATGGATGTTGAATCAAACTCAGGGGACATACCAGCATGTGCCTTCGGGGTTGGTGGCGGAGATGCGGAGCCAGTCGTTGTTGGATTATGAGAGGAGAGAGACAGGGAAGGAGACGAGGAGAGAGACTAAGAAATGATGGAATGAAAAATGAGTGTGTTTGGGGGTGAATGGACGGAGAGAACAAGGAGAATGAGTAGAGGAGATCGCGCAAGAATCAACGGCGAGATCAGAGGATCAGAAGCTGAGGGTGCTACGTGGCAAGTTTCTGAGCGTCGATGAAGTAACTGTTCCAATGAACAATACGTGTATGTAGAGGCTTTTATAAGATTTATAGATTTATTTAATTTTGTTTTTTTTGGCTTGTAATTGTTTGTACGAGAACAAATGTGTGAGCATACAAACTACCGTGACTTAATGGTAAGTAAGCGATCAATTCCGAACCAGCCAACGTGCATCTTCTTGTAATGACATCGAAATAGGCTAGAAATCATGCGGAATAAGCAAGGAAAGAAGCCGACGAACGTTGATATTAAGAAACGAGGTAGATGCAAAACTAGTTTTATGTTAATTTGTACATGCCTTTTTTTTTTTTTTTTTTTTTTTTTTTTGGTTACAAGACTATTTGTACATCTCTTAATTTTAGACTTTTGTATGCAAAGACAATTTGCATCTTATGCACCCCAACTTTCTTTACATTATAAATTTAATTTTTTTTTTGTTTTTTGTCTAATTTATTTATTATCTTTGTGAATAAAGTTGTAAAGGTGTTAGCGTACATTGGTTTGTACAAAATGAAATCGGAATTACCATTTTGCCACAATGTTGCCTAATATGACGAAAATTGATAGCCACGCACATAAAAGTCTCTTGCCACGAATATCATCCAGTGGCTAGGAAACATGCTTGCCGCGGGGATAATAACTTGCCACGAGTTCTTCCGTGGCTAGAACTCGTGGCAAGAACTAGAAATTTGGCCACGTTTTCGTTTTTCCCGTGGCCATTTCCTTGCCACGGCCACTTGCGCCACGAATTTAGTCGTGGCGCAAGTGCTTAATTGTTGTAGTAAAAATCGCATCCAGGTTAAAAAAAGGTTCGTTTTTCCCCACTCTTTCGTTTATATTTCTGGGTATTTTTGTTGATGTTTTGATTATAGAGTTCATGAATTTTCCTTTTTAATTTTACCCAATTTTCATGTTGTAATGTTCTCATTTTTTGTTTAAATTTTGATTTATTTGTTTGAACTGGTAAAATAATCTAATTTTTTTCTTACTCATCTAATTTATTTACTAGCAAATGTGCTTCTGCTACTACGTGCTCTTGGAATTTTGGGGCGCCCGAGTCATTGTCTTAGGGTCTACGAAGCATTTTTCGGCGTTGTTTTGGTATACTGCATAATTCAATTTTCCTGTTGTGTGGTCGTGGTTACTTTGTTGCTTGCTTTGCTTGTCCGCTATACCGTGTTACACACGTTAAGGTGGGGTTTTCTTCCGCTTGTTTGTATTGTCTTTTTTTTTTTTAACTCAGGAATGTTATGTGTTTTAAAATAGGGAGGTTTCGTGTGCCTATGTTATGGTTTCATTTGTTAACCTAAGCGATTTTGATGGAATTGGTTTTGCCATTGTGAGAGTTTCCTTTCCATAACTTTGGGGGGGGGGGGGGGCGCGGTGGTCTTGGGAGCTGTGTGCACGGTCATAGGTAGGTCACTGTCTTTGGCTTTAATCATTTTTTTTTTTCTCTAATTTGGTGATTCAATTCATGTTTTAAGGTTTAGATCAATCGTTCAGTATTTTTTTAACTTAGTAGTTTTAGCAATAACAATTATTTTCTAATCCTCTTTCCTGCTTGCAGGTATCAATGTATAACTTAAATGGTAGACGTCTACACACGCTGATAACTTCTACATTAACCATATTGACGTGGTTGATCTTACGTTCAACATGATTGGTCTCTACTTATTTGGCATGTTTGTAAGATACTTCTTTTTGATCTTGTACTTTCTTTTCAAAATGTATGTGTAAATCTAAAAACTCAGGAAGAAGCTGGCTGAACCAGGTAGCTGTATATTCCTACTGATTACAATAGTGTTCCAGTTTTTCATGTTAAAAGTAGTTGATTCAGAATACCCATGAGTGATTTTGTTGTAAGTAATTCATATATTATGCTAAGCTATTCATCTTTAAGCTGTTATTTTGTCACCTCTTCTAGGTGTGGATCTGTTTACAAGTTGTTTTCTTCTATGCCTTGCGGATTGATGACTTCTTAGGTGTATGGATGCCATATTAGTTCCTAAAACATATCGCCCATTTTAGATTTTTGCTTTGTAATCCATTATTTAGTAAATCTCTACCCATTGATTGTTGAGTGGGAAAAAAGGAATAGATTATATGCTCTTTTTATTGATCTATCTCTTCCTAAATTTACATGTGGGATTTGGTCCCGATGTATCTAGATTTGTGACTGCAATTCTCATGTGTGTGATTCATGTAATAGACTTGGCATTCTTATTCTTCTTGACCAAGATGAGTGAATTAGTGACTTTGGTATTGTTTCAGATGCCGAAGTGCAGTATCTCACTTGCTTTCATGTTGTAGTAGGCTGCTATGTTTCTAGTCTATGTCATCATATTTTCTGTAGTTCTCAGGGCTAAGACACTATGCTCCTACCCCCACCCCCCTCCCTTGACAATAACAACAACAAAGTGCCTCAAAGGCTCCTGCCTATGGGAGCTAATGGTGGGTCGGATACTCGGATGTATATGCAGCGTTACCCCTATGTTAAAAACACAGTGAGACTATTTCCAGATGACTCATAATGTATATGTAAAACTAAAAACACAGGAAGAGGTCTTATGTTTTAGCAAATAAGGTGGCTGGTTCAGCGACTTGTAATAGAGGAAGTCACCGCGTATCTTTAGGAGGGGCTTGAGAAAGTGAAAGAGAGTTTACACAAGAACATTTCACCAAATTATTCCTATCTGAATTGAATTGTATAGGTCTCTTTAATGGTCGCATTTTTTAGCAAATAAGGTGGCTGGTTCAGGATCTGGAATAGAGGGAGTCACTATGGGACTCTAGGGGGAGCTCGAGAAAGTGAAAGGGAGATTATACTGAGAAATAGAGACGTGAAAGTAAGACAAAAGACAGAGGGAGATGGGAGGGAGTGGGGGAGAAACTATGATTTCACTTCCTTTTGTTCTTAATTTTTGGGTGTTGTTGGTGTTTGGATTATAGAGTTTATTACTTTTCATTTCATTAATTTTACCCAATTTCTCATGTTTTAGTTTTATGGTACAGTGTCATCATTCTTCAATTTTCTCATTTCAAACTGATCGTCTCTCATTTCATCCGATTTGGTTTCGCTGATGGTGGGGCGATTTGGTTGGCATAATGGGGGGAGATGGATCGGCGAAAGAGTGACAAATGAGATGAGAATTTTTGGGATATGAAAGGCAGTAATAAAGCTGTAGAAGGAAGATGGGAGGGAGAGATAAATAAGTGGGAGAAATGAAAGGCATCAATTAATTTTGATCACTTTCTGGCCACTGAGGGAAATCTAACTAGCTAAGTAGTGTGTACTGAATTTCTTCACAAGATATAAGCAAGCATCAAGCAATTGAATCGGATGAATACCGTTTCTCAATATAAAAAAGAGTTTAATGTGAAACTTAAGGGATTTATAGGTGATGGTCATCGTAGCTTTATGAATGCTGACATGTGCAGTTTAGATGTAACTATTTAATAAAAATAATTGTCCTGCTCCTTTGCAAGAAGGCGCAAGCTAACTGGTCTCCGTGAATAAAAGACAAAATTCAATTTCGTTTTAAATTTGAAATCTGCTTGATTCTTTGAATTCTTTTTTGATGGATGATGTTTGAAGTATTTAGTGAAGATTTAGTGGTTGTACCGATCTTAAATTTTCTTCTCTTGGTGGAGACAAAAATGAGTACTTTTCTCATTTGTTTTGCCCTTGTTTTTCTATAAAGCACCTGAAGCAACTTCAGGAGTGTGAAAACGAAAGAGAGATAGGCTGACAAGAAGAGAATGATTCTGTTAATGAGGTACTTAATTTTTTAATGCCGCCATAATTGTGTCAATTATAGATTTGACTGATGTTGAGTTTGCATCGTTTGTGCTTGCAGGTTTAGATCTCATCAATAAGCGCTTTGGTCTTGTGGTCGGGGTCTCTAGGTTTCGAGTCTGATCTACTTTAATCAGTCTAATCTAATTCAAAGGTGTGTTATTTTCGCTGAGATTCTTCTTTATTGATTATTATTTGATTTTATTTTATGGTGCCTTCTTCCGGGGAGATTTCGCCGGGTTGTTTATAGTTTTGTGGCCTTGTGGTTTTATGGTGTTTGGTTATTATTATTGTTTTTGGAAATTGGTTGCTTCGCGTTTTAAGGATTCCCATGGACTCATTCACTTTTTTATCGCAATATTAGGATTTCTCATTTTGGTCATTCGTGTGGGTTATAGTTATAGTTCAGCATTTTTGGCTATTCTTGGGATACCGGTGATATTTCCAAAATTTGGGGGAGGGTGGTTCGGTCTATTTATAGAGGGGTTTTGACAACTGGAGTATTAATATATTGGTGGTGTTTAGCTTGCATATTATGCTGTCATAATGAAAGGCGAGAATGTGAGTTTAAGAGCCTTTGATCTCGTCAAAATGGATTGAATTAGCTGCTGGTAGATGTGTGTGTAACGTTGTGGCTTTTATCCATTTTGATTCCATGTTCGTATTTCGGGCTCACGTTTTAAATGTTTCTTGGTTTGCTGTGTCTGGCAGGTTGTGAGCGCATTGCTGTTGTTCGTTTGAGTGCGTGCGCGTGCCTAAAAAAGGTCAGTCAGTTCTTGGGGTTTTAGAATGGTGGTTTATGTGGCCTTTGGATTTAGGTGTTCGTCGTTCATATTAGGAGGCTTCATTGGGCTATTAATGGTGCTCAACGTTTTGGGGGAAGGGGTAATGTATGGTATCGATTTAATTTGGCTTGGTTTATTGTGTTCATGCCTCATTGCCTGGCTTCTACGCGTTGGTGGTTCTTCAGTACAATGGTAGTGTTAAATTTGGGTGTCCGAAGAGAGTTTTCTTCTGTTTTTGTTGTTGGACAATTTTTTGGGCATGGTGATCGAGGGGTCTTTCAAAGGGCTGTGTTATGTGTGGGATTTCATGGGGATTATTTGTTTATTGTGCATCTTTTTTGGGGAGATGGAGATTGGGTGCTGTTGTAAGTGTGTTGGTTTGGCTTTCGGAGGATGTTGTTTGAGATTTGAACTCTCTTTTAGTGGTTTGTGTTGTGATCATATGGTATGGTTTGTTGTCGAGGATTCATGCGAATTTGAGAATCCTTGATATCAGATTTTAACACTTTGGGTGTAGTTTGCATTATATATGATACCTCTTGAGTTAATTGTTCATAATACAATATGTACCGCTTGCAATTTTGGCTTCCTAATCCAGAGTTTGGGGGTCCTTTGGTTGATAATTTGTTATCGTAACTGAATTTGAACTTCAAAATGCTTGCTTTGCCTGGCTGCTGTATATATTCCTACCTGCGTGCGTCGTGGGCCATTTTGGGTCGGCGGGTATGTGGGTTAGGCATGCATTCGCTTGGGTCTTCGGTGTCCGAAATGTTGACTCTGCATTTGAGTTCTGCTGGTGCATTGAGATGTTTCGGATATTATCTGTGCTGCTGTTTGCTTTGATGGCATGAGTTTTTTCAATTAATTGTAGCGACTTTCTGAATTGAATAGTAGCTTGTAGGAGTTGGATCTTTTGTTGGGCAAATATTGTAAGAATCAGTGTAATCTGGAGTTGCTTAATTTCATAATCGTTCTTTTTTCGAATGATTGTAATGTATCTAATCGCTCAACATCCATGGCAAAACTATGCAATTCACATAAAATTGAATGGCTCAGTAATTTGATACATTTGACAAGTTTATGGTTAGCTTCAATATTGTTTTCGAATCTCTGCAGGTACATATATAGGAGTTGATGCTGCCTTATTAATATGATTAGTGATTTGATACGTTTGACAAGGTGTCCGGAATTCTTTATTTATTTTTTTTCCTATCAACTTTGGTTTCTTTAGTGCTACTTGTGTAGCAAAATGATTTGGTCTGTAGTTGTGTTTGACAATTAGTGCATTAGTGGCGTGGGTCTTTAAATAACCTTTCACATCAAATTTCTCCTTCCCGTCATTGGAACTCAGATTGGAGATCATAACTAATAGCTCACTGTATCTATATGGTTAATTTATTGATTTGATGTTCTTGTTTGGGAGGGTATTTGATTGTTCTTGTTTATGTAGTCTTTAAGTCTCTTATTTCGACTTTTTGGAGTACGCTGCTTAGTTTGCTGTTGCATTGCTAGGTAATTACTCTACATGTCTAACCTATTGATTCCTGCCTTTTTTTTGTTGTGGCTATCTAGCTTAATCTTCAGATCTGCACGGGAGAAATTGGCCTACTACGGTGTCTTTGATGCATTCCATGCTGAAATAGCTGGGAGGGGATGCAGTTTGTGCAACAAGACTGGAAGAGTAGTGTCGGAAGAAAACATGTCAAACCTACTGGAATGGCACGACCTGAAGAGGTATGGAAGTATTGTAGCGTGCTTTTCTTGTAGGTTCAGAGGAATTCAACCTCCGACTAATTGATCGCATTTGAATAGGATATGTTCAATTGAGCTCTCATTTTATGTTTCTTTACTATGTAGTAAAATGGTCCGTGTTTTACTTTTATCCTATGCTTGTTTGTGTTCCATGGTCATTCATTTGATGTCTCCTTCTCTGTACATTACACTCGATAATACTGCATAAGAGAAAAGATAAAACTGATAGAGTATAGTCCATCTTTCGAAGGTGGTGTTTCTTGTAAACACATTTCTTCTTATTGTCTCGAGCTTTTTGTATGTGTGATGTGTAGTTACTACTTACTACATTATGAATCTTGGGTAAGAGAGAGTTTTCTCGGTTTCAGTCAATAATATAAGCTATTAGCTTGATGGTTTAACCAAGTGCAATCTTGCGCAATGTTTTGGGTTCAAATCCCAAATAGCCTATAGTTTGTAGAAGTATGTTAGACATCGCCAAATATCGTAACATGTTGAGGGACTTGTTTTTAGGTTAATCGATTAATTGGTTATTGGACTCCTCTTCTTATAAGCTATTAGCTCCTCAATGGCAGAGCAATGTGCAAACTTGCACAATCTTGGGTTCAAATCCCAATAGCCTAAATGCTTTATGTGCGCATATTGTTGTTATTATGTTAAAAGATAATACTACGATATATTTAGGAGTTTGCTAGCTATATGGCCGATGTTTATGTATTCGAGCATATTAATCATGCATGGTGCCTCCATGATCGCCAATTAATTACAAGCGAAAGGAACGAGGCATAACTCAGACAATTTTGGCCATGCAATGGCGACAATCACATGTATGTACGCTATCGATCATCTTCGTTTATGACTTTGCAAAAAGAAAAACGTCCATGGAAAATTGCCCATTGACACCTAATGTTGGGGGACCGCGCGCCACCATTTTCCTAAAATCTTGACTCTGCATTGTAAGGACCCTATCAATACAGCGGTAGCCCAACCAAGCAATCATGATGGTGTGTATGGAGCTACTACAACTTAGAAACTACGTTTTTGAGTTGTGATTTGCAATCGCTCCAGCGTTATCACAAGAATGTAATGTACCACAATTCGTGATTATGTTATTTGTTTTTAGCTTCATTAGCATCAAACAATGTTACTCAAGGTTATATAGGTAGGCACTATGTGTTGGGCCTTCCTCATAACTAAGACAATATGGTCATATAATGTCATCCATCATATATATATATATATATATATATATATATATATATATATATATATATATATATATATATATATATATATATATCGTATTTACTTATACGTCTTTTCAAAAAACCGACGTCAAATGTTTGCCGTCGATTGCATAATGTTGGGGGACCGCGCGCGGGCCAACGACTAGTAAGATAAAGGAGAGAGGTGATAGCAACTCTCATTCTTTGTAACTACGACTCATTTTCAAGTGAATCAGATGAACATTATGTCCTTTACACAATCTGAGACTTGCTACCAGCTCTCGTGCACAAGCTGTAACTTTCAGATAGCATAACTTTCAGCTCCGAATCAACTTTACAGGTCACGATATATCAAAGTAAAGATAGAGAGTTTAGCTTTAATCTGAAAAAAGAATCACTCCAAAATTCGTAATGGTCTGTGAGATATAGACATCTGACTGACATCAGGTCAGTCCCCTGTTCTGCAGCCTGCAGGTCACAAATTCTACCACCCCGACTTTAAGCGTATATAGAATCTAGCCCATTTCTTCAATAGGGTCTTAAAAGGTGTCATTATAAAGCCTTTACAATGACCTTACCATCAATATAAAAACCAAAGCTAAAGCTCTTACAAATCAAAAGATGTGAAGCTTCAAAGTGACGTGAATGTTAATAAACTATCTGACTTGTGTTCAGACAATTCAACAACATTCACGTAACTTTGGAGCTTCATAGTTTTTTGATATAGAAGAGATACAACTATGTATTATATATGGTGGAAAGACCATTGTTTAAGCTTTCCAATGACGTGTTTTAAGAATCCGTCGAAGCTGTGAGTTAGGATTTATAATCGCTAAAAGTCAAGCCTGCAAATTGCAAGACCGCAGAAACAAGAACGACCTGCTGTCAGTCACAAAACTCTATCTCATTCACCACGATTATATTGTGAGTGATTCAAATTCTAGATTAAAGCTAGCATATGTAGCTTTAATTTGGTATATCATGAGTCACATGAACCATCTTGAGGAGAAAGTTATGATGACTTCAATTAGGACGCTGTGCATGAGGGACTGCAGTACGAATCAGATTTTGATCAAGAGCATCTGTAGATTATGATGACTTTTAGAATCAGTGTAATGCGGCAATTTAATAAATGCCCGACTCTCCTTAGCTTTTGAACTCCAGTCATGTTCACATACCATACCCTATATATAGCAATCTAGGTAGGGAGTTTCTAAATGATGGGCAGCAGCTAACGTTGATTTGTCCTTCTAAATTTTACATCACTCTTTACTTATAAGTTCATATATGTCATCTCCAATCTACCCAAGTACTAGTCCTTCACAAAGTAGTTCCAAACGAACTATCTTCTACTCGTTTTGTTCAATTAACCAATTCTTATAGAAACTACATACTTCTCGTCACTTAAACATCAAAATAGATTTACTAACATTATAAAACGTCACTAACATCATCTATTTAAGTCCCAAATTGGTATAACTAGAAATCCACAATTTCTAACCAAACCATAACTTACTTTAAATCATCAAATTTTTCTTAATTAGAACACCTGAATTTCAATTGATAATTGAAACTAAGTCTTAACTCTCCCAGCAACAATCAAACATAAGAATAACCAACCTCAATCATTATTTCACAATTCCGAATTGAAAATACCCTAATCCGAATTCTACTAGTTTACCCACATAAAATTAAACTTCAAATACATGTTTTTAGGTATAAAAACTATAAGTAAACAACCATGTAAGGCCAGAAAATTCTGCTTTACAAATGATATCAAACCTATGATTTTTAATTAAAAACAAGTAAGAAGAAGGGTTAGGGAACAACACCTCTTGTGGGATGGCTTGGTGGCTGTGCTTAGCTGACCTCAGTGGCTGCTTGGTGGATGAAGGAGCGGACGAGAATGGCGTGGCAGAAGGCAAGAGTGAGAGAAGAGAAGATTTTGGGTGAAAGAGAGTGAAGCGTCGTACAAAAAAGGCGAGATTTGGTAGAAGTCCCAAAATTGAAACTTCCAAATTTTTTTTTGTTGAATAGTACCCATGAATAGTAAATCGGGTTCTCTCTTTTTTCTTTTCCCTCCTTATATATAAATTTTAAATAGAAACCATTCTTTTCTTTCACATTAAATTTCTGAAATAAAACTTGTGAATAAAAGTTTTTTTTTGACATTTATAATTCGGAGATATGTATATTTTTTTTAAAAAGTCTCGAAATACGAATTGTTTTATTACAATTGTAAAGGCCGGGTCATGTATGCCAACAAGGTCGGGTCATATGTGCTACTAAAATCTCTTTGACAATACTTTTTTTAAATATAAGCGAGATCGACCACTGTCTCTATTATTCAATGTACATCTCCTCGATAATATTTTCTTGTCTTATATTATCGCGCATGTAAAATATTATAACCGTTTTGTCACGGTGGTATAAATCCATAACAATGATGATAGTTCGCCACGAATATCATTGTCGTGGCCCAATTACTTATTTGCCACAAATTTTGCTCCTTCGTGGCCCAAGTGCTTGTTGGCCACAATTTTTTATCATTCGTGGCACAATAGTGCTTGTTGGCCATGAATTTTTTTCACTCGTGGCATAATTTTCTTTTACAACTGACTTGAACTTTTTTTCCCGTGGCCAAGGTAAATTATGCCACGAATTATGCATTTTTGTGGCATAATTCGTGACCAAGGTGCTCATTTGTACTGTTGTAGTGAATTTATATAGTAACCCCTTTGAAACCTTAGATTTTTAAGTGTCAAGGTCTTTAACTAAAAGATTACCAAAAGTAGTATAACGGTCACTAATTACATAAACAAGATCACGATGTAAATAACATGATTGGTCTCTCAATAAATAATTGAGAGACGGTCTCCCACAAGACCTTTATGGTATTTGGAAAGATGAATCAATATAAAAGTTTTCTTTTATGAGTTATAGTAAGATAACATTTCATACGTCAAACTTACATTCTAATATGTGAGAAAAAAAAATCTGACGACTTATCTACATTTTGGTAAATATAAGAACCAAATGTTTGTTTTTTAAAATGGTAAACTTCAAATTAGAGATAACAATAGTAATAACGATAAGTCACTCATCTACTATAGGCGAATAGTAATTTAACTTATTTAGTAATTTCTCCATACTAATAAGTAGGAGTATAAGTCAATTATGTTCCTCTAAACTGTGCATTATTTTATAACTCTGTTCCTTTTTTTTTTTTTGTGTTTTTTTTTAATTTATGTTTTTTCTATGTATAAACAATTGACCACAACCTACGAATAAAGGCAGTTTTTATATTTTTGAATGAATACGATCTTATCTTCATTTGACTATGAGCTATTTATGCGTCTAGAGTTGATGAAATCTTAGAAGCAATGCATAATTAAGCTGCACACACATAAAATTAACCAAATATTAGTAATGCAATCTTTTAAGTATGTACCATTGCTCTCTAACAATTAAGTAAGAACTAATGGTAGAGAGTAAGGTTAATCAAAGATAGAGTCGGAGTTACGTAAGTCATTTGTTTCACTCCTAATCAATTATATAGTTCCCCAAAATCTATCTAAATACTTTATATTGTATCAACTATAATAAGTATGTGTTTGGTCTACCTTTTCAAAATGTTTTTAGTCCCTAAATCTATGAACTTGGCCAAACATAGAATTTTTTAGAAGTTATAAACTATTTAATATTTTTGTAAAATGAGGTTTATAATGAAAATAAATGTCTACACACGTTAAATAACTGCAATTAATAGATCCTATATAAAGCTTTAGATATTCATGATTGGTTCACCTTTATCATCATGACTAGAAATCATTATAAAAAGATTCGTGCAACGCACGAACTTTCATCCTAGTATATGATTACAAGGTATTATTCCGTCTATATTCATCTAAATTTTCATCAAATTCAGATCAGATAATATTCATTCAAATCAAGCCTGATCACGAGTCTTCAAATCAGATTATATTAGAAAGATGCAGCCCAACTAAGATAGGTGTGAATTCGATTTTAACAATAATAAACCTTAATTTCGGGATTAGGATTGGAGTGGGAATTCAAGATTTAAATTTCTAGAAAGTGAAATCAAGAACATATCGAGAGTTCCTAAGCAACAGAGTAACCCTAGAGTTCCCAAATAAGACCGATTATCCTAGACTACTCTTGGAGATACCTAACCATTTGCTCACCGTAAGACAATCCAATGTAAAATTCATTAATTTTGAAGACAATGATACGAGTTCCGACTTTCGAGTACCCACGCATCCGTGAAATCCTAAATTCCTACGGAGTACTCTCTCCGTCATAACTACTTAAATACCCCCATACCCAAAATACCCTAGTATTGAGCAGGGTATGCACGCTAATCGGTTAATTAAAGTTACAAAAAATTAAATAGCAAATTAGATAACAAGGGGATCCATTATCCCTGTATTTGTTTATTATTTGTATGGAAGTGTTCCGCCATCTTATGTCTATCCAAAATGAGCAGGCGAACTCCGAGGACCACTAAAATTCCATGCTTACTTGTAAAGCCACTTCCACGGCATGTAGGAATCTTAAAAATACTCTCTCTCAAATCTGCTAAGTGTCGGTGATATACGTTTGAATTATCCCTTTTTCCCTTATGATAAGTGTCATCCCGTCACCTATTTTTGATTATTTTCTACTTGTTTTTTGATTAATTCGCCCATATGGTTGTTTTGGCTCAATTCAATGTCGTTTTGTAAATTCTAGTACATTTTCAATATGCAAGAATCGGGTTTCGTGGTTTGTTATATGCTTTTGTAGGGACATCTACGGGGTCCGTTGGTGCGGAACACAAGACATTGGAGAGGAACCATAAGAGCGAAATTATGAGCAAAGGATGAGGACGCAATCTTAGAAGCCAAGGGAGGCCCAAACACATGAGGGGTAACTTCAATTGGAGTTAAGCATGTGTTTGGGGTCTGACTTTGTTTTTGTTTTGAGATCAGGGTCTGTGAACTTTTTTCCGCGAATTTGGGGTCTGAACTAACTTCCGTCCACTTCTCGTATCTTTGCCATGAGTTGGGTGATGAGCTGCCATTACCTGCACAATATGCTGCAAAAACATTGACAAAAAGGAACAGGAATTCAAATAATTCTTATAGTGATTATCGAAGATTCGAGATGGTGTTTTTTATATAATCAGAGGTTTTTTTTTGGGAAGAAAATGGTTGGTGAGATTATGGAGAAAATGGGGGGGGGGGGGAAGATCTGTTATATTTGTTGGGGAAGATGATGAGTTTTGCGCCAAAAACATAGCCCCCTGCAGCAATACTGATGCACTCCTAAACACCATCTAGAATCAAACCTACAAACTACAATTTGTTTTTGTGATTTTTTGGTTTTTGGACTGAAATTAAAGGATATGGACTTGGGTGATTGTCGATTCTCTCGACTTGCACTCAAGAACTGGAAAAATTGCTCTTAGGATAATCACACCCTTAAGTAGTCTTCACTCTGGTGTAACCCTCCTCCTACAGGAATTAGGTTGTCGATGCTTCTCGCATCAGTGAACGAGATTCCCTCTCACTCAGGTTTTCTTTTTTGTATTTCAGCTTCTTGTTTTCTGATTACAAGAGGGGGGCTATATATAGCCTTGAAGGATCAGGCAAAATTACAAAATATCTACCTCAAAATAACTTAGAAAATTCTATAAAGAAATCCTCCTGCTTTCTCTATGTCGGCTGCCTTGATATGAGGAGTTTTCTTTTGACTAAAGTCTCCTCTTGATAGCACGCTACCCCAAAAGACATCTGATTGAAAAATCAGACCATGTGCTGCGTGATTTTTAAGCTAGGCTATTTACACAATTAAGCAAACTTAATTAAGCTAATTACTGCATAAGCTAATTGGATTGTAAATGCGTGACTAATGCTGCTCCTCCGATACTAATTTCAGCCTGATCACTTGTCGTGATAATTAATCCATGATTAATCGTCTAATCAGGATCATCAATACTCGTCTCTTCTTCATCAGGTTCATGCTCTGCATCAAATACAGTAAAAGTCGTGCATGAAAAGGACAACCGCCGAATTTTTTTACATAGCATTTAATGCAAACTGCCAGCTCATCAACCCAACACACGCTTAACTCAACGGAAGTGGACGGCCGTTAGTCCAGACCCCAACTCACGCAAAAAAGTTCACAGACCCTTATCTCAAAATTAAAGCAAAGTTGAGACCCCAAACACATGCTTAACTCCTTCAATTGGCCATATCTCATGTTCTAGAGAAGATATGAGGGTGATTCAAGTTGAAGGAGATAGCCTATGTTGAGAGCTTTCCATGATACATTACGAGCTTCGTTTGGCCAAGTAACGAAGAATTTAGAGACCTCCAAAAATCCACCCCGGGGATTCACCCGGTGGGTGGATCTCGGATGGAGATCCACCCTCCCAGTTTTCAGTTTCAATAATAATGACATTTTTGCCCTTCTTTTGTAGGTCATATAAGTACCCACTTACCCTAGTTGTATAGTCATCTTTCATTTTTTTTCTTAGATATTATGAGATTAATTCAAAAGGGGATCCAAAAACTCTCTCTCCTAGTTTGAGGTTTGGTTTCTCCACCTTTGTGAAAGTTATTAGCCCCAAATTAGACTCCTCTAATTAGTCACTTAATTTCACTAATTAAGTGGGTTAGTGATCTTTTGTTGCATGTCAAAATCAAAGCTAAATAAGGTAAGAAAACAAGTGTACTTACCTTAATTAAATGGTTTTATGCCCACTTCTTTTACAAGAAGGTCTTGAGCTGATTTTGTATGGGGATCCTCCTCCTTTCCTTAAGTTCCCAAACCAGAGAACCTCCTCCAAATACACACCAAAGAAGTCATCTAAAACCCACACTAAAAGAACTAGTTTTAGCGTAAATGTTACCTTATATATATATATATATATATATATATATATATATATATATATATATATATAGGGGACCTATCCAGTGAGAAGTGGTAATTTGGTGAGAAGTGAAAAGTAATCTCAGCCATTGATTTCGCATAACTGCAGTAACTAAACTGCATAACTCCAGTCGCTTAACTCCATGAACTAAATTAATTAACTCCAGTCGCATAACTCCATTAACTATTTTGCTTAACTCTAGTAACATAACTCTATTAACTAAATTATATAACTCCAATAATATTATTAACTTCATCAACTTTAACGTAATTCCATTAACTTTAGCATAACTCCACTAACTAAAACACGTAACTCTAACTTAACTCCATCAACTAAAACACGTAACTCCACCAGCCAAAACACGTAACTCCAATTTAACTCATTAACCAAAAAGCGTAACTCTAATGTAACTCCATTAACCAAAACGCGTAACTCTAATTTAACTTCACTAACCAAAACACGTAATTCCACCTTAACTCCATTAACTAAAACACGTAACTCCACTAACCAAAACACGTAACTCCAACGTAACTCCACTAACTAAAACACGTAACCCCAATAACATCACTAACTAAAAGACGTAACTCCATTAACTCCACTTTAATTCCATTAACTAAAACACGTAACTCCACTAACCAATACACGTAACTCCAACTTAACTCCACTAACTAAAACATGTAACTCCAACTTTAATAATAAAAAAAAATAGAAAAAAAAAACTGAAAAATGTACCCACATTTTTTTTTCTCTCTCCTCCTCTTTCCACCCACCACCACCACTCACCTCCCTCCCACCACCGGCCACCTTCACCAACCACCACCCCGATCAAGCCGACCAGCACCACCATGCTCGCCGCCCTGCCTCCAGGCCATCGGTGGTGGTCCATCCCCCCGCCGACCACTTCACGTCCCCAATCGACCAATTCTCTCTCCTCAAACTCATTTTAAACCACCACGAATTCCGCCCTCACCGATGATCCGCCGCCCCTCTCCGACGTCAGCCGCCCCTTTCCCGACGTTCTCCGCCTCTCGCATGACGTTCGCCGCCCCTCCGCCGACGTTCCCCGCCCCTCCCCCAATTTTCGAAGTGGAAAAATGAGGAAATGGGGGAGAAGGAAGGGGCCGGCGGCGTGTGGGAACGAGGGAGGGGAGGTCGTGGTATCCCGCCGATCACGGTGGCTTGATCGTGGTCGGTGGTCGTGGGGGTCGACGACAACCTCCGGCGGGGCTGGGTGGTCTCGGTTGGGTAAGGGGGGGTTGGGGAGGAGAGAGAAAATGTAAAGGGAGGGGGTATTTTTATTTTTATTTTATTTCAGTTTTTAATTTAGGCCACTAGATCAAGGTACGATGGAGGGTTGAGATTACTTCTCACTTCTCACGAAATTAATACTTCTCATTTGATATATATATTTACATATATGTAGCTAACTATTAGCTACTAATATATAAGGGTTATATAAGATGTTAGAAGATGTTTAAGGAGACATGCAAAGAAAAGATAAACTTTGACCATGGATGTTGTGTTTGGTCGTATGGCCTAAGCTAGAAGAAGAAGTCTTCACTTCTTTTTATCTCTAATTAGCTTTGTAAGGATGATAAAAATAATTCTCTCTTTTGTTTGACCATATCCTCCACTATATATAGTGGTATATTTTATATGGTAATAAAGCTAACATATTAACCTTATACTAATTGCACACTTAACCTTTAAATGTCACAATTGATATAATGTATACAGTTAACTCTTTAAGTGACATTAACTATTATATTAATATATAATAGATGTTAATTATGTAATACATGTTAATTATCATCACTTTATCTAAAATTACAACTCTTTGTAATTTAATTAACTAATTGTCATTTTTTGACAATTTACATCAAAACCCCATAATTACTAATCAACTATTAGCAATTATGTACTAAATAGCGAACTACTAATTAGTTACTAACAAAATCTCGATTTTGTCACATGAGAGAAAGTATGAACTTATCTACTATTAATTATCACATAATCAATAATAACAATAGTTCACTATCCGAGTTCTAAACTCTTCACCTAACACAGATATAATTTGTTAACTCTTAACTATGTCTTAAGGTTCGACTATATTGTATCTTATACAAATATATTTTACTTTGGAGTAACTATCTTTATCGGTGTGACCGAGAGGGATCAGTTGATTACCGCCGTCATACGACAATAACGTCAAACTCTATCCAGCCAACCGTTATCGATTTACGTTAATCAATTGACTTAGTATATTTTATATATCCCAGCTTTATTACTAATTAGATTTAATTAGTCAACGCATTATTGTCGCAGGACACTTACTCCAACAATCTCCCACTTGTCCGAGACAAGTTATGCGTTACCGATTCTCTTGTCCGTTATATCTCCCACTCAATGCAAAATATCTTTCAGGTTGAACATGCATTGGATCTTTATCAAAAGTGGTTTTCTCGATCGAGAATATGACTGTCTGACCGGAAAAACTACCATAGATAGTTTCCGAGCGTGGCCACGCATTTCCAATCATATTTACTCGAGTGGCCCTAAGATATTATACCCTGACGTGGGTGGACAAGTTCTTCTTGACTTATATTCTTTGTTCCATACAGCTAGTTATGACCCAATAGATGCCCTTTTTAGCCTCCTTTTACGGCACAACTTAGGACATAAATCAAATTAATTCTTACATCATTTCATCTTTATTCAAGATTTTCACAACAATTGTCAAGTTCTATTGTTAATATTATTCATCTCCTCTCTTTACTACTTCATTTTGGGCAACAATCCTTCTCCCTTTTTATTTCTTGTCACTTATCTTGTTTTAATTATTGTCAATTCATGTTTATTAGTTAATTAATTAGTTTAGTCTTCCAAGTTTGAATCTTTACCAAATTTCCATCTTTAGTATCATGTTTAGGACTCTAATAATTGCAATTAGTGTTGATTAAATGATGTGTGAGTAGTTCTATTGTTAGGGGGTGTGGGAAATGTGACAAAGGTGGTGTCTTTATGTGGGGAATTAACTTATTGTTATGTATTTCATATGATTTGTGCCTAATTGCTACCCTTATGATTTTAATTACACGATTGCCTAGGATGTACACTTGGGTAGGTGTATTTTTCACTAATTAGGTCAACATAAGATATTTGAGGCTCAATTAAGCATAAGTGGATAGGATTGATTGGTTAATTGCATGACAATGATTTAATCGATTAATTGGGAATTAGATTAATTACTTGAGAGAGTTTTTAATCACTTGTTGTCCCTCATTTGGAATGAATCAATTTCATTAAGTGTTCTCATTAATTCCCCTAATTAAAGAAATCGTATTTGTTGCATGAACCCCACATAAACCCCCTAACTCTTTAAATAACGGTTTTAATTCAAAGTTTTCGACTTTATTGCCTAATAGTCAATTGGTGATAGTTATTAGACAAAATTCGCATTCTTTGATTAGATTATACTAAAATTAGAACTAAAATTAATAGACGATCATTCGCAAGTTCTACATTCCGGCAGATTTTATTGTCCTATACATGCCCGAAGATATCTATACCCCCATCATTTTAGGTAGGCCTTTCATGGCTATCGGAGGACTCTTGATTGATGTTAAGAATGGGAAGTTGTCTTTTAATGTTGGTGATGATAAGATCGTGTTTCACTTGCCTAATACGTTGAAACAGCCCATGCTAGAGAGTTTGTGGAGTATTGATGTGCTTGACAATGTGTCTAATGTGCTTGGAATGGTAGAAGAGGGTGACCTCTCTAATGTGGTAAGTGACAATGTGGTAAATTGTAATGGTGATTGTCATGATGTGTTGAATGATAAGCTTGGCTCACTTGAGAGGCTACAAGAAGCTGCTACCTTAACCAATGAGGAAGGTCAACCTTGGAAGCAGAAGCTCAAACCCCTCCCCTCATCTCTTAAGTATGCCTTTCTTGATAATCAAGGGCGTTTTCCCGTGATTGTCAATGCTAGCCTAAGTGACTCTCAACTTCAAAAACTTGTTGATGAGCTCAAAGTTCAAAAGAGTGCCTTAGGCTATCACATTGATGATCTTAAGGGGATTAGCCCTAGAGTTTGCATGCATCGTATCTTTCTTGAAGAGGGACACCGTCCTTCTATTGAGGCTCAACGTCGATTGAATCCCAATATGAAGGAGGTGGTGCGAAGTGAGATGATGAAATTGGGCATCATCTACCCAATTTTCGACTCTAAGTGGTTGAGCCCTGTTCAAGTAGTGCCTAAGAAGGGTAGGATGACGGTTGTAGAGAAAGAGGATGATACCCTTTTTTCTACTAGAACTGTCATCGGTTGGAGTATTTGCATTGACTATCATAAACTAAACTCCGTCACCCTTAAGGATCACTTCCCTCTACCCTTCATAGATCAAATGTTAGAGAGATTGGCCAATCATGATTTATTTTGTTTTCTCGATGGCTATTCCGGATTCTTTCAAATGCCTATCCACACGAAAGACCAAGACAAAACCACTTTTACTTGTTCCTATGACACCTTCGCCTATAGGAGGATGCCATTCGGACTTTGCAATGCACCGGGTACTTTCCAAAGGTGCATAATGGCTTTACTTGTTTTGATGATTGTTTAAAGAATTTGTCTTGTGTGCTTAAACGTTGCGAAGAACAACACTTGGTCCTTAATTGAGAAAAGTGTCAATTCATGGTGAATGAAAGTGTTGTTCTTGGCCATGTCATATCTTCTAAGGGGATTGAGGTTGACAAGGTGAAAGTAGAGGTCATTGAGAAACTCCCACCTCCTACGAATGTGAAAGGTGTGAAAAGTTTCTTAGGGCATGCCGGTTTCTACAGGAGGTTTTTAAAGTATTTTTCAAAAATTGCCAAGCCTTTCACTTCTCTCCTTGTCAAGGATACCCCCTTTGCATTTGACGCTTCTTGTGTTGAAAGTTTTAATAGGCTAAAAGAAGCTCATGTCTCCGCACTGATTATCCAAGCTCCGGATTGGAATTTATCATTCGAGATAATGTGTAATGCGAGCGATTTTGTGGTGGAAGCGGTGCTGGGGCAAAGGAAAGATAAAAGCTTAATGTCATTTATTATATAAGCAAAACTTTTGATGGTGCGCCAGCCAAGTACACCACAACCGAGAAAGAGATGCTCGCGGTGGTGTATGTCATTGAAAAGTTTTGACCTTATTTGGTGGGCTCCAAAGTCATTGTAACACCCCCAAATTTCCTTTCCTTTTTAAAAACATTTTATCTCGAACCAAAATACAAATAAGGAAATTCAGAGGTGTCACTCCGCACTCAAGTCAAAGAACCGAATGTAAGGAGATTTCAGAAGCCGAACTACAAATGTCTAATGATCTAAAATGATCTATTACATCCATTAATTAAGTTACAACAATACAAAATTCGAAATATGAAATAGTCTAAGTATGATAAATGGTCTAATAACTTAGTGTCCAACTAATATCTAATGAGTCGTCGTTCCCGCACACATCAATCACTACAAACCTATGGTGGATTTAAAGCACAAAAACCATAGTTGAAAAAGTCAGTGAAATTGAGTAAGCTAACACCTCAACTCGTAGAAAACCAAAACCCTTACCTGAATTTTGAAAACGTTTTACATTTTATTTTCGAAAACCACACATAGCACGTTATCACATAAACCATTCATCGAGACAAATTACATCACCAAAATAGAAATATCACGGTAGCTTCAACAAGTGTATAACATTTCATTAATAGAATCCAAATCATTCTTTTATATCTTTAACGAGGAATCCATACCAAATTTATAAGTGGGATGAGCCGAATCTTTGCCAACTTATCCAAACCATACCATTATATACGTGGGTGAGCCAGTTCTTTGCCGACCCACCAAAACATACCATACAAACTACTAGACCTTAAGTGTGCACACCCCCTATTAAGTATTGCTAACCCAATAGAGTAATAATAGAGTCAAGCCCACTTAAAAACCGATGCGGTGGGGCAATAAAGTGGAGTCGATGTGACTCAAACCAATAAAGTGGAGTCGATGCGACTCAAACCAATAATCATCGTGTATCCTCATACTTTATTTATTTATTTTGTTTATAATATCGATCATTCACACAAGCTTATATTCCAATAATCATACAACCATTCATAATTCAGCCATATCAATATCAATCGCACACCCATCAACCATAATTCCAATAACATCTGTTGAATCATAAACCAAACAATATATCAATGCAATAGTCCAATCCAATCCAATCAAGATATAATAATCAAAACAATAAATCGTTCTCCGCCTAGCATGATATTAAGTTCTCATCCATCTCACCATTCACATATAGCACATAAGTTTGAAAGGTTCTACAAGTTTAAGAAAGGTTGAGCATGCTAGCTTGCCTTTTAAGCACACGGAAACTCAATAGCATAACAATCACTAGTACTCCTCATCTACGAACTCGGGTTCTACAATTACACAAATGACATTCCCAAATCAACACTCAATCTTACTCAACCAACCTACATATATATTATTATGATCCTATATACAATGTATGAACATAACAATACCCAAATCCAAACCAACAATTATCAATTATCCAATAAAACTCATGTAACACCCAAATTATTATAAAAATTCCTAAAGTGCTAAAATTAGTTTTAAAACAGAATATAACTCATAAAAATCAACCCTTAATAATTATAATTTAATTAGAAATTATTTTAACCACTTAAACAATGTTTTATTAATCAAAAATAATGTTTTATTGCATAAAATCCCATAAATACGAAATTAATAAAATAAATCATAAAAATAAATTATAAACTACCAGATTTCGAAAGCCCCAATTAATTTTATAATTTGAGCTAATTAAATCAATTTACAACATTAATCTCATAATTTAAACCAAACACAATTCTTTCAAAACATGGACAAAGTACAATCTAATTACCGAAATAAATGTATTTGATCAAATTAACAGAAATAAATCACCCCTAGCATATAGTATTCGAAATCAACAAAGACAAAGAAAAAAGATTAGCTTAATTAACACTTAATCACAATTAAACCCAAAACTCAAAACAACCCAAAACTAAACAAAATATCAAAACCTTAAATCAACAAACTAACTACAATCAATTTACCCATCACCAATAACATCTAATAACATCATTTTAACACGAATTTAATCACTAAGATCGATCTAATAACTTGCTCTTATCAAAAGAACAAAAACAGAGGAAGAGAATAGATGAAGACGTTTACCCACGTCGGAGAAGGAGAGAGGCGACGGTGGTACGGTGGTGGTGAGGCAGAACAAGGCGACTTGGCCGTGGCTGGGCAGGCGTCGTGGGAAGAAGTGAGGGCGGCGTGTGCGTGCGTCGTTTGAGTGAAGAAACAAAAGTAGAAATAGGGGAAGTGTTCTTATATAGAAGAAAGGGGGGGCTGGGGTGTTTTGTCGTGGGTTATGAGAAAGAGAGAGAGTGTTTTTATTTTTATTTTTTTCCCTTTTTTTTTTTTCCTTTTTTTCTGAATTCCATTATTGGTTTGGGTTGGGTTGGATATGGTTTGTGTATTTGGGCCAAGTTGTGTAATGGGTTGGTGTTGATCCTATAGGTAGGTTTGACCCGATTTTAGAAATAAACCCACATATCTAATACTATATATTAAAACCTGAAATCGAGTCTTTCCTAGAACGACACTTGGCATTTATTAATTGGATAGAACATAAAAATAGCATTAAATATAATTATCGTTTAAGATATGGTAATAAATTATCATAGAGTAGTATAATATAGCTAATTTATGGAAAATAATTATTAAGGTAATTTATTTGAACAAAGATAAGCCGTAGTATAGTATAACTAATTTATGGAATATAATCATTATGGTAATTTATTAGAACAAAGATAAACCAACATTTTTCTTATAGAGTGAGTATAAACAATATAAATATATAGCACGGGCGTGGCACGGGTATGCAAACTAGTAAATCCCGATTTTAGAAATCGTTTACGAACCCAAACCCATCTTGAAACCATTTCCCACTAGAGTAATATAACTAATCATTAATATAAAATACTTTGAAATTTCGCAATATTACAGTTATTGTGCATACCGATCATGCGGCATTAAAGTATCTTATGAGTAAGAAAGCGGCTAAACCAAGGCTTATAAGATGGGTGCTTCTCATTTAAACTTTGACATTGATCAAGGATAAAGTGGGAGCTGAGAATATGGTGGCGGACCACTTGTCAATACTTAGAATGGAGGAGAGGGGAGACAAGGATGATGACATTCCGATTGATGATAATTTGAGAGATGATTCGCTCATGTCCTTTAGTTCCGAAACCCCATGGTATGTCGATATCGTTAATCACCTAGCTTTCGATTTCATACTAAAAGAGTTTGATGCTCAAGAGAGCAAGAAGTTGAGGTATAAGGCGAAAATGTATTACTGGGATGTGCTTTACTTGTTTAGGATGTCTCAGATTTCGAACCAACGTGCCCTGTAGGTGTCCCTACAAAAGCATTAACAAACCGCAGAACCCGAATATCGTACAATATGGAAAATGTACTAGAATTTATAAAACGACATTGAATTGAGCCAAAACAACCTTATGGGCGAACTAATCGAAAAACAAGTGGGAAATAAGCAAAAATAGGTGACAGGACGACACTTATCATAAGGGAAAAAGAGATAATTTCGATGTTGGGTAGTGCTTAGTTGATCAAGCAAAGGGGAAGGAGAGAAACAAAGGAGCTAGGAGCCTAGTAGCACACAGGAAGAGGTCATGTACCACATGATGAAGCGATCAAAAGGTACAAGTTCCTAAACCCAACCTTTAGTTCCGATTAATTATACAACCCTTGAACATGTTAATACTAGTTCTAGAGTAGGGTTTAAGTAACCTTTACCTTTGGCTTGCTTTGACAATTTGATTGACGTAGAGTTTGAGTCCACTAGATGGGCTCACTTAAACATCATGGAGAAATTATGAATTGAGGAGGATATTAGAGTGCTTTTAGACTATTTTGGATTGTCACGTTATTACAATGCAAATGAGAAATCCTATAGGGTGTTAACATGTGAGTTTTTAGCAACCTTTGTGGCTACTCCAAGGGATAATACACCTAGACTAAGTTTTCAAATGTTTGGCCACCCCTATTCCTTCTCATTGTAGGATTTGCGGCCCTCGTAGAGATATCGTACCTCAAAGATGGAGTGCACAAGACTAAGAAGACCAAGAGTGACATTGACGCCCGCAAACTTATATGGGCTCGCTTAAACCGATCTAGTAGCATGTTTAATTCCGCTAAGTCTACCTCCGGGGATATTAGAAATCCCACATTGCACTACTTTGCGCGAATTATATCCAATTCCTCCCTTAGCTCTAGAGAAACTCACCACATTATGGGGACAACGACCTTACACCTTCTAAACGAATTCTATCATAAGGCCAAACCGTCTCTCAATCTTGTGGCCATCATAGCCCAATATTTGTTAGAAGTCAAGAGCTCAACTTCCAAGGCTAAGGGGATCTCTTGTGGAGGTCTAATTACAATCATTGCAAAGAACTTGGGATTTTGGGTCTCGCGCCTACACTCATACAATCCTAATTAACATTTGGTTAGACCTCACCTACCTTAAGGCTTTCGTCACCCACGTCCAATTGGACAAAAAGGATGTCCTGCTCTTCGTCATCAACCGTGACTGAGACATACTTGTTCCCCATCCCAAGTGAACTACATTAGCCGACAAACTTAATTGGGAAATGCCTAGCAGGAACAAGGAGTACCATATTACACATTCTACAGTTTAGGGAGAATGTTACGTGTTTATTTAACCGCAAGCGTACGGGTAGTTGTAGCTAACGGGTCGGTCTCACGGAGGTATGAAAAATGTTTAGGTGGTCGTCTAAAAAATTGAAGTCAGCTACGCTATGGTCGAAATGGTTTGGTGATTATATCAATTGGAACAAGCAAGAATGTAAATAAAATCGCTGTAAATCAATGAACTAAAGGCCTAGGGTGGAGATATCCCCACTAACATGCATCTACTATGATATTAAAACAAATAGCAAGTCAATTACACATAGATTAGGGGAGATTATGCAAAGAACTACTTATCCTGGCAAGGCTATCATAGTCTAATCCAATTACTATCCTAAATCCTATTTCCGTAGTGAAATGATCTAGTAATAAGAAGCATTAAAAACGCATAACTATCCCAACTAGTCCTAGCAACCCACTCCCGTGGTGAAACATCCTAATCAATATTAGAGGGCTGATAGCTAAACAAGAATCACAACTGCCGTTTATAAACTCTGTTTAGCACTCAACAAGCATGAATTAATGTAAATCTAATCGCAGCAACATGCATATAAATTAGACAACAATAATCAAAATCAAGTTGATAATTAAACATAGCCATAATAAGCCCTAATCATATGAATCAATATAACTTGCTAATTCATGAATTAAATCATAGTATCAAGCATGTTAGGGTTCCATCAAACCCTACAAAAAGACTACTCACACATATTGAAATTAAAAACAACAACAATTGAATTAAAGCAAAACATAATTAAAGAGTAGAGAGATAGAATTGCAATACTGTGATGGTCTGAATGACTGAATAATAAAGAAAATAAATCTTCGAATCTGATAAAAAAAATGCTTGAATCTTGAAATAAACTTGAAGTCTTGAAAATAACGGTGTGCAAAAAAATAATGAAAGCTTAGATCTAAGTTACAAGGGCTCAACTAGATATAAATACCTAGAAGGTTATTTTATAATTTCCTAATAGAAAATAGGAAATAAGCCCCCGAAAACAAATTAAGTAAATCCCGTGGAAAACTGACCAGTGCATCAACACGAGTCGTGCAACAATATGCACGAGTCGTGACCACTTCAGTCACCAAATCGTGAATCTACACGAGTCGTGCAATAAGCGCACGAGTCGTGTAAAACTGGTCTGGCAGTCCAACTTTAAACGCCTCGAATTTCTTCGTTACTTATTCGGTTTGGGCATGTGACCACTTCTTAGAAAGCTAAGATCATAGTCTTTCACTTCCAATTGATTTCACTGCAAAATGCCAAGTGGTCTGGGAGATATTGATCTTCGAAGTTGGCTCTACGTAAATGAACTTCAATCTCGTATCTTAAGTTCTACAAAATGTCCTCTTTATACCTGAAAAGCTCAAAAACCAACAACTATACCAAGGACGTGAAATATTGTGGGAATGAATGATAATAGAGTATAAATGAGGGCAAATATAGCAATTATAACATCGTAAAGTCCTATAAAAGTTTGTAAAATAAGGACTTATCAGAGAACCCCCTCATGCGGGTGGCCCGGATGGGTTTCGATTTGAGTACTACCTCCCCCATGACTTAGAACCAGAGGAGAGTGGGGATGAGGATGATGATGTTCATATGTCTGAACCATCTCCCACTATAGCTCATTACCCACCCCGCCCATACGGCAATCCCTCTAACCCTAGCTCCTCCACCCCTCATTTTTATATGACCATCCTTAGCGCAACTCTCATCTCTCTTCATGAAGGGATGGTGGAGGTATGGAGGGAGGTTGAGAGCTCCAATTCACGCATCGACAACATTGCCACGGGGGTCGCCGCTATTCATAGGCGGCAAGACCAATTAGAGCAAAACCTTGTGAACTATTTAGCGCCTATTTACACCAACTCTGTGGGGTTTTATCCGGGCAATTTTGACCAGACGCATGCACATTTTCAGCCTCCGGAGGGGTTTAACCCTTACCAACCGGATCATTTTCCCCCTTTCCCTAATGGACCTTTCCTCTACTACCCGCCTTACCACTACTCCTCCCCCCGGAAATGAATCCCTAACTTTGGCTAACGGGGATGTTGCCACGTTCAGTGTGGGGGGTATATATTGGGTTTGGATGTTCTTAGGAGTAACTTGAATTGGTGTTGGTATTTTTTTTTTGTTATTATTTGCATTTGTTGTCGATTGTGAAGGGTGGTGATTTGCTTTGCTTGAGGGCTCTTGTGTTAATTGTTGTTGATTGATGTTGAATCATGTTTGATGATTGTTTACAAATGATTAGTGATTTGTGGTGACCGTGCATGGTGTGTTTATATGCTCCCTTCCCCTTTGAATCGAGTGTTTCTTTATTGGGGTATTTAATCCAAATATCTCCCTTAATTCAAATTTGGTCCCTTGTAAAATTCAAATTTTTGAATCACTTGTGTATATATATTTTATCTACTCTTTTTTTTCTTTCATCCAAATTTTCTAAATTGTTAGGTGGAAAGCAAAACTATTTACTATTTACACCATCTCAAGTTACTCCTATGGACATCCCAAACCCAATATACACCCCCCCACATTCAACATGGCAACGTCCCCGTTAACCAAAACTAGGGATTCCTATTCGTGGAGAGGGTAGTAGTGGTAAGGCGGGTAGTAGAGTAAAGGTCCATTAGGGAAAGGGGGAAAATGCTCCGGTTGGTAAGGGTTAAACCCCTCCGGAGGCTGAAAATGTGCATGCGCCGGGTCAAAATTGGCCGGATAAAGCCCCACGGAGTTGGTGTAAATCGGTGCTAAATAGTTCACAAGGTTTTGCCCTAATTGGTCTTGCCGCCTATGAATAGCGATGACCCCCGTGGCAATGTTGTCGATGCGTGAATTGGAGCTCTCAAGCTCCCTCCATACCCTCCATCATCCCTTCATGAAGAGAGTTGAGAGTGGCGCTAAAGGTGGTCATATCAAAATGATGGGTGGAGGAGCTAGGGTTAGAGGGATCGTCGTGGGGACGGGGTGGGCTATGAGCTCCTGGGGGAGAGGGTTTGGACATATGATCATCATCATCCTCATCCCCATTCTCCTCTGGTTCTAACTCATGGGGGAGGGTGTACTCAAATCGAAACTCATCCGGGCCACCCGCATGAGGGGATTCTTCCCAAACTCTAGAATGTGTAATATGGTACTCCTTGTTCCTGCTAAGCATTTCCAAATTAAGTTTGTCGGTTAAGGTAGTCCAGTTGTAATGGGGAACAAGTATGTCTCGGTTACGATGGATGATGAAGAGCAAGACATCATTTTTGTCCAATTGGACGTGGGTGACGAAAGCCTTGAGGTAGGTGAGATCTAACCAAATGTTAATTAAGATTGTATGGGTTTAGGTGCGAGACCCGAAATCCCAAGTTCTTTGCAATGATTGTAATTACACCTCCACAAAAGATCCCCTTAGCCTTGGAAGTTCAGCTCTTGACTTCTAACAAATGTTGGTCTATGAGGGACACAAGATTGAGAGACGGTTTGGCCTTATGATATAATTCGTTTAGAAGGTGTAAGGTCGTTGTCCCCATAATGTGGTGAGTCTCTCTAGAGTTAAGGAAGGTATTGGATATAATTCGCGCAAAGTAGCGCAATGCAGGATTTCTAATATCCCCGGAGGTAGACTCAACATAATTAAACACGCTACTAGACCGCCTTAAGCGAGCCCACATAAGTTTGCGGGCGTCAATGTCACTCTTGGTATTCTTAGTCGTGTGCACGCCATCTTTGAGGTACGGTACCTCCACATGGGCCGCAAAATCCTCCAATGAGAAGGAATATGGGTGGTCAAACATTCGAAAACTAACTTTATGTGTATTATCCCTTGGAGAAGCCATGAAGGTTGCCAAAAACTCACATGTTAATACCCTATAGGATTTCTCATTCGTATTGTAATAACGTGACAATCCAAGATAGTCTAAAAGCGATCTAATATCCTCCTCAATTCCTAATTTTTCCATGGTGTCTAAGTGAGCCCATCTAGTGGACTCAAACTCTACCTCAATCAAATTGCCAAAGCAAGCCATATGTAAAGGTTCCTTAAACCCACCTCTAGAATTATTATTAACATGTTCAAGCGTTGTATAATTAATCGAAAATAAAGGTTGGGTTTAGGAACTTGTACCTTTTGATCGCTTCTTCATGTGGTACACGACCTCAACCTATGTGCTCCTATCTCCTTTGTTCCTCTCCTTCCCCTTTGATTGATCAACTAAGCACTATCCAACATCGAAATTCGATTTCGAAAATTGAAAATTTCAAAAATTCGAAAATGCACCTATTTACTCCCAAATTTGGAACACTATCTCTCTATATCATTCTTATCCTTCCCTTAAATTATGGCAAAGAAATAATGTAATTTGGGGGTTGAAATGAGGAGAGAGAAAAATTAGAAAATTTGAATTTGGGGCTTTTGTTTTTTGATTGGTGGAGGATTTAAAGGATGGGGAGAGGAGTTGTTTGATGAAGTTGGAGTTGATTTGTGTGAGAAATGGTGGTTGAAATCTTAGAGAGAAGGGAGAGAAAAAGAGGAGAGAGAAGTTGAAGGTTTGAATGGGGAAGATGAAGATGTGAAGGCGTGGGAAGGATGTGAGGATGAAGATGGGTTCCTGGGTTACTATTCACGCAATTTTATCTTTTTTTCTTTTTTTTTTTTTTTTTTTTTTTTTTTTTTTTTTTTTTTGCGGATCAGTGTTCCTCCCGACCGGGTGGATCGATTCACCCGCCGGGTGACTGATTCACCCGGTCATTTGAGATTATGTTCTCCTGCATAACTAATTTATCCGCCGGGTAGAGGATTCACCGGTTAAGCTTGATTTCTGCTTCCTTTCACATTTTTTTTTCACCATAGGCTACTCCTTAGCCAAATTTTCAACAAAAATCGACACACATACTTCAATACTTCTCTCCAATCATCTCCCTTGAGTGTTAACTTGCGATATCACCCAATGACAACAAGCTCTCGTGCATGGTAACAACACATCACAAACAACAAATGAAGACACGAAAATTGAAATGTGTACATGCGAGAGCCTGGATTGCCTCTCCCAAGTAGCGCGAGTTTTTAGCGGGCCCGTCGGACCGACTTTCAAGAGCTCAATCAGACCCCTATTGGGGACACTTCTCTAGGTGAAACGTCTCAATACAACCAATTGAGATGTCCTTGCATGTAAATCTTGAGCCGTTGACCATTGACTTTAAAAGACTCACCATCTTGACCTTGAATCCTAATGACTCCATAAGGGAATACATTCTTCACCTTAAAAGGACCCGACCACCTTGATTTTAGCTTTCCCGAAAACAACTTCAACCTTAAATTAAAGAGAATAACTTCATCATCGACTTTGAACTCCTTGTGGAGTATCTTGGCGTTATGCCACTTCTTAGTCCTCTCTTTGTAGATTTTGAAGCTCTCATATGCTTCATGACGCAACTCCTCAAGCTCATGAAGTTGGAGAACTCATTTTTCTCCGGCTAAACCACTATAAAGGTTGATTTCTTTGATCGCCCACCAAGCCTTGTGTTCTAGCTCCACCGGGAGATGGCACGACTTCCCATACACCAACTTGTAGGGAGTGGTCCCTATTGGCGTCTTATAAGCCGTGCGAAGTGCCCAAAGCGTGTCGTTTAGTTTAGAGGACCAATCCTTACGCTTTGAGTTCACCACCCTCTCCAAAATGGACTTGATTTAGCGATTGCTAACTTCGACTTGCCCGCTTGTTTGGGGGTGATAAGCTAAAGCGATCTTGTGGTGGACCCCATATTTTCTCAAAGTGGCCTCAAACGTCTTTTTTGTGAAGTGAGATCCACCATCACTAATCACCACTCTAGAAACTCCAAATCTTGGAAAGATAATATTCTTGAAAAAATTTGCAACGGTCTTGACATCATTGGTTGGTGAGTCCAATGCTTCAATCCACTTTGACACATAGTCAACCGCCACCAAAATATACCTATTCCCATTAGAAGAGGGAAAATGTCTCATGTAATCAACTCCCCAAACATCAAATAGTTCTACCTCCAACATAGAATTGAGGGGCATCTCATCTCTTCTTCCGATATTTCCCCTTCTTTGACAAGAGTCGCACCTCAGCACATAATCATGTACATCCTTGCATAAACTTGGCCAATAGAAGCCGCATTGTAGGAGTCTTGCAACCACCATAAGGGGATGAGTGGCATCGAGCAACTATGTCATACCCTTCCTCGGTTGTGACACATCTTCTATACATAACTTTTATTTATTTATTTTTTATTTATTCAAAAACCAAAAAAATTAAAAAATGAGAAAATCCAAAAAAATGTAAGAAAATGTAAATAGTTTTGCTTTCCCCCTAACAATTTAGAGATTTTTCTAGTTTTCAACTTCTTAGGAAACTGTGCCACTTAGACAATTCTTCTTGCACCATTGCACTGTGAATAAGTTTTTTTCTCGCCTAATATTTTGACTTTGAGCCTATTATTCCGATTAATTTGTTTTTGCCAATTTTGTGAGTTGAATGCTTTGTGTGACTACTCTCCCAAGGTGACATTATTGTGCTAAGACTACGTTTTTCCACAAACACTTTAAAACGAGGGGTGACCGCCCCCTATCTTGGCACACTTCCGCCACCAATGAAGCTTTAATAGGCCGATTTGGAAATAAATTTCCTTTCATTACAAAACTTCAAGGAAAATCGGCAAGACCCAATGCGGGTGGAGCCACCAAAAACTTGTTTCAATTAATAAAATCGGCAAGACTCGTATGAGTGGAGCCACCAAAAATATACCCCCATCCCTCAATAAAGTTGGTATGACCCGATAAGAGGTCGAACCAACACTTTCAATTCTCGAAAATTAAAAAAAAAAAATTTAGTGTTATCTAGTTTTGAAATGGGGACACCTTCGCCTCACAAAAAAAATGTTTATTGAATAAACTACAAATTCTATACATATTCTCAACTTCTTTTTTCACAGATTTTTAGTTGTCAAGCACGATTTTGGACGATCCTTAGCACCTACACTTGTAGGAGTCGGGATTTGCGGTCCACGAGACTAAACGCACACTTGAGGACTTTCTCAGCTCCCTCCATGCTTCTTTGTCAACATGTTAGGAGGGGTAACCTTTGTGAGCAATGTTTTAGTGGATTTGGTAGATTGTCTAATGTATATGGTTACCTCTTTAGTTAAATTTTAGGATCATTTCTTTTAGTTAGAGGAAAAGCAAAAACCTCCTAGACTCCCATTTGGGCTAGGACGGTAGTCATTTTTTAGGGATGTGACTTATTATGTTCGGAATCAATCTAATTTTAGTGTATGTGCTTGAATGATATGATTGGACTCCAAATTTTCTCGCAAGACCCTCCTTGCCTCCCAAGGGGTGCCAATCCCCACAGATACCCCGAAGTGGGAGTTGAAGGGGCGCGGAGTACGCTAAAGCTCAATCAGCTATTATATATAATAAAATGTGTATTTTATTAGTTTGTAGATTTGTGCTTGTATATTGTAATAAGGGTAGTATCTATCTAGTTGTGCCTTGATTTTGTGCTCGTTTCCCCCTTTGAGATTATATGGTTTGATTTGACTTACTCCGGGACGAGTAAGAGTTTAGTGTGGGGGAGTTTGATATACGTTGAATTATCCCTTTTTCCCATATGATAAGTGTCGACCCGTCACCTATTTTTGATTATTTCCTACTTGTTTTTAGGTTAGTTCGCCGATATAGTTGTTTTGGCTCAATTCAATGTCGTTTTGTAAATTGTAGTACATTTTCAATATTGTACAAGAATCGGGTTCTGCGGTTTGTTATATGCTTTTGTAGGGACACCTATGGGCACATTGGTGCGGAACCTGAGACATTGGAGAAGAACCATAGGAGCGAAATTGAGAGCAAAGGATGAGAATGCACTCTTAGAAGCCAAGGGAAGCCCGAACACATGAGGGGTAATTTCAATTGGTCATATCTCATGTTCTAGAGAAGATATGAGGGTGATTCAAGTTGAAGGAGATAGCCTATGTTGAGAGCTTTCCAATAATACACGTAACAGCCCGATCCACCGTCCGTCGCAACACAACCCAATAAGATAGGAAGTCACCAATAAACCCATAAATTCTCGCTTGGGCTCTAAAAGGTGAAGACCTTATTGGTACTATGATGGTTGAAATCTATTATAAACTGATCATATGAGCCTTATTTTCCCAATGTGGGACAAACCAACTCCATAAACCACTTTCCATATTCCGTAGTGTCACAAACTCCCTCACTTAGAGAACGCAACGTCCCCGTTGCGCCTCGGCCAAACCATATCAACATCAACACAGGTCCAAGATCTTCCCCGCTAGATGGCTGATCTGGGCCTCGCCCCAGCACCCAGCACCCAGTCGCAAGGTTGTTCTGATATCATTTGTCACAGCCCGATCCACCGTCCGTCGCAACACAACCCAATAAGATGGGTAGTCACCCCTTAGGCCTATAATTCATCTCGTGGGCTCTAAAAGGTGAAGGCCTTGTTGATAATATGATGGTAGAAATCGATTATAAACTGATCATATGAGCCTTATTTTTCCAATGTGGGACAAACCAACTCCATAAACCACTTTCCATATTCCGTAATGTTACAATACATTACGAGCTTCGTTTGGCCAAGTAACAAAGAATTTAGAGACCTCCAAAGATCCACCCCGGGGATTCACCCTCCAAAGTTTTCATGACATTTTTGCCCTTGTTTTGTGGGTCATATAAATAACCACTTACCCTAGTTGTATAGTCACTTTTTCATTTTTTCTTAGATATTTTGAGATTAATTCAAAAGGGGATCCAAAAACTCTCTCTCTCTCTCTCTCTCTCTCCTAGTTTGAGGTTTGGTTTCTCCACCTTTGTAATTCTTACATCCTTTCATCTTTATTCAAGATTTTCACAACAATTGCCAAGTTCTATTGCTACTATTATTCATGTCCTCTCTTTACTACTTCATTTTGGGTAACAATCCATCTCCCGTTTTAATTATTAGTTTAGTTTTCTAAGTTTGATTCTTTACCAAATTTCCATGTTTAATATCGTGTTGTCGTTAATTCCCCTAATTAAAGAAATCGTATTTGTTGCATGAACCCCACATAAACCCCCTAACTCCTTAATTAACGGTTTTAATTCAAAGTTTTTGACTTTATTGTCTAATAGTCAATTGGTGATAGTTATTAGATAAAATTCGCATTCTTTGATTAGATTAGACTAAAATTAGAACTAAAATTAATAGACGATCACTCTCATCCCTGTGGATTCGACCCTCGCTATATTAGGGTATATTAGATTGGCTTAAGACTTGTTTTAGGCCCATCAGTCGGATAAATTGATTAACTTTGATAAATCTTCGATTATTTTTTTCGAAAAATGTTTCTAGCGACAAAAGGTCTTCTTTAGCTTCCCATTTTGCTATGACTTCTAAAAGTGTTTTAGGTCGTTATTCAGGGGTCTTTTCTAATGGTACTCGGCCACGGAATCTTGATTTTCAACATATTATCAAAGCTACGGATCACAAACTGAATTATTGGGTTTCGTCTTTTCTTTCTAAAGCAGGTCGTTACGTACTTATCCAAAGCAATCTTAAAGCCCTTCCGACTTTTGTCATGTCCACAACTGCGCTTCCTAGCAAGGTTTTAAAAGCGTTAGATAAATCTAGTAGACAATTTTTTTTGAAGTCCGACTCTTTGAAGGACGGTATCCCATTCATTGCTTGGAAAAATGTTTGTCGCCCTAAACAATATGGTGGTTTAGATCTTAGAAAAGCGAAAGAAACTAATGAAACATTTTTGCGTAAGTTAGGTTGGGAAATCTTTAAAGATAGTGATAATCTCTAAGCCAATATTGTTAGGAAAAAATATCTTTCAAAAACAAATTTCTTTGACTACAAACCAAAAAGCACGGATTAATGGATTTGGCGACAAATCCTCAAAAACATGAACTTCTTAGGAAGGGTATCAGGTGGAAGGTTGGTAACAGTAAAAATATATTTTTTTGGCTAGATAATTGGTGTTTTAGTAAAAGCATTGTGGAAATTTTGCAGGTTAATTTGGATTGTATTCCAAACATCAACCTTAAGGTGGAAGAGTATATATCTAATGTTAATTAAAACATCGATTTCATTAGTAATTTAGTGCCTTCTTTTGTACTGGATATTATAAGAGGTATTCTCGTCCCTTCTATGCCGATTGAGGATGAACCTATTTGGGGGCTTAATGCGGATGGTCACTATTCGGTTAAATTAGCAACTTGGTTGGGTCATGGTATCTATGATACTACTCCTAAGTGGGATTTTCACTGGTTATGGAAACTTCAAATTTCTCCAAAACTTCAAATTTTTGTTGGCAACTTCTCAATAATGGCTTGCCCACTAGACACAACCTTCACTCTCGTATTAGTGGGATAGATGAGACTTGTCTTTTATGTAATTTAGGTCCTGAAACCTCTGACCATCTTTTCTTAAATTGTCCGATTGCGCGGTCATTTTGGAACCTCCCTTGTTGTATTGCTTAGGTAGGTATTCAACATTGTTCTTCTATCGTCACATGTTCTCCTACTTTGCTAAACGCGATAAGCAAATTCTGTGCAAAATGATTTTTCTTATTTAGAGTTTCTGGAAAGCTCGCAGTAAGGTTATCTTCGATAAGCTTCAATTTCAGTAAAAATATATTTTTTTGGCTAGATAATTGGTGTTTTAGTAAAAGCATTGTGGAAATTTTGCAGGTTAATTTGGATTGTATTCCAAACATCAACCTTAAGGTGGAAGAATATATATCTAATGTTAATTAAAACATCGATTTCATTAGTAATTTAGTGCCTTCTTTTCAACTGGATATTATAAGAGGTATTCTCGTCCCTTCTGTGCCGATTGAGGATGAACCTATTTGGGGGCTTAATGCGGATGGTCACTATTCGGTTAAATCAGCAACTTGGTTGGGTCATAGTATCTATGATACTACTCCTAAGTGGGATTTTCACTGGTTATGGAAACTTCAAATTTCTCCAAAACTTCAAATTGTTGTTGACAACTTCTCAATAATGGCTTGCCCACCAGACACAACCTTCACTCTCGTATTAGTGGGATAGATGAGACTTGTCTTTTATGTAATTTAGGTCCTGAAACCTCTGACCATCTTTTCTTAAATTGTCCGATTGCGCGGTCATCTTGGAACCTCCCTTGTTGTATTGCTCAGATAGGTATTCAACATTGTTCTTCTATCATCACATGTTCTCCTACTTTGCTAATCGCGATAAGCATATTCTGTGTAAAATGATTTTTCTGATTTAGAGTTTCTGGAAAGCTCGCAACAAGGTTATCTTCGATAAGCTTCAATTTCATCCTATTGCGTGCTTCGTTCAAGCTTTCCATTATCTTATGAAATGGAAGGCTCGATGCGAAATGGACCTTATCTCTCCCCCTCTTTCTCTTTCTTCTCCTATTTCGGATTCGGCAACTTCAATTCCAATTCGCTGATTTGTTCCTCCTCCGGGTATCATCAAAATCAACTTTGATGGGTCGGTCCCTGATAATAAAGCAGCTGCGGGTTTTCTTCTGCGCTCTTCGACCAGAGATTTTGGGTTGTTGCTCAGTCTTGCTCGCTAAAGCGCATGCGCTTCGTGGTGGTATTGCTTTGGCTTAGGAGCCGGGTTATAAGAAGATTCAAATTGAAGGGGATAATTTAGTTATTATACAAGCTGTGCTGGGTCGTCATAAACCTCCTTGTTCGGTGGATTTCATTGTTAGAGATATCAAAAAAATGTTAGAAGCATTTGGTCATTGGCACATGTTTTTCGTGAGGCAAATCGTGCGGCAGATTGGTTGGCTTCGTGGGGCACCGAATCCTTAATTTTCGGGATGGTACTCCGTCCACTTGGACCAGTGATCCGTATTTTCTTGATTGCATTTCTGCCGATAAATTAGGTAATACCCTGGAGAGAAGGGTTACATAACTTTTTCCTTCTTTCTAACGCTTACCGTTTAAAAGAAAAAGAATCTTATTTCGCCATGCAACTTTTTTGGTTGCAATTTGATTAACCAATTAGTGCCTATGACTTGCCCAACAACAACTCGTTTCTTTTCATATACTCCCTCCGTTTCTTTTGTTTCTTTACGTTTCGTTTGAATTCCTATTCAAACGAAACGTAAAGAAACAAAAGAAACGGAGGGAGTAAGATGTTTGAGATAGTACTGAACTACTGAAGGTTTACATCAGAACTCAAAAGTCAGAAACAAGAGAGCTCCCGTGTTACTTCCGCAAGAAAGTAAAACCGAGAGACCAGAAAACCCCGAAAACCAGAAATCACCAGTAGCAAGTAGCAACTACTGAGAATGGGTAGATTTTCAGCACTCCGGTCAGGCACCGCCCTACTCCGCCCACTTCTCCGCCAACAACACCCATTCCTCCGCCCAATTTCATCTCGATCAGCATCGTTTATGTCTTCCCTTCTCTCCCCTTCCTCCCCACAACTCGCTCCTTCCTTCTCCTCCCTCTCCATTCCCACCGCCGCCTGCCTCTTCTCCTCCTTTTCTTCTTCCAGAAGCTTCTCCTCCGCCTCCGGTATCTCCTCTCCTTTATTTATTTTATTTTTATCAAGATGTGGAACTTGGTTGCAATTGTGAAATATTGGTTTATAAGTGCCTGCATTTGATTACGTTTTCTAGATTGATTTGAGCACCATAATTCCCTCGCTATAATAGTAATTTAAATGTACGGCGAATTCACGTGGTGCCCTCAGAACTATGTGAGAACGCTCTTGGTGCCGCTACTTTTGAAACTTGTACAATCCGGTGCCCCCGAATTTTACACCTATAGACTTGTGGTGCCCCTATCTTCTAAAGCCGACAACGTTTGGATGTTAAACGATGATTTGACGTATGATTAGTGAGATTTAATCAAATTAATTCAATTGCGACTCAACCAAAATGTTTGTATTGAAAATCAAGGGCTTACCGTCAATTTTGTGAGAAACTCATTGTTAATTGGAATATCAACGTCTATTTCGGATTGAAGGGAAGGATCTGTATTGTTAAGTCAATTTCTTGTCTTGGATTGATTTTCGTTGTTAAATTACAGCAACAATGACGACAAAATATGGGTTCTGATGTAATTGGGTTCGTCTTTATTAAATAACAATGTGAGATAAAGTTATTTTGAGGCTGAATGTTGCATGGGTTGATAATTTCCTGGGAAATCAGATTAGGTCTTTGGGTTCTCTAATAAGCAAATGATTTTCAATCATTTCTACTGGTGTGAGATGATTTAGGCTGTGTTTATGATTTATCTTAAGACTTAATTTTGTTTTTATTTGGTGTTCAGACTTACCTTCTAATATGGTCCTGGTTAAGTCAGATGACCTTTTGAGCGAGTCTCTCCGAAAGGCTAAAGGTATCAGAATTATATATGAATTACGTGTTTGTTAGTGAAATTTTTGATTGTTGACTGCCTGTCCTTTTATGCTGAATTTTATATTGCGTGTTGGTCAGATGAATCTTTTCCAGCAATCTTCTACTTCACAGCCGTGTGGTGTGGTCCATGTAAGTTTTGCTGCTATATTCTGAACGTGTAAAACAAGCTATTCGTGTTTTTTTTTGTTATTTGATTGCGGGTGCTGTTCTTTAGAAGTTTTGCATTGACTCTCCTTGAACAAAGTTAAAAATCTTTCTCAAGAGTCCAGACATAGATGCTATTAGCAGCTATACTGTTTCTTGTAATTCTATTTGTAGTGGCTAAAGTTTCTATCTTATGCACAGAAGCTTAGACTTGGAATCTTTTAGTTCCTTATTACAAAGATATTGGCCACAGTCAAGCTATCACTTCTAAAAAAACTATGAGAAATTCTTTTTGTGTCGATATACCCTAAGATATTGTGGTTCCATTTGACTACCATGGGTTTGTCTTTTAAATTTTGGAAATTTAGGGAAGAGACTACTTGCTAAATTTGTCAATCATTTTGGGACAAACCAAAGTGAAAATTGGGCCCAGGCTTTTTAGGTTAGGAAAAGTGTTACTACTTACTTAAGATATTGCCTCGATTCTCTCGAGTATGTCCTGCAATTCACGGTACAGTGTTTCTTTGGTTACTCTTGTTTGCTCATCTCTACATACTAAACTATTCTTTTTTATACCAGTTCAGGATCATCTCATCATCTTAAACAAAGAACTTTTAATTTAATATCCATACTGATTACTGAAGGGTCTTAATTGGTATTGCTTTCATTTGACCTTGATCCTTGGCATATATTTTCAGGTCGATTTCTGTGGCCTGATATTAAGAAACTGAGTGAAAGTCTGCCTGATGTGAAGTTCTACAAGATCGATATTGATGATGTAATTGTCTTTCTGTTCTTTTCTATCAAAAATATGTTCAGTGTTATATACAATATATCATACTATCATAGTAAGTGCATTCTTTGATGAAATTCTACGCATTCTTACCCGAAAAAAGTAAATGCCTCGAATCATGCAACATGAAGGAATTAGGTCTTGTTGGAAATTAGAAGTATCATACCACAACTTTATTGCATAAGTGTAATTATAGGAAGTTTAGAACTGTGCAGCTGTGTTACTGCACTGGAGCTATAAAGGTATCCAATGTACTTCAAACTTGCCATCTAACTCTCTCTGATCCGGTTTAACGTAAATGCTGTGTCACTGGTTTGTTTGCTGAATTATCCAACCATCTTTTATGCTGTAAGTTCAGCTTTTAATGACTTACCTGGCATCACAACTGTAGACAGTCAGTAATGAGAAACGGGCTATAAGGCTTGAGTAACCATTGAAACTCAGACTGTGTTTCTACTCAGATATCCTCACCGTTATCTCATCTCATGGAGATTTGTCTTAGAAGTCACTAAGGACAGCCTGTGACTCTTTGTACAAAATTACAGACTTCAAGTAACTTTTTGAACTGGGTCTATGTGAAGAATGTTCCTGGCGTCTTCTTGGGCATAAACACCAATAATAGGAGCAATACCCTTTTTTATTTGGTGGTTGAACCTGAACGTTTCTGCATATTATATCCCCACCTTTCTGGTTTTCCCTCTATAATTTGCCATCGGGATCAAATTAGTCCAACGTTCTTCAAAGTGCTGTTTCAGTAATTCAGTCTGTTTGTATGTTACTTTCTTGTGTGAGATAAGGGAAGAATTTGGGGACATGCAGTTTTGTAGTGCTATCTGGGATCCTTTTCTTCGATCGTTTCATTTTGAAATTTGTGTATGTGTGATGTCATGCTCAGTCGCTTGTATTTGCTCGCAGGTGAGAAGTGGGCCTACGTTAGACAAGTTAGACATAAGCTCTGTGGTAAGATTCTAATCTCACTCCTCCGTTCTTCTAATTTTAGTCTATTCTATATGTCTATGGCAGACTCCAGACGTATCAAAATGAAATATGTTTTTTGGCTGTATTTTTCTAATATTTTGCTATTTACTGCTTCCCAACGCAGTTGCATTGCCAATTATAGCAGCTCCATGTTTGTCCGTACCTCCATTCATCTTCCCCTTCCTCCCTTTCAATCCAAAATGTCAGTTCAGCTGTTAAGATACCATATAGATATTTTTTTTTGTCGTTTGTCTTTTTAGTGTGCTTTTTTACTCTCGGAATTACAAAAAATGAACATATAGCCGATATTTTTTCTTGTACCTCAAGCCTACTGAAGTGTAACAGGGGTGCTAGTTTTTAATGTGATGACTGATACTGATGATAGTTCCTAGTATTTCGAAATGATTGGAGCTCTTGCTGCAACTCGTGCAATTTTATGTTTGTTTAGTTTGATAGGGTATGCAGCAGGCATAAACGTATTGTCTTACTTTTCTAAAATGGAAAAGGCGAACATGGTTTCAAATTTTTTTTTTCCTCTACAGCTAAAATTTTTGAATGCTTACGAGTTACGGCTGTACTTATAGTTATCATCAAATATCAATCACGGTCTGCCATGTCACGATTGGACGATCGTACCCAAAATTTGCTGTTTTCTCACAAACTTGATAACTCTATATGTGCTGATTATAAATTTGTGCGTAGAGCTCTTTATTTGAGATTTTGAGTTTGTTTTTGGGAATTCACTCTCTGAGATGTCCTCCTAGGTACAGTGATGTTGCTGAACTTGTATCACGCTCCTATTCCTTTCTGCAGAAGAACCACTATGTACCTCAATCTCAATATGCTCTAAATTTAGGAGTATTCAAACCATAGGAGGCTTACCAATTAATGGCACCGTTAGTTATAGAATCAGGGCAACTTATAAACTAAACATTCCATTCTTCGTACGGAAGATAAGCAATGCGCGATGATCACTAGCATGCCACCTACATTTTCCCTTTCTGTCTACTGAAAAATATTTTCCTTTCTTTTGATAACCAAAGTCCTTTATTTCGATATGCTCAAAATTTAGGAGTATTGAGTAGTATTTAAACCATAGGAGGCTTACCAATTAATGGCACCCCTAGTTATAAAATCAGGGAAAGTTATAACCTAAACATCATCCCATTCTTCATACAGAAGACTAGCAATGCGGGATGATCTCTAGCATGCCACGTACATTTTCCTTTCTGTCTAGTGAAAAATCTTTTCCTTTATTTTGATAAGCCAAAGTAACGAAAGTATCCTGTACATTCAACAATCTTTTTAACAAGATATAATTACCTGCAATGCAGCAACTTTAAATAGCCTTCTGGTTTGAATGAGACGTAAGCATTGCTAAAGAATGCCTGCTACTTATCTCACTATACTTTTACCATTCTTGCGAGTTCATCAGCCAACCATGGAATTTCTTTACCAAAATCACTAACAGTAAATTTTTGCTGTAGAGTCTCTGTATAACACATAGATGCCAATGGTTGACAAAAAGGTCTCTCGCAATTGAGTTGTGAAGGTGTTACTAGAAAGAACTAGCTAGGGAAAGTCTTTCCAAGCCCTCTTGACGTCTTTGAGAAGCTTCCATTTGATTGATTTCCAGCTCCACTCTTCTTTCTTTTTGTGTTGTAAAAATCGACCTAGCTCTTTTCTTGATCATCCATTGCTGTTCAAGCTTAAATCTGTAGCAGTGTACCAGCTAATCTTTGCTAAGAGCATATAGCTTGGTTGATAGACCCTTTGAATTTGGTGAATCGTGTCTCCATGCTTCACTTATCATATGTAGATAGTATTGTGGGTTAGGGTAATAGGAAATTGTAATATTGGTGAGGATTTGGTAGATACTTGCTTGATTTTGTCTTGAGTCTGCTGTGGACATAATATGAACCCTTATCGATGTACAGATCTGATGCAAACCTGCTTTGTTTTCTGATTGTCATATTTTCTGGGCAACTAGACTAACTGCATTTACCAATCATCCTAGAGTGATCATAACAAGTACATCTCTAAAACACAATTGCTGAAAGCTTATCAATAGGCTGCATCATATATTAACTGTAATTCCTTCCATTCTCTTGGGGCATCAATGTTCATGGTCTTTTTATTATCTTTTTTCTTTCCTCAGAAGTCGGAAGTCATGTTTACTGGAGTTTCAGTAGGCTGAACATGGTGTATCTGGCTATTCTTTGTTTACGACGATTGTCTAGTTATATGCTTTTTGTGACTTTTGCGATGATTGATATCTTGATACAATTTTGTTTTCCCATCTCTAGCCAACTCTCCACTTCTTTAAGGATGGGAAGAAAGCTGCAGAAGTCGTTGGTGCTGATTCTAGAAAGATTAAGGATATAACATCTTCACTCTACAAGTAAGGATCAACTTTGTCAACATGTTTTTTGTGCTATATCATGGCTGATTGGTATGCTCAAGAGCATCTTTTCTTTTGTGATTGTCGAAAATATCTAGTCATTATCAATCTGATAGTCTATAAGTTGCAATCATTGTTGGATTTTGCTGTTGCTGGTGGTGCTAAAATGTATGCGTTGCCGAGCCTTTTTCTAAGATGAGTTCATATAGTACAGTCCACATTGTCCACTAACTCTGGTTCTTACTGTTAGTTCATCTCTTCGACATGGCTTCTGATTATGCAAATTTCTTTCCTCCTGATTAGAGACTTTTAGTGGAGGACATAGTGCTATGCCATTGCCAGTATGGTCAGTAATATCGTTCCGATACCATGCATATTTGGAAAAGAATTTACAAGTAATAGGTTTGGTTACGTAGTAGTCGAATTTTCGAGAACTGAATTAGGAAGATAGTGGCTCACCATAACATTTAAACCATTTTCTGTTTTGAAATACTAGCAGCTTTATCTGATATGGGGATCGTAAATTAGGGGATAGACAAGGACGCAATCATCGCCATAGAAACTTTTGCTCCATGGGGATCATATAGAATAGCGGTGTACAAAAAACTTCATACACGAAACTATCATATTCAGTTATTTGCATCAACATGTCCTCTTAAATTTTTTGAAAATTCACTAGGTATTTTAAGTTTTGCCACTTTGCATTACCCGTAAGGTCTTGCTTTGATTAATTCGTTTCCTCCAAGCATATGGTACCTTTATTTCTAAGGTAGGAACCACGGGCCTGACACGCAAAAACGAGTCCGCAAATTAAAATAGATTTAAAAAAAAATTGACACTTTAAAGACACGTTGGAGACACGCGAATTTTACACATGATACGCAAAAGACACGAAGTATATGCTCTGGACACTAATAAAATATGTTTTTGCTTTAAAAAGCAAGAGATAGTGCAAACTATTATAATGATATATCACCTAAAGATATTTTTCAAGAGCTGAGGACCAAAGAGAGCCACGTACTACTCCCTTCTCTTCAAGAGTTTATCAAGAAGACAAGAACAATCTTTTCCAAATTTCCATATTTTTTTCATTTCCTACAAGGGCTACAACTGTATGTCCATTTATATTTTGTTTGTTTTGGTTTTATTTATTTATTTACTATTAATCACCTAATGAATGAATTAGCTTACTAATTACTTAAGATTTGTTTACAAGCATATATAAATAATTTTAATTAACGTATCTAGAAGCGTGTCGTATCTTGGGTTGTTTTGAAAGTCTCGTATCCCCGTATCCGTGTCTCGTGTCTGTGTCGGGGTTTCTTAGTTTCTAAGGTATAGTTTTACTAAAAAGTCACCGATGTATCCATGAAGTTTTTAGAATTTTATGAGTTAATTTTTTTCACATGGTACTCTTGCGGTTCTCCACTTATGCGCATGGTATCCTTATCACTTACAAGCCCAAAATTTTACAACATCTAAGCACAAATCATCTATTGCAAATGTAGATCAATTAAGAGACTGTTGTAAGAGTACTAGTGAGAGTTTTACTTTTATTGGTTGATTGATTAGTACGTTGTTCTATTTGTTCATTATTGTGCGCAATTTTTCTATGTATTCGTGATCTTGTGGGGGAGGAATTTGTGGATGAAGTGTAATTAGTGTCTTCGTGCGATGAGGATTATGGGCTCTTTTGATGGGTGAGTTTGTAACACCTTATGTCAAATGAGATATGTTTATCTCACTTTGGGAACATAAGTAGCTTATCATATGATTGTCAAGTGATGAGCTTCGGGAATTTTCCACTTTATTGGGTGGTTGTGATCAACTCATATGGTAGGTAAGAGTATAGAGCATAGGATCAATAGTACTAGGATTAAATGAGATTTCTGCGATTTAATGCCCAATACTTTGTAGAATACAAAGAGAGATAGGACGTGACTTTCGGCCTCATACATGCAAAAGTGAACTAGTAGTGAACTTAAAGAATAAGAAACATGTGATTTTTGATCGCTTAGCATTGCCTGTCTATAGAGCTCCTTTCGGTAGGAGTATTTTCTATGCAATTCAACACTGAGTCTGACTCTTTTGCTCTCGGGTATTGTTAGGAGGGCTTCCTACTAGCATAAATTGATTAATATAAGTGTGTAACACTTGAAGTAGGGATCTTATCCGAATGTAGTAAGTGTATACTGTATGTAAATGTAGTACAAACTAGTAAAAATGAGGGCGGTTTCTTTAGTGAAAACAATCAATTGATCGAATAGCTATCATGAAAGTAAATGAGTGAATTCAAATTGGATCAGGTTAATGTTCTTAAATACTCTGTTGTGAAATGTGAATTTCTCAGTATATTAGCTATCTAAGAGGATCGCTAGTAGACGATCCTTACTTATGTGAAAATGTAAAATTCAATCTACAATAAGCACTTAAACGAGAGAAATCAGTTGAGAAAAAGACGATTACAAATGCACCGACTTGTACTTTAGTCAATATAATTCTTTTCTTTACGCATTATTAACCATGAACGCGTAGAAAGTAATAATTTACTCCTGAAAAACGAGAAATTGAACAATTCAGATTTAATACCTTAATTTGGTATCCGATTAAAATAAGTAATTAACTATAGTGCATTCTAAGCATGAATCAATCACAATAATAGACACAAGACCATAAATAAAATCTAAAAAAATGATAGGTGTAAGAAAATAATTAATATTTAAGGGTAAAAGAGAAAAAGCTTGATCTCAGAGTTGTTAATAATCGATAACTTCCATAAATTTAACCAAGTATCGAAAGCTTAACCTTTGATCGACACTAGAGATCCAACTCGTCGGTTTTCATCCGAAAGTATGCCCAAATGTCATTATCGAAGTCTAACCTACGATAACCATGGCTCAAATTCTTTAAGAGCAATTTGGAATAAAAACAAGATATAGAATTAATTGAAATACGGAACTTAACAGACATCTGTAACTGTGGTTTCCACGACTTGTGGTGTGATGCAGCATTAATCCCTAATCCCTGTGGTGTCTTTTCTTCCAAACTGCAATCTAGCTATTGAATCCCCGACTTGTGTGGAGTTCTTCTTTCTTCTCTCACGACTATTGAATCCCCGACTTGCGGGGTGTTCTTCTTTCTTCTCTCTCGAGTTACTGGTAATCTTTCCCTGGCCTTTTGACATAACTCGTTTTTGCGGTCGGACCACTGAAAACGTGAAAATGCCCTTGAAGTCTTCATTCGCAATAACCAAAATAAGATTAAATCTAACCACATTGACCACATTCTTGGTAATGTCGCATTACCTCCAGTATCTTTTTTTTGGAAATGGTAGCATAGCATAGCATAAAGAAAAGGTTACAAGAGTAGCTTATATTACATCAGATTATTACATTAGACTAAGTTCTACTCCTATTACTGCCCGGGTCAATGTCTTCCCTCGGATTGAAGTGGGGATAAAGGCACCATCTTCAGCAAAATACATTTGAATGATCGGGGGAGGGGTTACAAGATGCGTAAGGTGAATGCTCGTTATGGTCTTCCTCGCCTCTTGGGCTAAAATGTCAGCAACTTGAACCCACGTCCTCGGAATGAATTGTGTCTTCTCCACTATTCCATCCCTGATGAATACCCTGCACATATCATAAAGATTGATGTATCGGTCTTTAACCCTCTCCGTGCCTTGTATGTCTAGGGTGACGAACTTGCAATCACTCAAAAACATAACCGACTCCTTGTGATAATCTTTGCACCATTGTGCAGCTGTGAGAACGCCTAAGACCTCCGCATGGGCCAAGGCGAAAACAGTGGCCATGAACCCGGCTGCCCATGTCCCATTTGGGTGAAGAAGAACACCGCCCTCACCTGCAAAGTCAGAATTGGGAGCAAAGGAGGCGTCCACAATTAAGGTGGGTTATGGTCGGGGAAAGGTCAGGTAATCCGGAGTAAAGTTAGGGAGGCGGGTGAAGGTTTCCTGGTTAGGACCAGAAATGGAGGAATTAAAATTTGAGAGATGGTAGCCAAAAGGGCGGGAGCAGGAGTGTCTTTTGTTTCAAAGAGCCAAAGGTTTCTTCGTTTCCAGATGGCCCAAAGGGCAAAGGTGAAGGTGGTACTGCAAGCACAATTACTAGCAAGGTTGGAATGGAACCAATCATTTAAGGTTAGAACAAAAAAATGAGTGGGAACATTATAAACAGACCAAATTTCATGAGCTCGAGGGCAATCTCTAAGAACATGGATGGCATCCTCAGTAGCGGTAGGACAAAAGGGGCAAAAGGGTCCGCAGCTCAAACCTCTCCTAGAAAGAGTGGATCTGGTAGAAAGGCGATCCCAAAGGGCCAAGCCAAATGAAAAATCGGATTCTAGGGAGTGTTTGGTTACCTCATAATGTGGGCTATATCACCTATTGAACTGCCACCTAAATTGCAAAATTGAAGTGATTGATTGTCATAAAAAACCCGAACATATCAAATTTCCCTATGTTTGACCTTTGCTCGTGTTATCTTAAAAACTCTTCTTAAATGATACGAAGGTTATATAGCACGGGTGACAAATAATCCATCTACTTCTTGAGTTGAAGTAGTGAGAAGTCTTTGTTTTCCTAGCTAGATTCGTAACTGTAGTAGACTCTTAGTAACAGACTATCCATATTATATCTCCACAACAAAGTCGGTCTAATGCTTACATGACCTTTAAGCAATCCTAGACTAGTAATTACTCAGAAGCAAGGGCAGGAAAATATCGTAAAGTTTCTCCCAAGCTAGCTCACCACCAACTCCATCATCGATCTTCATTCGAAATAGTGCCATCATATTGAAGTCTACCTCGATATAAACTTATAATCTCCATATGTGTCGAGCATCTTCTGATCCAATCTCCTACTCCCTCCGTCCCAGCTCAAACGCTCCATATTCCATTTCGGGACGTCCCACCTCAAACACCCCATCTATTTTGGGACATATTTCTCTCTCCTACTTTTATTAAATTATCACATCCTCTCTTACATTATCTCTGCTACTTTTATTAATCCTCACATTCTCTCTCCTCCTTTTTCCTAATATTACCCCACTCAACTTACTATATCAATTTTTCTTATTCCAATACAAATATTGCCCGAAGCGTTTGAGCTGGGACGGAGGGAGTATATTGTAAATCAACGAAAGTTCCTTATGACTCCATTGATAAGATCCTACGAATTCTCCCCTTATAGCTTTACTCCATATGCCATTGCCCCGAGTGTAATTTTCTTATTCTCTCTTTTTATTTTTTATTTATTTATTATCCCTCTTTTTTACCACTCAATTTTCTTACAAATATCACGACTCACCACATATCTAAACATGTTGACTTAGGTTGCCGTTTTGCGTGTTGGACCGACCCCTTTCTTGCCTAAGCCACACTTTCGGTTTTCAATTTAGCGTTTTTTTTTTTTTCATTTCTTTTGGGTTTTTGTGTTACTTTTTTTTTCGTAATTTTTTTAAATTAAGCAATAAAAACAATATACAAGAATATACACGTGTAGAGGTTACATCCCTCGATGAAGAAAAAAGAAAACAAGTATGGGAACGAAAGATTCTCTAACTGTCAAACCTCAAGGGCCTAAAGGACCACCGCCCCTCCTTTGCTCTTGCGCAATACCGGTGCGGTGAGCCGACTCATGTGCTACCTTCTAAGAAAGATCCATAGGTAGAGTATGGAATGCACCCAACGTGTCCATGGCCCCCATCATCACCCTAGGCTTATATTAAGTATTCCCTGACCCTATAGTGCACTCCACACTTGAGAAGGTCCCGCATCTTCGTCCGTAGCATCGTTGGGGTCCGCCTATTGTTCCTTGAGAAACCTCCCATGCCGTTACTAGGAGACACAAATCACGAGCAGAGTAAGTGAGTAACAGAAACAGAGCCGCTTGTAAATGCATAAAACGATCGCCTTTCGAATCATACCGAAGAATAAATTACCTGGTGTCGAACTCGGAGTCGAAAGCTTATTCAAATCATGAATGTCCATCAGATAATAAGGAGCAACTAGGAGCTATGTATGTGGACTCTCACCACCTACATGCCTAGCAATGAGGATTTCCATGCCACCCATCCCAATCTTTCCCAAATCATTCTTCTGAATCCCGAGGTATCTCTTAACAAGCTCATCAGCCCCTGGATGCCTATCCCCCCGGTCTGGGGTCATAACCCTTTGAGGTCTCCAACTTAGAAATATCAGGAGGCTTCCCCAGATAATACACTCCCATAGCAAGAAGACGGTGAATATATTGAAGAGCCAGGGGTCTAAAAAGAGACGACTTCTGCCCTGGAGTCCTCAAAGCATGATTCGTCATATTTGCAGATGTGCATATTTCATATTGTATTGTTATTGGTTATTGTGTTGGTTGTTGGATTGACCTCACACTCCCAGGCTTAAACTAATAGCGAACTTATGAATTCTGATATTCTAGCACTGCGTATATATAGAGCACCTTTCAACCAAAGCAGTTGAATAGTGAGTGGTCTGGCTTATTTGATTTGTGAATGGACACTTAGACAACTGCTGTCATATGAAATTAAGCTGATTAATGATGTTGTTGCATTATACTTTATATTATGGGATTTGTAAAATATTAATTTAGAATGAGTGATGGGCATATGAACACCGCTTGTCCACTTTTATATACTTTATTGGTTTGATAATCTATTTTTCTATAAAAAAGGTAAGCTTGTGAAAAAGAAACTTTAGTTTAGTTGTATGCGTCAAATAGACGTCACTAGAAGAAGCTCTAAATCTATCTTTTTGGATGATTTTGGAACTCATAAATTTTGTGGTTAACTGTCCTTTATTCATAAAAGTCATTTTCTCATTATTGAAGGAGTTGATAATAGACGATTCTTGCACTCTGTGTGTCCATCTCGTTCTTGTGGTCATAGCCTTACAAAATCTCATTTGTGTATATATGTGCGCTGAACTTACATGCCACTAGTGGGCTGCACTGTATTTAGAATTAAGGCACCTGTTCTTTGTAGTTGTATATGTACCTTCTGGCACGGTGGCACCAGTGTGTTGTGATAGTGATCACTGTCCTGTTGGTCCATATACCATTTGTTATGACCATGTAGATAGAGATGTATAAGCAGTATAGAATCACTATTGTCTGTTTTATGCAGTGCGACACAGGTTTCTGCAACTGTCTAATCTTGCTTTTAGTCTAATAGTGTAACTAGAATGTCATGTTTGATCTTGGAGGTGGAGTTAGGTCATCATCCCAGTTATGCGTGGAGGAGTATTATGGGGAACAAGGAGATGCTGAAGGAGGGATGTCGATGGCGGATTGGTGATGGTAAGAGTGTTCGAGCTTGGAGTGATCGTTGGACTCAGAAAGGGCCAACTTTCAAATTGGTCTCACCGAGGGGGGATGGGGAGGATTGCTTTGTTGCGGAATGGATTGACGATGAGCTGAGAGCGTGGAAGAGGGATGTAGTTAGGGAGAGGCTGTTAGAATTTGAGGCAGAAGAGATTTTTAGCATACCAATTTGCGAGACGTCACAGTTGGATAAGTTAGTCTGGCACTATAGTGAAGTCGGGATACCATTTTGTGCGAAATAGATTGAGGGTTGCTAGGGGCAGTGAGGGAGGGAGTGCGGGTGTGGGCGGGGCAAAGTTATGGGATAGGATTTGGAGGCTGGAGGTTCCGCCCAAAATCAAATCCTTCGTGTGGCGGTTGAGCAGTGGGGCGGTTCCAATGAGGGCGAATATACAGCAGCGCATTGTATCGGCGGATGTAACTTGTCCTAGGTGTGGGGTGGCGTTAGAAGATGAGCTCCATGCGTTAGTCCTGTGTCCAGCTGTCGTGGGTGTTTGGGAAGCGGCTGGAGTGGAGATGGATGAATGGGAGAAGTGTAAATCGGGGGCGGACCTGGTGGAGAGGTGGTGTGAGGATACGAGGGGGTCTAGGGAAGAGATGGCTGTGTTGGGGTGGGCGATTTGGAATGCTCGCAACGAGCTGGTGCATGATGGGAAGGTGGTAGATCGGGAGGTGACTGTACATCAAGCCCATAGCTTTCTAAGGGCTTTTAAGGAAGCTGTTGAGGTGGGTGGGGATAGTGATGGGGTGAAGGAAAATCAGTGTGGTGCAGAGGGGTGGAAACCACCGCCTTCGGGGTGGTTCAAGGTCAATGTTGACGGGGCAACTTTGGGAGAGTCGAGGTCGGGGATGGGTGTGGTAGTTAGAGGGAGCGAGGACAAGTGGGACCCAAATGTCACGGGTGGCGTGCCGGCAGGTTCAGGACAAGTGGGACCCAAATGTGGTGGAGGCCAAGGCGGCTTTACTTGGATTACAGCAAGCATGGCAGCAAGGTGCACGGAGAATTATCCTAGATTCGGATTCTCTCCAATTAGTTATTGCGTTACAATCAAATTCTTTTGTGTCTAGCTATTTCGGCCTAGTGGCTTATGATGTTTTTCAGTTTTCCTGTGGGGTTTGAGTCGTGTCTTTTCAGTCGTGTGCGTAGATCGGGGAATAAGGTGGCTCACTTTGTTGCCCATTTAAGTCCCATTGATTATGTTACTAGAGTCTGGGTCGACTCAGGCCCTTCGAATGTACTCGATTTAGTGGCTGCGGATTACGTTGCCGCTGTCACTTAAGATTAATATAAGTCTTCCGCTTTTCAAAAAAAAAAAAAAAAAAGAATGTCATGTTTGAATTCAAACTTTCGTCATTTATTTTGGAAGTGGCGGTGGTTGTAATTAGTTTTTATAAAAATGATGAATAAACAGAGTAAACTCGTTTCTTTTCATTCGGAAATTGAATGGAAACGCCTTTAAGTTGTTCTTTTGTGCACAAACTCTCAGTGGACATGGAGATGCGTGGTCTAAATTTATCTTGTATATTTCAGGAATAACCCATCTGAATAGAGAAGATCCTCGGACTCTGAATGTTCGGTGAAGAGAGAGGAACTGAAATGTGTGCTCATCTTTCAGGTGACACTTGAAATACTGTAACTCCTTAAACCGTGTTTTTCTGCTACTGTAACGTTTGTAGGTAACTCAAAGATGGGATTTAGTCAATGTTGAAGATTAATGAATGGTATTCGCTCATTCAATAGAGAGAAGCAAACAATAGTGCGTTCCTGGTAGCTGTTCTACCTTTTGTTATACTGATGTTTTTATGGAAAAATCAAGATTTTGGCAAGCAGCACCGGGCTCTGGCTCCGTAGTTCAGTCAATTGCCATAGTCTCTTATGTTAGGGGTATTGAGAGTCAGCCTCTTCTAGGAATCTTAAAATCTAATCTTGGTCTTCGCTTGTGGGGGTGGTGGTCAAAGTATGTACCTGTCGATATGAGTTGCCGTCCTTGTCATTCCAATGATTGATGTCCTGTTGGCCCAGTACTGAAGTTAGGATGCCAGTGCTGTATAGCAACAGCAGGTTTTTCATGTACTACTTGCATGACTTTTGCAGAGATGTCTCAGATTTCTGGTCCTACTTTCCTGGATAGGTAGTTGTCTGTTTGGCAACACTCTGAATTTCCGTGTTGGCTAATGTCACCTTACCGCCCTTGGAAATCAATGTCATGACCAAACTGAATACTCTTATTACAGACAGATTACTGAGAGAGTGCATTATTTAGCTGAAATAGTGACTCTAGTTATTTGTTTCCCATCACGATTTTGGAACATATAGTTTGCTCTTAATATTTGGAGGATACCATTTCCTCCATTCTTACGCTGCTTCTTCTTCTTTTTTTTTTTTTAGTTTTTTTTTTTTTTTAGAGTTGACAATCGTGCGAGTCATTTTGTTCTTTCGATTGTATCTGGTTTGAGACTTGCAGGTCTGCAAGACTTTTCGGCCAAGGCGACCTAGACTCATGCCATCATTAGCTTGGGTCTTTTTGGGTCAATTTTTTGTGTCAGGATAGGATGGGGCGGGTTTGGTCATTTTCGTGGAATGTTGATTGTATATTTTGTTACGTGGATAAAGTTGTCATTAACATTAATACGAGTATATCTGTTTGTGGACCTTGATTTTTCGTTTGCTACGTTGGGGCAGTTAATTGCTGCAGGATGCAGCTGTGCAGGGGTTTCTACGTTCAGATATCGGGGAAAAAAAAAAATCAAAGTTTGCTCCTTCGTGTTGATTTTACGTTAGGTAGGGTGGTTGTGTTTAAACAACAAAATCAACAAATTTAAAATAATACATCAAGTAACCAATTACGTTTATTATGCCTTTCATTTCAAAAAGGTCAACTTTTATTTTGGATCATAATTGAATTTGATCACCATTTCATCATCTGGGACACTATGTCACGGTAGTCTTGTAATTGGGCTGGTGTGATTGGTTCATGGCCGTGAGTGGCTTGGTCGAGTGGTTCTGATCAGGTCGGTTTCAGGTGGATTAGGTTAGTAAGAATTAGCCACCGAACGTTCAATTGGAAGGTCTTGACCCCAATCATTCAATGTGGAGTGAAAAAGTCGAATTTGGCAGCTTATATTTGATGAAGATAGTGCACCCAAACGAGTGGAAACGATCCGAAGTTACCTTTGGATTGGCTTGAAATTTCGTGATCTAACAAAATCATAACTCCAATCATGGGAAATGCTAATAGAACTTCAAGTTAAGATACCGTGTTGATAAATTTCTAGAAGGATTTGATATTTAAGCAAATTTAAGTTGATTCATTTTGGAATAACTCGATTTGGATTGATTAGAATCTAAACTATGTGTTCCAAAAATGACCCAAAATCGTGCCAATTCGAACTAGACGCAAACTGAATCGACCCAACCCAAGCCTGAAACCAACCCGATTCCAAGTGACGATCCAAATCCGATCCGAATGACCTTTTTAATAAGGTTTATAGCACTAATAAGTGCAGACATATGGTATTGTGAGTTTGTGACCTGTGAGGCGTTTATCAATGGAATTTGTAGGGCGTAAAGCTTTCTTGAGGCCAGGCTGCAGCAGACTGGGTTTGTAGATCCCAAAATAGAAGATGGTTAAAAACTTACTGCTCAGAGAAAAATTATTGGGTTATTAATGTAGTTAATCAAAAGAAGAAAATTTCCACCAATTGTCAGGAAATCTTACAAAAGTTTCAGTAAGATTTTAAACAGTATGTATAAACACGTTTCAGGTGCCAGAGTCTTCGTTAATCGACTCTGAAATCTGAATGCAGGAGTCATGACCACCACCACAACATCCAAATCTATCCGCAGAGCAATAATATCCAAATCCTGGGTCCCAAAATTGAAGGGCCGCGAAAGTTTCCCTTACAATTTTGGGGCTCTTCATGTTTTCAGACAATGCTTGTCAGGTTATGTCAGGGTTCCTCTTGTACGATTTTTCAGGGGCATTGACTGGTTTTTGTGGCAAAGGGTGAAATAGTGAGCTGGTTATACCTGTAAGTACATGCCTTGTTCTTCCTACCTCCGAGCATTCGTACGTGAAAAACATCTGACCGATAAGACTCCTTGTCGTCATAACTCGTAAGTGGGCAGTGGCCAGTGGGGTGAATGTATCGAGATTAACCTGATCAATTACATACGACGCAATTATACATGGCCTCGAAATAGTTTTCCACAAATAGGCGTTGATAAGATGTACTCTACTAGATATCAGTCACTGGTGACTGGTATGGATGATTTTTGCTGAACCTGTGAATGCTTCTTGTGTACCCGGCATTTGGTTGTACATGAATTATGGAGTATTGTACTGGTAGAGTTGATGTTGTAGCCTTGTAAAGGGTTCGTTACTTCGTTGCATGAAGTAATACTCCGTATATGGGGATACAGAAGGTGGCGGGAGCACATTTTTGGTTTATGAATATATATATAACTCCAGTCGCTTGGTTTATGAAATCAGCCATTGATTTCGCATAACTCCAATAACTAAATTGCATAACTCCAGTCGCTTAACTCCATGAACTAAATTGATTAACTCCAGTCGCATAACTCCATTAACTATTTTGCTTAACTCCAGCAACATAACTCTATTAACTAAATTATATAACTCCAATATTATTAACTCCATCAACTTTAACGTAATTCCATTAACTTTAGCATAACTCCACTAACTAAAATACGTAACTCCAACTTACTCCACCTTAACTCCACCAACCAATACACGTAACTCCAATTTAACTCCACTAACCAAAACGCGTCACTCTAATTTAACTCCATTAACCAAAACGCGTAACTCTAATTTAACTCCACTAACCAAAACACGTAACTCCACTAACTAAAACACGTAACTCCACTAGCCAAAACACGTAACTCCAACTTAAATCCACTAACTAAAACACGTAACTCCAATAACAACACTAACTAAAAGACGTAACTCCAATAACTAAAAGACATAACACCGATAACTCTAGTAACTAAAACACATAACTTTAGCCAACTCCACCAATTAATTACGTAACTAAAAAAAAAAAAACAGAAAATTCAAGAAAATTAAAAACGAAATCAACAAAAAAAAACCCCAATCTTCCACCATTTTCTCTCTCCTCCCACACCACCAACCTCCACCCTCCCCGCCACTGCTCCACCCCAGCCCCGCCCCCACTCCGTCCTTCACCACCTCAGTCACCACCAAATTAACCGTCCACCCGCCGCTGTGTCAGCCGTGCACCCAGACCTCGACGCCCCCATTCCCGCCACCCTTATTTCCCTTTCTCTTCTCACCTCGCTCGGATTTTTCGCGAAAAGGAGAGGCGGTGGCAACGGAATAGGTGCGGCAACACGGAGTAACACCGAAAAAGGTCAATAACGACGACCGCGAACAACCACGATGGCCAGATCTGGAGAAATTTGAGTGAAAAAGAGGGAGGAAGAAGACGGTTTTCGCGGCCAAACGGTGCTCGACGTAGGAGATTGATGCCGGACGAAGCCTCGCGGTGGTCCGACGAGTCTTCCGGTGGTGTCTTAACCGGCGACGGTTGTTGCTGGTGTAAGCTGCGGCGGTTGTGGACGACGCGGGGTAGGGCCGTGGAGAGTGAGGGAGGAAGGAAGGGGAGGAGAGAGAAAACGTGAGATTTGGGGGTTTGGGTGTATTTTTAGTTTTAATTTTCTTTTATTTCTGTTTTTATTGTGGGTCATTAGATCAAGTGAGATGGATGATTGAGATTACTTCTCACTTCTTACGAAATTAATACTTCTCATTTGATAGATTTCCTATATATATATATATATATGTATATTTTCTTCTTTTCATGTTAAGAGTTAAAAAGGCTGCAGTAGAAGTAAAAAAAAAAAAAAATTACTAATTGATAAAACCGCCATTCGAGCTGATGGATTTTGTGTGAAATCGCCATCCCGAGTGGTCATTTTTGATGTGCACAATTTTTTATCCCAAAACAACACAAAACGGTTACGCAAAGGGGCGGTTGATTCCGAACCTCAAACGCAACGACGGGTTCCTTGACACTTTTTTTGTCACCCATTTATGCAAGTCTTATATGAGATCGTCTCACAGTAATATTTTTGGCATTACTTGGAAACACAGTTTGTAACACCCCTAAATTCCTGTCATTTTTATAAAACATTTTCGACAAATTCACGTGGTACCTCCAAACTATGTCAGAATGAGCATGGTACCGCTATGTTTGAAACTTGTACAGTGTGGTGCCCCCGAACTTTGCACCTATAGGCACGTGATGCCCCTATCAACTAACGCCATTGACTTGTGGATGGAAAACGATAATGTGGCATATAAATAGTGAAATTAGTCAATATTTAGTAATTAATAACTCATAAATAAAATAAAGAAAAAAAAAATTCCCTAAATTTTTTTCTCCCCTCTAAATCTCCCAGCCCACCCACCCACTATCCCCATCATCGCACCTACCACCACGACCACCCAAACCACCTCCCCTCTTTCCATCTTCACCACCACCGGGCTGCACTTGGCGGCTGTGGGAGAACGGTTTGGCAACCGTTCTCTAGGATGCTGTAGTTAAAGGGTAAGCCCCCTTTCAGAATGGTTCTGCTAAAAATCGTTCTTAAAGGCCTTTAAGAACGGTTTTTTGTAAAATCGTTTAAGAACGGTTTTCTATAAAACCGTTTTGATTTATGGCTTAGCTAAGAGAACTCGTATGTACCAAGTTTAAAAAAAAAAAAAAAAAATCCTTGCACCTCTAATGTTAAAGGGACTGAATCAACGTAACTGACCGGATTTAAACAAAAATAGTTGAGAAGATAAAACCAAATCGAATCATCTTGCACAATAAGCAACGTATAGAAAAATTGAAAATAATGTTAATTACAAAATTCATGATACTACTAGATAGTAGATCTAAAACTATGTTACAAATAACTTTATTTTGGAAAGCAATAGTACAGTGGTTCTAAACTATATGTTCGACATCAACTCATATACTTCTTAATTCGTGAATATGATCCGTTATCGATGTGCCTTCCTCCTTCCTCGGTTTATCTTCTCTCTACGTTAACTTAAACTTCATCCAAAATCAGATCTGGAAAAAAAAACAAAAAAAAAAAAAAAAAACAAAGGATATACAAATGAATTAATGAATAAAACTTGAAAGTTAGAGGAATTACTCGCAAAAGGGTAAAATTGGAAACAAGAATAAAATAGAGGATCCGGACGCATTTTTGTACCTTATTTCCCAAAACAACCTAAAACGGTCATGGAAATAGGTGGTAGGATTCCGAACCTCAAACTCAACAACATGTACCCTGATACTTTTTTTTCCACCCATTTCCGCAAGTCTTATGTGAGATCGTCTCACAATAATATTTTTGGCTTTACTTGGAAACACAGTTTGTAACAACCCCAAATTTCTGTCATTGTTATAAAACATTTTCGGCAAATTCACATGGTATACCCCCAAACTATGTCATATTGCGCATGGTGCCCCAATGTTTGAAACTTGTACAATGCGATGACCCCAAACTTTGCACCTATAGGCACGTGGTGCCCCTATTAACTAACGCCATTAACTTTTGGATGGAAAACAATAATGTGGCATATGAATGGTGAAATTAGTCAATATCTAGTAATTAATAACTCATAAATAAAATAAGAAACATAAAAACAAAAAAAACCAAAAAAAAATCCCTAAATTTTTTTCTCCGCCCTCAAAATTCCCAGCCAACTCGCCCAACAGCCGCACCTACCACCATTGACCACCCCAACCACCTCCCCTCTCCCCACCTTCACCACCACTGGGCTGCACTTGGCGGCGCGAGCCCTGTAGGCAACCGTTCTCTAGGACTCTAGATTTAAAGGGTAAGAGAACGATTTTCTATAAAACCGTTTTGATTTATGGCTTAGCTAAGAGAACTCGTATGTACCAAGTATTTTAAAATAACATAAAATAAATTCTTGCACCTCTGATTTTACATGGGACTGAATCGACGTAACTGGCTGAACTTAAACAACAAGAGTTGAGATGATAAAATCAAATCGGATCATCTTGCACAATAAGTAACTTATAGAAAAATTGAAAATTATATTAATTAAAAAATTCATGATACTACTAGATATCTAAAACTATGTTACAGATAACTTATTTTGGAAAGCAATAGTACAGTGGATCTAAAACTGTATGCTCAACACCAACTCATATACTTCTTGATTCGTAAATATATTCCGTTATCGGCGTGCCTTCCTCCTTCCTCGATTTATCTTCTGTCCACGGTAACTTCAACTTCATCCAAAATCAAATGTAGAAAAGAAAATACAAGGATATAAAATTGATTAATGAATAAAACTTTAAAGTTAGAGGAATTACTCACAAAAGGGGGAAAAATAGAAACATGAATAAAGTAGAGAAATTAGTTTTAAATAAAATATTGAACATATAGTCTAAAAAACGAATTGATTTTAAACTCGAAAATTAGAGAAATTACTCACAAAATTAGAAGATTGGATTTAAAAACGAGATCTGAAAACAAAACATCAAAATGAGATATGAAGTTATATAGAAACAAGAAGAGGGGGCGAAATTATCACAAAAACTAACCCTTACGCATATACGTTGTATATATACGATTTCGCATAAAAACAAAACCCAGAGATTATCAAAAAGGGTTTACCTAAGGACGACCGGGGATGAGAGAGACGCGTCTTTGAGGCGGACCTCGTTATTAGTGTCGGATTATGGGAACGAAGACTGAGGATGAGAGATGAGAAATTATGAGAAAGTGATTTTTTTGTGGGTAGAGATGAAAAAGAGTATGGAAGGGAGGGAGAAAGGGATTATCTAGAGAGAAAAGATGAGGAGAGAAAAGATGAGACAAAAAACAAAACCAAATTTGAGAAAAGATTAGATTTGGAAGTTACGAGGGTGGGGTCTTGTTTACTTTTTTTTTTTTTTTTTTTTTTTTTTTTTTTTTTTTTTTTTTTAAAATGGGGCTATTAGAACGGTTGTGAGTAAGGATTGTGTTTTCTTACATGGATCAAAGAGAACGGTTTTGACAAGAACCATTCTTTTAAGTCTGTTTTTTTTTTTAATTTTTTAAGTAAAATATGTTTTAGATCGGTTTTTAGGTTCTCTTATGAAACCAATGTCAAACATATGAAACCAATCTTACCTTTCAAATTGACAAACCTTTGAGTCACAAGTCAATCGGTATAGCAATATCCGATAGAATAATTTCAACCAAACATAATATGATAAGAATGAATCGTTCTCCACCTATCATGATATTATGTTCTCATCCAGTTACACCATTCACATTTAGCACATAAGTTTGAAAGGTTTCCAACAAGTTTAAGAAAGGTTGAGAATGCTAGCTTACCTTTAGAATCACAAGCACAAACATCACATAAGTAGTTCTCGTTCATGAACTCCTCGTCTATAGCCATACAAACACGAATCTATATAAGTCACAAACTGCACTTAGTCATTCCGTTCTTACAAAATGCACTTAGTTGTTCTGTTCTTACAAAATGCACTTAATCTTATAAAATGCATTTTCAATTTAACAAAATGCACTTATTCTTATAAAATGCACTTCTAATTTAACAAAATGCACTTTGATAGCTACATTGTCGTTAGATCTAATCAAATTACCACTATATCAAGCTAACTAGCAAGGGTAAGTGGGTATCGTATCCACGAGGAAGAGAGGAAGTCTAATATGCAATTAAAGTGTGGAAAAAGCAAACAAAAGAAATAAAGCAATTAAAAGAGGTGTTCTGATTTGGGTTTAAGTAACGGTGAAATTACTAGAATAACGGTTTATCAAATAGATTCAGACGACCCTCGTTGATAATCTAATCTAACACCCTAATATAGCAAGTTCTACCTCTCTCTAATTATACCAATCTAATACTATATATTAAAACCTGAAACCAAATCTTTCCTAGGAGGACACTTGGCATTTATTAATTGGATAGAACATAAAAATAGCATTAAATACAATTATCGGTTAGGATATGGTAAGAAATTATCATAGGGTAGTATAATATTATTAGCTAATTTATGGAAAATAATCGTTATGGTAATTTATTAGAACAAAGATAAGATTTTTCTCATAAAACGAGTATAAACGATATAAATACATAGCCCGGGCGTGCCACGGGGATGCAAACTAGTTAATAGATAATCCCGGTTTTAACCAATTAATCAGCTTTTGTGGGAAATTTGAGCAATCGCTACCGAATTCTCCTCCTTTTTGTCCTAATTTGTCTAGTGACCGCTCAAGCAAATCACAACCAAAGGCATGGAGAGCAAATATTAATAAAGGATTTTGAACAACCCAAATTAGTATCTAATTAGTCGCAACTGCGACACTAATCAAATCTAATCTATTATTTGTCTAATTAATTCCCCAATCACAAATTAGTCATAACCATACACTAATCATGTGAAAATTGCCTCCTTTTAGGCTAATAATCAAATACCATCAATTATCAACCAAGCATATGAAATACCCAAGTCTAATCTAGTAGCTAATTAGAGAACACAAGGATAAATCATGCATTGAAGAACATGGATTTAATTACAATGAAATTAAAGGCAAATTAGAGAGAAGAAATCTTTCTATTACATAGGATGAAATATGTTGATTACACCAAGAGTCTAGGAAGGGGATTAGCCTCCCATACTAGTTATTACAATAGTTTTGGGATTAGAACCCATAATAAAATTACTAGTTTTTGAACAAATATCTCTCTAAAACTCTCTCTAAAATGAAAATTAAATGAAAATAATATGAAAGGTGATAAAAACTATGGAGGGGTTCATGCCCATTTATTTATAGTCTAGAATAAAGCACTAAAAGACGAAAAATGAAAGCACAAAAGAAATCCGGATAAACCCAGAATATTCCCCGGAAATGGCCAACTCTCGACTCGAGACACGTGAATCTCGAATGAAGAATCTAAAAACTCTCGACTCGAGATTAGGGTATCTCGAGTCGAGACCAGTGTTCCTCAAAATGTGCTCCCTGACTACGTTTCTCGAGTCGAGATACTGTGCGCAGGGCAATCTTTGAACGACCATAACTCTCAACTCCGAACTTCATTTTGAGCTCATAATATATCATCGGAAAGATAAGATCATGAACTTTCCTCTCCAATTGGTATTTCTTCAAAATGTCATCTGGTTAGACAGTTCTGATCATGTGAAGTCGGAGGTGATGGTGTGAAGTTCTTGAAGTGTGGTCAAGCTATCTTCTCCTTCAATCTCGTTTTAACCCGTAGCTTGATCTTCTAATCCAATCCAACTCTCACCAAAAGGCTCTTGAGCCACAAAAATCCCATAAAACCATCAATTAAACTCCAACTATACTCCTAATGATTTTGTTTACGAGTCACGATAAAACCACGCCAAAATAACCCCTAAAGAGCGTAAATCATCCAGATTAACACACTATATTTACACCATATCACACTTTGTCGTTTTGGTTTTATATAATAATGCACTTCTAATTTAACAAAATTCACTTCTAATTAAAAAAAATGCACTTTGTCCTTTTATTTTTACAAAATACACTAATTTTTATAAATGCAATTCTAATTTTTTTTTTTGTTTTTATGTTTTTTATTTTATTTATGAGATATTAGTGACTAAATATTGACTAATTTCACTAATCATATGCCACATTACCGTTTTCCATCCAAAAGTTAATGGCGTTAGTTGATAGGGGCACCACGTGCCTATATGTGCAAAATTCGGGGCCACCGCACTGTACAAGTTTCAAACATTGTGGCACCATGTGCATTCTGACATAGTTCGGGAGTACCACGTGAATTTGCCGAAAATGTTTTATAAAAATGACAGGATATTGGGGGTGTTACAAACTGTGTTTCCAAGTAATGCCAAAAATATTATTGTGAGACGATCTCACATAAGACTTGTGGAAATGGGTGGGATTAAAAGTATCAGGGTACACGTTGCGTTTGAGGTTCCGAATTAAACCGCCTCTTCGTGTGACCATTTTTTGTTGTTTTGGGGAAAAAATATAAAAAATGCGTCAAGATCCTCTAGAGTTTCCATGGAACTTTACCTCCTAGAGTAAGTAAAATCTTGGTTGTTCAAAAAATATCAACGCTTCAGATTGCTCCACCCCACTCACTCCCAAAAATATGATTAAAAAAATCGAAAAGAATATTGGGTGAAGAATTAGGAAAGTGGCCTCCTTTTCATATGAGTTATCCTTTCTATTCGTCTTTCTTTTTCAATCTAAACCAATCATTTATTTCAATCAATGTTACATAAATGTTCAAGGTTTTTTTTTTTTTTTTTTTTTTTTTTTTTTTTGTAGTAATAACCTTCAATATTTGCAAAAAGTTGATTGATTTGAACAAAATTTGTGAATCTTAAATGGAGGTTGTGAAGTGACGATTAAACTTGGATCATTAGCTGTAGTTTTTTGGATCGAAATCTGGTTGCATGTTGGATCTAGGATTTATGTGGGCAATATTTGATTCGAGCTGACCTCCGCAAACTTGCTACTGACAAGGAAGAAATAAATGCAGCAGAGTTAGACAAATTAGAGAAAGGTATGAGCTCAACAATGTTTCGGGTAATAGCTTTCTATTTGCCCCGTTCTGTAAGTCTAAGTTGTCAATTTTCTGATTTCTGATTTGGAAAATCTATCTTTGGAGGATAAAACGATATTTGTCACGAAAGCAATGGTAACTTTCTACAACTTTTATATTTTGATAATTACGTTTCAATGTTGTTGTTGTTAATGACAGGTTAGGACTTTGTTACTATTCTTATATACTCTATAATAGATGTGATGGTGATCGGATGGTATGATCAGATGTTGAGTTCAAGTGAGAGATGGAACAATGGAAGACTTGAATAAATGTTGAAGATGATTTAAGAAATATTGGATCGCAAATTGATATTCGTTCGTATAACTATTTATTCACTATCGTAAGATTTGTAACTTTGTGTTTCACTGTTTTGAGACTTTTGATGAAGTGGCAGAACTGTTTGATCAATTTTTTTTTTTTTTAAACAAGGACTTGGAACACGAACAGAACTGCAAAACGGATTAGAATTACACAAACTTCTGTCTAGTTGGTCCTTTCACTCTGGACAGAATTAGTCCGGGTTTTCTCGGTCCGTGTTTTTTGAGATCTCAGTCCTCGGTCCTCGGTCCGGTCCGGGTAGTATAAATATAAGTTTCGCCTCTAGGTTTTATTATTCAGACTTATAGAGAAAAAACACAAAGGTTTCTACGGATTGTATGGCAGCTATTTTCCTATTTTCTTGAGCATACAATTAATCAAAGCATCACATTGACAATATTATGAGTTTGATCTATTCCTATCTATCGCTTTCAATTATAGCCTTATCTTTGGTTTTGATTCTATACAATAAGCTTTTATGATTGTTAGGTGTACAACTAATGTATTGCTACATCAACTAGGAATTTAGTTTTGATACAAACATTAATGGCTCCATTGGATGAGTGACATCGAGGAACTTGTCACATGAGAATATAGTTAACGTGCAATATAGCCCCAAGTATAATGAAGAACTATCTTAGAAATTTAAGCCCATTTAGTATTAATCACACGCATGTCCAATCGACACTCCGCCTACAATTGTCAGTCGCAGGCTATTTTAGGCTTAACATGGTAATTTGGGCGAAACTAACAAATCGAACCCACTTGCAAATGATACCTTTCAACGTGCGTCCTTTGTTCATTTCATGATCGGACGCTAAACAGGAAGCTCGATTAGGGCGCCTATCCCATTGAAACAACATGTTATTTAAAGGTAAAATTTCAATTTGGATTCTAAAACTATTACAACATTTGTGTAGTACCCTCTAGTAGCTAAACTTTCACCCAACATATACAAGTATCAGGTGAAGACATGTGGCCTATTTGATAGCATTGCATCGTTCAAATCTGTTTTGATATGACTTGAATCCTCCTAATTTGATTTGAATGAATCTAATCTGATTTGAACCAATTTGAATTTGTCAGACATTTAGCTCAATATAGACGGATTAATGCTTGGAAATAGACTGGATTTATTGAAAGTTATTCGTACAATGTTGATTTCATATGATTTGAATGAAATCTGATATGTGAATGAATATGCCTTGATCTGAATGAAACTGATCTAATTGCATACAATGTTGACTAAGTTGTATCAAACAGGGCCATATATGGCTAGTGATGAAGACAACAAAAACAAAACTTTTCGTGGTCGATGGAGGTGTCACAATAACTATGTTTCACTTTAATACCTTCGGCTTTGCATTTTAAGGCGCAGTCTTTATGTGTTTCACAGTCTCCTACAATCCGGCACCCCGGATTTGTCAAGTCACCTAGAAATTAAGATCAAAGAAAGTAAAATAAAAGTCAGGTAGTAATAAACCAAATTCTTGAAGAAGGAGCAATACTTAATATAACACCCAAGGTGACCTAAGAGGTAACTTTCTATCTTATTGGGTTGTGTTGAGACGTATGGTGAGTCAGACTGTTACAAACAGTATTAGAGCGACCCTGCAACCATGTGCTGGGTGCTTAAACATGGCCCAGACAAGCCAGAGCAGCAGGGTTATCTTGGGCATATTGGCCTATTGGTTTAGATTTGTTTCAGGCGCAACGAGGATGTCACGTTCTTTAAGTGGGGGAGTTTGTAACACCTCAAGAGTTATGAAAAATGGTTTGTTTCACGATCTAAAATTTAGGAGCATATGATATTTTTATAATAGTCTCCTCCCACTCACCGATCGAGGAATGGCCAATAATTTGAAGGGTAAGTTTTATCTTACGGTAATCAGGCCGACATTGTTATATGGCACGGAATGTTGGGCCGTGAAACAGTGTCACGTTCATAAGATGAGTGTGACGAAGATGCGCATGCTACGGTGGATGTGTGCACATACAAGACATGATCAATTAATAAATGAAGTTATTAGGGAGCAAGTAGGGGTTGCGCCCATCACGGACAAGATGATGGAGAACCGACTGAGGTGGTATGGCCATGTGAGGAGGAGGCCTAGTGACACGCCGGTTAGAAGAGCAGAAGGGTGGGGATGTGATAATATTAGTAGGGGTCGGAGATGAGCCAAGATGACTTGGATGAGGGTGATTAGAAGTGATATGAGCTTCCTAGGGCTTGAAGAGAGTATGGTGTTGGATAGGGCGGTGTGGAGAGACACTATCCATGCGGAGGACTTAATTTGACTCTTTTTGGTTTCTTTGTTTGGTTTTCTTAACTTGTTCGAAAAGTTTTTCCTAACTTGATGTTCAAAGATCATATGTTTTTCACTAATTTTCAAACATTTTATTTATTTTGATGACTTTCTAAAACACCTTTCGAAAGTGATTCAACATTTCTAAATGGTTCACAACATTTTTGAGTTGCTATGGCGAGCACAAGACGGTTACCGGATGACGATTCATGTTAGTCGACCCCAAATCATTTTGGGAATAAAGCTTCGATGTTGTTGTTGTTATTGTTGTAGTCTCCTCCCACGCACCATACCAACAACAAGACCTTCATTATTTAGACCAAGAGAGGATATATGGACTTGAGCGGCGATTTTCCATCTTATTGGATGGTGTTGCGATGTGTGTTGGGTCAAGTTGTTATATTTAACGTTCACTTACTATAATGTTGAACTTTAATACTAGGAAGTGTGAAACTATTTCGAGCGAGAGTTTAGATCTATTCTTTTACCGCCTAAAGTTAGATGCAATATAAAAACCACATAATTACATATGTTACACTTCCTTTTTCTTTTGGGGAGGGACATTCTTACCTGTAGATTGGTGGATAAAAGCAAATGAGACAATTATCAATAAAGTCACGACTGTTAATCTCGAGAACGTCATTGATGATATTATATTAATAATAATAACGATGATGATATAAGTAAATTTTTAGATCAATATCTTAGTCAATATGTGTACTTGTGGACATTGGGGCAATTTATACTAAAATTTTCAAAAGAGTACTAAATTGCCCAATACATAATCTCAAGAAAGAGGTACCAAATTAACTTTACCATCAAGCATATTTCCTACCCTTTATTTTGATTGAAAATCTGATTTGGTACCTTATGCAGAATATTGTTTAAGTTTGTATCTATATTAAAAAATAGTAGAGACAAAAGTTTGTCTGTATATGCTGCTTCTTTACTATAATTAATAAAAAAAAAAGTGAAATCAGAGTTAATTCCTTCGAATATATATTGACTATTCCAAGATGATTTCATAGCTTATGATAATATATAAGGGGCTGCATTCAGTCAGATGTACCCTTATGTCAAAAGGTTAGAAGTAATCTGAGCCACACATACACCCTAGATCAATGGATGAGATTAAACCAAATAAACAAAAATAAAAATACAAAAAGAAAATATAAAAAGACCCACCCCTTCCCTTTTCTTTCCGGCTCCCACCAGCCCTCCTTACCCAACCCGACCACCCCGATCGCCCCGAAAGCCTTCGCCGACCACCACCACAGACGGCCCGGACCAGCCACCGTGATCGGCGAGCTACCCCGACCTTCCCTCCGCCTTTCCCACACATCGCCGCCCCTTCCTTCTCCCCCACTTTCTCCGTTTTCCACTTCGAAAATTAGGGGAGAGGTGGCAACAAGGCCAGGAGGAGCGACGAACGTCGGGGGAGGGGCGGTGAATCATCAGGGAGGGCGGAATTCATAGTGGTTAGAGAGGAGTTTAAGGAGAGAGAATTAGTCAATTGGGAATGTGAAGTGGTCGACGGGGGGAGGGAGCGCCACTGGTGGGCTGGCCGCAGGACGGGCGAGTCTGGTGTTGCTGGCCGGCTGGATCGGGGTGGTGGTTGGTGAAGGTGGCCGGTGGTGGGAGGAGGTGAGTGGCAGTGGTGGGTGGATGGGTAGGGGAGGAGAGAGAAAAAACGGGGTTATTTTTATGTTTTTTTTTAATATACATTTTTTTTAGTTACGTATTTTAATGTGTGGAGTTATTAGAGTTACGTGTTTTACTTATTAGAGTTAAGTCGTGGTTACGTGTTTCCGTTATCGGAGTTAAGTTGGAATTATGTATTTTAGTTGATGTTGTTAAGTTGAAGTTACGTGTTTAAGTTATTGGAGTTATTATACTTACGTGTTTTAGTTATTGAAGTTATTATAATTACTTGTTTTAGTGTGTGGAGTTATTATAGTTACGTGTTTTAGTTAGTGGAGTTATTATAATTATGTGTTTAAGTTAGTAAAGTTATATTAAAATACGTCTTTTAGTTGTTGAAGTTATTGGAGTTAAGTTGGAGTACGTATTTTAGTTAATATTGTTAACTTAGAGTTGTAAAGTTGTTGGAGTTATGTGCTATAGTTACTGTTGTTACCGAGAAACTGAAGTTATGAGAGTTAGTGAAGTATGAAGATGTGTGGCTCAGATTGTTTCTGACCTTCTGACATAAGGTTACTTCTAACCTGATACAATTCCAATATATAATATATAATATGCAAATCTATCCAGTCACAAGTGATGACTTTGTCCGAAATCACAAGTCATCTCATCCATCCATTTACTTTGATCTAACAGCCTACATTAAAAAAAATATAAAGGAAAATTAAAACTAAAAATAAACACAAACCTCCAAATCTCACATTTTCTCTATCCTCCCCTCCCCCCTCCCTCTCTCTCCACGGCCCTACCCCCCGCCGCCTGATATGGTGTAAACGTAGTGTGTTAACCCGCGTGATTTAGACGCCTTAGGGTCTATTTGGGTATGGTTTTATCGTGATTCGTAGACCACACCATTTAGAGTATTTTTGGAGCTTATTCGTTTGTTTTACGGGAATTTGGTGGCTCAAGACCCTTTGGTAAGCCTTAGACGGGAATGGAGGATCGAGTTGGAGTCAGATCGAGGTTCAAGAGGAGTTAGCTCGGTTGCACAATGGGATTTACGTATTATCTTTAGCTAAGGAGCGGAGAGAGGAGGAAATTCAAGTTATTCGACTTGAGAGACTGTATCCTCGAGTCGAGAATCGCTCGACTCGAGGATATCTTTCCTCGAGTCGAGAATTCCCTCGCTCGACTCGAGGATTTCTCTCCTCGAGTCGAGAAAGTCAGCTTCCGGGAAGCTTCCTAGAGGCTAATGACCGTTTCTTTTACCTAAATATCTATTTTGTCTTCTAGTGTTTTGTACTTATGATAAATAAAGGGGCTTGAACCCCTCCCTAGTTTTTATCACCTTTGATATTATAGTTTTATCTTGTTTTTAGTTTTAGGGAGAAAAAGAAACTTAAGGAGAGATTAGTGAAAATAGTATTTTTACTATGAATTACATCTCAAACATTATTGTACTAATTAGTATGGAAGGTTAATCCCCTTTCACCCTATGTATTAGTAAGATTTCTTCTCTCTAATTTGCCTTTAATTTCATTTTAATTAATTCATTGTTCTTCAAATTGCTTGATTTACCTTTATTTTCTCTAATTGGTTGATTAGATTGAATTGGGTATTCCTATGCTTGGTTAATTGCTGATGGTCATTGATTATTAACCCTAAAGGAAGCAACTTTCACATGATGTGTGTATGGTTATGACTAATTTGTGATTGGGGAATTAATTAGGCAACTAATAGATTAGATTTGATTAGTGTCGTGATTGCGGCTAATTAGATACTATTTTGGGTTGCTCATAATCTTTTATTAATCCTTGCTCCTCATGCCTTTGGTTGTGATTTGTTTAAGTGGTTACTAGACAAATTAGGACTAAAGGAGGGGAATTTGGTAATGGTTGCTCAAATTCCCTATAAAAGTGGATTAATTGGTTAAAAACCGGGATTATTGATGAATTGGTATAATTAGAAAGAGGAAAAGCTTGCTATATTAGGGTGTTAGATTAGATTATCACCGAGGGTCGCTTTAATCAATTTGATACTTCAATTATTTCTCTTTAATCCAACTTTCAAACCAAAAACCCCCATTTTTAATTGCTTTATTTATTTCGTCTTAGTCTTTCCACACTAGAATTTGCATATTAGGCTATCCTCTCTTCCTTGAGTTCGATACCCACTTATCCTATCTTTTTAATAGTATTAAGCGGTAATTTGACTAATAATAACGAGTTATTAGCTGTCACCGCCCACCATAGCCGTCGCGCACACCGGCAACAACCGTCGCTGGTTACGTCACCACCGGACGACTCGTCGGACCACCGCGAGTCTTCGTTCGACATCGCCTACTCCGTCAAGCATTGTTTGGCTACGAAAACCGACTTCTCCCTCCCTCCTTTTCGCGCTCATTTTCCAGATCTAGCCGTCGTTGTTGATCGTTGTCGTCGTTATGGACCTTTTTCGGTGTTACTCCGTTGTTCCGCGCCTATTTTCATTGCCATCGCCTCTTTTTTTCGCGAATAATCCGAGCGAGGTGAGAAGAGAAGGGGAAATAAGGATGGCGCGAATGGGGGTGTCAAGGTCGGGGTGCACGGCTGACACGACAGCGGGTGGCCGATTAAGTTGGTGGGGACTGAGGTGGTGCAGGTTGGCCCGTGTACCCTACTCCCGAAAGTAGGTAGTCCTCTACCGCCACGTCACGGTTTTCAGTAAATAAAACCGGAAAACACAAAAAAAAATGGAAAAACCAGGCAGCGCTGGAAACCGAAAAAAACCGCAAGTGAAGAAACTGAACAAAAACAATGACGACAATTCTAAAGCACAGCTTCTAACTACAATCCCAAAGCTTCAACCCTAAGTTTTAATTGGAGGAAAACAAAAATGGCGACGAAGAACGACGATTTTCAAATCCCCAGAATTGCGGTATCAGATTCCTAAATAGTGGATGAGAGACGACGTTGCAGTTATGTTTCCTGAAATTTGCAATGGCGAAGATCAAAATAGCGCGAAATCGAACGCAAATTCAGAAGCTAAAGTACATCAACGAGAAGCTAATGTACATAAACTACATCAACGAGAAGCTAAAAGTACATAAACGAAATATTAAAGTACATAAGAAGGTAAAGTACATAATCAATAAGCTAAAGTATAGGTTTTAAAATTCAAAACAATGTTAATATATGAGATAAAGTACATGATTCATCACCAAAAGCACATGTGCGAAAGTTCATACAAAACTTATTCCTAGAGCAGAAAGTATTTTAATCTAAAGTACTTAATTCATCACCTAAAGTACAAATTTTAGACGAGTGTTTACACAATTTTGCAATTTATAAAAACGTGCATACATTCATAGCATAAATTCAAAGCTTCCAACCGACTCTTAACATACGAGTATAACAACGAAAATGAAACCTGATAACCATGGCGGAAAAAACAAGAGTAGCTCCGGAACAAGCAAAATTTACCGGAAAATTCCAAACATTACACGGCGATGTAGAAATTGCAAGTGAATGTTAATAATATGTAAACAAATTTGAGAAATTTTTTACAGAAGTGGAAGAATTGTGAAGCTTAATTATGAAGGATTGATGAGAGAGAAAATGACAGACGACTGTGATAAAGGGGGAAAAGGGAAAAAGGGGAGAGAGAAATTGTTACTTGTAGTTAGAGGAATATTTTAATCAATAGCAGTTACTTATTTATGTTTATTTAATTTTTTAATTATAATGGGCCGGTTTACGAAATTATTCAGTGGAGCCGGTTTTTGTATCTGAACCGGGTGAGCTGGCGGCCAGCTCAGCGAGAGTACTTACTCTCGACTCCACCCAATAATTGGGAGCGAGGGCGGGGCTGGGGTAGAGCAGTGGCGGGAAAAGGTGAGATTTGGGTGGCGTGGGAAGAGAGAGGAAATGGTGAAATTTTTCTGCTTTTTTCTTCTTTTTTTGGAAAAATACACAAAAATAATCCAACGTTTGGTCGGTCTTCTAAAAAAAAATCTCACCTCAAAATAATAATAGAAATAATCCAACGTTTACTTATATCTTCCAAAATTATGCCCAAACTTAACAATCTATTAATTTTTGCTTCTTCCGTCAAATTTAAGTATGCATATTTATTTAACAAAGAAGGCAAAAATAATTTCTCTCCTGAATATAGTACTGAGTATCAAATTTTTAGTTCTTGTTAGAATTTTTAGTTGGCGTAAGAATGTCGGGAATGAGGAGGTAGTGGATGGCTTAAACACTACTTGACCTCCAATTTTTTTTTTAGAGGTTTCTATTTTTGTAAGATATCCTTTTTATTCCCTATATGGAAGAATAAAAAATCCTAACTTCTTACAAAATAAAAAAAAAAATTTCTCTCCTGAAAAAAAAAAAAAAAAAACATTATCTTCTTCATCACTCTGATAAACCAGGCAACCAACACCTCTCTGCCTCCCTTAATTAGTCACTTGCAATTGCTTCGTACCAACACAACTCTTAGTCTGGAAATCTCCCACTCTACACTCTTCCACTCTGATCTCCGGCTAGGTAGCACGGACACTTCCATGATCTAGCGTGTCCGTGTCCGACACCGTGCTTATTGGGAAACTCTAGGATACTTTTATACACTTCAAGAATCTAAAATTAATAGAAGATTGATAATAAAGGTGTGAGTTGAAGAGTATATTTATAATAAAAAATGAATTATGCTATCGATGTTTATTTGAATATCGTAATATATATAATTCTTAATCTATGTTTTATAATATATTCAGTATTAATATAATATTAAAGTAATATTTCAATTATTAGTAATATACATTTTCAAACATAAAATATGTATTTTAGATAATTTAAATTATGCGTGTCCGTGTCCGTGTCCTACAATTTTCGGATTGCCTTTTCCCGTGTCCGTTTCGTGTTCGTGTCCGTTTCCGTGTCCGTTTCGGTGCTACCTAGAATTCTTCGGCCACTTTGCACCGCCGTAAACAGGGGCGGATTCAGGGGGGGTGCACGGGAGGCAAGTGCCCCCCAATTAATTCTGACAAATTTGGTTACATATATTAAAGAGTTGCACTAATTATCACAAACTTTGAGTAGCTGAGATGGTACTGAGCCCACTATTTTGTAGAAGCCACCAGAGTTCGAATCTTGGGCATGACATTTATGGCTTTAATTTTTATTTTCTAAAGGTTTATTATTTGAGATCTAAAATATTAGAAAAAATGCATGCAAAGATTGTTTTTTTCGGTGTTAAACTTTCACGATATGCATATCATTCTAAAAAAAAAGTTACTTATTCAATTTTGGCAAGTACTCATAACTTTAATTTACTCATTTAATGAATTTCAAAAATACACGCTGCAGTGAACGATTTTCTGCCCCCCCATTCCCCAGATCGTGGCTTCGCCACTGCCCGTAAACCACCACAACCATCGTAGACCGCCACCTACGTCGCACTCACTGCACAAGCCCGTCGCGAGTTTTCATATTAGTTGGGTCTCAGTTTGGCCAATGTGTGTCACTTTTAATTTATTTCCAATTTGGTATGCATAAATATTGTTTGTGAAACCTTTGTTTTATTGGAAATTAGAAATTGAACTTTGTAAGCTTTTGGCTGAGTTTTCACTGTTTTGGGTGTATTAGAAATTAAGACTTTCACGTTTTTGTTTTCGTATTTGAAGATGATGGTGGACATGACAATGGAGTTGGGCATGTTTGATGAAGAAGATGGTGATGGATTTGATGATACAGAAATCGGAGATGAAGAAAAGAAAATGTTTAAAAAAAAAACACACACACACACACACATCGTGTGATGGACGGAAAAGAAGACCTTAACGGATGATACTCAACATCGTCCTATAATATCATCCTCATGTTCTATATCAATATCCATATCATTTAGCTCCGTGCCAACTTCTTGTTGAGTATCATCTTCTTGCTCGACATGATGATATTTACTACGATTGGTTTTACAATAGCGAAATGTGTGGGGGCTCAGATAGTATCTCGGCTTCCCACAAATTTCTTGTAAATTGTTATTGATTCTCCATTCGATATATAATAATAACGATAATAATTAATAATAATAATTATATAAATAATAATAATAATAAATAATAATAACTATAATAATAATTATAATTATAATTATAAAAACAATATGGTCTCGATTCAGCACATAACGAACGAAAAAATTAAAGAATATGTTAAATTGATATGTTCAATTAAATTTTATTCAGTTTAGAAATCATGAATCTCAATCAGATTAGATCAGATCAGATCAGATCAGAATCATTCAGATCAGATCAGTTCAAATCAGAATCATTCAGTTCAGTTCAGATCAAATCAGAATCATTCAGTTCAGTTCAGAAAGATGCAGTCCTATCAAACAGGGCCTAAGTAAACGTTGGATTATTTTTATTATTATGTTGAGGTGGGATTATTTTTAGAACACCGACTAAACGTTGGACTATTTTTGTGTACTTTTCCTTTTTTTTTTTCTTTTTTGCATTTTTTCGTTTTTGGAGTAACGACTTTTAATTTGTGGAGTTACGAGAGTTGCGTGTTTTCATAATTGGAGTTATTTGGAGTTGCGTGTTTTCATAATTGGAGTTATTTGGAGTTACGTGTTTTAATTATTGAAGTTATTTGGAGTTACGTATTTTAGTTGTTAAAGTTATTGGATTTACGGGTTCTAATTATTGGAGTTAAGTTGGAGTTACGTGATACGAGTACGCATCGGATTGTAACTTGACTATAGGACAGATTAATGTTTTGTACTACTGTGAGACTATTTTTGGGGTTTTCTGTTTTATGGGACAAAAACAAGAACAACGAAAAGAATAAAAGATATGGATGAACAAGTTAGACTTATAACTCGTCCAAACTATGATCAATCCCTAGACGCCGATCTAAGTAATGATCCACTACTCACTAATAACGCGATTAGCAAATAATGTTGAACTAAGAATAACACTACTTAGCTCAATTTGTGTTCAAAGCTTGAACCCATTGAAAGAAACTCTCTTTCGACTTTTCGATCACTACGTCAAAAATGGCCTTTAAGAACGGTTCCTCTAAAGCTAAGCAGAACTATTGTAGAACCGTTCTCTAGACGACGGTACTTAAAGGCTGACAGAACGGTTGCAACCGTTCTTAAAGGCTATGAGATCGGTTCCAATAAAAACCGTTCTAAAAGGTCATTAAAAACGGTTTTCTGTAAAACCGTTCTGTTTGGTGGGTTAGATAAGAGTACGGTTCTTTAGAGAACCGTTCTTGTATGTATGTATTTTAAAAAAAAAAAATTAAAATACTTGCACACTGATTCAATGTAAACTGGCCCAAAATAAACAACAAAAACTTGAGACAATAACATTAAATCTGAACATCTTGCACGATAAGCTAAGTAACTTGTAGTAAAATTAAAAACAATGTTTATTACAAAAGAAACAAATCAGAAGTGAAAAAAGTTACAGATGAAATTTTTTGGAAAGTAAGCGTAGATCTAAAACTATGTTGAACCTTTACTCATATACTTCTTGTTTCGAAACTTTATTTCGTCGTCGATGTGGCTTCCTCCTTCCTCGATCTATCTTCTTTCACCGTTAATTTCAATTCATCCGAAACCAGATCTAGAAAAAAAATATGTATAAATGAATTAATTGAAACACAAATAAATTAAAACTTGAAAGTTAGAGGAAGTAAAAAGAAACATAAATAAATTAGACAATTTTTCACAAAAGGAAAATATGTAACATATATTCCCAAAAACGAATTGATAATTAGACACGAAAAATAGAGAAATTACTCACAAAATTACAAGGACATTAGATTTAAAAAGATCTGAAAACAAAATCTCCAAATAAGATCTAAAATAAAAGAAGATGAGCGGCGAAACTTCACAAAAAAACTAATTTCTTATGCATATATGTATGATTAGGAAAAAATAGAAGGAAAAAAAAAAAACAAAAAATTATCACAAAAAGTTTACCTAAGAATGACCGGGGATCAGAGAGACGGCATCTTTGGGGCGGATCTCATCTTTAGAGTCGGATTATGAAGACAAAGATCGGGGACAAGAGATGAAAGGGTGAATTTTTTGTGTGGGTAAAGATGAGAATGAGAGAGAAAAAGTTATTCTGAGAGATAAAAAAAGATGAGAATGAGAGAGGGTGTGGATAATAATAGGGGGCGGATTTCACGAGGGTGAGGGATACTTAATTTCTTTTTTTTCGGATTTTTTTTTGTGGGGGGGGGGGCTTTTAGAACGGTTTTTGAAACAACAGTTCTCTTAGGTGGACCTTTTAGAACGGTTTTTAAGAAAACCGTTCTTACAGGTTTGGTTCTGGAACAAACCACATCTTTTAGAACGGTTTTTAGAGAAACCGTTTTCTTATGTATATAATATTAATTTCTCTTTTTTTGGAAATAGGTTTTAGAACGGGTTCTAAAAGACCCGTTCTCTTAGATATAAGAGATCGGTTTTAAAAAAATCCGTTCTCTTAGACTGGTTCTCGAATCCCAAATTTGACGTAGTGAATATTAATTCTCAAAACTCTGTGTAAAAACAATACAATAGGGGTGCTATTTATAATAGCCTAGACTTCCTAAAACAAAATAGGCAATAAGGAAATATTACACCTATTAAGATGTGGAAACATTACTTCCACTAACTTTTCCTATATGATAAGGAAATTTATTATTTTACGAGAAATAAGATACTTAACTAAACTACACTCAAGAAATTTGGAAATATTACTAGTTTCCATAATCTCGACCCTAACACATTACCAAAACTCATACATAGTATTGGAAAACTGATGGAACAGTCCTACTATCTGTATTATGCAGATTTACTGCTTCCTAAAATCCACTTCCAATCAGTAAAGGACTTATCTTTCATTTTGTCTCTTGGTGTACTAAATATTGCATCATTACTTGGAGTTATGGGTTTTGGTTAGTGGAGTTAAGTAGGAGTTACGGGTTTTAGTTGGTGGAGTTAAGTTAAAAATTATTGGAGTTACGGGTTTTAATTATTGGAGTTACGTATTTTAGGTGATGGAGTTAAGTTGAAGTTACGGGTTTTAGTTTGTGGAGTTATGTTAGAATTACGATAGTTAAGTTGAAGTTGATAGAGTTCTGATGTAACACTACGGAATTTGGAAAGTGGTTTATAGAGTTGGTTTGTCCTATATTGGGAAAATAAGGCTCATATGATAAGTTTATAATAGATTCCTACCATCTTACTAACAAAAAGGCCTTCACCTTTTAGAACCCACGAGATGATTTACGGGTCTAAGGGGTGATTACCCATCTTGTTGGGTTGTGTTGCGATGGACGGTGATTCGGGCTATTACAGATGGTATCAGAGCAACCTTGCGACTGCGTGCTGGGTGCTGGGGCGAGACCCAGACCAGCCGTCTACCGGGGGAGATCTTGGACCTGTGTTGATGTTGGTATGGAATGGTTTAGGCGCAACGAAGATGTTGCGTTCTTTAAGTGGGGGGGTTTGTAGCACTACAGAATTTGGAAGTGGTTCATAGAGTTGATTTGTCCTACATTGGAAAATAAGGCTCATATGATCAGTTTATAATAGATTCTTACCATCTTACTCACAACAAGGCCTTCACCTTTTAGAACCCACGAGTGGATTTACGGGTCTAAGGGGTGACTACCCATCTTATTGGGTTGTGTTGCGATGGACGGTGGTTCGGGGTATTACAGCTGATACTACTGTAGTTATACAATTTAATTAGTGGAGTTAAGCGGCTAGATTTACGCATTTTAGTTGGTGGAGTTAACTGACTGGATTTACTTATTTTAGTTGGTGGAGTTAAGCGGCTGGAGTTATGCAATTCAGGTTATGGAGTTAAGCGAAATCAATGGCTGATCGGATGCGCCACCCATACGATATATCTAATCTAATGATATATATAGGGTTTGAACCCGCACTGTCAGAAAAAAAAAAAAAAAAATCATAACTCCGTATTCCAAAAAAGGTAACTCCGAAGTCCCCAAGTGAGCATTTTATGGGAGACCTTCAAAAACGGTTTCTTTCTTGCTTAATAGTGATTCACCGACACAGATTAAAAGTGCTCTCCGACAAATTGTGTAACCTCACAAATAACTCATAACTCAACCAACTCCCCTAAAATAACCCCATCTAACTATGAAGCCTATGGTCGGGCCTCGGTTGACCACCGTTGACGATGCGGTGGGGCGGGAGTTAGGTGTTATAGTTAGTGGAGTTATAGAGTTATTGGAGGTACTAGTTTATGGGAGTTTAGAAGATATCATATATACTATATATAGTACAATAGTAGAACCAATTACAAATAAGTTTTAACCTTCCTACTAGGTAAAGATAATGTTATTTAACGTGTAGGACATTAGTTTTAACCTTTAAATTCTCATGATCTAACATGGCAACCAAACGAGCACTAAGAGGACAAGTGTTTGTGTTTTAGAGGGCTACTAAACCTACGAATTAGATCAAGGATCATATTCTTTCATGGATTTTCTATATGAAACACGTATTGATCATACGCTTGTCAAACCAACGAATTTGAATAGGTTAAGTTTTCATGGTTTAATTTACAAATTAAATAAATTGACATAAGTAACAAAAGGAAAAAGATGTTCCTCATGTATACATACATAATTTTCATAACTATAATATAATTGTCATAAAATCTACGGATATGTATCACCGTACAAATACAAGAATCCGCACACTTTGTTGATCAAAAACCTTAATCTATAGAATAAATCGAAAGTTTCACATACATGAAGAAAAGTTAACGTTACATCACGTAAAATCAAACTTCTTTAATGAGAGGGGGGTTATGCGTCCGGATGCTCGCCAATTCTTTTAAGAACTGGAAGGTCCGGTTCCATTTCTAAATGGTAGCCACGTGGAGAGGACCCAATTAAAGGGTTTGGATTTAGTCTTCCACAATCCCAACAACTCGCTCCTCTCAATCCGTCCTAACAGAATTTGGTTCATTTCGAGAGTTCTTTTAAATTTTGGGTGCCTCTAGTTTCATAAATTGCATATCGAATTTTCGTCACCTAACCCAATATAACAAAAACAATCCTCAACAAAATTTTAGCATTCCCAAATTCTCGGTTCTCTTAACATCACTTGGTATCCGCGTCGATGGCAGTTGAATGACGCAGGATTAAGTATAGAATAGCCTACAACGCATATGCTTAGCTCCCATATAAACTCACCATTACCAATCCCTTCTTCGACTTTTCACTTTCCCTTAAAATAATCATTGTACTAGATTCAATGGGTGGAGCAAAGTTAGATGGAGTAGTGTCGGTTGTTTCTACAGGGATAAGCATAGGTTCGTCTGGATTTATTTTTCCCAATCATCTTATTTCAATGCCACGAACAGAGTATTATAGTTGGGAAAAGAGTGGGTAAACGATTGTCTCCCAAGTTTGTAGTATACCAGTATCTCACATACACAGATCAAAAGGGCATGTTCTATCTCATATCTCATCAAAAAGGACAAAGTTCAAATAATAAACTGTAACTTAGAATCCATAAACTATTAGATCACTAATTTCTGTTAATACCAAAAGATAATCTCCATACTGAGTCGGTCTAAAATAGTCACTCCTTGAACTCCCAAAATTCAGTATTAGATCCTCCAAAAGTCAGTCTTAGAACTCCATGGTGTAATACAAGAAACAAGTAGCACGTAGCAAATAGCATGCAAATATATGCACCCGACTCGCCCCCTTTTAAAACTTTTAAAATTCGTTTTGAAAACTTTTTGTAGACTCGACGAATCAGAACCTAGAGCTCTGATACCAACTGTAACAACCCTAAATTTTTGCTAAAATAAAAATCGGAAAATAAAGAGTAGTTACGCCGCAATTGACTACTGAGTCAATTGCTAGGCTTAAAATTAATAAACCAACATAAATAACTACGTAATTAATTAAACAACAACGAAAGATTTTCTAGTCGAACTACAGTTCTCAAAACTTAAATCCATAATACAACCTAATCGAAATGAAAAGTCCCAGCATGCAAGACATCCTCACTAGCAGACAACCACTTCAAGACCTGTCAACTACGCCATCGAGAATGACGTAGGCCACAGAACAAGGTAGGGAACAAACCAGAAACAGAACGTCAGCACAGGCTGAGTAAGAAATCACAAATAAACAAAATAACAATTAAGATACGCGCCTTGAGGCGCGTAGCTAACAAAGAACGAATTAAAGTTATCTCTGAGGAATTCAATAATGAGAGTGCGTATGAACACAAGCAAGTATCATCGATAGATACATTAAGCGATGCAAGCATGTGAGTAATTTAGTCAATCGTATAATATATTTGGCTAAGGTCCTACCCCACAACCACCACAATATCGAACTTAGTCGAGTTAGAGTTGTAAGTATAACCCCTTATAACCCCGAGTGTGCACACCTCTCGCAAGACAGGCCGATAGGACGAGATCCCATCTAGGAGGAAGACTATTAGGAAGCCGGTAGCTAATCCGACCTAAAAGATACCTTGATCAGAGGTAAATAAAACGATGTTCGTTCAGGCCGCAAGCATCGTACTCTAGGTGGTATCATCTTTATTATTTCATAATTCAATCCGTTATTAGTACGTTATTCGAAAGTACATTATTTGATAACTCGAATCACAAACGGTCATAGCCGAAGTGAGATACATCGAAACAAAATAGAGAACGAACTCAATAAGTCAAATAAGCCACTCGACCGAGAGGCCTTGTGGAGGGCTAAAGCTGAGAGGCCGGTTAGGAGGTCGAGCCGAGAGCCGTGTGGCGACGGAGCCGAGAGGAAAGAGGAGGTGACCGAGAGGTCGCAAAGCACAAACAAGCTCAAAAGATTATGTGTATATGAATCAAGCATAGGAATATATAATACACAAGCATATGTATATATGAAACAAGTGAAAGGGATTAAATAGTCCAAGGATGAATGATCAACGTTATTACCTCAAACGATTAACCTTCCTTCAGTTATAATTCTCAAGGTCCACAATTGAACTCCTTTTAACCCGTAAGCTACAAATAACGCCAAACGATAACCAAAATTAATAACACGAGCTTGCTAGACGTAACCCAAAATATTATCAACTAACTCCAAGTGGTATATAACCAACTACTTTTAACACATAAGTCCCAATTTTACTATACATTATTATCTGATCTCAGGACCACCCAAAGCCAAATCATAAATCAAATCCATTGGCCCACGACCAAACACATTGGCATCCTCGATGATGCCACTAGAATGCCATAACAATGCCAATCAAGAACAACTTATGACCATTTAGCCGTGACCGTTACACACTAGTGTATGGCAGCCTAGCAACAATGCCGAGCACAACCTCGACACCGCAGATAACACAAGACAATCTCCGCCAACATCCTAGCGACCCTCGACAATGGCACAACGTACAACAATATCAACGACCGCAACATCAACTAACAACATGACAACACTCACGGCCACTACAATAGCCGTCAACAACACCAAACAATAACAACCGCCAAAACACCGAGAACTGCCCTTTTACAAATTACCCAACTCAAACTTCTCAAAATCAAACCATACAATTGTATAAACAAGGGCAAACAACCATGCAACAATCAGGACGATGAGATTCTTCAAAAATAAGGGTAATAACGTATTATTCGAAACATCGACAATGGTGGGACTTGAATTATATGGAAAAAGATTTATACCGTGAAATAGAGGCGAGAAGGAGGAGTTAAACGGTATAATTCTTGTAGAAAACGGAGCCCAAAATCCAAAGAAGACGGAGGATGAAGGTGATGGCGAGCTCGGCGAAGATGATGACGATGGTCCTGATAGATGCGGCAATGATGATGACGATAAAAAGGTTTTATGGGTTTAAGAGACTATTTATGATATTTAGGTTGAGGGAAATGTAGGGGTAAAATGGTAATTTCTCAAACCATTAATAATAAAATTTAATAATTATCCCAAAATCATCATAATAAACTTCAAATAAGTTATTAGAACCCGATTTAATTAACGACAATCAACTTAATGGAGTAACACCCTTATTAAATAATTACTCAAAAATGTGGGGTGTTACATCAAGGCCTGTGGATATGTATAGGAGATTTTAATAATGTTTTTCAAGCAGGTGAGAGAGTAAGGACCAAAGTCACTCTAGCTGAAATCGAGGAGTGTCAAAATTGCACAAATCAGTGTGGGCTGAAACACTTGAAAGCTAGGGGTTGCTTCTTTACTTGGAACAATAAAAAAGGAGAATGAGAAGAGAGTTTTCGCAAAGATTGATAGAGCTATGATTAATGATGAATGGATGATCAATTAGTTTCCAGATATGAATGCCATGTTCCTACCTGAATGTCTATTTGATCATACTCAATGTATTGTTAGTCTTAATAGAGAGAGGATCATGGGAAAAAGAAGCCTTAAACACTACAATATCTGAGTATGGTTCAGGGATATAAGGAAATCATAGAAAAAGGATGGCAGGTTCAAGTAGAGGGGAATGAAATGTATCAGATTGTCAAGAAATAGAAAATGCTGAAAAATCCTCTCATACAGCTTAATAGAAGAAAAATATCCAATATTGAAGCTGAAACTTGTAAGGGTTTGCAGGAACTTGAAGAGGTACAACATGAACTCAATAAGAACTGTAGTTGTCTAGACTTAAGGAATAACGAGAGACTTGTTGCTAAAAGGTACATGTGTCTGAAGAAAGCTAGCAACATCTTCCTTAGACAAAAATCTTAAGCTCATTGGCTGAAGGAAGGTGATGAAAACACAGCTTTCTTTCACTAAACTATAAAAGATAGAAGAGCTAGAAACAATATCATTCAAATTGAGAACACTAAAGGGAAACTACATAGTGAACCTGGGTGTATTCAAGAAGCTTTCTTGCTTAGAGTTCTACAAGGATTTGCTAGGAGACTCTACTAATACACAAATGATGCACTTCCCTACAGTAAGGAATGACAAGGTGATAAATGAAGAAATGGCCAAAATCATGACTAGGCAAGTGACTAAGGAGGAAATTAAGCAGGCTATGTTTGCTATATATGGCTCTAAGAGTCCTGTACCTGATGGTTACACCAGTCAATTCTATAAAGAAAACCGGAGTGTGGTTAGAGATCAAGTGTGAAGAAATAATGGAGTAGATTTTCCAACATGGCAGGATGCTAAAGCAACTCAACAACACTTTTATGACATTGGTTCCTAAAACTACTCATCCTAGAGGTGTTATTGAGTACAGACTCATTGCTTGCTGCAACACATTGTACAAATGCATTTCCAAACTTCTGTGCAGCAGAATTGGTCAGATTCTTCCCTAAATAGTAAGCCAAAGTCAAGGAGCTTTTATTCAAGGAAGAGATATTGTCCAAAACATCATGGTCTGTCAAGATCTTGTTAGGAAATACGATAGAAGTGTCATTTTTCCAAGATGCCTGATGAAAATAGACCTTAGAAAGGCCTATGATACATTGGAGTGGAATTTTGTGTGTGAAATGCTTCAAGCCCTTCATTTTCCGGAACAGTTGGTTAAAATTATTATGGAATGGGTTACAACCCCAGCATACACACTAGCCATTACTGGTGACCAATTTGGATATTTTAAGGGTAAGAGAGGCTTGAGACAAGGTGACCCTCTCTCACCCCTGCTTTTCACCCTATGTATAGAATATCTTTATAGAGTTTTGGAAGTAGCAGCTGGGAAAAAAGAGTTCAGGTTTCATACTATGAGCAACAAAGCTAAATTAACTCATTTATGTTTTGTAGATGACCTACTGTTATTTAGTAAGGGGAAGGTAAAATCTGTCTTATTATTGCTAAGAGGATTTATTACCTTTTCTTAAACTACGGGTCTTTGCTCAAACACAATGAAATGAGAGATATTCTTTGCTCGCATTAGTCACAATGTTAGACAGGGAAATACTTCAAATTTCAGGGTTCAAGGAAGGGTGGATTCCTTTTAAGTATCTGGGTATTCCCATAACTGCAGTCAGGATTTTAGTTATGGACTGCAACATTCTGGCTGAGAGAATAGTGAAGAGAATCAGATCAATTGGTTCTAGGAAGTTGTCATATATTAGCAAACTAACATTGGTTGTGTATTGAGTAATATTTATTCTTATTGGGCTAGATTTTTTATCTTGCCCAAAGCTGTGATCAGACAAATCACTTCACTTTGCAGAAATTTCCTTTAGGATGGAGTAGAGCATATGAAAAGAGTGCCTCTAGACTCATGGGAGAATGTTTGCATACCTAAGGAAGTTGGAGGTCTTGGAATCAGGGATGCTGCAATATGGAACATAGCTAGCATTGGTAAGTATGTTGCTTGGATATTTGAAAAGTCAGATACTTTGTGGATTAAGTGGATTCATGCCATTTATGTTAAGAGTTATAGCTGGGAAGACTATAAACCTCCAGCTAACAGCAGTTGACACTGGAAAAAGATTTGCAGAATAAAGGATAAACTGTGTCAAGAATTCAGGAATGGTAGATGGAGTAATGCAAAATACTGTGTAGCATGTGGTTATGAATAGGTGAGAGGAGATTTCAACAAAGTCTGCTGGGAGAATCTGTTGTGGTGTAGATATAATATCCCAAGGGCAATCTTCATTACTTTGTTGGCTCTAAGATTGAGACTCTAGGTGAAAGTTAGGCTAGAAAAGATAGTGATGATATGCAGTGATAACATCTGTTTCATATGTTTACAGGAAAGTGAGACACATGAGCACCTTTTTTTCAGATGCTCTTATAACAGAAGATGCTTGGAGGAAATGAGGAGGGTGTGCCAAAACCAACTCCCTAAGAACAATGCTATGATTTGGTGCGCGCAAAAGAAACTGGGTTCGAGCATAAGAAATCAGGTTGCAGGTGCCTTGGTAAGTAATATGATGTATAGATTTGGCTTAATAGAAATAAGTGGAGGTTTAAAAATGTTGTCATTTCTCCTAAGATTCTAGCTAAGAGAGTTATTGAGGAAGTTCACACTAGAATTAGGAGTAGGGTATCTAAACTAAAGGAGAAGGATTGTAAGTGGCTTATGGAAAGAAGCCTCTTGTAATCTAGGTTTTAGTTCAGATTAGTGGAGGATTTGTGTAATGCTCGGGTTGTTTTTCTCAGGGGTATGCCTCGGTGTTGATTTGTGAATTTCATTCTTTATAAAAAAGTTACATTTTAGCAAAAAAAAAAAAAAAAAAAAAAAAAAAAATTGAAGTTTCATGGCATCTTCTTGGGTTAGCGCCTCACCACGCTACTTCAAAATCATCTTGGCACTCTAACTTTTTCATAGAACCCAAATACTTCTAAGACAAGTGGCACATATTTATTGGGTAAAAGTTGTTTTCTCTTTTACCATTTTTGAAATCGAAATATTAGAAGTAAAATATTTTAGAAAATCATAAAATCTATATCATTAAATTTAATTTTCAATGTTTTACAAAAATATAAACGATTTTTGAAGTGGCACTTAAAAAAATGTTACTCAAAATGGGTCAACTTTCCGAAATGTTAATCAAAGAGGGGTCCAAGTCACCCACTTTTAGGTTCGGGAATAAACTGCCATGTGGCGTGCCGGTTCCAAGGTCCGTGAACAATACAATAATTTCCCAAATCATATCTCATTGACCTTAAAAACCGTCATTAGGCATGGCGGTTTTTCCGCAATAGAAGCGTCGTACGCTTTGGCGTAACTATAAATCACACTAAAAAAAAGAACAAAACCGCCACTGCGCATGGTGGTTCTTCTGCTATAGAACCGGCTTTCGCTATGGCGTTTAGACCACAGAATCCTATTAATATGTGTTCAAAATTTTGGCTAAGTGTAGAACCGCCTTTGCTAATGGCGGTTTTTCTTTTAGGAAATTTTCTTCCCCCGATATATGTCGTTCTTTTAATTGGGAAATTATTTTTCCCCAAATCCTCGATTTCGTCCTCCATACCAAACCTAACGTCGCGGCTCACTGGTACTCTACGTTCTTTTTCCGCCGTTTTATGCCACTAGGCTCCGCCTGCTGCCACCTATTGTGGTTATTACTAGGGGTAAGTAAAACAAGCGGGTACCCGTACCTGGACCTATACCCGCTTAGGACCCAGCGGGTCCCGACCCGGACCCGTTATCAAGGGGTACGGGTAAGGGTCCAAAATTTTAGGACCCGTTGTCAACAGGCTCGGGTAAGGATCCTGAAATTTTGGCCCAACGAGTCCAAGTGGATCGATTTTTGGCTGTACCAGAACCAATAACACCATCGCCATCACTAACCTTGTTGTCATTTTGTTGGCCTGATCTCAAAACCCCAGAAACCCCATCGTCATCACTAACCTTCAAATTGCTTTGTTGGCCCGAACGCACAACCCGAGAAACACCATCACCATCACTAACCTTCGCATCATTTTGTTGCCCCTATTTTATCCCTAGATACACCATCGCCATCACTAACCTCGATGTCGTCTTTCCCATCACAATCACCAGATTTGGGCTCTTCATCTTCAGCTTCCCTAAAAGACTCAGTTTGTAGAACGTAAGTCCAAAGATAATAGGGATCATCAGAGTTCGAATCCATGGAATGTAGCCCTGTATCGAAGCCCATATATTGCAACAAAAACTGCCAAATTAATCCCACAAATTACCCCGGGTACTCCTAATAACAAACTAAAACAAAACCCGACCAAATTAATCCCACAAAATCTGAGTAGTTGAATCCCATATTTCGAAAGGAAAAATTCAAATTTAGGCCATAGTTTGTGCAAAAAATAACCAAAATTTGTGCGAATGAAGGGTTTGAGAACAAATTTGTTGACATTGATGTGCCTGATTTATATGCGTCAATTCAATGGTTTTTATTGTGATTTAACGTTCCAAATGATGTACTGTACTCACAATTTGTGTGAGTATCATTTCTATGTAATTTTGGCATTTTGATTATGTTTTGTACGCATATTTGGATTGGAAGAGCAAAAGGCAAATTGTAGAATTCATTCTTAGGAAATGGCGGCATGCGTCGAAGATTTGGTGGACCACCGGAGCAAAGACGAAGGTTAGCGAACAAAAGAATTTGGCACCTCGCACTTCAGTTTTGGCAGGCCGCGTTGAAGGTTTAGTGGCCCGCGTTGTGAGCTTGGTGGGCAGCCACGACAGTTTCCATATCTTATTTTATTTTCTCTTTACATTTTAATTAGAAACCTTATAAATTTCGTCAACTTAAGCTATTTGATTCAAACTTTTTATTTGAAGAAGACAAGGGTTTATGGATTGTAATAGGAGGTAAATCCTTATTTTCTTGATCATCAATTGAAGCAATCGTATTACCCAAATCGTGAGTTTGATCCTTTCAGATTACTCTCTCTGTAGTATTATTTTTTATCTCGTTTCCATGATTGATTATTGCTTTTCATAATTGCTAGGTGCGCAACTAGTTTATTACTTTTATCAATTGATTGATAGCCTAGGTTGTTGAAGGAATCCATTGTTCAATTAGCCTTTGCATTGTAGCAACCCGATTTCATTAATTCGTATGTCATTATCATTAGTGAATTAGGGCGGATAAACAATTCACATGTTATATATAAGCATGTGCTTATATTGCATGTCTCTATTGATAGCTCTTTAGATCTTATTGCTATTATCGAATTGGACCTAATCGTGCATTAAGATTATTCAATATTTAGGGCTTTTAAGTAGTTGCCCATCACGCTTTATAGCTATTAATTGAGAAGAGGCAAGGAAATTCATTCTCACAATAGGGTACTTGAGAGTAGTATTGAGAGGTGACAACGAGGACCGTCCTTTATTTTTCAATAATTGTTTTATTTGTCATTTGATAACTAGTTACACAAACAACTCAAAATCCTCCACATTCAATTGTTACTTTGGCATAGTTGCTCATTTCAATTACAACCGATTTCCCTGTGGATGTGATCCCTACTGACCTACTACTTTTGTTAGGATTTAGGTTTTTATTTTGGTAGATAACACGACTTTAGTCTCACCAAATATCTGGTAATTTAGGACCACGAATTAAGATCGATCGTGTTTTGTAGGAGAAAAGAAGGAGATTTAATTTAGGAATGAGACACAAGTTAGGGTTAGGGTTCATATGAGAGGGGTGAGAATTTATGCAGATGATAAAGAATGGTTGTAATAGCCCGACCCCCCATATGTCGCAACACAACTCAATAAAATGAAAAATCAACTTAAACCCATATATCTTCGCTTGGGCTTTAAAAGGTGAAAGCCTTGTTCGTAGTGTTATGGTAGGAATCCATTATACATTTCATTAACTAAAAAGAAAATAAATGTAAAGCAATTAGCTATACTAACAAAACTACATTGAGCTAATTAGTAATCTACTGATATACTCAACAAAAGCTTAATCAAATTAAATAAAATTAACCTCATTAAACAAAAACCCTAAATACATAGGAGAGAGAACAACATTTACCTAATTAGGGTGGTAATAACTAGAGGTGAGCATGAGCGGGTACCCGCTCGTAAGTTAAGTACTTGGACCTGTACCCATTTTCCAACGGGTTCTGATTTTCAGGACCCGTACCTGTACCAGTTTCTAACGAGTCCTGAAAATCAAGACCTGGACCCGGGCCCGTCAATAACAACAACGGTTCCCGGGTACCCGTTACACTAATTAAAAAATATATATATAGCAAATGGGCTGGAAGCAAAAATACGGCCATTACCGCTATTGCCTAAAGCATGGCCTATTAGGCCATAGCCGTTCAGCAAGTCCAAGTGAAACTATAAGCCAATATTCTTGTTAAGCCCAATTTAGCACATCCAACAATAAGGCGTGTTATTTATATAGTGAATGAATTGCCCATATCTTCAAATTCTGGTCGATGTGGGACAAACATTGTTCCATTTTTTTTTTTCTTGTTTCTTTGCTTTTCTTTTCCAACATTTTATCTAACTAGTTGTTCAACCGCGTGCGTTGCACGCGGTTGCCCAACTCTACTTGTTACTTGCATCGTGTCTTTGTAAAGTAACAACACACAAATTGCTTTGACGCAACGACATCATCCATTGCATTTCAGACTAATTTACATTGGTGGTATACTGTCCATAAGCTTTAGTTTAATGGAAGGTCAGAATGTTTATACCTCCACGTCTCCCATGAACACAGCAAAATGAACAACCATGAACAAAGTACAAACGATAACATCTAGTTTAGGCATATTCATTACATAAAATTGTTCAAATTATTAAACCATAACAATGGAGCAAGTCCAAAATACCGCAACTCAAAGTCACACTACACTGAGTTGCGGGAGCACCATTGTCGCTTCATTCTTTTCATTGAAGCATTCATTACCAAAAAAGACTTGGTTACTGACCCTGTGTTGTTGATTAGTGCTATAACCACACAAAGGCAGGTGACCTTGCTGCACTCAATGCAGCCTCTCAACACCCCTGAGCATCCACTTCAGGACCTCATTCCTGTGGAGTGAAGTCGCTGGTCCTAACTTGATGTTGTACTTGTTCTTGGACAACTCCACCGCCATCTCAGTGTAGAATTTGTTTCTATCCTGAAAGTTAAAGTTTTAGGTTGTATTAGTAGGAGACAATGAACTGAGCCAATTGTTAGCTTAGGTGTACATAGTAAAGTGTGTAGTATGGAGTAACAATTTTTTCGTATGGCACACGATTGTTTCATGTGTTCAAAATTGTGGGCAAAGCATTTATTTGGTTGTAATTAGCCAGGCCACATTTAGCAAATGAAAGCAGCACTACTTACATATTCGGCCATGTGGTACAGTTCAGTGGCCTGAATCTGGAGCAATTTTTGTGCATCCTCTGTGAACGCCGTGAAGCTCATTTTTCCAGTTTCATCTTTGGCCTCCAGCAACAAGCTCATCCTGCATTTTTAGGAGGCATAATTGGTACTTAGGTCAAGCAATTTCTAAGTGCGTCTCAGAAGTCATGTTGGTAACTAAGTCAAGGCATTAGACACTTACTTGGGCACAGAGGTGACCTTTTCCTTATCGCAGTGTTCACAATCATAGACCACGTCTATGTCCTCACCACCGCCCTTTCCGCAGCCGCTACAACCGAGGTATAAGCGGACATCGGTCTTAGTGAATGGAGCCACGGTGACCTCCAACCAAAGCCGCTCTTGTATAACTGTGTTGCTCACCTGCGATGTAATCATTGTATGAGGTGTTAATGGAACGGAAGAACTATTAGCCATACATTTTTGTATTTATACACCAGCGGACATTAAAAATTTGTATGATATGACTCACATTTTTGTCCTCAAGGTCAGCAAAGGTTACCATCCTTCTCTCTCCCTCTGGGGCCCTGACAAATTGAGCCACTTGAGCACGTTGTGTCAGCATAACACTATGCTTGCATGCCCTGTTTTGTTTATGCTCTGGTCAGTATCAACAATAGACAGCGTAATTAATCAGATATTGCGTGTCTGGCTTACCATTCCCGCAGCTGATCAGCTTGTTCCCCCTTTGGCTTGATGTCAATCAGCGTGGAGAGAGTTGTTCCAAAGGTGAACCCTGCATTCATCAGAACCTAGTTTAGTACATGGTGCATGGTGCATTCTACTGTTTATGCAATAAAACAGCTTTACCATTGTAGACTGATGGCTTCATATCGGTGAACGTAACCACCGGGAATTCAGGAAAGAGAGCCTCTATTTCTTTAGTCTCATTAAGTGCAAGGTCAGTCCAGATCGTAACCAACATTGTCTCATCAGTGCTTCAATGTCCATGTGTTAGCAAAGGCGAAACAATATAGGAGTATAACTTAATTCTGCAAGGCCTATTTCTAAAGATCAGAACAGTTTTTTGCTAGCGCATTACCTGCAGTCAGTTATGACTATCTTCCTGACATCAATGTATATGCCTCCAAACCCGTGGTGATACCTAAGTGGCTCAACTGCTATAACTACCGCCATCACATCTGTTCATTAAAACATTCACACCAAACAGTCTTACACCATGAATCCAGGGTCAAACAATCAACATAGCTTGTAAGCGTACACTGTAATGTTTAGCAGCCTTACCATAGCGATCGTCAGGGTTGTAATAGCGAGGGACATTTGCGACTGTATGGTACACAACTTGTTCATCATCCTCTGGGAAATGAAGCTGGCGGATGACGGTCTTGCTGCTGAAGTTAAGTGTGTACGGCAGTTCGTCATGGTTTTGGTAGTCTGGGTGTGCAGTTCTTATGTGTGCATTGGATATGTCGTATATCTTGTTGCGCTCAATGGCATTCTCGTACGCAGCTATATCTGTGTTAAAGAGGGTGGTTCTCATACGGGAACCCTGCAAAAAAAAAAAAAAAAAACATAAGGTCCTGTTCTACTATTAAGGGGTGAATAGCTATTGCGACGTCTCACCCTTTCATCCTCAAAGGTGATCCTTTGGTAGGATGTTTTGGGATTCCTGGGAGAGGTCTGCTTCCTCGTTTTATCGATGACCTTAACTTGAACCACATAGTCCCTGGCCTTATTGTCCAAATCCGCAAGGAATTTTCGCTCCGATTTCATCACCGATTCCTGTAGAGGTCAAACAACAGGTGATTTTAAGCACAGCATAGCTCATGGATGCACTAATAATGACTGAGGCTCTTTGCTGAAATTAGTGAATCCCTGAATATGGAACCACTTTGTCACATAGACATATGAAAGCGCATTTGAAGAACTCATTAACAAAATTTTTCAGCAAGGTTTACTTTAACTGGCGTGAATAGTAAAGTATACATCATAACCGAACAAACACTTTATAAGTCATGTTCATAAAACACTTAACAGTATGTTATTATGGATCCATACCACTGATACAACAAACGCAATAACCATAACTGAATAGTTAAGCATACGTACGATATACAAGCAAACGTAAGAAAAGTAAAGTCAGAGGCCAGGTTCACAACTTAGGAGAGAAGAACAAGGACAAAAGTAAAGGTGAACAATTTGAATGAGCCTCCAGACTAAAAAAGAAAAAAAAAATGCAGAAGTTCATGTAGCCCAAAAAATAATGTTGAAATTCAGCCACTCTAGCTTGTTGCAAGCAAACGCGTTCATTTTATTTCTGCAGCTCTATTTACATGAGTTAAAAAAAGATGAAGTTGGCTGAAAGTTTTATTCACATGCTATACTCTGGCCGTAATAGTTAAGCATAGACGGTTATGAAGTTTGATTGTTGTTCTTTAAAGCTAGATATTAGTACGTAATTTATTATAGTTCCGGAAGAAAAAACATTATTTTAAGCATCTAAGGAAATCATGAGAGAAAGAACACGCCAACGGAAACAAGCAATAGACAGAATCATTTAGTGCAAAGATCAAAAAGAACATTCTAATAGAGTTTGTTATAAGGATAAGAATCTGACCTTTTGTTAAAAATGCTTTAGTTTGATTCCTCTTTTTGCTATGTAAGCCCTAAAAGTAGAACCAGAAATGTTTTTTTAAGTGGAGAAAGTGACATGGAAGACAATGATTAAATAGATAAAAATAGGACTGAGCAGAATATTTGCTTTCCTGATTTTCTGGAAGAATACCTGGAACTCTGTTGGCTGCTACATCAGTCACTTGTTGTCCCCTTGCTTTTGACCCTTGTGGACTGTATTCAAGCTCTTGGTCATAGACATACGGCTCCATCTCCTCTTGGGTGTCCTTGTGTCAGTCTTTCATCATTTCCCTTTTCCCAAGTTCTCTACAAAAACATATAGCGTTAACGTTTTAATTTATATATATATATATATATATATATATATATATTAACTGGTCGCAACCCTTACGCTAGCTCATTAAACATTTGCCTTTTTTCTTTTGCATATCTAACACGTTAATTACCCGTCACCTTCAAATCGAAGAGTATATATTTCAATTGTGCAATGGATTTGTGTGGTGACCTCTACAAATGAAGTTAATTGATTGCGAGACTACTATATTTGCCTTATAGCTATTATAAGTAAATACTAACCACTGAAATTTAGTTTTTCAAATGTAGACATCGCTTAAACAACATATTGAAATTTAGTCTTTCAACTGATCACAAGTTTAGTTTCTATGTTAGATCCATTATTTGTAATTGTTGAGATAATTTCACAAAACGAAAATACGATAAGCAACAACAAGCAACTCCAATGGAACAGTGGCCCATTTTAAGGGACGACATGGTCATTCGCTATTGTAGCAATCAGATCTCCATTGGAATTGCTTGTTGTCGCCTGAGGCACCAGCACTTGTATCATCTGAATAAGAAGTCAAGATCAAAATCAACTTCAAGACAAAAAAAACATATGGGCTGTTTGGCAACTGACCATTAGGTTTGACGCAAACCAAGCTGGAAGGGCCTCTTGCCTATGCAAATATCCAGTCTCAAGCTCATCCGTCAAAAGTCACAACCTGTGTAAAAAAGCAGCCTATTTAAGGTTTAAATGGTGCACAATGATTTCACAAAATGAACTCCCCAGCTTTACCTAAGAGATTTTATTTATCCACAAATGACTCTACTAACCCTGGCCAACTGTTTTTGGGAGAGAGCTGAACTGATTAATGCGCCCATTCTTTTCTTTCGACTGTGAACTATACTCTTCAATATGTACATGTGTCTAAAAGCTGGTACTTAAGAGTGTGTTTGGACAAAATTAGTGAAGTTGTTAGAGAGAAGACATGATATCTAGTTTGAAAAACACAAAAGGTAAAGTTACATACCATGAGTAGAGTCCGAAGATTGTCGCAACTGCACACTTGCTGGCTGATTGACAAATCTGTAAACAACACCCAAAAAATAGCCCGATAAAAAGGCCGTCATACTTCACAAAGAAAAGGAAGTCAAACACGCCTTTTATGCCGCTGTACTTCATAAACCCAACAGCATGCACACCCTTGTAAAAGTACTGGCACGTAGTTAAGGCATCTAAGATGCAGCCAGACTAAGGGTTTCACATGAAAAAATCTCAAACAATTTGGGGAAACAAATGCATTAATCACACACACACATGAAAACAAAGGGAAGATGTATGACAATATGTTGTCGTTGGAAACAATTTTGTTCTTTATAATTAGACAACGCGGCAAACAACATGCATCTTGTCTATCCTAAGAGCCATTATGTTTCCGACTTTTCTGTCAAAAGTCTTGTCCCCTGACATACGAACCAACTCCAAAACCCAGACCCAAGAAAGAAAAAATACACAAATGCAAAAAAGAAATTGTAAATTTCTGAATATGCTTCGTCATGATGTGGCTGCATGGGAAAACATGAGCAAAATCCCAGAGCAGCTTGTCAGTTATCGAGGAGCAGTCCTGCAGATTTTTGATAGTTGTGGCATTGTCTTAGGTAATAACTACTTGTTCAGCATTGATGATAGCAGGTAAGGACAAGCCGCAAGCCCAAAACAAATATAATAAATGCCAGCTGCCTGCAGAATTGACGACAACATCAAAATTTTAGAGTACATGTAACAACATAAATAAAAAACTGAAGTCTACTATCAACTTAGTGTTAAATTTCAAAATGTTGTATGAAAAAGTTATGCTGCACACTTAGTTTTTATTGACTTGGATAGGGTCGCGGTTTGCATGAACGGGTGCAAAGCGGCAGTGGGGTTTTACAAGGAGCGCTGGCACCTGAGGTCAGCAACGAGAGACTTCGATGCAGCAGTTTACACACATTCTTATGCATGACGCTGCTCCATCAAACTCCCTCGCCGCCACCTGTAGCAAGGAATAGACGGGTAAAGCCCCAAAAACAATTTAGAAAACATTTCCTAAGTCCGTGTTTCAAATTTTAGGCAAGGTTATCGAGCGTCTATGTAAAACCCCACGAAGTGTTACACTTTACATGAGAACAAGAAACTCCCATGGTGCAGATTGATACACCTTGGGATTCTATCGTTGCCACTTGAGAGATCACCACTTATATTATAGAAATAAAAAGGCGAAGGCTGTTCTCAACTTTCGAGAAAATTTCCATGCAAGTTTATTACTGAAATTTAGTGCTACCCGGCTCATAAATTTATTTTCAGTGACACACGGCACATGTCAAAACTAAGCCAACTTCTAAACCCAACAATATAAACCATTGACATAAGACGATAATCTGACACAACATCACCTCCCAAGACAACAACAGTTTCTAAGCCATATGTTAGTCTAAACATCAGACTTCGTAGTTCTATGACCGCGGTACATTTAATAGCCAAGTTGCAAGGGTCTTACCGTTCATACTAATGCAGTTCAACCACCAGGCAAGGCAGATTGGCCAAGAAGCTAATAATTTGAGTATGTACATTGGCAGTCAAACATCTACGACGAAAGTAATGACAACCTGCACATTTACACATAAACGGTCAATTCCCCCCAAAAACCACAGATGCCCAAATAAATAAATCATAAAAACTTGCACATTTACACATAAATATTCAATAACCCATGAACCAAAGACGTCTTCAACATCTAAAAAGACATACCATAACAGATTCCAACAATTTGACATGTAAAGACCCAACACACCTAGCATGCTAATTCTCTATGATGCCTGCTCGCTTCAACACTTCAAAAGAAACTATATTTTTCACAGAATTGACATCTTTAGTTTCAGCAGTTGTTGCATCCACCAACACTTTCAATTGTACAGCTGTTTTAGCTCGAGAGAGCGCAACGTACAACTGCCCATGATAGAAGCAGGGGTGCGGTAAATAAACACCAACACGCTCTAAGGTCGGACCCTGGGCCTTGTTAATAGTCATGGCAAAACACAATTTTATAGGAAACTATTTTCTCTGGAATTGGAATGGATATTTTGAAGAAGCAGATGGCTTGAGTGTTATCCTTGGCAAAAAAACCCGCTCACCCTTGTAGTAGCCCGCTGATATTTCGCACTCAATCATGTTTGGTAAGAATTTTTTACAGACCATCCGTGTTCCATTACAAAGGCCTGCCGCTGGGTCAAGATTGCGCAACAGGATCACCGGACATTCAGGCTTCAAAGCCAATTCGTGGGGGCTCATCCCCCCAGGGCACAGAGTGTTCAAGAATTCGCAAGGGTACGTTTGACAGTTATCATCTACGACACTGTCAAAGCTTTTGTATGTATGATGCTCCCCTGGAAATTCAGCGATCAATAGGCTGTTGATTGCATCCACATCAACATTTTTTAGTGTCAAGATTGCCCGTTTGTTAAAAATGTCAGAAGAGAAGGTGGCATCTGCTAGCTCCGAGAAGATGACACTGGATAGCTGTGGCAAAAGCTCTGCCTCCTCAGAAGGCTGCATCATTATAGTCGGTGGCAGCTTCACAAAACCATTTCCACTTGTTTGTAAAGCCCCATTACCAAGCTCTAGCAAGAAGGCAGAGAAGCAAGGGTCATCTCTAGCCCTGACATTCTCTGTTAATCTAAACTTTTCTAGCATAGGCCATAATCGCGAACTCACAATACTTGCCTCAACAGCTTCAGATTGAGTCCGTCGTGGAAGTACTGGTAAAACCTGTCAAAAATCGCCCCCAAAGACCACAATTTTGCCACCAAATGGTACTTTGCTTTCACATAAATCACGCAAAAGCAAATCAAGAGACTCTACGTTCTCTTTTTTCGCCATGGAAGCCTCGTCCCATATAATCAGTGTGGTCTGCTGGAGCAAAGAGGCAAGACTGCTTTGCTTGGACACTTCGCACGTAATAGCCCCACTATCATCCGTAGGTATTTTGAAACGAGAGTGCGCAGTGCGACGAGAAGGCATGTTTGAAGCAGCAATGCCTGAAGAGGCGGTTGGTAAACAAATTTTACCCATTGAACGAATCTTAGCGTACAATGCACAGTACAAGAAGGTCTTTCCAGTCCCGCCCGGGCCATCTATGAAAAACACGCCTGGTTTTCCAGCCTTCACTCGGTGGACTATCGCCTTATACGCTATTTTCTGTTGAGGATTGAGCTCCTTTCTCGCATTGATATACTCTTCTGGAACATGGGCTTCTAAGGCATCAATAATGTCTCGAGTCTGCCGTACCGCCTCGTCTTGCACATCATGGAGGTATTCTAAATTGAAATCTCTAAATGATTTCCCCATGCCTTCTAAATACGACTCAACTTTCTGAGCCGTCATCTGCAAAACCTTTAACTCATTTCGTGGAAAAACCAGTTGGTAATCCTCGGAGAGAGCGTCATAATACTTTTCCCAGCATCTCTTAGGGTCACTTGGCTGACAAAAAATCAACACCGTAGCAAACAAGCGGCGTAAGGCACGTGGCATCTGAAACTCCACAGCCTCATCCATGCAATTCTCTACAGACTCATCGGACTCTAACAACCCTCGTTGGTAGGCTGCATCTTGGAAGGTAGCACATTCATGGCCACCCACCTTTTTGAGGTCCCCATAAGAAGTAGGACCAGGAACTTTTGCCAACAATAGCCTAAGGTAATACCGCTCTCCATCCCCCAGAGCTGCAGAAGCTAACCTGCCCACAACAAACCCACGTTTCCTGTCTTTCCACAATTTTCCTTGGGCATCCCATGTGAAATGTTCAGGGTACTCGGAGTAAAAATACTTATGAACATTAGGCCCCCTTTGCGCATTCTTAGTGAAAAACTCGGTAAGCATCGTTTTTGAGACACTTACATCATTAAGCACATTTTTGATGTTTTCATTTCCTCGAAAATGAACCAAATGCATATTGTTCGTGTGAATTGGAAGGGGAGTTACTGGTGGATAAATCTCAAACAAATCAAACCCAAATATTCTCCAGGCTGCTTCGGGTGGCGAAACCCACCGACCAGCTTGGTAATTTTCGATTTCGTCTACCGGTCCTTTGCCCGTTTCTTGCACTATAGAAAAGGAAACACGGTCGTGTCCCTTGTAAACGTACTTATATAGGTACTTAACCGCTTTGATGGTCGAGCAAATTTCCACGTTCATGTGGCAATCAAACTTGGCCAATAGATAAGGATTGTAAGGGACAACCCATCTATTGTCCAGGTTCGCCTTTCTTACACGAACCGTTTCTCCAGTATCCCTTCTCTTATAGACTGGATAACAATCATCACCAGTTGTTGTGTACTCAGCGAAAGGTTTGGGATAACTTGCCTTGCATTTTTTTGTATGACCATCTAGCTTCATACAAGCACATTTGGGGTTCAAAGATCCACATGGTCCATGCATCATGTGCTTTATGACAGCAGCCCGTAAATGAGGGTTATCATATGATGGGATTTCAGCACACGTGTAGTTATCAAAGAGGGGTTTTGGATTTTGTGCCCAGGTTTAAGAATTATGAGGAAATGAGCATGAGGGAAACCCCTCTTCTGGAATTCAATGACGTATATAAGAGCTGCGACCTCTCCGAACACATGGTTTTCCATTATTTCCTTCTTTAAAGCAATCAACTTTGCACGAAAAATCCTGGCAACCAAATCCGGCCTGTTCTGGTTGTGGTCACCCTTTCGAAGTTGTTCCTTTATCTCAGGCCAATTACCGTTGCAAGTCATTGTGAGAAAGAGGTCTGGTTTCCCATATTTTTGGACGAGGGTCATTGAATTGAGATATCGCCTCCGCATGTCACGTGGGCCCCCAATAAAAGACGGAGGCAAAATAACCCTATATCCAATATTGGCAGCATCATATTCGCCTTGAACGACTGTGTCAACTATCCCTTGGTAAAGATCTGCCCTTATCACATCTTGATATCTCCGATAAAAATCCAACCTGGTATTCTCAAGCTTTACGTACATGTCCACAAGGTATTGTTGATATAACCGACCACAATTTAAGAGGTGATTATGAGGCCGTATCTGGAGCTTGTAATTATAATACTCTCTGCATGATATGTTCTTTCCTCGTTTCCCAGGCCTCGCAAAAGCCGCTGGCACCCATAAAAAAAATGAACACAAATAAAGTAGGGACAGAGAAAGGTAAACAGATACCACAAAAGGTGTTAGCAACTAATAACTTTGGTAAGTCACAAACCTGCTTCCTCCCGAGCTAGCAATTCCTCCGCATCGTGTAACACCGTGGCTACATGTGTTGTTTGGGATTCAACAGGTTGCGAGGTGCCGTCTCTAGAAATTCTACTCATTCCTGGATGCCAACCGCAATCTCCTCTAGGATATAAGAGAGGATACTGCAACGGGTCATAGCAACCACAATAGTGCATGATTCTATGAGTCTTTTCAGCCTTTCCGTAAACAACTATGTGTGGCCCGCTCGACCCATCTGAAGTTGAGGAGTCGAGCCACACCGCAGCAACTTCGTCAGCAGTAGGTGCATTATAGACTCGCTGGTCTAAATTTGGACTATTGTTTAGCGCAATCCTAGTGTTTTCAGTTACATTCAGCTCACTCAGTGACTTGAAAAAGCAGGCATAAGGGTTGTCCTTCATAACATCCATTAAGATATCGACAACTGAAGGAAGTAGCTCTGGGAAAAAACCCAAGCGATTATTCTTTTCATGATAAGCATCATAGAAGTAGAGTTGTAAGTACCGTGGTTTGTCATCATGGGGCAAAAGATTTGGCACAAAGTGATAGATTTGTCCGTGCGCCTTGAAAACATAGATGCCTTGATCACTCATCACGTCAAACGACCCCCCTAAAGATGTAAAGCCAAATAGATTGTAGTACAACCTAGCGTATGTCCTGAAATGCACACTATCTGCACTTGGCCCGGTGAACAAATCCACAAGTTTCTGAGGACAATCATTTGATGCCAAGCTGACCTGTCCATCAGAGCAGTAGAATCCTTTGGATTCGTACATGAATTTGGTCGCCCCACACTTATCACAAATGGTTGGCCGGTTTAATTTTGTACTGTGGGTCGGCACAGGCTGACCGCCCAGGGCAGCTTGCGCACTTGTGTATTTAAAGGCAAGTTTTAGGCATGTGTCCTCACACTTACTTAACTACAATAAATGGTAGCTAAAAAGAGACCGTACATTTCCTCTTTCTGCGAGCCTGTGGTGTTTCTCTAGGCTTTCGAACCCTGGCTGGACCGGTTGTCACATCCTCGTGTGTAGAACCGCTGGTCTTACCTTGTTCAGCGACAGCAAAATTCGTTGGCATGCCCATAATGCAATGCTGCAGCGAGCCTGCGCATTGGGAATGCAAGTTTAATTGTCAAGCCTAAACCCATACGTTAAGCACAACACTTGTTTAAAGCACGCGAACCTTACTCCTCCGTTTTTTTGTTTTTTTTTTTTTGCCACCACCGTTCCTGAAGGTGCTGGAGGGGCCGTAAACGCTGGATCAATAACGAGGTTTGTGCCACCATTCAACGGCACGCCTTCACGTAAATTGCTGCTCCCATATGAAAGTTATGTTGTTGGCACAGAAGTTGCTAACATGCGCTGGCGCCGTGACACTTCACACCGAAAAAAACATGGTTTAGCAGACCAAGATTAAAAAATTATGGCAAGAAGAAGATTTGCGAAGAAGGTTTTGTCTTTTACTTCTCTGTCTTATCAAAGGTGTCTGGCTCATCATTTGCGGGGGAACTACATTGGGCGCAATTGACAGCACATCGAGGGAGTTATTTGCAGCATCCTGCACTTTATCAAGCATGTCGCTGGATCCGCCTGCCATACTTGTTGTGTGGCATGGTACTCCCTATCACACATAGGTTAAATAACACGTTGTAGAGGCACTAATTTCCCATAGGAGTATTAACAAAGCGTCTCACCAGATCCGCAGTTGCACCGGCAGGCGTAGAACGATGACTCTTCCTTGCCGCACCAGTCCCAAGGGCATCATCAAGCCATCCAGCGATGTCTGATTGGCTGCGCCCACGTTTTTTTTTCTGTTAACAATGTAGAGCGCTTAGCCATCCATTCTTCACAAATAAGCGAAACTATTCTCTAATAGTTAAATCTAAGGTTTCAAGGGTGTCCAGCACACCCTAGAAATTGCGTGGTTCTATATATAAGCAACGGATGCCCATCAAAGTTTTGTATATTCACTATTGGTGATATCCTATAACCTGGATTATGGGCATCAGAACAACCTAATTACATACCCATGCTAACGCGAGATTTAATGTACACTGCTTTGTTAGAAACTCTAGATATAAACTGAAAGCACCCATAAATGTATCACAACACCATACCATGCCGTCAGTAAGTGTACAAAACATATTTCCACGGCATAAATGGCATGGTCCACTATGTATGCCTACGCGAGCAATCACCAAGAACAATAAATCTGCACATCACCACATGTACAGACGTTCACCCCCGTTTATCACCACATGTACATGCGCTCACTCCCGTTTAACACCACATTTTCAATCATTTCAATAGACAAAACGCACAAAAAGCACACGAGAACCCGTCAAACCACATGATAAAGAGGAAAAATTAAAAAAACACACACACACACAAATAGAATTTGGGTAAAGACGTACCCATCAACACAGGCCAAATCGCTGAACCAAGCAACCTCGGCAACAGCCCGCAAGCGTGAATTGTTTAAAACACAACGTACGACAATGTCGCCATAACCTGCACAAAAAGGCATACAACACACTGAATTACCTTCCCACGGCGAACGGGGCACATCTTTAGATCAATCCCCAGGAAACCAATAAGTGCTTAAGAACAAACCAATCTTGAACATATTCCCGCCAAATTAAAACACAAACATACATCATAAGTTTATGGTAGAGCAGTAAGGCAAACAAAACGGTGCTAAACATTTCTTTGCTTTTTTTTTTTTCTTCCCAAAGACGTGAATTCCGAACAGCTTTAGAGAAAGGAAAACCAAGAAAATGGCATTATATTAACAATGTCAAGCCGTACACACCTAATTCGATTACAATCACAATTCGTCTGAGTGCACCAACACAACACAGACACAACACCACCCAAGTGCTAGCCATAACGGCCATAACCTAGACACCCAAAAAAGGCCAACCTAAGAAGCCCCAAAAAGACAACACCCTCGTACACATAGAGGATTTGGGGATGGGGGATCTAACCAGTATCCGACCCTACAAACTCACGACCCCTTGCAATTGCCCTCACATAGCGCCATCCACACTGAAAATAGTAGCCAGGTCGTCGGGTATATTGTACAGGCAGCCCGGGGTAACAACAGTATCGGTACCTACATACGAGGTAGTTGTGCATGTCCTTGGTTTTCTCGGAGCAGGAGGCGGCGACCCAGGAGCTGGGATTTGGTTCTCTGGCGCATGTGGTGTTCTGCACTGCATGTCCAAAGCCAAAGGCACAACAGCTAACGATCTCGCAGCACTTCCGAGACTCTCTTTAACAGCGATATAGCTCTCGCGTTCCACCACACACTGTACTTCAGCCCCCCGCATCTCATGGTAGCTGAGGTCCTCAATGTCAAAGCCAAAGAGTGGTTGTAAGCACCTTATAGCTCGCCTTGCCAGGTTCTGCCTTGCCAAAGCCTCAGTATGGCCTGTAGGACCAATAAGCCACTCCATGCGAACGGCATTGTGCTGTATGCCAAAAAGACACACATATTCCGCACGCCTTAGTTTGAAACAACTGACCTCAGTCACCTTAACAGAAAACTCCTTCAGAACATCCCCTAAAAGTAGTTCAAAATCAATTGACACAGATTCAGTGATCTCATCTTCGGCTACACGCCTTCTTTTTCCAGCACGACCGCCTAGTTTCTCTCGATGTGTCTTGTAATAACAAAGACAAGCCTCGTACTCCTCTTTTTTCTTCAGATTGTAATCTACAATATGAACCCCCTTTTTGGCCATAAAAAACAGCAAAGCCTCCTTTGCAGCCTCTTGTTCAGAATCAAGGGTCTGAGAAGGGCCACCCTCAAAGTAGTAAGCTAAAGGTTTCTGGTCGTCTGGGCGCACCACCACCGCAACAATATTACCCTGGGCACCTGTCCTAGTGTACAAGGGTTTGGTCCAGCCGATCTTCTTCACCACATCAGCAAGCAAGCTTCGGTAACATATCCTGATAATTTTCCTCTCAGTCTCCATTGCCTGTACAGTTCAATTCCAGAATTCAGTCCCAACGTCTCCTGACCCCCACGACACCTGTCCACCCTCACACAGCACCCAAAAACCACGATAAAAAACACACTCTATGCACCAGAACATTTAAGAGAAAACTCTAAACCCCCCAACAACACACACCAACCCGAGTTTTTTTTTTTTAAAAAAAAAACACAAGACAACCTTCGGTACGACTGAGCACATACTTTGGTTACAAGAACATTATTACAATAAGCAAAAAGCACGACAACATAACTAAAGCCAACAACCCAGCTTCCCAATAAGACAGGACACAAACACCGCCGCAAACACCAACATGGAAAACATACCATGGAATTAAGCACAACAAGCGAAAAGCCCTACATTAGCCATATGCATGCTAAGAGATCTAAAAACCCACAAAAGAAAAAAGTAGTCACCAAACCTTGTGTAAGCAACCACAGGTAACGTGCAAAGAAGAACGAAGTAATGTAGACCGCGGACCTGAGACCATGCACAGAAACGTTAGTTAGCTTAGGCACATACACATCTGCCATATTTTAGAGGCTTATCTAAAAGATTTTTCTCTTTTTTTTTTACATTCAATTTATAACAATAGCACATGGACAATATCAGTGAAACGGAGACGATAAACAACCGCGCATAGGCAAGATACATCCCGTAGTTAGCGAGTAAGGGCACACCAAGCAGAATTGCTATTAAGCAAAGAAGTTAAAAGTATGCAGCATAACTTAAAAAAAAAAAAATCAGAGTCGTCAATAAACAGACCCAAGACAACAAAGTTTTCAGGGTTAGGTCATACCCCAAAACCCAAGCACAGTACAGCACTACATGTTTTGGGAAAACTAATACGGATTTATCCACCAATGAGCTTAAGGGCACGAACACAAAGAGCTAAGCACTTTTCTACAACAAACACAGCTCCACTCAAACACCCAATTTGTTTTGAAAGCACAATAAACAACATTTTACAGCACAAATGATTAACGCTGGTTATGTCAAAGTAAGGACTGTGTATATTAAATCCAATATAGCGCAACAATTATGTCAAAGTAACCAATGCGTGTATGCTAACTCCAATGTACCATGGCTGTGCCACACAAAGATATCAACACACATATAAAATGTGCACTTGTTTAGTAAAAATGAACACTTGTACAAATCACACAGAGATGAACTCACATGTATAGTCGAGGAATTCGCCATAGTATAGCCCCACACTGGACAGCTTTTCCACGCCACAGACAGAAATCCATCGAGACCCAAATATTGACCAGAGCTCAGGATTTGCAGAGAAATGAAGCTCGAATACAAAGAACACAACCAATTAAACCAAATCGAACCCAAACAACATAAATACAGATAAAACCGAATGTTGTTACAAACGAAGGAACTATACCGTGAAAATGAAACACCAAATCAGCAATCCAAGATTAGACAGCACAGCTGGAAAAAAGAAAAAAAAATTAAACACCATCTTAGAAAACAATTAACTGTAAACCCATTCCAGCATGGCTCAAGCTTTGAATGATCTTCCTCTTTACGTACATTTGGAGATCAATTATCATGATATTCATCACTCCTTGTTCCTTAATTGTAAGTTAATCACTTCGTTCTTATTAAATTTATAGCACAAAATGAATACATAACCGCTAGACACGAAAATGGACCTGATTGACTGAAAATTTCAATTAATCTTAAAAATCAAAATGCAATACAAATGGAACAATAATAAAATAAAAACTCTAAAAGTTGCAATCATAAGCAACGAAATGCCAACCTAATTGAATAAAACATCATAAGAACCCAAAACAGTTGATGTGTTTTCTGACCTCTTTATAATCCTGAATTTCAAGACAATGTGTTTGTTTTTTCGGCTGATCTCATATACATTTATATCTTGCCATTCAACCCCACAACCGCAAATTTCATTCAAGACAATGTGTTTGTTTTACTGCCGTAATACCAACCAAACTTTAGCTTGACAATTCCAATCCAAATATAATCAAAGAAAGCACTCACCAAGACAAAAAGCAGCCGAAAAAACTCGAAAATGGAGCGCGCTCAGAAACCCGACCGTGCTGCAGAAGCGAACGAAATTAGACAGCCAAATCAAACAAATAAAAAAAATTAAATTAATTTATTTGTAATCTGTGAACCACCAAATCAATTTAACAACCAACAGTAATGAAATATAATCTTAAACTAACAAAATAAATTAGCAACCGACAACAATGAACAACAATATGAAACTAATAAAATACGATTGCTCACCAGATCGACGATCGGAGACGAGAATGAACTGAAGATGGCAAGAGGAGAGAGAAAGCAGCTCGAAAAAGGGAAGACGAGAGCAAATTGAGTGAGAAATCAGGGAGGAAGATAGCTGGGTTTCGATGAAACGAGAAATCAGTAATGAGAGCAGGAAGAAAAGAGGGGTTCCTTCTCCTAAGATATTTTCTGAGAAATTTTCTGAGAAATGAGTGAAGGGGAATGAGAGGGGAGACGTGGCAGCAGGAAACCCATTCCTTACCAAAACGACAACACTAAGGGGGCAGGCTTTGCGTTTTTGTTATGAACAGTGTCTAAATAGTAACCCATTTAGACATCTTTATAAGGGTAGGAGATATATACAAATCTCAATCTCTTTGTTTTTTCAAGTTCATGCCATCACCCATTTCTCATTCTCATGCTTTTGGTTTTATGTCACACAAAAATAATCTTTGTGAGATAATAATTAACATCACTCATGATACTAAGTTGTCTTCTTTTTTATGTATGTATTTGGCACTAAGACTCCATCCTCCCTATTTTAAGCCTTAGTATTTGTCATTTTATGGCTATGTGCTACTCTTTTGAATTTTATAACAATTTTTTTATTTGTAATTTCTTTGCCAAGTAGTTTAGGCTAATGTTTCTTGTAGGATTGCTAGCAAATTTTCAATGACTCAGTAACTCAAAATTCATAGTAGTAGATGTAACACTACGGAATATGAAAAGTGATTTATGGAGTTGATTTGTCCCACATTAAAAAATTAAGTCTCATATGATCAGTTTATAATAGATTCCTACAATCATACTAACAACAAGACATTCACCTTTTAGAGCCCAAGCGAGGATTTACGGGCTAAAGAGTGACTACCAATCTTATTGGGTTGTGTTGCGACGAACGGTGGTTAGGGCTGTTACAAAATGGTACCAGAGCAACCCTGCGACCGCGTGTTGGGTGTTGGGGTTAGGCGTGCTGGGTGTTGGGGTTAGGCCCACACCAGCCATCTACCGGGGGAGATCTTGAACTTGTGTTGATGTTGGTATGGTTTGGTTGAGGGGCAACGGGAATGTTGCGTTCTTTATCAGGGGGAGTTTGTAACACTACGAAATATGAAAAGTGGTTTATGGAGTTGATTTGTCCCACATTGGAAAATTAAGGCTCATATGGGACATTGGAAAATTAAGGCTCATATGATTAGTTTATAATGGATTCCTACCATCATACTGACAACAAGGTCTTCACCTTTTAGAGCCCAAGCGAGGATTTACGGGATAAAGGGTGACTACCCATCTTATTGGATTGTGTTGCGATGGGCGGTGGTTCAGGCTGTTACAGTAGACATATATATGTTATCGCTAAACCGAACATGTATTTTTGAATATATGAATTCAAAGTTATCCATACGATGAGTTTGATAGTCCTTTATTAACCTCAAGTGACATAATCCGACTATTCTTCTCCGTAAAGAAAGTCACATCATTTTAGAATTGGGAAGACCTAAACAATAGGTTATTGTATATAATTCATTGACGGATATATACGTATAAGTTGTGTTCAATATGTAAATTTTATTGTATCCTTAGTCATTTAATGACAATCTCAACTATCCAATTTATATTTTACAAGTACGAACTCATCTAAGATAAGAGATGATAGCACTTGGAACTTAGACATAGTACAAATGTATTGTATGTACTGTATTCATATTCTTTTATCCTAGATATGGTACTAATGTGTTATTTAACAAGACAAAGATGACACTATAATCCTAGATATGGTACTAATGTGTTATTCAACAAGATTAAGATACTATACTATAGTACTTTCATTTCATCATTTCTCCCTTTGTTTTTATTAACATGAATTCTTGAAATATTTAATAGGAATATTTGCAAGACCGCACCTTTCAAAAGTAGTTTTTTTGCGAGACCGCAACTTTTAAAAGCAATTTTTTGCGACACCGCACCTTTTGTGTTAAATTTTGCAAAATAACACCTTTTAAGTTCGATTCCTTTGCGAACCTGAACCTCTTTTCATTTTCGGCTAATTTTGACCAATATTTGGCGTTGACCCGACCTTGTTCTCCCCTCATTCGATTTTCCCACCAAAATTTCCCTTTTTTTCCCTGTCGGGTCAGAAAAACGTTGGAGACTGGTCAAAATTGAAATTTTGGAGAAAAAATTGAAGGAGGGGAGAGTAAGGTTAGGTCAACGTGAGAAACTGGTCAAAATTAGCCGGAAATGAAAGGCGTGCAGTTTCGCAAAATTTAACATAAAATGTGTGGTCTCGCAAAAAACGGTTTTTGTAAGGTGCGGTCTCGCAAAATTAATTTTAAAAGGTGTGGTCCCGCAAAAACTGATTTTAAAAGGTGCGGTCTCGCAAAATTTCCTATTTAATAACATAATAAATTTAGGAACATATAGTTAAATTACATAACTAGCTAATTAAATAAAAATAGTAAGATACCAATAATACAATTGAAACAACAAATTTTTTTGGAAAAAAAAAAATAGTTCAAGTATGTTTGTCCCACATCGACCTAAGAGAAGGAAGATGTGGGCAAACTTTTGTATAAATGAAATGGGCTGGGGAGTTAAGGGTAACATGCAAATCGTGGGCTTGTCTTGGCATGGTCTGTTAGTTGGGCCATTTAGCCTTTTGTTGGGCTAGCTATTGCATAAACCTACTTGAATGGGCTAGCCATTTCAGAGGCCTACTCGAATGGGTGGTTGGGTTGGCCATACTTGGTATGGTTTACAGAATCTGAGCATTAGTATCAGTTCCGGGTACCCGCTTGGACCCGTTGATTATCTTGGCTTTGTCTTTTCTTGCTCTTTACTTCTTCAAATTTTCATACCATAAGCTTGTGTGCTTAGTAAGTTTGAGAATAGCAAACTTGAATCTTTTAGCATCGTCATAGTCTTTATAATCAAAGACTCTTTTGGCAGCCCTTACCCAATTCACGATCATCATCATCCTTGTTTGATCTTGGACGTGGTTCAGCCTCTTCATCATCAGATTGTGCAATTTGATTGAGTTTGATGCGTTTGGAAGCTCTAGCTTTCTTCTCCTCCATATTGATCGAGGTTCATGAGTTCTTGCATCATCTTCTGCATGTTGAGCATACTCTCACGCATCTCTTCCAGTTCCGTCTTCTTTTCTCTTTCTTTCGACATTCTTGCAACCCTAGGATTAACAAACTAAGAAGCTCGTAAAACCAATCTCTGATACCACTTGATACGTTTGTTAGTAGTGAAACAAACAAACAACGAGTTATGTAGCAGAAACTAAATCTAAAACAAACTAAGATAAAAAATCTCTCCTTCTATGTTGACTATACTTGAATTTGGCTCAATTACAACAACAACTTCGCACAACTTAAGCCTAAGAACGAATTAGAAAACAATAAGAAAGATATGATCAACTTCTAAAGTTACCAACTCTAGAATTGAAACACCTTTAAACAAATTGATTCTAAGTTACCAACTTGTATGAATCTCACCTATCTATTGGTTGTTCAACACCTAAGTTACCAACTTGAATGTAGAACGAATTGTGTGTGAAACTCGCAATAAAACTTGGTTTGCAACCGTGTGTTTATTTCTTCGTCAAATCTGATTCTCTATTACAACCTATGTCTCCTTTATATAGGGAACACTATGGAAAACTTTTACCATACGAAAGACTCTCTAAAACCTACCGAAAATCCACTATTTTCCTTATATGACTCCTATTGAGTTAAGGAAACTTATTAATTGAAATCTGAAAATTCTAATTAGGAAAATAACAACTTAAGACTCTCCTAAAGTCTCTTAGACACATCACATGGCTGTGCTAAGGACTATAAATGAGTTGGACTACTCCTTAACCATGAGATCATAGACACGTCCCTTGTAGATGAATTGAGTCCAATGAACAATGAGCTTGGGCTTGCACTCTCAACCGGACTTAGAACAACTTCCTCATGTGCTCCTGCATCAGTGGTCGCGGGAGGGGCACGCATCTGCTGGTGGTGGCGGCGATGGCCTAGGTGATGGGGTCGGTGCGGGGTATGGTTGTGAGGCGGCGGCACCGTGAATTGGGTGGGGGGTAGGGAAGGGAGGTGAAAGAAATTGTTTTTTTGTTTGTTTTTGATTTATGTTATTAGTGGAAAATTTGTTTTACTCATTAAAGGTCTAACGGTGTTAGAGTCTGTTAGTGAAAAATACAAAAAAAAAAAAAAAAAAAAAAAAAAAAAAACTTTGCAAACCTTAGGGGTATTTTGGGAAACTCGGAAACGTGAGGGTAACTTGAAAATCTCGGAAATCTCAGGGGTACATTGAAAATTTTCCCAATTAAAAACCCAGAAAATCCATAAAAAAGAAAAAAAAAATCCAGAAAACCAGAGATTAAGGGATGAACTCTTGGGATCTCAAGGCTGACCTCACCGTCCTCCGTATCGCTATGATCACATGTAGCTATTCCCGACTTGGGTGGGCAAAAAGGGCTTGGTTCTGGTTCTCCATTATTGAAGTCAAATTTATGGGCTTTTTCTTTTGATTTAGTATATGATAGTGAGGAGTGAGATTTGTGGAGTAGGCCTTTTATATTAGATCTGGGTGGTGGTGACGATTTGGGTTTGTGCCGGAGTGTGGAATGCATGGTTCGAGAGAGGAGAGAGAAATTGGGGTACGAGAAGTAATGAATTATTGACAATTATGGGGAACCAACAAACGTTGAACCCTATAAACTGCCACGTCACTAACGGAAGTTAGCCTGGCCCTTAGTAATACAAAAAAAAAGTTCAGACTCCAAACGAAGAAATTTTGAAAACATCAGACACCAAATTAGTGTTTAACCCTTAGTGGTCGTTTGGTTCATATATGAGTTTAATTCCTGTAGAAAGTTGCATATCCCATGAATTTAGTTTATGTGTAGAATTCATGTGAAATAATTTCAACTTGTTTGGTAGACATCAAGGAATTTGAATTTCCCATGAATTAAATTCTAACTTCTTGTTTGGTTGCACCCATCCAATTTTCTTGTTTTAGTTTGTAATTACTATTATATCCCTTAATAATGAGAAATTTTGTAATATTTGAACAAAGATGATGGGGGAATTCAGAATTACCGAGGGAGTAGTTGGTCAGCAAAATTCCACCATTATGTGGGAATTTCATTTTCCCATGAAATTTTCAATTCCCCCATTTTTCTTAATTATGGACAACCAAAGTAATATATAATTCATGACAACTTCCTGTATTAAAATGGCAACCACACGACCACTTGAAATTACCCAAGAACCCCTAAATTCGCTCCAGTGACCCCTCCGAGAGCAAAACATAAATCAAAAGAAAAAGGCTATAGATTAGACGTAAAAAGTACGAACTTCTCGAGAAGAAAAAAATAAGGCTTTTCCTGTTCTCCATGCCTTCTCCCTTAGTTCTCGTGGGCAGCCTACGGGCCTTGTCTTCTGAAAACGACAGAAATGCAATTCTGGAACCTGCGCTATAAATGCAGGGGGCGCTGTCAAGTGTGTCAACTAGGGTTCTCCCTCCTCTCAATTAAACTTACTATATACTCCTCCCTACGCGTCTACTCCTTCCCAGTAAATTTAGCAGTAGAAATAGTACTCTGCTCCATCAATATCATTATTAATAATAATAATAATTAATAATTACTAGTATTATTATTTCCCCCAACCAATAAATTTAATTTAACCACATAGTAACTCCAAATTCAACTAGAGCCGACTTGTATATTATCATCATCGTTATCATTATTACTGACCCATAATAATTACTCCCTATAATAAACTTTGCTTTTCTTTTACTACACCAAGCAAAAAAAAAAAAAAAAAAAAAAAAACAAAAAACAGAGGGTCTAATTCTCTTAATTGCGTGACAATTTTGTTTGATTGTCCCTAAAAACATTTGTATAAATGGTGAGAGTGATGAAACCTGCATGGTTAGAGTCTCTGATGGAAGAGACGACGTTTTTCGCCGCGTGTGCTAATCACGAGCCTCGCCGGAAAAATGAGAAGAACATCTTCTGCTTAACTTGCTGCATTAGTTTCTGCCCTCACTGTCTCCCTTCTCATCGCTCTCACCCGCTTTTGCAGGTATCATTTCTCTATCTCAATTCTCAATTATTCTCAATTTCTCCAATTCTTATGTTGAATTATATAGTATGGTTAGAGTCCATATTCAATTCTCAATTTAATTTGGTATGCGGATTGTTTGAATTAAGGATTATTAGGCTCTATTTTCGAGAGAAAAATTGAAGAATTATTGCCTCTTTCTGGTAGCGTATAGTTCAATTCAATTCAATTTAATTGAGAATTAAGGTTGGTATTATCTATATTAGTAGCTTGGTTTTGACCAATTGAGGGGTGAAATTGGTGCAATTGAATTTTGGATTAGTGTGTAATCTCATTTCCCTTTCGGTGAGCGTAAGCAAGGGAATTTGTTGTTTCAACTTTATATTAATTATTGACTTTCTTGTCGACTAATCCTGACTTTTACAGTCCTTTTTGGTTTGTGTCGTCATCAATTTAAAGTGTCATACTTTCCGATGATGTGAAATTGAATTCATCCTCCTGTTAACTCCTGCTGCAATTGTTGTCCCATAAACACGTCTTTTTTTTGTTTGTTTTTTTTTGTTGGTCTCGAAAGACCGTAAAAACAATAAATACTGAGGTTATCGTGACATGGTCTTGTATGAGATACGGGATGCGAAAATATCGTCTAGCCGGGTGAATTTAATTGTAATTGTGCTCATTTTTATGTTTTTTGATACTAGTATTTGTCAATTAAATTGAAATTGTAAGGATGTGCAGAAAAGAAAGCTACATATCTGAATATGGATTGGGTAAATGTTTGTTTGTTTCTTATATATAGAAGAGAGAAGACTGTTTATGATCCACATCTTACTGTACTGCCCTTTTCTGGTAGCCCTGCTACTCTGCTAGGGTTCTCTCACCTGTTGCTTTCGTAGCAGTGTAACTTTGACCGTCTTCATTTTTTCACCTTTGTCTTTTACTGCTTTTCAAACACACTGCCAATTTAAAGCAGATTTTCGGTTTAAGTCCTTTCTCTATCACTTTGATTGATTTCAACTTGCTTTTTCCTTTTTTTTTTTTTATTTGTTTTGTTTTCCCTTGAATAACATTTTATTGTCCGGACATTTCTTACGAAATTAATCTCAAGTTGATCAGAATTCAGTAAAATAATTGATTCACCAAGAGCAAAATCAAACCAATTTAAATAAATTATTAGATTTAGGAAAAGTTTAATAGAGAACCACCATCTGCACTCTAAGTTTTAACATCCTATGTAAAAAAGATTGCTAGTGGGAGTGTTAAAATACTACTCGTAGTTTGGAGTTCCAATAGTCCATCACTTATTTGTTGATTTATTTATTTTCATAAAATTTAGGTTGATCCCGAGTGTAGGTCAAATTCACGAAGTTTTAGCCAAATGCAGCACTATCATGTTAAAGTCTCAGAAAACACTAACGTTATATTTTGAGGAGTAAGGACTATGAGTCTGTGAGACTGTGACTCATGTGATGTTCCACCGTTTGCCTGACTTCCCCACCTCGTTGCTTTTCTGAACGCTTCTTGTTTTTACTCCTCGCATTTTACTGACTTTAGATGACCGTCCTAAGTGTTTTTGTTTTTTTTTTTTTACTGAGTTGAGTTTTATTCACATATTTAGATTGGATTCATCACAAAATCACAAGAGTTGGAATTTGGATTTTTACTATGCTCTATATGTTCCACTTGATAAATTGTAGAGTATTTGCTTTTAGTGCAAATTTCAATAATGACACATCTAAATGGGTAAAAGACATTTGCGGAGTATTGTGAAACTTTCTGTGTTTTTGCAAGAGTGCGACAATGTACACAACAAAGCATTCGTCCATTTTAAGCTAGCGGTTAATTTTTTATGTATACGGAGTATAATGAGTTACTTTTTCGAAAAATTAAGGGCAAAACAATCATTTTAAAAGCTCACTATTGAATACTCCCTCTGTTCGAGTTTAAACACCTCATACCTAAAATGACCATGTGTTAGGAAGAGTACACACTACTCCTACTCAGTTAATTGATGTTCCAAAAAAATTACGTAATAAGTGAGATAAGAGGTTTAAAAAATATTTCATGTAAATTATTCGGAATTTTGATTAACCGTTTGGTATGCGCACCCTCTTTCAGTCTTTCGTGAGGGTACGTTTTCAATATTGGGTGTTAAACTCGGACGGAGGGAGTTGAATGGAACATCCTCAAAAACAATAGGTAAACAATTAAGTAAAACCCAAAACTAGTTACTCCGTACAATGTTTGAAGTCTTTAACCTTGAAAGAGGGAAAAAAGGGTGGGTTGGGGCCTTGAGGGCCTAGAGGCCTAATGGCAGTGGGCGATATGGCGGAAGTCAGTGTGTGTCTTTGCTGACTCTGCATTTTTTTTTTTTTTTATGTAATAATAAGTAAATTGAACAACAAGAATGGGAAAAAAGCGGAAAACAAAGGAAAAGCTCAACTTTATCTAATTTGCTCTTTCACAGGTTAGGCGCTACGTCTATCATGATGTTATTAGATTGGACGATCTTCAGAAGCTCATTGATTGCTCCTATATTCAGGTATTCTTTTCAAATTTCGTTGCTTTAGATGACTCCTTCAATTTTGTTACTCTTGTTACTCGACATTACTCGCATTTTCAAAGCTGAAAACATCACTACTCAAGATGGTCAAGACTTCAAAACCCGTCTACAAATCCTTTAGGTAGCGTTTGGAAACATGAATTTGGAAATTTGTAATCATTTCAAATTCATCATTTGAGAATGTGGAATTCAAATATAAATTTAATGTTTGGGGAGGGTGAGATTTCAAAATGACACACCTTGAGGTGTCATTTGTTTTTGGCCTAATTGGATTTGATACAAATTTCAAAGGATTTGACACAAATCCAAATTCTCAAATTCTTGAGTTCCCAAACATGTAATTTGTGTCATTCTCAAATCCTTGTTCCCAAACACTCTCTTAGTGCAAGCTCTCTGAAGAGAAACTTGTCTAAAATTACGGTGGTAATACTTGAGCTACTAATTAAAATCGGCGGGCACTATATTTGATCAAACACGTTTTGTTTACCAGTAAAATGAATATGAATGTTTCCATTGGAAGCTTAGAGCTCAAGTTGAATCTCTTAGCTCATTTTACTGATTTTTTAATGGTTTCTTAATAAGCTCGGTCATAATCCCAAGTACTGTACTTTCTTCTTATCATGTGTTGATGAAATCATGAGTAATAAGGTGTGAATTGTGACGCGTATAAAATGTCTTGTATGTGATGACAGCCTTATACTATAAATGGAGCAAAGGTGATATTCTTGAAGGACAGACCACAGTCGAAGTCATGCAAGGTCCCAGCCAGCATCTGCTCCACTTGTGACAGGATCCTTCAGGCGCCTTTTCACTTCTGTTCACTCTCTTGCAAGGTTCGGACTTAACTCGCTAATGCTTTACCTTTGATGTACATATAAGAGTGGCTACACATAAGAGTAGCGTGTCTAATTGTCTATGTTGTGCGATTCTGAGTGGCTGCTCTTATCAATCTAATGATATAAGTGAGCGAAATTTTCACGGTAACAGTGAAGATTTAATCCTAAAATGATTAGAAATCACCTAGCATAATTGTCGCATGGAACGTTCAAAAGAACCTAAAAATAGTGCCATTGATTTCAGGAAATCAAATGACCTTTAAAAAAACTTTGTTCAGGTGAACCACATGGTGTACCATGGAGAAGATCTCTCGTGCATTCTGTACCGCATCAATGAACACGATTTCACAATCTCCCATTTCGAGGGGCTGCCAACGGATATGTCCGAAATCGACGATGATACGCAAAATGCTGGGAACTCTATAGATGAAGAACCTCTACAGTTTAGAGGTTCATCATGCTCAAGCAATGCCATGAGCAGCTCTATGAGATCGCAGGATTGCGACGTTCTACGACGGAAGAACAAGGCGAATGGTTTTCTTCCAGGGATTATAATCTCTTTGAATAACAGAAGGAAGGGTGCTCCTCACAGGTCACCTCTTTCTTAAGAGGATAAGGAGAGTTCCTTAACAACAAATAATAAGAGAGCCTTTCTACCTAATGTCATTGTATTATTTAGCTTAGAATTTCTGGATCTTTTTTCAGATCGGCCGTATGAATTGGAGTGTGACCCAATATCTGTTACAAGTCTTAGGTTTGGTCTATGGAAGTTATGGGCTTACTGCTTTATCCCTGCACCAACCAATTTTGTAAATTCATGTAACAGAAGTCTGTCAATGAAGCGATCTCTCTCTAATATTTTTTAGAGCATTTAAAATGGTAAGATCCATTGTGATTTATGAGGTTTCAAAATTATTTTATTACTAGTTTTTGCACCCGGTGTGAATGCACGCGAATACATAATTTTTATTAATAATTGTGTTATACATATAAGTAGATATAAGTAGGGGTGTGCAAAAAAACCGTCAAACCGAAACCCGAACCGAAAACCCATCATACGTCGCAACACAACCCAATAAGATGGGTAGTCACCTATTAGGCCCATATATCCTCTTCGGGCTCTAAAAGGTGAAGGCCTTGTTGGTAGTATGATGGTAGGAATCTATTATAAACTGATCATATGAGCCTTATTTTCCCAATGTGGGACAAACCAACTCCATAATCCACTTTCCATATTTCGTAGTGTTACAAACTCCCCCACTTAGAGAACGCGACGTCCCCGGCGCGCCTCAACCATTCCATACCAACATCAACAACACAGGTCCAAGATCTCCCCCGCTAGACGGCTGACCTGGGCCTAACCCCAGCACTCAGCACGCGGTCGCAGGGTTGCTCTGATACCATCTGTAATAGCCCGATCCATCATACGTCGCAACACAACCCAATAAGATGGGTAGTCACCTATTAGGCCCATATATCCTCTTCGGGCTCTAAAAGGTGAAGGCCTTGTTGGTAGTATGATGGTAGGAATCTATTATAAACTGATCATATGAGCCTTATTTTTTCAATGTGGGACAAACCAACTCCATAAACCACTTTCCAAATTTCGTAGTGTTACAAACTCCCCCACTTAGAGAACGCGACGTCCCCGGCGCGCCTCAACCATTCCATACCAACATCAACAACACAAGTCCAAGATCTCCCCCGCTAGACGGCTGACCTGGGCCTAACCCCATCACTCAGCACGCGGTCGCAGGGTTGCTCTGATACCATCTGTAATATCCCGATCCATCATACGTCGCAACACAACACAATAAGATGGGAAGTCACCTATTAGGCCCATATATCATCTCGTGGGCTTTAAAAGGTGAAGGCCTTGTTGTTAGTATGATGGTAGGAATCTATTATAAACTGATCATATGAGTCTTAATTTTCCAATGTGGGACAAACCAACTCCATAAACCACTTTCCAAATTTCGTAGTGTTACACTAGGGGTGAGCGAACCCGGGTATGTGGCCCAGTTTTGACCCGAAAACCGGGTACCCAATTTTAAAAACGCCAAAAATTCTGGCCCGTACCCGACCCGTTTTTATCGTGTACCCGGAAAAAAAGGTACCCGGAATTAGAGTACCCGTATTCAACTTTTGAATTTTGCTATTCAAGGATTTATCCTATGAAGTTCAATAGCGCATAAGACATTGGTCAAAGCTCCACAAAATAATAAAAATTATCCTTGCTACAAAGTTCGTAAACCCCAAAATCTTAGGGCCCGTTCGGTATCACTGCCGTTTTCACTTTTTGGGTAACGAATTTAGTTAAATAAGTTAAAAAATTAATTTTAAATTGTTTGGTTCTGTAATAGTCATATAGAAAATGAAAACTGACAACTGAAAATTGAAAACCATTTTTTCTGGTTTTCAAAAACGGGACTTTGGTTTACAAAAAAAACTGAAAAGTGAAAACAGAAAACGATACCAAACAGGCCCTTAATTGTCCAAGAATAAATGGTTTAATTTAACAAATGTTCGACACGAAACACTAGATAAATGTGTGGCCACAACTTGCAAGCTCCCATCAACCATCACCTATAAATCATCGATCTGTTCAATAGTAATAATCGGTTGCTCCAAGACCAAGTCGGCCATGCCTACAATTAAACACGCAAAGATATTTAGTAATACAAACACGCAATTTCGAGATAAATAGACATAACTTTATACGGAGTAATTGACTCAAAACTTTAACAGTTAGAGAGAATGCAGTTAAAAAAAAAAAATCTCTAACCTTCTTCCATTTTCTACAACTCAAGTAAGTTCTCTTCGATTAGAAGTGGATTATGAGATTTCCTTAGCCAATCTTGTGCACATATAAGAGCTTCCACTATTCTTGGAGTTAAAGAAGTACAAAAGGAATCCAATACCCGACCGCCGGTGCTAAAGGCGGATTCTGAAGTCACGGTAGAAACAGGAATGACAAGCACATCTCGAGCCATCCCATCCTAGAAAGTATGGGATATCTTTTTGGGCTATCCTTCCACCATTGCAAGATATTAAAAGATGAATCCCTACTTTCTCGAGCATCTTCTAGGTACTTCTCTAATTCTATCTTTCTCTCAACTTGGCCAACCGTGATTTTCATTTCAAACTTATTACTCATTAGAGAACCAAAGTTAAAAGTGTCGTCTTTACTTTTCTCCTTTTGAGACACGTTAGAAGTAGGAGTGAAAGAAGAAGAAGATGAACCTTCTTTGGATTCCACCATAGAAGCATAAAACTCAAATAATTTCTGAAAAAAGTATCTACTGTTGAAACCCAAATGGCCACCTCTATCTGCACCATATGCAATTTTGACCATCCGGTCAACAGACACCATTTTCCATCTTGGATCAAGCATAAGAGACACAAGCATAAGCAAATTTAAATTTTCAATCTTACCCCAATACTTGTCATACTTGCCATTCATTTGAGATGCCATTTTTTTAATGCCTTCATCTTCATGAGAAAGATGTTCATTGAGCACTGTACCAACACCGCATATCACTTCCAACATAAGAATTGCTAGTGACATAACGAGAAGCAGATATTTTCAATGTGACATCATAAAAAATCATTAAATAGGGCAAAAAATAAGACACTTGCTTCCACTCCTCATTTGTAAGGTAATCACCAATATTTTTCATTTCTTTTTGAAGTGTGGAATCTTTCATCATCATATAACCAAACGCCTTCTTGAATTTCACAACAGACTCGAGCATGAAGTAAGTAGATTTCCATCTAGCTTCAACATCTAAACAGACTAAACTTTTACTCTCTATTTTCATTTCCATCCTCAGCAGCAGCCTAAAACTTTTCCTTCTTAGAAGGCGAAGACCTCACATATTGTACAAGAGTGCAAATTTTCAGAATTGTCTTGGCAATATCAAGCAAACCATCTTGAACAACCAAATTCAAAATATGAGCAGCGCATCTCATATGCAATATTTCCCATCCATAACATCACATTCTGAATCATTGAACATGTTTTCGAGGTAGTCAACGGCAACATCATTAGTGCTAGCATTGTCTACTGTGAGAGTTAAAATGTTTTTCAAGTTTCTTGCCGACAAACACTTCTCAATTATCGATTAACCAATCACTCTTCCATTATGATTGGGAATTTGACAAAAATTAAGAATTCTTTTATGCAAATTCCAATCATCATCAATAAAATGAGCAGCCAAACACATGTAACCTAGATTTTGACCCGACGTCCATTAATCTGTGGTAAGACAAATCTTAGATGACAATTTTTCAATGAAAGCATGCAACTTTTTCCTCTCCTCAATAAAAAGAGCATAGCAATCACGAGCAAGACTGAATCGTGAAGGAACTTGAAAGTGGGGATTCATGTCCTTGCAAAGCAGTCTAAATCCCTCTCGTTCTACAAATGTAAAAGGGAGTTCATCCACTATAACCATTCTAGTAAGCGATTTTCTAGTAGCCACAGCACAAAACACCACTAAGATGGAACATCTAGAGTTTGAGAAGAACCATCATCATTAACAATGGTATCAGTCTCAAAATTAAGGAACTTTTGTTTCTTATCTACGTTAGCAGGAAAGTGTGGACATCTCCTAAGATGATTAGCCAAACTTGTAGTCCCATTTGAAGCCTTATAGTTAATCTCTATACCACAATACATACACGCATCAACATCCCTATCAACAGGTTCCCTAATATAATGTTCCCAAAATGGAGATTTATTTTGCTTTTATCAACACTAGCAACTTTACTTACATTGCGAGTTTTTGGGATTCTTGGTGGTTTTCCCGTCCTACGACTTGTTGTGCCACTTGGATTATTCTTTTTGTTGATATTTGAAACATCCACGTGGTCTCCATTCATATTCGCACCGCGAGCCTCACTGATGTCATTAAGTATGTCAGCCACACTATCGTCGTTATAATTAAATCCATTCTCATTGAAACTTGATGTCATTGTGGACTGATTGACATGATCGTAGATGCACTTGGTGATTGCCAAGCCGTAACGTAGTGCAGAATTACACAAATCTTGAGGAGATGCAGTAGTCTTATGCGATGGCTAGTTTTTTTTTCCTCTTTTCTTTTCTCAGTATGTCAGACGTGAACGATAGAGTAAGTGTAGGGTTTTGTTTTCTTTTTTAGTGTAAACCGGGTCGCAAATCGGGTACCGGATTCCATTTTTGTGACCTTTACCCAACCTAGTATTGCTTAAAAAAACGGATCGGGTACCCAACCCGGTTTTTACCCGAATTTTTGGGTAATTAGAACAGGTACCGGTTCGGATACGGGTTACTAAACCGGATCGGGTTTTTTTTATCACCCCTAGTAGGAACCATTTCCTACTTTCGTAGCTGTTTTTGTCGTTGCACCGCAATAAGCGAGTAACGATATATGCTAGACTTTATGTACAAAATTACAGGTGTGGAAGAAAACTGATGATTCTTGTTGGAAACTGGATTTTGCACTGGTGTTTTATGGGTAAAAAGAGACATGATTATTTGATGCAATGATATTTACCATTAGGCTTCATGACATGGCATTTAACACTTTGGGTCTTTCACTAACATATCTATTTGCGGGTTTTTGGTTTCCGGCCTATGCTGAACGTTTAGTGAAAAACCTAGTTCAGAAACCAGTTCCTTCCGAAGTAGTTGTGCATCCTGATGCACTCAATTATTGTATTCCTGTTTTGTGCTAATGGCTATTTGCTTTTCAAGAAGCTCGCCTGTTAGGTATTCCAGGAGAAACATGAAGGAAGACGAAGCATCGTCTTAGGGGGAACATGAGATAGTTATGGTATGGTGAAATTGTACAAACACGATAGAAAGAGAACCTGCCCGCAGGTAACTAATGGGTAACCAGTTTCTTGTCTATGTCAAGCCGTTCGCGAGATCAAGTGGAAATACTTCCAACGACAATCGAAGGCACTGAGGGTTGTAAGTTGCATCCCTCACCATTAAGATCTCTCTTAATTGATGTGCAAGATGTTAGACTCTAGGCTTGCATGTTTACCCTAGTTTTCAATTGAAGAGAATCTTATGAGTTGTTCTTGTTATGCATACTTCTTCTAGAGAGATAATATGCGTAACTTGACTTGAAAGAGATTGACAAAAGCAATGCATGAATAGGCCACTTGGCGTAACATTTGCTATGCACGTGCTTTCCTTGACGAGTGGCTAGAATAGTATCTCTGTCGTAATATCGGCAAATTGCACACTTCCATCTTCGTACAACGATATGTGTGAAAACACTAACCTAACTGTCAAGATTATATTGTACTCACTGCGAACAGTTATATTATCTTTCTTTACATGAGCATGTAGGATGTTGTCCGTAGAACTGTTGCCCAAAATCGTTCACTAGTTCATTTCATCTTTGTGCCTTTTAAACCTTCCTCCATACAATTTCATTCCAAACCTTCCTCACACACAATTGAAAACCCTAACCTTTCCCTGTAGCATGTTGAACCAACCATTTGAGCCTAAAATCTGGATACCACAAAATCTACCAAGTCAAGGAGGTGAATCTTTGGTGGTGAAGTGAAAAAAATATGGTGTGGCGGTGGAGGGAAGTAATGGAGGTTTGAAGTGAATGTGTGAGAAAATCAATTGAGGGGGAATGTGTGATCATTGCTACATGGAGTGGAAGTTGAATGCTCATAGATATGAGAAGAAATGGAGAATTCCTGTCGTAGATATTGAGAGGAACCGGATGAGCAAAACGAGCCAGAAGTGACACCTGGTCCTTACACTGGTTCGCCTGCAGACTGAGTAACTTGACGAGCAAATGGAACCGGGAGTTGCAGCTGGTACAGTACCGGTTCCCATGCACTATAAGGAACTCGACGAACAAAACCATAGCAGGAGTGACATTAGTCTCCTTTACCAGTTCCTACATATGTTATGTGCGACGACAAGGAACCAGTGATTGGCTCACATGTGCTCATGTGAGTTGGGATGAGCCAAAAATCAAAAGGGGGATACCAAGGAAAAGGATCTCACAAACAACATTGAAGAAATCAAAGAAACCATGAAAAGTACATCTCATTGGTAATTTGTGGAGTTGCAAGCTTAATACTTTTTCTATTTTTGCTTAATGTAAATCACTAATATTGTTTGCAAAAAAAAAAAAAAAAAAAAAAAAAAAAAAAAAAAAAAAAAAAAATAGAGTTTTAGTTTTTATTTATTTTTATGGTGATTATCTATCTATCAAGCAAGAATGAATCCACTTACTAACTTACTATAGGTGTAAAGCTCTATCAACTGCATTCTAAAGTTGATTGTAAAGAGAAAAATATTACCTTGCTTGTGCACATGTATATGGATGCTCTTCAAGACGGTTTGGATGATTGCGCTTAATGGACAATGCGGAGAATTTCTTTTGATTTGCTTGGATATGCAGAAATTCTTATGGAGGACCCATATTCCTTAGTGGTGAAGAATTGGATGGAAATCAATAAGGTATGTTTACCCTGCATTGAATTTCGTGAGATTTGATAAGTGTAAGAGTTGTGTTGAAAGCTAGTCAAGATGGATATATAGTTGGCATGAAGGATGATCGACATGGTGTTGACTCATCAGTCCAATATGAGTCGGAGTTACATCATGGTAACCAGTTCCTTACCTACAATGCCCAGTGCCTTACACCAGTTCCTAGACCGACCTTAACTCATCTTCTCTCCGATATTCCTTATTAAGCCTCTGTTTAGCCTATTTTTCTTAACTTAAGCAGTTCTATTCTCGTTTATTCAGGACAACAAAGTGTCTAACACTGTTCTTTCTCATGCCTCTTTGATGGATTGATAGTGTCTCTAGTTTAACGTTTGAGAGGCTTGAATTCTTGTGCAGCCGTTGGCTTGAGGCCTTAGATGCTTGTGATTGCTATAGCTTAAATTCTGAGACAGGTACTTTTTGATGATTGATGTGGCGTAAATGTAGTGTGTTAATCCGCACGATTTAGGCGCCTTAGGGTTTATTTGGGCATGTTATTATCGTGATTCGTAGACCACAACACTCAGAGTATTTTGGAGCTTATACGATGGTTTTACGGGATTTCGGTTGCTCAAGACCTTTGGCGAGCCTTGGACGAGACTAGAAGACCGAGCTTTGAGTTTTAACAAGTCATGGGGAGAAAATAGCTTGGTTATGCATCATAATTCACGCACTACCTCGACCCGAGGAGAGGAGAGAAGAGGCCGAGAATCACTCTCTCTCGACTCGAGAACGTAATGTCTCGAGACGAGAAGCACGCCTCTTGAGTCGAGATTTATGAGTCTCGAGTCGAGAGGTTTCAAATTCTCGACTCGAGATGCCTTACTTCGAGTCGAGAATGCCGTGGCTCGACTCGAGGATTTATTTCCTCGAGTCGGGGAAGCCAGCTTCCGGGAAGTTTACTTTGGGCTTTTGGCGGTTTCTTTTTGACCAAAATATCTATTTTGTTTTCTACTGTTTTGTACTTAGATTTAATAAAGGGGCATGAACCTCTCAATGATAGTTATCACTTTTCATTATATTTTTGCATCTTGTTCTTAGTTTTAGAGAGAGAAACTCAAGGAGGATTATCATTTTCATTATGGTTTCCTTCTCAAATATTAGTGTAATAATTAGTATGGGAGGCTAATCCCCTTCCTAGACTCTTGGTGTAATCAAGTCTTTCATCCTATGTATTAGTAAGTATTTTTCTCTCTAATTTGTCTTTAATTTCATTATAATTAATTCCTTGTTATTGAATTGCTTGATTTGCCTTTATTTTCTCTAATTGGTTGATTGGATTGAATTGGGTATTTCTTATGCTTGGTTGACAATTGGTGGTCATTGATTATTAACCCTAAAGGAAGCAACTTTCACATGATTAGTGTCGCGGTTGCGGCTAATAAGTGATTGGGGAATTAATTAGGTGACTAATAGACTAGATTTGATTAGTGTCGCGGTTGCGGCTAATTAGATACTAATTTGGGTTTGTTCTTAATCCTTTATTAATCCTTGCTCTTCATGCTTTTGGTTGTGATTTGTTTGAGTGGTCACTAGACAAATTAGGACTAAAAGGAGTGGAATTTGGTAGCGGTTGCTCAACTTCCTCATAAAAGAGGATTAATTGGTTAAAATCGGGATTATTAATGAATTTGTAATATTAGAGAGAGGTAAAACTTACTATATTAGGGTGTTAGACTAGATTATCACCGAGGGCCGCTTTAATCAAATTGATATATCGTTTATTTCGCTTTTATCCAACTTTCAAACAAAAAACCCCCCTTTTTAATTGCTTTATATATTTCGTTTTAGTTTTTCTGCATAGAAATCGCATATTAGACCTTCCCTCTTCCTTGTGGATAAGATACCCACTTACTCTAATTTCGTAGTTAGTATATTGTGGTAATTTGACTAGGAATAACGACTTATTAGCTTGTCAAATTTGGCGCCGTTGCCGGGGAAGAGGCGTTTTTAGTCTTTTCGCTATTTTTGTGTGGTTTTTGTACGTTTTTGTTGTGTTCTTTTCTTCTTTTTATTTTTGGTTGTTTTCTTTTTCTTCTAAGTGTGTTTGAGGCTTGTTCTTATTTCTTTCCTTTCGGTGTTTGGGCCACTAGCCTATGGTCCAAACCCGTGCTATTAATCCCGATTTGAGTTATTTTGAGATGGATTGGGAACTTGAGAGAACATTGAGGCAAAGAAAGAAGTTATCACTGGAGCAAGTGAATCAAGTGGTTGTTGAGGAAGAAGGGAACGTGTTTGCCGAATTTGATTTGTTTAGGGAGGACGGTTCTTACACTTCCGCAACCTCCGACTTTGTTGACCTTAACATCATGAGTATTCGGGAACTCACCGCCCCGAATCTCTCACAACAACCCTCATGCATTGTCTTCCCCGAGGATGAAGCTACGGCAAGAATCGAGATCAAAGGAGCTCTACTACACCATCTACCCACCTTCTACGGTCTTAGCACGAAGGATGCTAACAAACACATTATAGGGGTTCACATGGTTTGCAACAATATGAAGCCGGCCGGGGTTGATTTAGATACTTTCTTCCTCAAGGTATTTCCGTTTTCCTTGAAGGATCGTGCCTTGAATTGGCTTTACACTCTCCCCCACAATAGCATCACATCTTGGGAGTTGTTGGAGAAAGCTTTTATTCTCAAGTACTTCCCCAACACAAAGGCTTCCACCTTGAAGAAAGAGATATCCACGATTGAGCAAAGGGGAGAGTCGCTCGCATCTTATTGGGATCGCTTTCGAGAGTTAGTAGCTAGTTGCCCCTACCATGGCTACAAAGAGCAAGATTTAATCTTATTCTTCTACCATGGCCTAGATGATCAAGACTATAGGCACGTGGTAGCTTCTAGCAATGGGGGCTTGGACAAAATGACCTCGGCCGAGGCTTGGGATTTGCTTGAGGAGCTAGCAACAAACTCACGGGAACGAGAATCCAAGAGGTGAGTGAGGAGGGTGAATATGGTGGAAACTCCCTCCAATGTTTTCCAAGTGGGAGAGTTGACAAAGATGGTCAAAGAACTCTTACGAAATCAAGGTAGAAGCTTATCCCTAAGGGAATTTGAGGAAGTTGATGCGATTAATGGCTTCCAAAGCAATCAAAGAAGGTTTGATGGTTGCCAAGATGGGAATAGAGGCTACAATCAAGGTAGTCAAAGCAATTGATATGATGGAAACCGATTTCAAGATCAAAGGAATTACAATCAAGGAGGCCATGGTAACTTCAATCAAGGCCAAGGTGGAAACAATTCTCAAAATGGCCGTTTCCAAGTTAGACCACCTCTTTCTAGCCAACAATCCCAAGGTGGTTCCACATCTTCGATGTCCGCCGAGGACATGATCAAGGCTTTGACACAAAATGTCATGACAATGCAATCCTCAATGGTATGTCATCAACAAGAAACAAAGGAGAGCATTCTAAATCTTGAGGGTCAAATGAGCAAGTTAGCTACCGTGGTCAATCGACTCGAGTCTAGAGGCTCCAAAAAATTTCCATCCCAAACCGAGCCAAATCCTACCAAAAATGTGAGTTTCATTGGCCTACGAAGTGGTAGGAAACCTCACATTGAGTTTGAGCGTGGAAATTGAGATATGGGAATGGTTGAAGAAGAGTTTGGGCGACGGATAGACCATAGAGAAGATTTAGAGCAAGATAGGGTCGAGGAAGACCATCCTCGACTCGAGAAGGGAGTTCCTCGAAACGAGGAGGAAGCTTCTCGAGTTGAGGAGGAACAACCCTGAGTCGAGGATTTGACCTCGAAAAACAATAATCATGTTCAGAATCCTCGACTCTAGAGAAATGAGCCTCGAGTTAAGAACGACGCTCCTCGAGTCGAGGGGAAGACGCCTCGAGTCGAGGAATTAGCTCCTAAAAAGAGCTTCACTGGTTATCCTCCTCGACTCGAGAAGGAAACGCCTCGAGTCGAGGAGCGTGATTCTCGACTCGAGAAGGACATCCCTCGAGTCGAGGATTCCTCTCCCGGAGCTGGTTTGTTGGGCTCTTCCTCTATAGTAATAGACGAGGATAATGATGATGATGTACCGTTTCCCGAGGCACCGAAGGATACTCGGAAGTACGCCCACCACTCCGACATGTACGCTCTTTTTCAAGATTGCAAAGTGAATGTACCATTTTTTGACTATGTGAAGAGCGTTCCAAAGCTGGCAAAGTTTGTCAAAGACATATGCACGGTCAAGAGGAAACCGAAAGCTAAGGACAAATAGAAAGTGGTGATGAGTGAGCAAGTTTCGGCCGTTTTTCAACAACGCACTACGCCAAAAACAAGAATTAACACCGGATTATATAACACCGGAATGCTAAAAACCAGTGTTAGAAAAATATATGACACCGGTTTACAGTCACCCGGTGTGATATGTATTAAAAAAATATATATTTATGTAATAACTGTAATATTTAACACCGGTTGTCGAAATAACCGGTGTCTTACGTATACCAAAAATAAATAAAAGATAAACAAAATTTTAAGTTGAACACATAAGACACCGGGTATACCCAAAACTGGTGTCTTATGTATTGTAAAAAAAAAAATTCACTAAAAAAACCCTACATTGTTTTATCCGCCTCCTACTCAGCTCCTTCTCTCTCCTCTCTCCTGCGTATCACTATCTCCTTATCTCCCTCATTTTCACTCCTATTTCCTCGTTCTTTTCTCCCTTTTATCTCTCTCCTCATCTTCATCAATCCCCCTATTCTTTACTTCCTTTATTTTCTGTCACTCTAGCTCACTCATAAATTCATCAGATCAATCTTCATAATCCCTCTCTTGTTTTTCTCTCTTCAGATCAACCGGCGACGACCTCCTAAGCAAAATCATGTTCGATTGTTCATCATTTCGGTGAAATCATGATCGATTCTAAGACATGAACTCATGATATATTTTCTTCATCATTCCCCTCAATTCGATTCCATATGTTCGGGCGTTATTTAGGCAAAACTGTATTGGATCTGGGAGAAAAGTATGTGATTTTTTTTTTGTTTTGTTTTTTTTTTTTTGTTTTATGTTTAGTTTCCCTAGTTCATTTTATTGTAATATTTTGATTTACAAATTTGATTGTAAAAACAGTTGTTTTAATTAAGTTACAGATCTGAATATACTGTGTTCAATTTTGAATGTTGTGGTATATCATAGTATGTTGATTTTTGATTATGTGACATATTTTGTGCAGTTCAATGTTTTGTATATGTTGAAATTCATTAATATGTTGAAATTAATTAATCTCCAATTGTTTATCTTCAACAACTGCGCATCTTCTTCCTCGCGCTTCTCTCGTCTCATTCCATTATGTACCTATCGGTTTAAAATTCGATGCGTTTTTTATGTGCCATTCTTTTTTCTTTTTCTTTTTTTTTTTTTGAAAATTTGTTTGACGTAAGACACCGGTTTTACGTTAAATCGGTGTTTTATGTGTTATCGAAATTGTGTCTCCAATAGGACATAAGACACCGGTTTTGTCCCCAACCGATGTCTTATGTCTATCTTTTAACACCGGGTTTTCAATCAGCAACCGGTGTCTTAGCATAAGACACCGGCAGTCCAGACACCGGGTATCCGGTGTCTAACTCATATAGGACCCGGTGTTAATTATGAATTTTGGCGTAGTGACGGCTACCAATGAAATGTGGTGATCCCGGTATGTTTGCCGTTCCGCCAACCATAGGTAACACCATCTTTCCTAGGTTCATGCTAGATTTAGGTGCATCTATTAATGTATTACCACTCTCTTGCTATAATTCAATGAAACTCAAACCAATGCATGAAACCGATATTGTGATAGAACTAGCGGATCGTTCTAAGGTTTATCTCGAAGGAATTGTAAGGGACGTGCATGTTAGGATAGATAATATTGTCTTTCCCGTGGATTGCTATGTCCTTGATACAAATCATAGTGAGCATGAACCCCCTCTCCTTCTAGGACGACCCTTCATGAAAACTGCAAGAATGAACATTGATATGCACACCTGTATTCTTGCACTTGAAGCTAATGGTTGTCGAATAGAGCGACATGTTTATGATTCAAAGCATGATGTTAATATTGATCATTCGGTTCACTCTATTGATAAAATGTATTGCGAAATCCCCAAGGCATGATCCTCCCGACCTCAAAATTGAAAATGTGAAATGCATGTCCTTGAGTTGCATGAAAAATGTGAAATCTAATGTGAAAAGAATTGTGCTTCGCTAACCAAGTCGCCATAGTATGTGGAAAGTCTTTGCCACCGGTTTTGCAGGAATTGAGGCCCAAGAAGATTATTCCGGATTCTTCAAAGAAGAAAAAAGGAAACACCTGGAAATTTGGGGTCAAAAGCGTTCCTAGATGGAGGATCAAGGGTGAAACGGCAAAGTGTGGGTTGGATGTGTTGGGATTTGATTATGGTATATTGGGGAGAGCATTGATGAGTCGAGTCAGCGACGTTAAACAAAGGCGCTACTCGGGAAGCAACCCGAGCCATTTGTATATATTTGTGGTGTGGTGTGGTGTGTTTGCGTGCGTTAGAAATCAGTTTTGGTTTGAGTCTCAAGCAAGAAAAGAAAAAAGCCAAGCAAAACAGGGTATCCTCGACTCACGGATACCACCCCTCGACTCGAGGAGGAAGAACAGTAAGGTACAAAAAAGGGGTATAATCCTCGACTCGAGTGAGTATTTCTCGAGTCGATAGATGGAGGTCTCGTTTCGAGAGAATATGATCTCGAGTTGAGGCCGTGGCGAGCAAAACCAAAAAATTGAGCTTCTCGACTCGAGACATATGAGGCTCGAGTCGAGACCGTGTTCTCGAGTCGAGGAGGACAACTCTCGACTCGAGAGAGTCAATTTTTAGCGCGTTTTTCACCCGACTCCCTCTTCTTTCTTCCTCTATTCTTCACTTTCATTTTCTCACTCCTTCTTTCCCCATTTTCGACCCACTCACCCCCAAACACCCAAATCCCTCAAATATTCACCAAATCACACAAAATTACTCCCAAACTTCAAAATTCTTCACAAAAACCATTCCACAATCAACAAATCAACCCCAAAAACACTTATTTCATCAAATTTCATTCAAAAATTCCAATTTTTCTCAAGAACCTTAGAAATTGGGGGTTTTATTTCTTGGAGCTTTTGGGTCGATTTCAAGGGTGGAAAAGCACCTATGGGCAGTGGTGAGGCTATTGCTAACAATTTGGAGGATCAATTTCGCTCAAAATTTTCAATTTAAGCCCATTTCGGTAAGGACACTCCCCAAATTCGAAATTTGCCATTGTTGGTGTTTTGGTTGTCTCTTGTTGGCCTTGTGGGTGTATTTTGGTTTGCTTGAGCATTGTGAAGAATTGTTGTGCCTTGAAACCAATTGGGTAGTGTGGATTTTGAATTTTGTAGTGTGTATTTGGTGTTTGTAAGGCATATTTGGTTGTGGTGACTTGAGGGTGGTTGAACATTGTTCTAGTGGTGTTGATTGAATTTCTGATTGTTAATTCTTGATAATGGGGAGAAATGATAATGAGGCCGGTTCTTCAAAGAAAAAATCGATAAAGACCCCCGACCCTAAACACTACGAGACGCTCTACGTAGAGGGATTGAGTAGTGAGGAGAAAGTGTTGTTTCACTTTCTAGTGGAGCGTGGTAGATTGTGCCCCACCAAATTATTTGATATCCCTACCTTAGAGAGTCTCGGGTTTGCGGACTCGATACGCTACCTTATGCCCAAGGGGGGCATGTTGGGGTTCCTCCCGAAATTGGCCCCCACGTATGAGAGGTGGACGTACGAGTTTCTCGCTACGTTCAAGCATGATGCCGAGAATGAGAGAGTTGCCTTCCATTTGCGCAATTCTCCTTGGATATGGACGTATAGGGATTTTGAGACGTGCTTTGGTTGGGAGAGGCAAACGTTGGGGTCCAGAGTGTATTTCTCTTTTGGAGGAGATGAGGTGGTTCCGCTCTGGAGGAAGCTCACTCGGGATTTTGCTTACCCGAGCGGCCCTAGGATTTCAGTGCTCCCTCACCCCGCTCTACGTCTTATCTACAGGGTGTTAGGGATATGTGTGTTTGGGCACGGTGAGCCCAACCATGTGGGGCAGTTGGAGATGGGCGCCTTAGCTTCTTTTATCCCGGGTAAGAACGGGCTTCCTCCTTGGGTTAGACTATTTATTGAGGCTTGCGTAGCCATCCGTGACACTCTGAACCGCTCCATAGGGTTGGGCGGTATGATTACTTTGATGGCCCGTGGACGTGAGATTCCGGGGGTCGATGAGGAGGATGCCCTAGACGACCTGCCCTTGATTAACACTGCCTTCCTCGACAGGATTCGATGGATTACTACCATCAAGAACATGAGGGAGTATGCTGGGCGGTACCACTGGACGTTAGGGACGGATCACCAGAACTACTTATTGCTCCCTAACCCAGACCGCCTGAGGATAGAGGATGGCTAGGGTGGTGAGGATCTGTATGTAGAGGGGCAGGTTCTGCCTATTGTGCAGGATGCCGGAGGGGTCAGACGAGCTGAGATTGAGGGGTTCGAGGCCCGCCCGAGAGTTGAGTTGGGTGGCCCCGGCTTTGTTCCCCATGTGGCATTCCCCCCGGAGTTTGACGCTTGGAGAGGGGGCGTTGAGCAGAGCCTTGGTGGTTTTGGCCAGCAAATAGGGATGTACGGTCAGAGGCTAGATGCCTATGGCCAGGAGTTCGAGAGTTTTGGCCAGAGGTTTGATGGAGTTGATCAGCTGATGACGAACTACGGGTAGCAGATGCAGAAGTTTGGTTGGAGGCTTGATGGGTTGGATCACAGGATGAACGTTCAAGACACTCGATTTGAGAGGGCCCTGATGTACCTAGAGGCCTCCCACCAGTACCACGTGACGGCTCACGCTCCTGAGTATGTAGCTCCCGATTTTACTGATTTTGATGAGCGTCTGCGCCAGCTTCACCTCCCCGGTCAGCAGTTCCCACCACAGGACCCACCGTACTGAGGTACGCGCCTCCTCCCACCTTGTGCTTTGATTTGCATTTATATTCATGTATTAAGCATGGGGGAGGATTATTGTCCTTGATTGTATATTTGCATCATATTGTCTAACCGATTTCCTAGTATTATTTGCTTTGTTTGTGTTTTATTACTTGTTTCGATCGTGACATTTGCCATCTATTTGGAGAAGCCAAGGTATGAATACACTCTACCCTACACTTTCTTCTCATCTCATTTTTAGCCGAGTCACTCTATCACCCTGTTTTATCCCATGTTTTGTACCATCTCTCTTCATATTGACCTCTCTCGTTTGTTCCACATGCTTGTTCGTCCATAAACCGTTGACAATTGGCCCTAAACTCACAAAATATTCACAAAATGGCCTTCTACCGGGTTTGGACAACTTTTGTCGTGCGGTGATTATGGTCCAACAAACACATGAGGGTGAAAGGAGTTTGTAAGGTGATAGGAAGCGACGTATTTTGAGGAAGTCGGGGTTGTGAGGTGAGAGAGTGGCTCATTTACCGGTCTATTGACCATGAGCCATTTGCTTTGACAGTGATGAGAGAAATGGAGCTTCCACGAGGTATGTATTTCTTTCTCTTTAACTTTTCTCTCTCTCATGATTCTAATTACGACTCCCCACCTGTTTCACTAGCTTGTTTCTATACCATTCCTCTTTGTGCCCCTCCGCATTTGCTCCCCTCCGTAATTCTTGTTCTACCCACCCCATTTTACCCCTTAAACTACTAAATTAGCCTTGTTTGGTTCATTTTGGTTGGGTTGTTTATGTATGGTCGGTTGTTGTAGGAGGACGACGTGTTGTGCATATTGTTCATGAGGGAGATGTAGTAGTGAGACGAGGGTGGATACATTTCCAAGAGGGAGAATAGGGGAGTGAGTTAGAGTGGGTGTCTCTTGACCCGAGAGCCCGTGCTTCGATGAGATGAGTCGATTTGATCTCTATTCGTAGTTGTATGGGATAGTGGATGGTTTGATGGTACTCTCCCTACATAGTTCGTTGTTGCCCAATCTTGTGATTATTGTTGGTTTGTCATTGTGGGCAATGATGGGATTTAAGCATGGGGGAGAGGTTTGGCTTGGCATTGTAATTTTATATTGCCATTTGTCACGTAGGTTGTAATATAGGTGTGCTTTTATTTTTCGTTTGAAAAAAAAAACAAAAAAAACAGGTAATCCATGGCGGGCGACATAAGATGAGGAGTTCGGGGCGTAAGGGGTGATGATCACTACAGGAGTTATAAGGAGGTTCGGCGATAGGAATTGGTGGTCCTAGGTTAAAAATCCTCTTGCATTGTGATGATAGGGGCGCTGGTGGATGGATAAGAGGTGAGTCGTGTTCGATGGTTTCATTTCGAGCATGGCTTTGAGGGAGTCGTTGAGCCGAGTGGGGGGAACATGGTTTGTTTTAGTTCCTTTAACTTAGAGTGTGTGAGAAGGGAGGATAAAATGGTTAGAGTTGGGGTGTTGAGCATTTCATCCACTCCAATTCTAACTAGCACCTTTTGAGTGTATTTGATGGCTTGCGGTTCTTTGTTTTGGAGGAGTTCGATTGTTGTAACTCACCCCGTGCTGTAAGAGAGACCTAGGTGTTAAGTGTGGAGATATGGATAACTCGAGGACGAGTAATGGTCTAAGCATGGGGGAGTTTGATGTGGCGTAAATGTAGTGTGTTAATCCGCACGATTTAGGCGCCTTAGGCTTTATTTGAGCATGTTTTTATCGTGATTCGTAGACCACATCACTCGGAGTATTTTGGAGCTTCTACGATGGTTTCACGGGATTTCGGTTGCTCAAGACCTTTGGCGAGCCTTGGACGAGAATAGAAGACCGAGCTTTGAGTTGTAACAAGTCATGGGGAGAAGATAGCTTGGTTATGCATCGGAATTCACGCACTACCTCGACCCGAGGAGAGGAGAGAAGAGACCGAGAATCACTCTTTCTCGACTCGAGAACGTAATATCTCGAGTCGAGAAGCACGCCTCTCGAGTCAAGATTTCTGAGTCTCGAGTCGAGAGGTTTGAAATTCTCGACTTGAGATGCCTTACCTCGAGTCAAGAATGCCGTCGCTTGACTCGGGGATTTATTTCCTCGAGTCGGGGAAGCCAGCTTCCGGGAAGTTTCCTTTGGGCTTTTGACGGTTTCTTTTTGGCCAAAATATCTATTTTATTTTCTAGTGTTTTGTACTTAGATTTAAGAAAGGGGCACGGACCCCTCAATGATACTTATCACTTTTCATTATATTTTTGCATCTTGTTCTTAGTTTTAGAGAGAGAAACTCAAGGAGAATTAGCATTTTCATTATGATTTCCATCTCAAATATTAGTGTAATAATTAGTATGGTAGACTAATCCCCTTCCTAGACTCTAAGTGTAATCAAATGTTTCATCCTATGTATTAGTAAGTATTTTTCTCTCTAATTTGCCTTTAATTTCATTATAATTAATTCATTGTTCTTGAATTGCTTGATTTTCCTTTATTTTCTCTAATTGGTTGATTGGATTGAATTGGTTATTTCTTATGTTTGGTTGATAATTGGTGGTCATTGATTATTAACCCTAAAGGAAGCAACTTTCACATGATTAGTGTCGCGGTTGCGGCTAACTAGACACTAATTTGGGCTATTCTTCATCCTTTATTAATCCTTGCTCTTCAAGCCTTTGGTTGTGATTTGTTTGATTGGTTACTAGACAAATTAGGACTAAAAGGAGGGGAATTTTGTAGCGGTTGCTCAGCTTCCCCATAAAAGAGGATTAATTGGTTAAATCCGAGATTATTAATGAATTGGTAATATTAGAGAGAGGTAGAACTTACTATATTAGGGTGTTAGACTAGATTATCACTGAGAGTCGTTTTAATCAAATTGATATATCGTTTATTTCGCTTTTATCCAACTTTCAAACCAAAAACTGACAGGCTAAAGTCGTATGCCTAACAAATATAAATTAACACACAAACCTAACACGTAGTATTGGGTAAGTGGGTGTCGAATCCACTGAGAACGGTGATTGCCTAAGTATGCAAACGTAACTAAATGGGGGGGTTTTGAGTTGTAAAGATCAAGTAATCAAGCAGAAAGAAGTAAATTGCAATTCAATTAAGAAAAAGGTCTCGGACGATTAATATCCACTACAGTTCATCCAATTGACATTGTCCTCACTGAGATCAATTATGTTGAGCACCTAATTATGAAAACGGAGTTTTCGATCGTTCCTAATTAATAGCTAGCAAGATAGATCAGCCCTACCAACTAGCCCTAATCGATGAATAATAAAGACGCGCGCCTAAATTCAATTCAACGATAGCAATAAACAATAGAAGGATGACAATTAGGATATATAAGAATTAGACACAAGCGGTTTCGATCTTCAATCAATATACCAATTCTCTCCTAAATCTTAGATCAATGATCAGCACGAAATTAAGATTTACTCCCTCCGTCCCCCTTTAAACACCCCATTCCCTTTTTCTCGTGGATTAAGGTGGTGTGTTTTGTTTATTATTGTTGAAGATAATGGGTGATTTATTTATTATTGTTGAAGATAGTGGTGCTTTGTTTATTATTGTTGGAGATAATGGGTGGTTTGTTTATTATTTTTGGAGATAATGGGTGGTTTGTTTATTATTTTTGGAGATAATCGGTGGTTTGTTTATTATTGTTGGAGATAATGGGTGGTTTGTTTATTATTTTTGGAGATAGTGGAGGGTTGATGTGTGGTGAAAACTTACCCCTTTTAGAAAGTTTTGAAATGGGGTGTTTAAAGAAAGACACCCCGAAAAGGAAAGTGGGGTGCTTAAAGGGGGACAAAGGGAGTAGTTTCTAGTAGTGAATCAATTAAACAAACAATTAGTCCTTTGATTAATGATTCTAGCAATATGACTTAACCTAGGGCTAATTAGTTGTACACCTAATTAACGATAAATCAATCAATAACAATCGAAATAGACTGAACGATATTACTCAACGATAATTGAAATAATTAGAACTCAAAATTGTTCGGATGAATTGGTAGCTTCAATTAATCAAATCCGAGAAATAAGGTCTTTAGCCTTGCATAGTCTTGAAAATAATCTCTAAAAGTTCTGAATACTGAATGATTAAAACTACCGAAAGTTTAAAGTATTTATACTAAAATATTACAAAACGGGATTAGGAAACCCGTCTAATATGCTGACGCAGACGCGGGACGACTCGTCTGGATACCAGACGACTCGTCTTAAGCGTCAAGACGACTCGTCCCAAATACAGACGAGTCGTCTAAAACTCTCTATTTCTGTCGCCGGATTGGTTCTGGTGACGTTTTTCAAACGGTCATAACTTCTTCGTGACTTGGCCTGTGGGGACATGTGACCACTTACTGGAAAGCTAAGATCATGAACCGTAATGTGCCGTTGGTCTCACTACAAAAGTCAAAGCCGTTTGAAAGTTATGAAACTTCAAAGTTGACCTTCCGTAATTGGACTGAAATTCCTCAACCTAGCTTCCAAATTTGTCCAAATCTTGTCATATTGCTTCCTAGATCATCTTTCATCGCCTCATTGTCGTTTCACACACTTGCACATCAATCTTAAGGACATAAATACATTCAAAAACCACTAATTCTTATATTAAAGCACAAATACACGAATGATAGAATTAGCTTACAAATTGATCTAAAAGCAACCATTTTCTAGCATTAAAACCCAACATTACCCACAACTAAGTGGGTTGTATGAAATTCCCCCATGTTTAGACCTTTACTCATCCTCGAGTATACCAACATCTCTAAATTGTCCCCAAGGTCTTTTAACAAGCAACACGGGTGGAAATGACATCTATCGATCTCCTCAACTTCGTCAATGGTTTTCATCTTCCTAGTTAGGAGCCGTCACGGATGTAATCTCAACGCAACGGTTCCCAACCATCTTATGCACCATAAAACAGAACCGCAAACAAAACCAGTTAGCAAAGGGACCCACAATGTCCTAAATATCCCTAAGCCGCTCACACACAACACCCTCGTGAGCCTAGGTCCGGAATAACACCGTCGGATCAAAGATTACCTCGATATAGCCACCAATCGCCCCAAACAACCAAGGGAATCGAGGATTTTCTATCTTATCACCGATACTATACAATCCAACCGAACCTCCTTATATCAACCAAGAGGGACCTACCCAGACACGACCTTCAACACACCCTTCTTATTGCATCCGGTACAGTAGCACGCTCCACTCATTTTGCCTAGGCGCCCTTTTGGGGTTTCACCTAGCCTCTCGTTAAATTTTCCATGCTCACCGGCTCACTTTCTTCTCTCGTTTCTTTTCCTGACTTTCTTTTTCACTCCGCTCTCTTTTTTGACTATCTGCTCTCTTCTTTTTTCCTCTTTTTTTCATTTTTTGATTTTTTGATTTTTTTTTATTTTTTGATTTTTTTTTTGCAAAAATACTAAAATCGTGTACATAGACTACAACAAAGATGATGACATCTTCTCCCCCATGCTTAGATCGAACATTGTCCTCAATGTGAACCACACCAACAATAAAATAGGACAAGAATAAATAGGGAAAAAGATAACCAAGCTTAAAAGATACATTCCTCCCTCATCACTCCAAAAGTATGCAAGACCGAACACCTCCTCCTTATCACAATAATCAAGGCAATGGGCTCATAGAAAATGAAAACGAGGTGTAGAGCCACACTCAACTCACACAATATCCCAAACACCCTCAAGACAAAGTCGTCACCAATCCCCCACGCTTCTCACAACACCTTCATACTCCCTCAAATAGCAAAGTCCAAAACAATTAAAGGACTTATTCACCACTATCATGTAGCATACATACACCAAAATTACTTTGTAAACGTCAAATCCACCCTCCAAGGGCACCATTAAATAAATAAAAATATTGGGTGCAAGGGTGCAAATGATGATAGGATAAGTAAAACAAAGTGGTAAATCATAGGTAGGAACAAAGAGAGATGGACTATAAAAACTGGTGAAGAATATTGTGGTGGGAAATAAAGGCTAGAATAAGTAGGAGGAGGAGAAAAAGGATAGGAATTAGACGTACCTAATCATCATCTTTGGCTCTTTTTTTTTGGAATTTTCTGTTTTTTTTTTTTTTTCTTTTACCTACATAAGAAACAAACAAATCAAAAGGAAAAAGAAAATAAAATTAGAACAATACTTGGGCTGCCTCCCAAGAAGCGCACTTGTTTAACGTCGTTGGCTCGATGCATATCATGTGTACGTTCCTACATCACCTAGCATAGGTGAAATGACCTGGCTTAAGAGCGAAAGAATTCATTGCTCTCTGAAATTTGTCGAATGAGCTGGCATAATTCTTAAGAATTTGACAATAGAAAATATTAGTGAGCAACAATGCACAAATAATAGAAGCCGCAATATCCTGCAGATGAGGATTGTTTAGACCTCCACGTTCAAAACTATTTTCTATGTCACCATCAATATGCTCATTATTTGGTAAAGTGGGAGTAGGGTGAAAAAGAGAATGATTTATGATCCACGGAGTTTTAGAAGCTAAAATGGAACCTACTCCCATCGGTGGTATGGGCGACTTTTCCTTCAACGGGGAAATCTCAACTTGCTCATCTTCATTGTCACTGACTCCCAACTCATTCTCCTCTACATGGACAATATCTTCTCGATTATCCAACATCACATCTAGGGGAACTCTTAGTGATGGATCATCTCGTGAATTACCAATCAAAGAAGAATCATCCTCAACTCCAACATTTTCAATCGTATGGTCTATGGAATCTCGTTCCTCCAATCGTGCAACTGCTGTAGAAATGTTCCCTAATTGATTGACTTAATCTCCAATTAGAGAAAACACAACCACGAGATTTCAAATAAATACCATACTCCTTAAAGCTAGATAAATAGTTATGGAAAGATTCATTCTCATGTTGGCTAAATTTAAAGGGGATCATGACTACACACAAAGACAAATTAAACCGTTCCCCAGCAACGGCGCCAAAATTTGACAGGCTAAAGTCGTATGCCTAACAAATAAAAATTAACACACAAACCTAACATGTAGTATTGGGTAAGTGGGTGTCGAATCCACAGAACGGTGATTGGCTAAGTATGCAAACGTAACTAAATGGAGGGTTTTGAGTTGTAAAGATCAAGTAATCAAGCGGAAAGAAGTAAATTGCAATTCAATTAAGGAAAAGGTCTCGGACGATAAATATCCACTACAGTTCATCCAATTGAGCATTGTCCTCACTGAGATCAATTATGTTGAGCACCTAATTGTGAAAACGGAGTTTTCGATCATTCCTAATTAATAGCTAGCAAGAGAGATCAGCCCTACCAACTAGCCCTAATCGATGAATAACAAAGACGCGCGCCTAAATTCAATTCAATGATAGCAATAAACAATAGAACGATAACAATTAGGATAGATAAGATCTAGACACAAGCGGTTTCGATCTTCAATCAATATACCAATTCTCTCCTAAATCTTAGATCTATGATCATCACGAAATTAAGATTTAGTTTCTACTACTGAATCAATTAAACAAATAATTAGTCCTTTGATTAGTGATTCTAGCAATATGACTTAACACAGGGCTAATTAGTTGTACACCTAATTAACGATAAATCAATCAATAGCAATCGAAATAGACAGAACGATATTACTCAACGATAATTGAAATAATTAGAACTCAAAATTGTTCGGATGAATTTGTAGCTTCAATTAATCAAATCCGAGAAATAAGGTCTTAAGCCTTGCATAGTCTTGAAAATAATCTCTAAAAGTTCTGAATACTGAATGATTAAAACTACCGAAACTTTAAATTATTTATACTAAAAGACTACAAAACGGGATTAGGAAACCTGTGGAATATGCCGACGCAGCGGCGGGACGACTCGTCTGGATACCAGAAGACGCATCTTAAGTGTCAAGACGACTCGTCCCAAATACAGACGAGTCGTCTAAAGCTCTCTGTTTCTGTCGCCGGACTGGTTCTGGCGACGGTTTTCAAACGGTCATAACTTCTTCGTTACTTGGCCTGTGAGGACGTGTGACCACTTCCTGGAAAGCTAAGATCATGAAATTTAATGTGCCATTGGTCTCACTGAAAAATTCAAAGCCGTTTAATAGTTATGAAACTTCAAAGTTGACCTTCCGTAATTGGCCTGAAATTCCTCAACCTATCTTCCAAATTTGTCCAAATCTTGTCATATTGCTTCCTGGATCATCTTTCATCGCCTCACTGTCGTTTTACACACTTGCACATCAATCTTAAGGACATAAATACATTCAAAAACCACTAATTCTTATATTAAAGCACAAATACACGAATGATAGAATTAGCTAACAAATTGATCCAAAACCAACCATTTTCTAGCATTAAAACCCAACATTACCCACAACTAAGTGGGTCGTATCAAAAACCCCCCTTTTTAATTGCTTTATATATTTTGTTTTAGTTTTTGTGCATAGAAATCGCATATTAGACTTTCCCTTTTCCTTGTGGATACGATACCCACTTACCCTAACTTCTTAGTTAGTATATCGCGGTAATTTGATTGGGAATAACGACTTATTAGCTTGTCAATGATGCCAAAAGGGGGAAGGGTTGTGTGTTTGCGAGTACTGGTATAGATATGGTGGTGGATAATGGAGATCATTCCAGTGAGAAATGTAATGAAAGGAAATGAAAGTTGAGCTACGAGTTTGGTGAGACTTCTTGAAGATTGCAATGTCCGATCAAGAGAATCATGCCAAGAAGACTTTCCTTGGAAGATTGCATAGTCTAGTTGAGTAAGCTATTCATGGAGGAGAAGAATGTTCTATTGAGGAATGTTCATGATGATGATGGTCAAGAGTTTTTTGTTGAAAACTTGGTGATGGTTCACTGCTAACAAACAACATGAGTGACCATGAACTCGGAGTTGTTTGATACGTGAAGTCGAAAAGTAATGTACAAGAAATGTAGTCTCATAGACTTCATGTAAGAGAAGATCAATTTGCGTGATTGGATATGCCAAGATAAAACTGACGTGGAACTACCCTAAGGGTACAACCGACTTAGGTCTGGCCCTAGTACTGACCCCTAGCTCCCTGTGACACCAGGGGGCAGCGCCGCATAATTCGAGTGATCGAATTTATGCCACATTAGGGTTTGCCGTTTAAACTTGAGTTGGATTGTGTCTTAAGAAATCTGAAAAAGGTTTTCTACAATATTATCTTTTTGGGTCAAAAAGATTTTTCCTAAAACCTACACCCTCTGTCCCCCTTTAAACATCTCATACCCAAAACGCACCCTTATTGAGGAGAGTGTATACACTAATCTGTTAATCAAAGTTCCAAAAAAATTGTATGGAATTTTTGCTAAGATTCTTATCTAACTCACCAAATAATTTTTTTTGGAAATTTGATTAACCGATTTGTGTGTACATCCTCATCAAAACGAGGGTATTTTGGGTATGGGGTGTTTAAAGGGGACGAAGGGAGTATTTTACAAGAAATATATTTTGGGTTTTCGGAAAGTGTTAATTTGGAAAATAGAATTTTTTTTTAGGAAAATAAAGATTTCGGCCAAAGTATTTTTCCATATGATTCTATAAGGTTCTTACTTGTTTTAGGAAGCTAGATTTTGTGCATATATCATTTCCAACTCATAAGGTTTATTTAGAATATATTTTTCGGTTTTTATATTAAAAATCTTTTGGAAAATATGTTTTCTATGATTGTTCTAGGTTTACATGGGAATAAATAGGGTCTCTTAATAATTAGAAAATGTGTGGCTGTGGGATTGAAACATAGGAGAGACGTGAGGAAAATTAGGTTTATTCGAAAAAGATTCCGTCTTCCTTTGTGAGCGTAACGTCAAACTGAGAACCAGTTTCCTACCCATGTTCCAGTACACTATCACCATCTCAATCTAGTCTCAGCGACTGCCTATGCATATATCACAACGATTGATCTATCTCATGCGCTATCAATTGATGTACCTATTTACTTAGTGAGAAGAGTCTTCAAGAGGTGCCAGCGGCTCTACTAGAGTTGCGATCCATGAGGGATCTAAGACGCCCCAGTGGGGGCTTTACTAAGCTGGGGGATTAGTGGTGTAGTAGGGTTTCTTGAGTTATGTTGAAATTGTGACTAGAAAGGTTGCGATGATAGAGTCTCGGGAATTGGGTTTTAGCGTTGGTGATGTATGTGGAGAAAACATAAGATAGAAAAAACGATTCCAGGTTCTTCTTTACTTGATGTTTGTCTTATTTCCTAATTACTTTTAGAGTGTTTTGGGAGATTTACTAGCTACTACTTACCTAAATCGAATAGGTCTTTTGGTAAGGTTGTTAATATATAAAACCCACCTCCTGGAGTTTATTTGGGAGAAGGGAATTAGTGAGAGAGCCACACAAAGAGAGTTCTTAGACTAGCAGATCTACAGAACTGCTCAATTTATCTTGTATCTGTAATTCTCGACCATACTGAAATTGATTCCTAGCCCCTGTGGACGTAACTATCACGTTGATAGTGAACCACATTAAATCTTGGGGTGATATTTTCTATTGTTGTTTGCTATCGTTCTTACACGCTTCCGAATTATGCGCCATATTGCATAACAATTGGCATAAAAGCTCCAGGTAGGAGATCCATGGGAAGAACGATGGCCAGTGCGATGATAGCTACGAAGATCGACAAGTTTACAGGTAGGAATAATTTTAGTCTATGACAGATAAAGATGAGGGCTTTGCTTAAGCAGCCGGGCTTATGGTTACCTCTTGCCGAAAAAGAGGAGGAAGATAAGAAGGCAGTAACTCAAGGCAAGCTTACCGAGTATGATCTGGTGATCATGGAGGAGAAATCTCACTCCACCATCTTATTGTGTTACTTGGACGATGTCATCACGGAAGTGACTGAAGAAGACACCGCGATCAAACTGTGGAAAAAGCTAGACTCTTTATACATGAAAAAGTCAGTAACCAACAAGTTGTTGTTGAAATAGAGGTTGTTTTCCCTAAAGATGGAGAAAGGTACGTTGCTTAGAGATTATTTTGATAAACTAAACTTTATATTGCTACGGAATATAGGAGTTAAGGTTGAGGATGAAGATGCTGCTCTTATTCTGTTTCTGTCTTTGCCTTTGTCGTATGAGAATTTTGTGGATTCTCTTGTGGTTGGGAGTGACACGTTAACGCCTTTGTCATATGAGAATTTTGTGGATTCTCTTGTGGTTGGGGATGACACGTTATCCCTAGATGAACTAAAGTCATTACTTTTTACTAGGGACTTTCGCTAGAAAGCTTCCATGGATATTGTGGAGGATCGTGTTGCATATTTAGTAGTAAACGGTGCGGAAGGAAAGGGTCGTTTTAGAGGGAGTAGGAGAAAGTCTTAAACCAAATCTAGAAGTCCTAGATCCGACAATCGCTGCCATTATTATAATAAACCTGGTCATTGGAAGAATGATTGTCCAAGGTTGAAGAAGATTGGTTCGGCTTGAATAGCGACAATATATCAATACAATGGCTACAATTCGGAGGGGGATTATGCTCTTATAGCAGACGAGGAGGAACACCTTGGTAATAGGTGGGTTCTTGATAGTGGGGCTACTTCACATATGTGTCCTCATCAAAAGATGTTCTTAACATATAGCGCGCGTAGGAGTTTGGTTACCATGGGTAGGTGTTGGGATTGGGTCTGTTCGGTTTAGGATGCATGATGGTGTTGCTAGGATTCTGAAGGATGTAGTGCAGGTTCCACAACTTAAGAGTAGTCTTATTTCGCTTGGAATGCTAGACCGTAAGGGTTGTAGATTTCAAGGAAGAGTTGGAGTATTGCGGGTGTGGGAGGGTTCATTAGAGGTGCTTCGTGGTGTAAGATCAAGGGCGGGTTCTTTGTATGAACTACAAGGGACGACATTAATGGGAGAGATGACTAAGGAAGTGACATCATGGTTCGAGCGTCGTGGACTTGTGGCTATCCTGCAAATAGCAAAGAGGGTCGATGAGGAGGTGAGTCATACTAGGCCGGCAAGTCTAGAGGTGGGCGAGTTGAAGAGTTCGTCTTGTGTTGAGGATGATTGTGCCAAGGCTGGGGTGGAGGTTGAAGTAGCTCAGTCACTGGTTGGTGCTTCAGATCGTCAAGAAGAACAACAAAGGGTCTGTCAGCGTCGTCAAAGTACTTTGAGGTTTGGTACACTCGAACCTATTGTACTTAGCTATCCGGTCTTGGACAATGGACTTGAGCCAAGTGTCATTGGGTCAAGCGAGGGAATAGCCAATGGTATGCTTCATGAGGTGGAGCAATCTATTTCTCATTGAGAGAGAAGTAGTGGCTCACGCCTCGACGGAGGTGTTTTGGAATCCGACGAGATGATAGTGTGTCTTGGCCTACGCACGGACTTTGGTGTGGGTCATGAGTTTCTTGAAGCAAAAATGGTCGTTGTAGGTGCGATAGTTTTGTGCTTGGTTGAAACTTTACTGGCAGGTTTAGCTCATCTTGATTAAGGTGGAGCTTCTTTACGATCCAATGAAGATGGTTTGATTTCCGACCAGAAATAGATCATGGTTCATGTGGGTGCATTGGTACTTAGGTACAGACTACTTCAGATGGGGTTCTTGATTGAAGATCGTGGTATGCGACTGTTCAAGTCAAGGTGGAGATTGTTAAAATTGTGACTAGATAGGTCGCAATGATTGAGTCTCTGGAATTGGTAGATAGCGTTGGTGATGTATGTGGAGAAAACACAAAATAGAAGAAACGATTCCGGGTTCTTCTTTGCTTGATGTTTGTCGTATTTCCTAATTACTTTTAGAGTGTTTTTGGAGATTTACTAGCTACTACTTACCTAAGTCCAATAGGTCTTTTGGTAAGGTGGTTAATATATAAAACCCACCTCCTCTAGTTTAGTTGGGAGAAGGGAATTAGTAAGAGAGCCACACAGAGAGAGTTCTTAGACTAGCAAATCTAGAGAACTGCTCAATTTATCTTATATCTGTAATTCTCAACCATAATGAAATTGATTCCTAGCCCCTGTGGACGTAATTATCACGTTGATAGTGAACCACATTAAAACATTGTGTGATATTTTCTATTGTTGTTTGCTATCGTTCTTACACGCTTCCTAATTTTGCGCCCAATTGCATAACAATTGGCATCAGAGCTCCAGGTGAGAGATCCATGGGAAGAACGATGGCCAGTGCGACGATAGCTACGAAGATCGACAAGTTTACAGGTAGGACTAATTTTAGTCTATGACTGTAATAACCCACTCTTTAATAATAATAATAATAATAATAATAATAATAATAATAATAAAGGAAAAAAAAAAAAAGAGGACAACATAAGTACTTACGTGATAATTGCATTTGGGACTTTCAATGGCATTGAATGCTTTGTCCTTGGCTTGTCCTTGGATTGACAAAGCCATCCCAATTCTTTAATTCAAATGGAGAGTATTGCAGTTACTCTAGGTGAAATATTTTTCCTCCGGGAAAAACTACATTCGCACGCCTATAAATAGCATGCTTCAAATTCTGCTTTCAACCCAAATTAACACACAAGTGTTGTACTGAATGAAATAAACTGAAGTGCTTCAGACCATAACCACACCACATATAAAGTAAGTTCCGAGTATTATAAGATTTCGCAAAAAAATAATTTACGAAATAAGTAGTTGTTACGTACGTGCGAAAAGTGACATCTTCTTAGCGAGGCTATGTCGAAATAGTCATCGTCACTTAACATAGCCAAGGTATAACTCTTAAACTGTTATGAAATCATTATCGTTAGACAACGCCGTTAATATTTTCGTATACGTTTTCGATAATTGATTAACCTTGTGGCGAATTGTTATTACGGTGCAAATAACTCGGTGGAATTACCCCAGTTTGTGAACGTCACCATATTAACAACTAACCCAAGAATAAAATGTGTTGGTGGTAAATAGTAGCTCCATGATTATAAAGTAACCCGGCGGAATTACCCCAGTGGTGAAAATAATCTTAGAGTGAATGATTTCAACTAAAGGACGATAAATAGTAAATTAACAATTTGACTAGATAATCGCCACTTTTAGAATTTGGACGTTGTTGGACCCTTGGACAGTTAATTATCAAATAAATGACAACATGATTACTTTGTCAATATAACCTTAAATAAATAACTTACGCGACTTTATTTACTTAGAACGAGAGAACGCACGGAGTAGTATTGCGGTGGTTTGGAATTCAGGTAAGGGACTCTTTCTGATTTAGCTTATAGTATTATTTTTGTATACTTTAATGGTTATATTTAAAGAGGATCGAGTACTGCAAACTCTAATTATTTTCTGAACTACTTTGGTTTTGTGGGTTAGTTTTATGTTTTGGCTAACTTTGAAACGAGGATATCCGTCTGGCCCTGCCAAGGGAGTAAACTGGCACTGGCTGAGAACTTCTGAACTAACTGGAACTACACTACCCACTCCCGGAATTATTTATACTTATACGAATTATTATTTTTTTACTATTTTAGTAACTGCTTGATCCGGTTGAGTCGGAAACTGTGTTTTACTGGGCTGTCGAGCTCACCCTTTCAATACTAAATTCTTTTTAGGAAATCACTACTAGCTGGAGGTGGGAATCTGAGTGAGCTACCCAAGTCGTCTTGTAACATAAATAATGGCCTTAGTAATCGTTTGTACTATAGTATTCGTATGTATAATATTGTGTACCTTCAACTTTTGAGGAATAAGAATGGCTTAGCCTACTTTTCGTAGGTTGTCATCTGTTATGTTCCAATAATGATTTTGGGGCGTGACAGATTAAGTGGTATCAGAGCAATAGTTTGACCCTAGTAACACAATACAGGCCAGAGAGTATGGGTAGATTAAGTTTGGTTCACGTAATCTATTACATTTGAAAACTACTAGTATTAGAAACACGTGTTAACTTTTTATGATTATTTTACTTAAAAGGATTTGATGGCTGCTGAGGAAGGAGCTGTAAACATAGTAGAGGAAAACATAGAAGAAGTCGGTGAGGAACATCATAATGATAGTGAAGAAAGTAGTGATGCGGGTAACTTTGAGGACGTTTCCCATGGCCCCAACGACTTCTATCAAGATTTTCTTCAAAGATTGAAGGAACAACAAGATTTGCAGAGGCTGAGTCAGGAGTTGGTGAATCGCTTGCTTAGGAAACCAGGTGAGATGACAGAGGCAAGGAATCCAATGAGGGATTTTAAGGGGCTCAATCCTCCGGTCTTTGCAGGTACCACTAACCCCGCAGAAGCAGAAGGATGGCTTCTAGCAATGGAGAAAGTGTTCAGGGTATTCAAGTGCTCGGAGGAAGAAAAGGTAAACTATGCGGTGTATCAGTTAGAAGGCAAAGCTTATGATTGGTGGTTGTCAGAGGAAAATCTATTAAAAGCAGGAGAGGTGACCAATCGTGGTCAACAGGCTCAAATCATCACTTGGAAAGTGTTTAAGGATACATTTAACAAGAAGTACTTTCCTAAAAGTCTTAGAGATATGGCTATGGAAGATTTCTTGGAATTAAGGCAAAAAGAGAATATGTCTGTAAGAGATTATCAGGATAGGTTTGAGGGGTTGTGCAAGTTCGCTCCTCAATTTGTGTCCACAGAGGCGGACAAGGCTTATAGGTTCGTTTATGGGTTAGAACCAAAATTCAAACAAGGAGTGAGTGTTTTCGAGTTACAGGAGTATGCTGCAGTGGTTGAGAAGGCAAGAATAGTAGAATTGAGCCTTAGGGAGGTAAAGAAGGAAAATAGTAAGAAGAGGGATTCTGGTGTTATCCAACCTTCGGGGGTTAGTTTTAAGAGACAACACACCCAAGCATTTCAACCCAAAACAATTTCTTCCTTTCCCCAAGCAAGTAAACCCGTGTCTAGACTCCAGCCATCTGTGGCAAGTGTAGCTTTCCCGGGGAATAAGGGTAGCCAGATGCCAGTTAAGACATGTCAAAAGTGTTCAAGAATGATGAAAGGAAGCGAGTGCAGGTGGTGCTCGGGAACTTGTTTCAGGTGTAGCGAAAAAGGACACATGATAGCTAACTGCCCGAAACCAGAGACGAGCCAAGCACCCTCCAACCACCAGCCCCAGAGGACACAAGTATCAGCAGGGAAGCAGTCAAGTGACCACCGTAGGAGTGGACAAAAGGCAAGCGTTTCTGGAAGAGTATTTGCCCTCATGGAGGAAGATGCTCCGTCCTCAAGTGATGTGGTCACAGGTATTATTCCCATTTCAAATACTCTTGGATATGTTCTGTTTGATTCCGGAACCACACATTCCTTTGTTTCACATGAATTTGCCAAAAAGTGTGACTTGCAATTTGCGCCTTTGAATACGCAATTAGAAGTGAGTACTCCCTCTGGATACGTGTGTGTGGCTTCTGTGATGTCTAGGAATTGCATTGTTGAAATAGGGGAACGAAAATTACTTGCAAACCTTATCCTTTTGGACATGTCCGACTTTGATGTGATCTTAGGGATGGATTGGTTATCCTCTCATTTTGCAAGTATTGACTGTCACCGTAAGGTTGTTAACTTCCAGACCCCAGGGAAACCACCGTTTGTGTTTAGGAAAGAACAGAAAGGATTACTAGCTAACTTGGTTGAAGGTCTTGGGAGGAGTAAATTAAAGCTAGATGATATTGGGATTGTCAGAGAGTTTGAAGATGTTTTCCCCGAAAATTTGGTTGGGTTACCCTCGGATAGAGAAATTGAGTTCACCATCGATTTAATAGCAGGTACTGCCCCTATTTCTAAAGCCCCATACCGAATGGCACCAACAGAATTAGCCGAAAAGAGGAAACAATTACAAGAGTTGGAAACCATGGGGTTTATTAGGAATAGTGTTTCTCCTTGGGGTGCTCCCGTGTTATTTGTAAAGAAGAAAGACAGTAGTATGAGGCTTTGTATTGATTACATGGAGTTAAACAAAGTAACTATCCGTAATAAGTACCCTCTGCCTCGTATTGATGAATTGTTTGACCAGTTACAAGGGGCTAGTGTGTTTTCCAAAATAGATCTCCGATCGGGATACCACCAGTTAAAAATTAAACCCGAGGATGTTGCTGAGACTGCATTTAGAACCCTTTATGGTCATTATGAGTTTTTGGTAATGCCATTTGGGTTAACCAATGCGCCATCTGTATTTATGGATTTGATGAATAGGGTGTTTAGACCTTTCCTGGATAAATTTGTCATTGTATTCATTGATGACATTTTGGTGTACTCTAAAAGCGTAAAGGAGCATGAGCAACATTTGAGGATTGTCTTACAAACTTTAAGGGAACAAAAATTACGTGCCAAAATTAAGAAATGTGAGTTCTGGCTGAATGAAGTTGCATTCCTTGGGCATATAGTTTCATCAAAAGGAGTGTCTATAGACCCTGGAAAGATTAAGGCAATAGTCGAGTGGAGAACACCCAAAACCGTGACGAAAGTTAGGAGTTTCTTAGGCCTTGCTGGATATTACAGAAAATTTGTTAAGGATTTCTCTAAAATTGCCGTACCACTTACAAAGTTGACACACAAGGGTGCCAAATTTGTATGGACTAGCGGGTGCGAAGAGAGTTTCCAAGAGTTTAAGCAGAGACTGACGTCTGCTCTTGTGCTGACCCTTCCATCTGGAAGTGAAGGGTGTACCTTATACTGTGATGCCTCCAAATTGGGATTAGGAGCTGTGCTAATGCAAAATGAGAAGGTTGTGGCTTATGCATCAAGACAATTAAAACCTTACGAACAAAACTATCCTACTCATGATCTGGAACTTGCGGTAGTAATCTTTTTACTAAAAATTTGGAGACATTATCTCTATGGTGAGAAATGTGTGGTATACTCGGATCATAAGAGTTTAAAATACATTTTTACCCAGAGAGATTTGAATATGAGACAAAGGAGGTGGATGGAGTTACTCAAAGATTATGATTTCACAATCATGTATCATGCTGGGAAGGCTAATGTTGTGGCTGATGCATTGAGTCGGAAGAACTATGACAATTTAGCCGCACTCATCACCGAGCAGAAACCCCTAATGGAAGAAATGAGAAGAATAAATCTTTGGGTGAGAAACAGTCTGGGTCGTAATTCAAGAGACGTTATGGCTGCAATAGCGGTAAAGTCATCTTTGATTGAGAGACTCAAAGAAGCTCAAGTGCAAGATGAATTTTTGGTTAAGATCAAGGAACGAATGGTGAGTAGGCCATTTAAGCAAGATTCATTGTACTGGCACATCCAGATACACCCAGACGGTTCTATGCGATTCCAGAACAGAATCTGTGTTCCAGATAATAAGGTGCTTAAAAGAGAAATTTTGAGAGAAGCACACAAAACTGGTTATACGGTACATCCAGGTGGTACCAAAATGTATAGGGACTTGAAGGAACATTTTTGGTGGAGAAACATGAAGAGAGACATTGCTGAATATGTCTTAATATGCTTGACTTGTCAACAGATCAAAGCAGATCATCAAAGGTCTGCAGGGAAATTACAATCTCTACCAGTACGACATGGAAGTGGGAGGAAGTCTCAATGGATTTTGTGGGTGGTCTGCCAAGGACTCAATGTGGATATGAGTCTATTTGGGTTATTGTAGATCGATTAACAAAATCAGCTCATTTCTTACCACTAAGAGCCGGTTACACAACAGAATCACTAGCTGAACTGTATGTGAAAGAAATTATGAGGCTTCATGGTGTTCCTGTGTCTATTGTGTCCGACAGAGACTCAAAGTATGTTGCACGATTTTGGCAGCGTCTGCATGATGCGATGGGAACAAAATTAAACTTCAGCACCGCTTATCACCCTCAAACTGATGGACAGACAGAAAGGACCATTCAGACATTAGAAGACATGCACAGGGCATGTGTCCTAGATTTCGGGGGTTCATGGGAGGAATGGTTACATCTTGTGGAGTTTGCATATAACAACAGTTATCATTCCAGTATTGGTGTCACGCCCTTCGAGGCTTTGTATGGACGAAAGTGCAGGTCACCTTTGTGTTGGGATGATGTGGGCGAAAGACAACTTTCAGGTCCCGAACTGGTACAACAAACCGTCGACAAGATACATGTAATAAGGGGGTGTATGAGAGCTTCTCAAAGTCAACAAAAGAGCTACGCCGCCAAGAAAAGACGAGATATGGATTTGAAGGAAGGAGAGAAACTCTATGTCAAAGTTTCACCAACCAGAGGAGTGCATAGATTTGGAGTTCGTGGAAAACTCAGCCCGAGATTTATTGGTCCATACGAAATTCTTGAGAAGGTTGGGAAGGTATCGTATAGATTGGCCTTACCGCCAATAGTATCAGGAGTCCATAATGTGTTCCATGTTTCGATGCTTAAAAAGTTTGTACAACCGGATGAACAAATCATGGAAATTAAACCTATGCAGCTTCAGCCAAATTTGAGTTACGAAGAACGACCACAGAAAATTTTGGGCCAAGAAATCAAGGTGTTAAGAAACACGACAATTCCGTTCGTCAAAGTGCATTGGAAAAATCACGATGAAAGAGAAGCCACTTGGGAAAAAGAGGCGGACATGAGGGAAAACTATTCGTACCTATTCGAATCTTAGTATCCGTAAGTTTCAGGATGAAACTTCTTATTAGGAGGGCTGGATGTAATAGCCCACTCTCTAATAATAATAATAATAAAAAAAATAAAAAATAAAAAGAGGACAACATAAGTACTTACGTGAGAATTGCATTTGGGACTTTCAATGGCATTGAATGTTTTGTCCTTGGCTTGTCCTTGGATTGACAAAGCCATCCCAATTCTTTAATTCAAATGGAGAGTATTGCAGTTACTCTAGGTGAAATGTTTTTCCTCCGGGAAAAACTGCATTCGCACGCCTATAATTTGCATACTTCACATTCGGCTTTCGACGCAAATCAACACACAAGTGTTGTACTGAGTGAAATAAACTGAAGTGCTTCTGACCATAAGCACACCACATATAAAGTAAGTTCCGAGTATTATAAGATTTCGCAAAAAATAATTTACGAAATAAGTAGTTGTTACGTACGTGCGAAAAGTGACATCTTCTTAGCGAGGCTCTATCGAAATAGTCATCGTCACTTAACATAGCCAAGGTATAACTCTTAAACTGTTATGAAATCATTATCGTTAGACAACGCCGTTAATATTTTTGTACACGTTTTCGATAATTGATTAACCTTGTGGCGAATAGTTATTACGGTGCAAGTAACTCGGTGGAATTACCCCAGTTTGTGAACGTCACCGTATTAACAACTAACCCAAGAATAAAATGTGTAGGTGGTAAATAGTAGCTCCATGATTATAAAGTAACCCGGCGGAATTACCCCAGTGGTGAAAATAATCATAGAGTTAATGATTTCCACTAAAGGACGATAAATAGTAAATTAACAATTTGACTAGATAATCGCCACTTTTAGAATTCGGACGTCGTTGGACCCTTGGACAGTTAATTATCAAATAAATGACAACATGATTACTTTGCCAATTTAACCTTAAATAAATAACTTACGCGACTTTATTTACTTAGAACGAGAGAACGCACGGAGTAGTATCGCGGTGGTTTGAAATTCAGGCAAGGGACTCTTTCTGATTTAGATTATATTATTATTATTTTTGTATACTTTAATGCTTATTTTTAAAGAGGATCGAGTACTGCAAACTCTGATTATTTTCTGAACTACTTTGGTTTAGTGGGTTACTTTTATGTTCTGGCTAACTTTGAGACGAGGATATCCGTCTAGCCCTGCCAAGGGAGTAAACTGGCACTGACTGAGAACTTCTGAGCTAACCGGAACTACACTACCCACTACCGGAATTATTTATACTTATACGAATTATTATTGTTTTACTATTTTAGTAACTGCTTGATCCGGTTGAGTCGGAAACTGTCTTTTACTGGGCTGTCGAGCTCACCCTTTCAATACTAAATTCTTTTCAGGAAATCAGTACTAGCTGGAGGTGGGAATCTGAGTGAGCTACCCAAGTCGTCTTGTAACATAAATGATGGCCTTAGTAATCGTTTGTACTATAGTATTCGTATGTATAATATTGTGTAATATATGTTGTGTACCTTCAACTTTTGAGGAATAAGAATAGCTTAGCCTACTTTTCGTAGGTTGCCGTCTGTTATGTTCTAATAATGATTTTGGGGTGTGACAATGACAGATAAAGATAAGGGCTTTGCTTAAGCAGCCGGGCTTATGGTTACCTCTTGCCGAAAAAGAGGAGGAAGATAAGAAGGCTGTAACTCAAGGCAAGCTTAACGAGTATGATCTGGTGATCATGGAGGAGAAAGCTCAATCCACCATCTTACTGTGTTTGTTGGACGATGTTATCACGGAAGTGACCAAAGAAGACATTGCGATCAAACTGTGGAAAAAGCTCGACTCTTTATACATGAAAACGTCACTCACCAACAAGTTGTTGTTGAAATAGAGGTTGTTTTCCCTAAAGATGGAGAAAGGTACGTTGCTTAGAGATCATTCTGACAAACTAAACTTTATATTGCTACGGAATATAGGAGTTAAGGTTGAGGATGAAGATGCTACTCTGATTCTGTTTGTGTCTTTGCCTTTGTCGTATGAGAGTTTTGTGGATTCTCTTGTGGTTGGGAGTGACACGTTAACGCCTTTGTCATATGAGAATTTTGTGGATTCTCTTGTGGTTGGGAGTGACAGGTTATCCCTAGAAGAAGTAAAGTCATCACTTTTTACTCGGGAGTTACCGAGAAAGCTTCCATGAATATTGTGGAGGATGGTGTTGCAGGTTTAGTAGTAAACGGTGCGGAAGGAAAGGGTCGTTTTAGAGGGAGGAGGAAGTCTAAAACCAAATCTAAAAGTCCTGGATCCGACGATCGCTGCCATAATTGTAATGAACCTGGTCATTGGAAGAATGATTGTCCAAGGTTGAAGAAGAGTGGTTCGGCTTCAATAGCGACAGCACATCAATACAATGGCTACAATTCGGAGGGGGATTATGCTCTTGTAGCAGATGAAGAGGAACACCTTGGTAATAAGTAGGTTCTTGATAGTGGGGCTACTTCACAAATGTGTCCTAATAGAAAGATGTTCTTAACATATTGCGCGCGTAGGAGTTTGGTTACCATGGGTAGGTGTTGGGATTGGATCTGTTTGGTTTAGGATGCATGATGGTGTTGCTAGGATTCTCAAGGATGTAGTGCAGGTTCCACAACTTAAGAGTAGTCTTATTTCTCTTGAAATGCTAGACCGTAAGGGTTGTAGATTTCAAGGAAGAGGTGGAGTATTGCGGGTGTGGGAGAGTTCATTAGAGGTGCTTCGTGGTGTAAGATCAAGGGCGGGTTCTTTGTATGAACTACAATGGACGACATTGATGGGAGAGATGAGTAAGGAGGTGACATCATCGTCTGAGCGTCGTGGACTTGTGGCTATCTTGCTAATAGCACAGAGGGTCGATGAGGAGGTGAGTCATACTAGGCCGGCGAGTCTAGAGGTGGGCGAGTTGAAAAGTTCGCCTTATGTTGAGGATGATCGTGGCAAGAGTGGGGTGGAGGTTGGAGTAGCTGAGTCACTGGGTGGTGCTTCGGATCGTCAAGAAGAACAACAAATGGTCTTTCAACGTCGTCAAAGTACTTTGTGGTTTGGTACACTCGAACCTATTGTACTTAGCTATCCGGTCTTGGACAATGGACTTGAGCCAAGGGTCATTGGGTCAAGTGAGGGAATAGCCGATGGTATGCTCCATGAGGTTGCAATCTATTTTTTCATAGAGAGAGAAGTAGTGGCTCACGCCTCGACGGAGGTGTTTTGGATTCCGACGAGTTGATAGTGTGTCTTGGCATACGCAGGGACTCCGGTGTGGGTCATGGGTTTCTTGAAGCAAAAATGGTCGTTGTATGTGCGATAGTTTAGTGCTTGGTTGAAACTTTATTAGCAGGTTTAGCTCATCTTGATTAAGGTGGAGCTTCTTTAAGATCAAATAAAGATGGTTTGATTTCCGACTAGAAATAGATCATGGTTCATGTGGGTGCATTGGTACATAGGTACAGACTACTGCAGATGGGGTTCTTGATTGAAGATCGTGGTATGCGATCGTTCAAGTCAAGGTGGACATTGTTGAAATTGTGACTAGATATGTCGCAATGATCAAGTCTCGGGAATTAATACATAGCGTTGGTGACACTACTACAAAAACCCACATAGACATGGGATTTTTTTGGACTTCGACGTCGGATTCCGAGTCGACGTTGAGTTGGGTCACGTCTATTGACATAGGATAGACGTCGGATTTTAGGCTCACGTCTGTAAGATTTATAGACATGGGACTTTTTTCATAAATCTGATGTCTATTGTCTTAATAGACATGGGTTTTCGAGAGAAAACTCACGTCTATATGAAGTATACACATCTGACTTTTGAGAAAATCCCATGTCTATTCTTTCCACTAAATTTTAAAAAAAAAAATCACCGACCTAGATTACGCACACGAATGAATTAATAGTAATAAAGCAAACTGATAATACATGAACTGCACTGAATGGAAGATCTTTGGTTTTAACTGAAAGTTATACAATATATTGTTGTGCGGAAAAAAGAAAAATTAATGTGTAAAAGAAATTCATTTAAGGAAGAGTACATGAATATTTCCATTACTTCTGACAACAACAACAACAAAAAAAAAACTAGATCTAGAAAATTAATCTACATATATTACATAGAAATGGCAGATCTCGAAAACAGATCTAGAGAAGTCTGCAAAAAAAATTGAAGAAACACAATCATCAATAAGAATTAGTATGCACATAATCATTTCGAATACAATCAAAGAAATATATAAATTTAAATTTAAATTTAGTTTTCGGCCTTTTACATCTTTTGCCTCTTGCATGTTTAGATCAAGACAAATAAAAATTTAATTTTGCAGCAACATAATCGCACCCAAATTTCATATCAATATCTTCCAAATTCACATACACAAATATATAAAGTGCGCAAAATACCTGTGTAAAGGTTGAATCTTCGAGGGTTTCATTTAACTGCGTGACTTCGCTTCAAATGATATGGAATCTTTAAACCGCATAACAAGAAATTTGAACATAGATCTCAGTAAGGCAAAGTAAATTAGACATGAGTTTAGTGTTTTTGAAAATGAAAAGGGAGATTTTCTTATTTTTGGATCTACTTTTGGAAAAAGCTTCAAATTTGGGATTAGCCTAGGGTTCATAAAATAGAAATTGGGGTTTTTACTGGATTAATGTAGTAATTAAAAACAAACAGAGAGAGAAACGCAAATGAGAGAATAGGAGAGATGATAGTTGAGAGAAAACTAATTTTATGAGTATTAAGGAAGAATGTAGAGAAAACGTTGCTAAGATTGTGGGTCGGGGAAACAAGTGAGGAAAGAGAAGAGTATATAAGGTGACTATGGAGAAAGGAATGCACGTCGGTTTTTAGAGAAAAAAATATCTAGAGGGAATAGACATGGGTTTTTTCAAAAAGTATGATGTATATGTAATATGCATAGACATCAGATTTTGTGAAAAAGCCCATGTCTATTAATATAGACATGGGTTGTTTTATAAATCCGATGTCTATAATTTGGTCATAATTTCATAAATGCCACCAGTTTACTATACACATGGGTTTTCCGAATGTATGACGTTTATGGACTGATGTCTATGCTTAGTTTTGTAGTAGTGTGATGTATGTGGAGAAAACAGAAAATAGAAGAAACGATTCCGGGTTCCTCTTCGCTTGATGTTTGTCTTATTTCCTAATTACTTTTAGAGTGTTTTGGGAGATTTACTAGCTACTACTTGCCTAAATCCAATAGGTCTTTTGGAAAGGTGGTTAATATATAAAACCCACCTCCACTAGTTTAGTTGGGAGAAGGGAATTAGTGAGAGAGCCACACAAAGAGAGGTCTTAGACTAGCAGATCTAGAGAACTGCTCAATTTATCTTGTATCTGTAATTCTCCACCATAGTGAAATTGATTCCTAGCCCCTGTAGACGTAACTATCACGTTAATAGTGAACCACATTAAATCTTGGTGTGATATTTTCTATTGTTGTTTTCTATCGTTCTTACACGCTTCCGAACTTTGCGCCCAATTGCATAACAATTGGCATCAGAGCTCCAGGTGGGAGATCCATGGGAAGAACAATTAGTAGTGCGACGATAGATACGAAGATCGACAAGTTTACAGGTAGGAATAATTTTAGTCTATGACAGATAAAGATGAGGGCTTAGCTTAAGCAGCCGGGCTTATGGTTACCTCTTGCCGAAAAAGAGGAGGAAGATAAGAAGGCAGTAACTCAAGGCAAGCTTACCGAGTATAATCTGGTGATCATGGAGGAGAAAGCTCACTCCACCATCTTACTGTGTTTGTTGGACGATGTCATCACGGAAGTGACTATCTTGGTAATAGCAGAGAGGGTCGATGAGGAGGTGAGTCTTACTAGGCCGGCGAGTCTAGAGGTGGGCGAGTTCAAGAGTTCGTCTTGTGTTGAGGATGATCGTGCCAAGATTGGGCTGGAGGTTGAAGTAGCTCAGTCACTGGTTGGTGCTTCGGATAGTCAAGAAGAACAACAAAGGGTCTTTCAACGTCGTCAAAGTACTTTGAGGTTTGGTACACTCGAACCTATTGTACTTAGCTATCCGGTCTTGGACAATGGACTTGAGCCAAGGGTCATTGGGTCAAGCGAGGGAATAGTCGATGGTATGCTCCATGAGGTGGAGCAATCTATTTCTCATTGAGAGAGAAGTAGTGGCTCACGCCTCGACGGAGGTGTTTTGGATTCCGACGAGATGATAGTGTGTCTTGGAATACGCACGGACTCCGGTGTGGGTCATGAGTTTCTTGAAACAAAAATAGTGTTTGTATGTGCGATAGTTTTGTGCTTGGTTGAAACTTTACTGGCAGGTTTACCTCATCTTGATTAAGGTGGAGCTTCTTTACGATCCAATGAAGATGGTTTGATTTCCGACTAGAAATAGATCATGGTTCATGTGGGTGCTTTGGTACTTAGGTACATACTACTTCAGATGGGGTTCAAGTCAAGGTGGAGATTGTTGAAATTGTGACTAGATATGTCGCAATGATCGAGTCTCGGGAATTGGTAGATAGCGTTGGTGATGTATGTGGAAAAAACATAAAATAGAAGAAACTATTCCGGGTTCTTCTTTGCTTGATGTTTGTCTTATTTCCTAATTACTTTTAGAGTGTTTTGGGAGATTTACTAGCTACTACTTACCTAAATCCAATAGGTCTTTTGGTAAGGTGGTTAATATATAAAACCCACCTCCTCTAGTTTAGTTGGGACAAGGGAATTAGTGAGAGAGTCACACAAAGAGAGGTCTTAGACTAACAGATCTAGAGAACTGCTCTATTTATTTTGTATCTGTAATTCTCCACCATAGTGAAATTGATTCCTAGCCCCTGTAGACGTAACTATCACGTTGATAGTGAACCACATTAAATCTTGGTGTGATATTTTCTATTGTTGTTTGCTATCGTTTTTACACGCTTCCGAATTTTGGGCCCAATTGCATAACAATTGGCATCAGAGCTCCAGTTGGGAGATCCATGGGAAGAACGATGGCCAGTGCGACGATAGCTACGAAGATCGACAAGTTCACAGGTAGGAATAATTTTAGTCTATGACAAATAAAGTTGAGGGCTTTGCTTAAGCAGTCAAGCTTATGGTTACCTCTTGCCGAAAAAGAGGAGGAAGATAAGAAAGCAGTAACTCAAGGCAAGCTTACCGAGTATGATCTGGTGGTCATGGAGGAGAAAGCTCACTCCACCATCTTACTGTGTTTGTTGTACGATGTCATCACGGAAGTGACCGAAGAAGACACCGCGATCAAACTGTGGAAAAAGCTCGACTCTTTATACATGAAAAAGTCACTCACTAACAAGTTGTTGTTGAAATAGAGGTTGTTTTCCCTAAAGATGGAGAAAGGTACGTTGCTTAGAGATCATCTTGATAAACTAAACTTTATATTGCTACGGAATATCGGATTAAGGTTGAGGATGAACATGCAGCTCTTATTCTGTTTGTGTCTTTGCCTTTGTCATATGAGAGTTTTGTGGATTCTTTTGTGGTTGGGAGTGACACGTTATCCCTAGAAGAAGTAAAGTCATCACTTTTTATTCGGGAGTTACGCTAGAAAGCTTCCGTGGATATTGTGGAGGATCGTGTTGCAAGTTTAATAGTAAAATGTGCGGAAGGAAAGGGTCGTGTTAGAGGGAGTAGGAGGAAGTCTAAAACCAAATCTAGAAGTCCTAGATCTGACGATCGCTGCCATAATTCTAATGAACCTGGTCATTGATAGAATGATTGTCGAAGGTTGAAGAAGAGTGGTTCGGCTTCAATAGCGACAGCACATCAATACAACGGCTACAATTCGGAGAGGGATTATGCTCTTGTAGCACATGAGGAGGAACACCTTGGTAATAGGTGAGTTCTTGATAGTGGGGCTACTTCACATATGTGTCCTAATAGAAAGATGTTCTTCACATATAGCGCGCGTAGGAGTTTGGTTGCCAAGGGTAAGTTTTGGGATTGGGTCTGTTCGGTTTAGGTTGCATGATAGTGTTGCTAGGATTCTCAAGGATGTAGTGCTGGTTCCACAACTTAAGAGTAGTCTTATTTCGCTTGGAATGCTATACCGTAAGGGTTGTAGATTTCAAGGAAGAGGTGGAGTATTGCGGGTGTGGGAGGGTTCATTTGAGGTGCTTCGTGGTGTAAGATCAAGGGCGGGTTCTTTGTATGAACTACAAGGGACGACATTGATGGGAGAGATGACTAAGGAGGTGACATCATCGTCTGAGCGTCGTGGACTTGTGGCTATCTTGGTAATAGCACAGAGGGTCGATGAGGAGGTGAGTCTTACTAGGCCGGCGAGTCTAGAGGTGGGCGAGTTCAAGAGTTCGTCTTGTGTTGAGGATGATCGTGCCAAGAGTGGGGTGGAGGTTGAAGTAGCTCAGTCACTGGTTGGTGCTTCGGATCGTCAAGAAGAAGAACAAAGGGTCTTTCAACGTCGTCAAAGTACTTTGAGGTTTGGTACACTCGAACCTATTGTACTTAGTTATCCGGTCTTGGACAATGGACTTGAGCCAAGGGTCATTGGGTCAAGCGAGGGAATAGCCGATGGTATGCTCCATGAGGTGGAGCAATCTATTTCTCATTGAGAGAGAAGTAGTGGCTCACGCCTCGACGGAGGTGTTTTGGATTCCGACGAGGTGATAGTGTGTCTTGGCATACGTACGGACTCCGGTGTGGGTCATGAGTTTCTTGAAGCAAAAATGGTCATTCTTGGTGCGATAGTTTTGTGCTTGGTTGAAACTTTACTGGCAGGTTTGGCTCATCTTGATTAAGGTGGAGCGTCTTTGCGATTCAATGAAGATGGTTTGATTTCCGACTCGAAATAGATCATGGTTCATGTGGGTGCATTGGTACTTAGGTACAGACTACTTCAGATGGGGTTCTTGATTGAAGATCGTGGTATGCTACCGCTCAAGTCATGGTGGAGAGTGTTGGAATTGTGACTAGAAAGGTCGCAATGATCGAGTCTGGGAATTGGTAGATAGCGTTGGTGATGTATGTGGAGAAAGCATAAAATAGAAGTAACGATTCCGGGTTCTTCTTTGCTTGATGTTTGTCTTATTTCCTAATTACTTTTAGAATGTTTTGGGAGATTTACTAACTACTACTTACCTAAATCCAATAGGTCTTATGGTAAGGTGGTTAATATATAAAACCCACCTCCTCTAGCTTACTTGGGAGATGGGAATTAGTGAGAGAACCACACAAAGAGAATTCTTAAACTAGCAGATCTAGAGAACTGCTCAATTCATCTTGTATCTGTAATTCCCCACCATAGTGAAATTGATTCCTAGCCCCTATTGACGTAACTATCACGTTGATTTCTATCGTTTTTGCTATCGTTCTTACACGCTTTCGAATTTTGCGCCTAATTGCACAACAAGTTAGCCAGTGGAGGATATTGTAAAAAGACTACTACCTGAACTCAATAAAGGAGTATTGAGTTATTGAAATCTTTTTATGGAAGGTCAACGTTTTTACAAATATTGAGAGGTGGTTTTCCTTGAAGAAATGCTTGTGTCTTTATTGCTTTATTTATTTAGCATTTCCATTTAATTTTATTTATCACATAAACACAACGCAACATCCAATGAAGGAACCGCTGTAACACCCCCAAATTTCCTTTCCTTTTTTAAAAACATTTTAAAACAAACTAAAATACCAATTAAGGAAATTCAGAGGTGTCACTCTGCACTCAAGTTAAAGACCCTAATGCGAGGAGATTTCGAAAGCCAGAATATAAATGTCTAATGGTCTAAAATAATCTATTACAATCCAATAATTAAATTACAACAATCCAAAATCCGAAATATGAAATACGAAATAGTCTAAGTGCTATTAATGGTCTATAGCTTAAAGTTAAGCTTTATTTGATTCAACTAATATCTAGTGAGACGTTGTTCCCACAATCCATCAAACACTCCAAACTTGTGGTGGATTTAAAACACAAAAACCACAATTGAAAAAGTCAGTGAAATTGAGTAAGCTAACACCTCAACTCGTAGAAAACCAAAACTCTTACCTGGATTTTGAAAACGTTTTAAATTTTATTTTCCAAAACGCACTTAGCACATAATCATATCAACCAAATGAATTCAATTCAACAACAAAAGGTCAAATTCCACAAACTTTCACAATCATCAATCAAAGCTTAATTAAATAAAGAATCCACTCCGAACTTCCAATCCAATCCAACGTATTACTTCACAACTTTGTCAATTCATTGTATCATATCAAACCAAAGACTACTAGACCTTAAGTGTGAAGACCCCCCATTAAGTATTTTTAACCTAATAGAGTAGTATTAGAGCCAAACCCTCTTAAAGACCGATGCGGTAGGGCTATAATTAGGAATCGATGCGACTCCGTCACAATAATTAGGAACAACTCGGACGCTCCGACACAATAGGGGCAACTCCGAGGCCCCGACATAATCATTAGGAGCAACTCCGAGGCTCCAACATAATCATTATACCACCATACTCCGTCAAATCTCCATATCACCATCATAGTTCACATTCACAATTTGAATCATTCATGAACCAATCACAACCTATATAACACATAAAACCACTTATATTTTCATTGCAAATAACCACACAAATACCATTTAATAATCACAAAGAAAATTGAATCGTTCTCCACCTAACATGATACTAAGTTTTCATCCAAACACACCATTCACATATAGCACATAATTTTAAAAGGTTTCTACAAGTTTAAGAAAGGTTGAGCATGCTAGCTTACCTTTTCAATGCACACAAGAACACGACAACACAACGGTCACTAGTATTCTTCGTCTACGAACTCAGGGGCTACAATATTACAATCAATAATCCCAAATCAATACTAATCTCACACAATCAATACTTATGTTAATTCTATTCTATATGCAATGCCCATGATAATTTAAATCTAACCCAACAATTAACAATTAACCAACAATTCTAATTCTAATTCAATACTTTGTTTCTAATACTCAAGCAACACTCAATTTATTTTAAAAATTCTCAAAGACTTACAATTACTTTTAAAACAGAATCTAATTCATACAAAACAAACTTTTAATTATTATGATTTATTTAGGATTTTTTAATACAATTTATATTATGTGTTAATTATGAAAAACATGCTTTAAATTACATAAAATTATAGAAAAACGAATTAAATCAATCTAAATTCGAAAATCAGATTATAATTCCCTATATTATCATAATTTCGAGTTATTGATCATTAAAATTAATTTGGGTTAATTAACTAATTAAGAAACAATTAACCAAATTTCCCCCAAATTGAAATTTCTATAAATTTGAACAAAATCCCAATTAAGTCTCAAACTAAATTCAAGAACCCTAATTAACATATTATAAACATACTAAAGTGATAATTTAAGAAACGAATTGAACCTAATTCGAGCAATTAAACTAATTAACCCCAAATTCGTAATTAGTGAAAATCAACTCCAAACAATCATCAAAATCAATTCTTTATGCGTAAAACTAACCAAAATAGATTACCCAATAACTATAACATCTATTAGAGTCGATTAAACACAAATTAAAGCAATAAAACGACTTGATAATCACGTTTAAGTGAAGAACCGAAAACAGGGGAGAGAAGGGGCGTTACCCACGGCGCAAAAGAGGAAAAAAGGGAGCAGGGGCTGTGGTCGGTCGGCGAGGAGGAGCGGCTGCAACGTCTGGGCAGCAGGAAGAAAGGTAGGGGCGAGCTGGGTGCGGCGGCTGGGTTCGTGCGTGGAAGAAAAACAGGGGAGAGAAGGGGATGCTCTGTTTTTATATAGGGGGGTGGCTGTGCAGTTTCCTTTTTTTTTCGTTTGTTTTTTTTTTCCTTTTTTTTTCTTTCCTTTTTCTTTTCTATTTTCTTATTCTTTTCTTTTTTATTTTTTTTGTGTTGGGTTGGGGTGTGTTTGATGTTTGGGCCAATGTAGAGTTGGTTCGGATTGATGTTGGTCCATTAGCTATGATTGACCCGATTTAGGAATAGAGCCCAAATAGAAATTCCGATTTTAGAAAGCATTTCCTAACTCATTTGGAAGATGACTCACGAATAATATTTAAAACTCTTTTGCACTCCAATAATCTAATTAATAAATCTAAATTATTAATATAAAATACTTTGAAATTTCGGGATATTACATCTTTCCCCCCTTAAGAAAATGCTTCGTCCTCGAAGCGCAAAGTAACTTATACAACCACACAACACATATCAACTCATATTATGCAAACGTATGAATGCAATGCATGCTTTAAAGTAAACGAACGGAGTTAGTATCACATTCTTCCCCCCTTAAAAGGGAGTTACGTCCTCGTAACTCTAGTTATACCTGATCAAAGAGGTGTGGGTATTTTCGTTTCATTTCATCCTCACCTTCCCATGTAGCTTCTTCAGTTTGGTGGTTAGTCCACAACACTTTGACCAACTTGGTGACCTTGGTACGGGTATTCCTAGTTTTTGTGTGTAAGATTTTCACTAGATGTTCCTCATAAGTCAAAGATGGATCTAATTCGACTATTTCTGGTTCTAACACATGAGAAGGGTGTGAAATGTATTTCTTGAGTTGGGACACATGGAAAACATTATGAACCCTATGGAGGTCTGAAGGAAGATCTAATCTATAGGCCACCTTTCCAATTTTCTCTAGAATATCATAAGGACCAATGAAATTAGGACTTAGTTTCCCTTTCTGACCAAATCGCATAACCCCTTTTGTCGGTGAAACTTTCAAAAAGGCTTTCTCTCCTATTTCGAATTCAACTGGTCGCCGTTTCTGATCTGCATATGACTTCTCACGATCTTGTGCTGATTTCATTCTTTCCTGTATCAAACGAACATTTTTTTATTGTATCTTCTATCATCTCTGGCCCTAGAACCACTGTCTCACTTACGTCGCTCCAACACAAGGGTGTCGTACATTTTCTACCATAAAGTGCTTCATATGGTGTCATCCCTATACTCGCATGGTAGCTATTATTGTAGGAGAATTCAATTAATGGCAACCTATCCATCCACGATCCTTGGTAATCCATCGCACAAGCTCTCAACATATCCTCTAGTGTCTGTATCGTGCGCTCAGTCTGACCGTCTGTGGCTGGGTGAAAAGCAGTGCTGAAATTCAATTTAGTTCCCAAAGCTTTCTGGAATTCTTTCCAAAAATGAGCTAAGTAGTTAAGATCTCTATAAGACACAATCATACTAGGTACGCCATGATATCTCACAACATTGTTGATATAAGCATGCGCCCTTTGTTCCATGTTCCAAGTGTCTTTCATAGGGATAAATCGAGCAGTCTTAGTCAGTCTATCTACAACCACCCAAATTTGATTCATACCATTCTTTGTAACTGGCAATGCTGTCACGAAATCCATGGATATTGACTCCCATTTCCAAGTAGGCACATCTAATGGTTGTACTAGTCCTCCCATTCTTTTGTGTTCGAATTTTACCTTCTGACAAGTAAGACACCTAGAAACAAATTCTGCAACCTCATTCTTCATCCTTGGCCACCAAAAGAACTTCTTCAAATCCTTATACAACTTATCACCCCCAGGGTGAACTGAGTATGGAGTATTATGCGCCTCAGTCATCAATCTCTCTTTCACATCACCACATCTCTGAGGTACACACCATCTACCTTTGAATCTAATACTACTATCACCAAAAATCTGGAATTCATTAGTCAAACCACTCTCGATCTTCTTCTTGATTCTCTCTAATTTGACATCACCAGGTTGTCCTTGACGAATCTCATCACATATGTCCGAAGTGGCAGTCATACTAAACAATTGATTCTCCACAGCCCCATGTTCCACCACCTCTAGATTCATCTTCTGAAACTCGACGCACAACTCATTAGGAATTACCCACATAGAGTTCAAGGTATGACTCGATTTCCTACTCAAAGCATCTGCAACAACATTAGCCTTCCCTTCATGATACTGATTCTCTAAGTCATAATCCTTAATGAGTTCTAGCCATCGCCTTTGTCTCATGTTCAGTTCTTTCTGTGTGAAGATATACTTAAGGCTTTTGTGGTCAGTAAAGATCTTACAAGTCGTGCCATACAAGTAATGTCTCCAGATTTTCAAAGAAAACACAACAGCAGCTAATTCCAAGTCATGGGTGGGATAATTTTCCTCATGAGGTTTTAGT